>OX421502.1:11070295-11797795 GCA_949126835.1 Anisus vortex | reverse complement strand
ATACAGTGACACACCTACAGTGACATACAAACAGTTACATATATACAGTGACATACATACAGTGACACACTTACAGTGACATACAAACAGTTACATATATACAGTGACATACATACAGTGACACACTTACAGTGACTTACAAACATTACATAAATAGAGTGACATACATACAGGGAAACACTTACAGTGTAATTCAAACAGTTACATATATACAGTGACATACATACAGTGACACACTTACAGTGACATACAAACACTGTACATACGTACAGATACACACCTATACTGACCTACCTTGGGGGGGAGCATTAATTGGTAGACATTATAATAAACATGAAAACCTCCAGCAAGAACCAAGAACATTTTGTATTAAAAAAACAACAAATGACGTTAGTATTCGTTTCTCTGTGTGAGTAGTTGAGTGTGTGGGTGTGTGAGTTGTGTGAGTATTTGAGTGTTTTGTTGTGTGAGTGTATTGGTGTGAGGGTTTATGGGTGTGTTCCTTCGGTTCTTTACTTTTCCCATGTGATATAACCCCACAGATTTACCAGGTCATCAATGGCAATGTTCAAGATAACTCCAGGAGTGTGCCAGGAGTGATTAGGGAAAAGCCAAAAGACGCGAACACAGAAAATGACTTTTGCAGCAGACACGGGCACACGCTAAAAACCTCCCCAAAAAATCTAAATGTGTGTGTGGAGTAATAACAGCAACGAATGGGTAATCTAGAGAGCGGGCGCCATCGTGTTTATCCTTCCTCCTTCCCCATCACTATCGTCTTGTAACCGTGGTCCCTACCCCGCCAGGTGTGTCTTTAAAAAAAAAGACGTTTTTGCCCCCAGTTCCTCACGAGCAGACCGGTCTACCAGCTAGTAGTTTGACAGAGTTATGCCGGTGCAAAACGATACGCCAGATAGCGGTCACCAGCGGCAGATAATTGACACAAAATGTTTACTTATGTTTTTCTAATCGATGATCTCCCCCTTACTTTTTTTTTCGTCTCTCTCTCTCTTTTTCTTCTTTCTGAATTGCAATGCTTCTATCATAAGGAAGAAAGAATCGGGATAGCCATCTTTCAAGTCAAAGACCATCGGGACCCATTGATGGGGGGATGGGGGGAGGTAGGATAGTAAGAAGGAAGGATGGTGGGGCTAAGAAAGGAGAAGAGTAAAAAAAAATACAACTAGATCTACCAGAACTTTCTCTTTCCCAAACATAGATAAATATAATCTTGTATTTCTTTTTCTTTGGTAAGGTAAGATGCTGGGGAGAGAAGATATGGCGGGGAAAAGGTTGACTATAGAATTCCCGCACGGGGAAGGAAAGAATATAAACACAGCCATGAATGTAAGATCACATGCTCTCCCTCTCTTTTCGTCTATCTCTCCTTTTTTTTTTTTTTTTAACTTTTCTCTCATTCTCTCTACTCCTCTTTCTTGTTTTACTTCTCTCTCTCTCTCTCTCTCCTTCTCTGTCATTCTAACTTTCGTACTTTTCGGTCTCACTATGCCTCTTTCCATCTGTTCACACTCACACACACATTTCAAACACACTTTCTCTCTGTCTATATTTATTCTTTTAATGTAGGCCTATCTATCTCTCTTTCAATGTATCTATATATCTATATATTTATATATATGTCTATCTTCCGTATCTATCTATTTGTCTATCTATTTATTTATCTCCGTATCGTTTTATCCGTAGCCTACATCTATCTATCTATCTATTTATCTATCTATCTATCTATCTATCTATCTATCTATCTATCTGTCTATATGTCTAGTCCTATCTATTTTTCTATAAATTTATTTATATATCTATCTATCTATATATATGTCTATCTATTTTTCTATAATCTATTTATCTATCTATCTATCTATAGATATATATCTGTCTAGGACTATATGTCTATCTATTTTTCTATAAATCTATCTATCCATCTATCTATCTATATGTCTATCTATTTTTCTATAAATCTATTTATCTAACAATCTATCTATCTATATGTCTATGTTTCTATAAATCTATTTATCTATTTATATTTCTATAAATCTATTTATCTAACTATCTATCTATTAGTTACTTGCTTTCTCTCAAAACGTCTCTACTCCAATCTCTCCGTCTCTCTCTCTCCTTCTCTACCTCTCTTCTATCTGTCTCTCTCTCTTCCACTCAAACCCTACTCTATAGTCACTCTTTCTCCATTCTCTTGCTATCTCGCTCACACATGAGCACAGCTAAAGGAAACACACCAAACCACCCCGCCCTTTCCACTAAATTGAGCTAGCCTTTCATATGTACCCAAGTGTCCTACTGGCAACTTTAATTAGGTTTATACATAAATCCAGTCGCTCACCGAGACACAATGCATAATCCAAGGGCAGGAACAAAAGAACACTTTGTTGTGTGGGTTGTCTTCTCTTGCTTCATTCCACGTGGGAATAAAATTGCATCTATATATATATATATATGTGTGTGTGTGTGGTGTGTGTGTGTGTGTGTTTGTGTGTGAGTTTGTGTGTGTGTGTGTGTAAATATGGGTGAGGGCCAAAAAAAACGAAATATGGGCCTAATGTAAATGAGATTAGTTAGATGGCCAGATAGACGGATCAGATAGACCTACAGACAGACATACATACAAATAGATAGGCAGGAAGGCAAATACGGGAAGCAAGCAGGTAACAACAAAAAGAAGACAACCCACTGCAGGAGTTAAACTATAAGCTCATTGGTCCAGTGATGCAAATCACGAAATGAATGAAAAAAAGAAGACCAAGAAGACCACAACCAAAATTTTCACGAATTACATCTGGCCAGGTTTCTGGGCAACACACATCTGTAGGCCTACACTCATACACTCACAGAATATGTTATATGGGAAGGGTGTGGGTAGGGGCTGGGGGTCGGGGATGTATTATGGCGTACGACCGGATAGCCGAGTTTCAATGTTTACTTCCTCTGTTTAAATTTGAAAAAAAACAAAATGGCGGGTGAGACTTAAATATTTAGGTTTCTGTTATTAGGACGGTAGAGAGGGGAAGGGGGGGGGGGAGTGAATCTTAAATTTAAAATAAACAGAATTTTATTTACAAATAACGGTATAGTCGAGTCGAGTAGGTTACATAATTATAGAGAGGGAAAGGGGAAATGTAGTGAAATAGAGGAGATAAAGAGAAATATATTTATAGAGAGAAATAGATAATAGATAGACAGACTGACATAGATAATTTTATTCATTTGTTAGTAGAAAGATACATAGATAGCTAGAAGGGCTGATAAAAATAGTGATAGAAATAGTAATTAGTCGATGACTTGACAGATAATAGTTAAATAGACAAAGGCAAAGATAGATGGCGTTTAGCTAGACAGATAGAAATATCGATAAACAGATAGATAGACAAATAGAAAGATAGATAAATAGACATATATATAAACATATATATGCGCCCTGAGCTTACATTATATATTAGTTGGCAGCGCTATACACATATTGTTATTATTATTGTTATCAGATAGTTATAGCCTACAGATAAGCAAATATATGTAATAAAAAAAATAGTTCAATCAATAAAGTAATAGACCATGTTTACGAAATTCTTCGTTTCATCACATCCTTGAGACTGCTCAATTTTAAAATAAAATTAACAATAACTAGAGTTAAATTTGATCCAATCATTCAATCATACAATCATTCTATAATGCAATCATACAATCCAGTTGAAAAGTGAAATTACTATTGAGATTACAACTACTGAAGACATTTTGGTTAAGCGAGTAATGGGGGAGAGAACTGAGGCCACGGAGAGAGTTATCTCCACCTTCCCCCTTTTTTATATTTCTGAAAGAGAACTCCATTGTCTGTTCGTATGTTTGTTTACTTTCAGGGGAACTATGGCGGATCCGCTTTGTCTATAAAAGAAGGGAAGGTAGAAGGTAGGCGACAGAAATGATCATTTCCACCGTCTTCTCCACCTCCGTCATTCTCTCTCTCTCTCACTCTCTTTCTCTTTCACTCCTACTATGTCTATTACCCTTATTATTGCCTCCCTCCTCCTGCCGACCCCCCTCCCCCACTTTTTTACCCCTCACGAATCCATTCCATTCAAATCTAAACCGCATCCAAACTTTTCCATCTGTTTATCCCTTGCTAGTCTTGTGACTCGCGCCCCTGCGTTCCCCACGCGCACCCACGCCCCCCTCCCTACGATTGAGGTTGGCACCCGGCATACAAAAGATCAACTACAAGCAACGCACCGCCAGCCCACCCCCCTAACCCCACCCCAACTCAACCTCACCCCCACACACTTTTCTCAATTGAAGACGTAAAAAACATAGTTTGATGGCGGGGCAGGGGAGCGGGGGAGGGGGGACAAGTGGGTTTATTCGTTTGGAATGGAATACCAAGATCTTATAATAATATAGCTTCCAGGTTCTTGTATATGTGTGTGTGTTTATTTCTTTTTTCTTCTCTCTTCTTCTTTCTCTCTTTACATACTCTTACCTGGGAGTGAAAGCATGGGAAAGCGATAGAAGAGAAGGATGGGGTGGGGCGGAGGAGGGTGCAGGAGTGGGTGTAGACTGTAGACAAGGGGCACCTCTAGGATTTAACAGGATCGTGTGTTCCCGGGAGTTCCTGATGAGATAGACACGTGACCTGATATCGAACCTCCGAATGAATTTTTTCATCAAATTATTGATTGTACTTGGGGAGGGGGGGGCGGACTGGACTGACATACCGAAGGTCCTCTGGTTCGAATCCTGGTGAAGGTTTAAATCTTCTTTTTTGTTTTTGTTTCTCAGATCTGGAATTCACTTTGCGCCTTCCTGTTGCGACTTCACCTTTTAGGACATTAAAATATAGAGCTACACAATCCCCTCGTGACGTGGCAAACACCACCAACCAAAAATATCTAGAAATAATAGAAATTTTTTTGTTTTTTTCACATATGTCTTGATGACAAACCTAGCTCCGTGGAGAATACAAAAAAAACCTAGATGATGGATCCCCGCCCCCTTCCCCCGCCACTTTTCTCAAAATATGCATCTAAATGTCTAAACTCCGTCATGCCATACCAAAGTTTCTCCCTCCCTCGCCCCATCAATATCTTGAGCTAAAATCAACATATGCGCCCCACTCCACCCACATGCCACCCACCCCCACCCGCGCCCACACCACTACCCCACCCCTGCCACAACGCATCATTGGAAGTGAAAATAACAAGCTCAATGTCTTCTTTAGGAAGGAGGAAAAAAAACAAAACAAAAAAACTCCCGCGCGAAATTTCTGCCGAGTTCTCTGTTGGCACTGGAGACAAATGCCTGCAATTAAAAGACAGCACTGTGACGTCAGGTGGTTCGTCAGGCCTATCAGTGAAGTTCTCGATCAGATGGAACGAAGGCGTATCCCACCTAGTGCTGAAATGAAGAGGGGGGGGGGAGAGGCGAAGGGGGGCGGTAGAAGAAGTTCGAGATTCATCCCTCCTTGAATTCGTTCAACATCTGATTTCATTTTATTTCAAACTTTCATTTCTGCCCCCCCCCCCCCACGCCCCCGCCAACAATTTTCATTCTGGAGCGCGTGTGCTATGCCATAAATCACATCGAGGCTTGAGGGCGTCAACAGTTGTGTTTCCTCCTTTTTTTTTTAAGCAGGGGTGTGCCTCGGAAACCTGTGTGCCAAGATTAGCCCAAGATTAGTTATCTGTAGCTAATGACATGTAACTAATTTTGTGGTCGTGATATGTTGAGCTCAGCTGAGCAAATCACTGAGAATATGATTAGTTGGGGGAGAGTGGGAGACATAAATAATATGGATTAAAGGACTGTATCAATGAATGGATTCGTGGATTAATTAGTGGATTTAATATCCATTAATGGGTTCAAGTATTGCGCCATTGCGTGGATTTAATGGATCTGGTGGCGTTGCAATGAGTGAATGGATTACCGGAAACTGTTGCTATATTGCGCCATTGCGTGGATTTAATGGATCTGGTGGCGTTGCAATGAGTGAATGGATTACCGGAAACTGTTGCTATATTGCGCCATTGCGTGGATTTAATGGATCTGGTGGCGTTGCAATGAGTGAATGGATTACCGGAAACTGTTGCTATATTGCGCCATTGCGTGGATTTAATGGATCTGGTGGCGTTGCAATGAGTAAATGGGTTATCGGGGACAGTTGCCATTCCGGGCAACAGCAAAACAAAAAATGAACCAACTTGCTATGCTGCGTCGTTCCCGGAATACCTCAGTAAGTTGAAACCAGAGCTATTTCTCCTTCAGCCTGATGCAGAGATATACCAGCGTGCTGCTGTCCGGGGCGCTGGATGCTTGCACTTTCGCTTCGCCCCGCGCCCTTGATCAGATAAATCCAGACTGTTTTGGTTAGCTCTGGTGTCGCGTGTGGGGAGGTCTGCACAGTCAGTGCAGTGCTTATACCTTAACTAACAATTCAAGAAGGAAACAACGGGTGTTGGGGGCGGGGGGGGGGGCGTTTGTTTTATTTCTGTGTTAAGACAAGGTTCCTCGACATAGGGGGCCTACACCAGAAAGAGGGGGGGGGGGGCGTGGTGGTAATAAAAGATGTCAGGTCTCACTTTCACCTGTTACATGAAATTTACTCTTTCGCATGTACACATAGGCATACACATAAATTGTTTTGTGAGGCGATTTATCAAATTCTATGTGGCCCCCTATAGGCTTACATACCACACTGTACACAGTTACAGTTATGATGAAACACTTTAGATAATAGTCACAAAATCTCGTGTAAATCTTGCATACATACACACACATTATTAGAATGTCGCCAGATATATCACATGCTCATACACATATTTACATTTATACACACATAGTACACACATATTGCAAGAGGCTTTGTGGGGGGCGGGGTAGTAGTCCATTGGCTTATGGGGGGGGGGGGTGAGTAAGTTGTCTTTTAGGGGTTAAATTGTTATTTGGAGGTGAAAATTGTAAATTTGCCTGGTCAATTATCGATTGTAGGTGTAAATTTTTCCATAAGCCGGGTAAGATGTCCAATGTCTGGATATTATTGTCCGATGGCCGGGTAAAGTGTTAGTTGGCGGGTAAAATATCAATTTGGCCACAAAATGTCCATGAAAGACTCTTTTGTCTCAGATTCTATCAGTGTCTGTGGCGAGCCGTTCCATATAGAAGGTACCACAGATTCAAATGTGCCATGTGCGTAACTCTAGGAACAGAATTATAGTAAAGTCTGGTATGAAGTCGTGAGCCCTTCAACAGTGAAACATTGTGAGTAGACTATGACGTCATTGTCTTAACGAGACACCTAGTCGGTGGCTGGGTCTGCGAGATTAGTCGAGGGAGATAAACCGAGGGGGAGATAAGTCGTCTCGGTACCTTGCTCACTTTCCATTCCACCAACCTCCCTCCCTCCCCCCTACACACTTAACACACACACACAAACACACCCTCACACACAGACAGCCGCACACGAAGCTATTGTGTTTACCAATGGTACCAAATATGCTAATTGCACGAGCAGGGCTAGGGGTGGGGGTGGGGGGGGCAGGTGGGTGTAATGATAGCCTCTGGTGGAGGAAGTAGTGAGGAGGAGGGTCGGGGGGAGGAGCAGATAACCAGCAGAAGAGATTATGGTATAAGGTCAGTAATTCGTAGAAGGAGAGAAAAAAAAAGATGGCGTCTTTATTTATTAGTTGCAACAGACGTTGATAAGATAATTGTCTGCTTTACGAGCTTGTCATGATCTTGTTAGTCTGTATTTCTTTTTCTGTCTCTTTTACTTTCCTTCATTTTTTTCTTTTTATCTCTCTGAGGCACACACACAAACACATACAATCTTTCTTTCTCTTTCTCTATCCCTCTCTCTTTCTCTCTATTGTTTTCCCCTTATAATAAAAATAGAAAACGGATAACAATTATATGAAACAATGGTAGCTTGGCCCTAAAAAGGTGTTTTCATTATCGGGCCGCTATCATGGCGTTCTCGCTCCAACGGGCCCAGTTGGGGAGAAGGGCGAAATGGTTTGTGTGATAGCAGAAACTTAGTACGCCTAGACGGCCTAGTATATGCCTACTTCATTTGGCGCAAGCGTTCATCTACGATTTGGGCAAAGCAGTGTACTACGAGGGGCAAAAGTACACGTTAAGCTAAGCTCTTGGCAAGGGGCATGTTGAGATATGGTGAAGCAAGTAGTGGGCCCTTTTTCTTTAAGCATAAGGGCGGGTAAATCGTCCAAATAACACAATTTCCTCCCTATCTTCCTCTCCCTCTCCCCTCCGTAGCCCCCCTCACACACACACACTTGTCTAAGGGTTGAAAAACAGCTATTTACACATTATCTGATACAATAGTTCTTCGTAGAGATCAGAGAGAAAACCTATTTCTCGGCCATTAACTTAGTTCCACACGGATAGAGCTCGTCTTCCCTACCTGCAATACTTTGTTAGTACTTTCCAGTTCTTCAACTCGAGTACCTTAGATCACCCGCTAAGGACGAGTACATGGGCGAGCGATGGGGAAAAAAAGAGACTAGAAAGAACGAGACAGAGAGCGAGGGCTTTAAGTGGTTTCAGCAATCAGAAGTAATGAAACTCCCGCCAATTAGCTCCCAGCCGGAGATAACGATACTTGTCTTGCACCCCTTCCTCATCCTTTTTTTCTTCTTTCCAAAATCTAAGGTCAACTTTGAAAAAAAATAAAAATTCTTAATTCGACTAGTAGGTAACAGGTGGAATAGTCTAGATATTTTTTAGATATCTTTACTAAAAGGTTCTCAAACAAAGAAATGGATGTCGCTGCAGTACTGGCAGAGCATGGGCGTTCTCCGCTGTTCCCAACGTGAGCCAAAAAAGTATTAAGAAGAAAAATGGTTCACTTGTTTGGTATCACTAAAAATGAGTAGGAACCTGGTCTGTTCGTTGGTATCAAAAGTCAAAGTCCGTCTGTGTCCGAATTGATCCATATGGCAGTTGAATCAGCGTCTACGACGCAACTGCATTGTGTGGAAGCGCCTTCTTTTTTTCAGTGCAAAAATAAAATACACAAAAACTCAGTAAGACAAAGAAAAAAAAACTAAAAAAAAAACTAGGCTAATAAGTAAAAACAAAATTTGACCTTCAAACTAAATGTATCAGTCAGCAAGTTCAACTCACTTCTGCAAAGCAAAAACCAGAAATCCAGTAAGACGTATTTTTTTCTTCTAAAAATTTCTCCACCACGAGCAGTCTAGCGGGAATACATTTTGTTTTTTTTGTTTTGTTTCTTTGCTTTTGTTCTTCATTAACACAATTTTCTTTTTTCTTTTTTGAAACAATGTCATTTTCACCTAACAACTGACTAATTGCCTCGTTGCCACGTGTTGATGGCAGACGATATTTCTGGAAAAGCCGCTGCTACTATCGTGTGTTTTTTTTTTTAAGTTCGCGTTACAGAACTTAGAGGATTCCAAAGGCAGGTGGAAGCATGAGTGACGGCCTTTTTTTTCCCGTGAGGTCATGACGTTCGATAGAGGGATTGTGTGGCCATGCACAACACCCAACCGCTATTACTCAACCAAAAACTAAGGTGATGGTGGTAGGGGGTTGGGGGTTCGGGGATGAGAGGGCACCCATCAGAGCTTGAAGTCAAGAAAAGAATTGCAGCCGCTGGGCAGGAATTGAACTGAAACTCACTTGTTTCGCCAGCTAAAAAAAGGAAGTGCAGCTGTAAGAAAAGGAAAGAGCAGCTGTAAGAAAAGGAAGTGCAGCTGTAAGAAAAGGAAAGAGCAGTTGTAAAAAAAAAAAAGAAAGTGCTGATGTAAGAAAAGAAAGTACAGCTATAAGCAAAAGAAAGGCTATTGTAAGAAAATGAAAGTGCAGTTGTAAAAGAAAGTGCTTGCTGATGTAAAATAAAAAGAAAGTGCATCTATGAAAGAAATGAAGCCGAACAAATAATTCAGGTGCAAAAGAATTACAGGTGTAAAATACCTAAGTATACAACCATTTATTTTCCCTGGTTGGTTCCGACATCGGTGCTGCCTGATTCTCTAAACATCTCCAAGAAACATTTCCACTTGGTTAGAACAGCAGACCAAACTAAACAACGAGACATTATTGCACTTGTATGCCTGGGTACAAGCGCATTGCAGACATTCCAAAACCCAATAATGACTGCAATGCGCATGCGCAATAGTATTACTTTTCCCAATGTTGCGTGAATGAAGGTTTGAGATGGTTGACAAGGGTTGTCAAGGACTGCCACTGACTGTCACACCCTGTTTGTTCAACCCCTCTAAGAAATACAGCCTGCGGAATTTCCTTCCCTTGTTTGTATTAACTAAGCATTTCCTGGAGCACATGGCTTTGAATTTCTGGCGCTTTCAGGATTTCCAGATTCTTTTGAGTTTGGCAAAGATTTCTTGTTATTGTTTGTTCTTAACGGTTTCCCCCCACATTGTCTCCATACCTCCAATCTTCCCCCCCACTTCGACGTATATTACGACTTGGTTCAATACTTAGCAGACATTTAAATGCAATCATCTAATGGAATAAAAAACAAAAACACAACGGAGCGACTGTGACGTATTAGATAGATTGTTAATGTCTTATTATTATTGTTTGTTTTGTTTTGTGTGTGTGTTATTTCTCTCACAGCAAGCTATATTGGCCACAATAAATTGGCCTAACATTCGGACATTATATAAATCTGGGATAATATTGGTCTAATATTGGGCGAATATAGTGTGATGTTCTAGTATCTGTTGTAGTTTTTTTAAGTTATTAAGGCACATTGGAGATACTACAATTTGTGACGGGGAAAAAAATAAACGAGATATTATTATTTGTACTCCTGTGGGGGGAGGGTTGGTGGTGACTCGTTAACGTAGAAATCATCAGCGAGCACCGCACGAGTGTGCAGATTGAAGCGACATACCATCCACACCAAAAAAAAAATACAATGGGATGTCTGGTAGGAGTTATCTCTGGGGAGGGGGTGGGGAGGTATTCGCGCCGTGCCATGGCGGTGCCTTATCAGACCTGGGCAATCTCTTGTAGCAAAATTAGGAACTGGGCATTGAAACATCGGGGCATATTTTCTTTTTGCCAGACCCAGACCGTATTTTTTTTGTTTGTTGTGTATTCATGATGCTGACGCTGAGGGGCGAGAGGTAGAGGGGGGGGGGCAGCTCAGCTTACTCTTCTCTTATCATTTGTCACCGAGTGGCACCGAGTGGCCCCGAGTGGCTATATAGCTTTTACGAATGAGGGTGAGTAGGATGGTGGGGGAGGTGAGGGAACTCACTCGCCGCTAATACATACGCGCTACCTTAGTGTTGAATGGTCAGATCCGTGTAGGGTGACTTAACTCAGCTATCAGTAAGCCTACAATAAGACTTCTAGTTGTTTGTTGATGTTAATCCTCAATATCCAACAAGTGTTTTCCCCCTTCCCGTTCCCTCAATTTCCCAATCAAACCCAAAATGCTGGTAGCCTTTTCAGCGAGTCGAAGAAGAGAAATACCCCCAGAAAGGCACAGCATGAAAAAAATCAAACCAAATCAAATTCAACTTAAAACTCATCGGCTAGTTTTATACGCACTTTCCGTTCTTAGAAGATGCGCCAAAATTGTAACGGTGGTCAATGCGTACGATGGGATTTTGTAACCCATCCAACGTCAAGACATAGGCTATTTAGTTGTTGTTTTTTTTTTATCTACATTAGTCCCATAAAACATAAAACATCAAGTTGTAATAATAATAATAATAATAAATTAAGCTTATATAGCGCATATCCCGCAATCAGTTCTATGCGCTAAGTTGTGTATATATATTTCAAAAACTATTGTTAGTCTCTTTGTTTCAAGGGTATGGAGAGTGCCATTGGTTTTGTACCCATCTCTGTTAGGTACCTGACAATTTTGGGGAAAATGAAGGTAAAAGTGCCACCATTGTGCTGGCCAAAGAAAAATCCCCTTATTATGCCATGACCATAATATACGCCCGTAGACGCTGCTTCACATGGCCCTACAGATCAATTTAGCTTGACTGAGATACTTTTTCTTTTACTATGTTAAAATTGTAAGGATCAAGGAGACCCGTCAAGCACTAAGAATCCCCTAGACTCCACAAATCACCACTCCTGTAGGTTTGTATTTTCTACCTTTAAGTGATAATAGAAATAAATTCAAGCCTATATCTTCTCCACAAAGTTAAAAGCACAACTGCATAAAAAAACGAAATCTTACATTTAACAAAAAAGAAAGGTGAATAGAAAAAATAATATGTTAAAGATTAAAGTTTCAAAAATAGATTCAATTTCGCACAAGAAAAAAAGTTTTCATTGTTTGCTTAAAAGAATTTTGGAAGCAGAAAGTTTTCACGTGCAATTTTCTTTTTTAGCATCGATGAACTCGCCCCCAAAAAGTTCAAACGTCATAGACCCGTTGTCTGGCCTGCAAGAAATTAACAAGGGCAGATAAGAAGTGTGTGAAAAGCACTGCAAGCTGTCGAGATTAAGTAAGTTTGATCTAGAGTTATCCCTCTCTCCTCCCCCCCCCCCACCACACCCATGCTGGGAAAGAGTCTTCTTTTACTTTGGGTTATTGAAAACCTAGACCTTGGGGTTTCTATCTGATTTAACTTGAAATTAGTTTGTGTTCCGTTGTGTGGAAATTTCGGCCCCACAGAGGAAATATACTTCAGTTGTTGACGATTTTAAATGTACATGTTGGGAAATAAGTAGATTAAAACGATATATATATATATAGAAAGAGAGATAGAGAGACAGAGAGCGAGAGAGCGGGTGTTGGTGGGTGGATGACATAGAGGGGTGGGTGTCGGAGGTTAGAAGTTCATCTGACATCCGATGTCAGCTAATACATGCCAAGCCTTGTCATCCGAGACTGAATTCGAGGGCTCTGTCGCCTCTTTAACGTCGCCGGGCTTTTAATTCTCTGGCGTGTCACGGATCGCTATGTCATCGACACGACCCACTTTTAAGTAGGTAGGTCATGGTCATTGATAGTCCAGGTCCAGCGAAGGACAAGGGACATAAATCTCACCATGGTAGAAAAAAAAACAGAAAAGAATTAGAGTAAGAAATGAAATAATGGGGGCAAAAAAGCAAAATATAGAGCGATACGGGCGGTTCTCGGTCCTCTCAGGCTAGCTTTGCCGGACGGCGCCGGACAGAGTAGCGGTATTTATTTTTTATGGCTGGACGGGTGATGGGATTAGATTGCTTTAATTGTACTTTGTGCGGGCGTTAAAAAAACTCACCCATAGTCAATTGAGCCTGAATTTTCAGAACGTCTTGGAATTTTGAGGGAAGGAATAATGGGATGGGGGGAGGCAATAGCGTGACTAAAGGTAGTAGCGCGGACGGCCGCCCTAAGGTGCCACGCGGTTGGGATAGTCGCCAAACTGATACTTAGACTTTCTTAATGCCGAAAAAAAAAGGTTGACTTAAAAAAAATACATAAGAATCATAGGCAATGTCGTGGAACATCAGAGCATTGCACTTGCAAGATTTCCTCAGCGATGTCACTTCCGTCAGGTACGAATTGCACTTTGACAAGAGCAAGAGGAGCTCAAACTTAATAGGAAAAGGGGCCACAACTCAAATAACACGTACGGTGTTGAGCACAAATTAAAAACCATGTACTGCGCTAGAGATTTGACAGCAGAGTCTATGCACGCGGTTAACAGTTTTTCTCTCTGTTTTATATATACCATTTTATTATTTAAAAATTTGATACTTTATTTGAATAATCCTTGATTTCGCGCCCCACAAAGAATATGGCGTCGCGGGCTACAGCCCGTGGTTACCTGTGTACTTGAGTAGGCACCGCATTAACTATAACTCAGCTTAATCGTAAATTTTTTGTAGAATGAAAATGTGTGTGTGTTTTTTTAAATAAAAAAAAATAAGGTGAGGACTATACGATTAGCTGTAAATGCAACTTTCACGTATGTGTATGTTATTGTTATTTAAAACATAGATACTCATGCAGCCTAATCTTGTTATCCAAGTTGTGGTTATGGGGTTGGGTGTGGGGAGGGAAGGGCTGGCGTTTAAACTTATCTCTTCACAAATGCAAAGAAGACTATACAATATTCTTATTTTATGTGTGTGTGTTTGTTGATTACGTTTATCGTGAACAGATACAACATTTTTTTGTTTGTTCTTGGATGCATACAATGTATAAGATTCAGTGTAATAGCCCCCCTCCCCCATGGTGTGGGGAAGTTGGTCAAAATAGGAATATGCTACATATAAAAAAGAAGGTTTCAATTTATTTATTTTTATCACTATGCTGTTGTTCAGAGCAGAACAGAAAAAAAAGATTACAAGGGAATGAGAATAAGAGTGATAAAAAGAGAAAGAAAGAGAGAAAGGGGGAGAGAGAGAGAGAGAGGCAGAAAGAAGTAAAAAGGGAAGTACATGTGGGAAGAAAGGCCGAGAAAAACGCTGGAATTTACCTGTTCCAGCATAGGTAACACATTTAGAATGTGTGCATCTTATGTCTTCCTACACGCGTTTATACACATTTTTGTGTACACATCAGACATATACACTAATGACCCACTTCACTAGACACTAACACCATATTTACACACACAATTATTACCTGGTAAGTAAATGAATTGTCATTGCAAAAAAGGAAAAAAAACATCATCTCGTCTAGAATCTAAAGCTTCTTTAATTATACTATGGTTAAAAGCATTTGCAAAGCCAATGGTTGGATTATAATCTACTGGTTTGGTGCCAACTTCGAGTCGCTATGTTAAGTCTTGAAGCATGTAAACTGTCTGAATTGTCATATTGTACAATGACAACGACAACAACAAAAAAAAAGCAACAACAACCAACGGTGTCGTGTTTCAAGACCTTCTGTTGCATAAGACAGGGGGAGATGAGTGGAGGGGGGGGGGGCAAAAGTTGAATGACCTCTTTGCAAAAAAAAAAAGATCGAAAGTGGTGTTGGGGCTGGAGGGAAGGGGCGCTTCGTTGTCACTCGGGTTGCACTCGCGCACAATGTCCGGCTGTGGTTATCTCCTCCTTTCGCTTCCATTTGAAGCTCAGAGACACTCTTGGCGGCGTTGTTCAGATGAACTTGTTAGGTTTACACTATGGCCGTGAAGAGATAAGATCTCAAAGATTTCTGTTACGGGCCTGTCGAGTCCGGCTACCTTCAAGTGAGCGTGAATTTTTCCATCATCCTTGGACGCAGACCACTTTACCATCTTCTGATTTAACTATCATAGCCTTTAACAAACTTTATATTTTCGTAACTCGGTTATTTTTATTCTTCCTCTTCTTGACCCACGAACTTTTTGAAAGTGAAATATGCTGTTATAACTCGAATTTTTTTTCCCTTTATGTCGCGAACCGCTAATGTTGCTATCGTGTCCCGTCACCGGGCTCCGGACTGTTGCTTTGGAAAAAATGCAGTAGGCGGCAGTAGGCGGCAGTAGGCGGCAGTAGGCGGCAGTAGGCGGCAGTAGGCGGCAGTAGGCGGCAGTAGGCGGCAGTAGGCGGCAGTAGGCGGCAGTAGGCGGCAGTAGGCGGCAGTAGGCGGCAGTAGGCGGCAGTAGGCGGCAGTAGGCGGCAGTAGGCGGCAGTAGGCGGCAGTAGGCCCTGATAGGACGTTTAGAAATAAAGCAGTTCCTGTACAACACCAATAATGCCAAACATTTCACACACACAAAATTTACAAAAAGAGAGCGCTGGGTTTTGGGATAGACATAAAGAGTTAAAAAGAAGAAAAAATATTACCACAACAGAACAACAACAGAAACGTTGATAAAAAAAAAAGTTCGTTTCATAAAAATCAATACGCTGTACCTTGTCCTGGCCGAGTGAGTTGTAACATTGTTATAAAAACACTTCCGCGGCATAATTGATTTCCCAAAAAAAAAAAAAGGGTCCATTCTAAATAATGGAGCCTGTTGACCAGGGGGTAGTGTGTGTGCGTGTGTGTGTGTGTGGGGGGTGATGTGAGTGATGGGGTGGGGTGTTAGTGATGGGAATAGTGGTTTTTTTTCTGTCCTTGCTGAGTTGACGGGTTACTTGTAGTAACGTGAACACTTGATTGGCACCACCAATCGCTGCTGTGAACACTAGAGGGTGGGAGATGTAGGGGGAGGCACAGCTCACATTACCATAGATTCAACCCAGGGATACTCACTATGAGTTCATTTATCCTTTTAAATTCATTATATCGTTATTTTGCTTTATTTCAGATAGTAGAACTAGATCATTTTTACACTCAGTAAGAACAAACAACACATTATAAAAAGTTTTTAGCACATTTCAGCACAAGATTTAGCATAATTTTAATGCTTTTACTTTCAACCGAGCTCAGTTTTCTTTTAAATGTTGGTTGGCAACTCATAGTTTCTGGCAAACATTCTTTTCCAAATCGGCGCCATTGATGTGAAAAATACATTTTTAAAAGCCTGGAAATGTTATCTTATCTTATAATTACAAACGCCCCTTCTATAAGGAAGATTATTGCGCCCTACGTTCATCCGTGGTCCCAGTCTAGTCTTGCATCTTTATGTTAATGTTTTAAATGACATTAAGTTACTGGTTTTCCTGGTTTGTTCAGGTAACCCATTCCATGCCCCGAATGCCACTCGGGAAGAAAGAGTACTTGTATGCATTTAGTTTGTAGTTGGGTCTCATTACGTTTGGTCAGCGGCGGCATTATCAGTACGAAGGGGCTAGTGCGATTGTCATATGCGGGTCCTTTGGCGAATGTGCCAATGCCGGAAATAATAATGGCAGTAGGCCTAGTCATATGCGAGGCCGAGAGCCTTAATAGTAGACTATATACACCAAGACCTACGTAAATACGATTGTTTGTATATACCATGCTACACATCCCAATGGCTTGTCTGGCTATAATCTATTTGCACTCTGATGTAAGTATACTTTATCTATTTTAGCAAAATACACAACTAGGTCTGTATTCTCAAAAAACTTTCCAAAACATTCCAAACGCGTTTGAACCCTAATTTCCAACCAATAGTTTTCATATTTTTCGTTCCTTACAATTTCTTGTTTCTAGAAAAATAGAAAAAAAAATCTTAATTTGTTATTTAAAGTTGTTTTTTTTTTTTGTTGCTGTTGTTTTTGTTTTTCGCTTATGTTTTTCTTTGTTTAAAAAACTTGGACAATTTTTTGTAGGTCTCGCAACGAAACAATTAGTGTTGCAGCCAATCGTTGTAGAAGTATTTTTTTTTTAAATTCACGAAAATAACTGGAAAAAACAACACCAACAAGAGAATGATGGGCTAAATATGGCGTCGAGGGTTAATCAGTGAAGTGGAGAAATATGAAACCCTCGGGGGGGGGGGGGGCAAGGGAGCAGGCGCCTGGGACGAAAAAAAATGTTTCCGGATAATGGGCAGACGGTGCCGAACACGTCCTGATAGCAGATCTATGGAACATTGATAAAGGCGGGAAAATGGCGGGCAGAGCACGTCTGCCAATAATGTTTTATGGCTCCGCGATCAGACTGCAGCTAAACACAGTATATTAGGACTGGATAAGGTTATAGGTCTTTAGATATTTATGCGTGTGTGTTAGTGTGTGCTTATGTTTATGCAGCACTTCAATTAAAAACAACACAAAAAAACGAAGGTTGGAAGATTTTATTAACTTTGTGCTTGTTTATGTGTGTGTTAGTTAGTGTGTAAAAATGAAAACTGTTAGTTTTTTTACCCTGGCTTTTTTTTTCGCTTTCTCTCTCTCTCTCTCAATCTCTCTCTCTCTCTCTCAATCTCTCTATCTTTTTATTTGTTGTCTGTTCTCTCTAGCTTCCATTAATACACGCACTTTCTTTCTCCCAAATTCTCGTTCACCTTATTCATTCGTGGGCCTATTCTTTCTCTATTTCTCCCTCTCCGTCTCTTCCTTTTCTTTACCCCCTTTTTCTCCGTTCTCTATTTCTCCATTTCCCCCCTAATACCATTAGCCTCCATTCTCTCTTTCTACCCATTCTTTTCTCCGCAAATCTCATTCTATCCCCATTTCTCTCTCTCTCTCTCTCTCTCAACATTTCATCAACATTTCATTTAGCACACACATTTCACAATTCTCTCTTCTCGTCATCAAACTCTCTCTCTCTCTCTCTTTCTCTCTCTCCATTACTGGTCTGCATACAGTGTAGACAGAATATATCAAATAACCAACATTCACACTATGTCATTTTAGGCCTATGTTCTAGCCCAGTAAGTTCTAACACAAGTGTACCACTGGTCGCGGCGGGCGATGGCGTTGGCGGGGCGGGGTGGAGGGCATGGCTTAAAACGTGCTCAACCCACCTTCCTCTAATGTTGCTTGAATTCTTTATGGGCAGCCTTTTCCAACCTGTCTATGTGACATTCTATTTTTTATGTGACACCTCCACCCCGGACTGGTCTAGCGTGACATTTTCTCCCCCCCCCTGTTCAAATATGTGTGACTTATTTACCCCCCCCCCAAACAGCTCCCCCCTACCCGCCCCCACCTGACACGTGAGCTCATCCACAAACGCACACTGGGAAATCTTACTAAATGTTTGATTGTGTGGGGTGATGGCGGGGGGGGGGGCGGGGCGGGTGTCCTTACCGCGCCCCATTTAGAACCGCGCGAGAGATCCGACGATGAGACCGCAGGTTTATTTTTCCATGTCCAATTAAGCCGAAAGCCAGACCAGCAGATTAGCACGTTCCGAGCAACAGATAGAGTAGTCGCAACTTTTTGAACAGACCACAGACACCGCTCACTGGCTGGTGGTGGGCTCATCGTTCATGTGGGCCGCCGGGGCTAAAGGGGATGAGTGGGGAGGGGGGGGGGGTTCTTGATATCAAAACAAACGAGAGGTAAGACTCTTAAAGCAAGTGGGGAGTCGGGGGTGTGTGAGTGGGAGGGGATTCGGGAGTGTGTGAGTAGAAGAGGAGGGGGGTGGGGTTAATAAAACATAAGGCGGCCAAGATGGAGGGTGGGGTAGGGAAGAGCGCCGCCATGTAGAAAAGTGAATACTCACACAGACCACGGTGCTGGCTGAAAGTCACGACCCTCGCCATATGGCTCGAGATCTGGATATCTGTATCCATCGCTTGACACACTGCATCTTTAATTTCCTATTTATTTATTTTTTTTACAGTTCGCAATGATTTCAAAGAATTATCCATTGGGACGAAATCAAGGGGCAAAGGCTTGGGCGTCGGCAGAAATGCACACCACCTCTCCCCCTTTAGCACTGCATCTCTAGATGGTGGAATGGGGGAGGGGGCGGGTATACACGATGCCAGAGCTTGTGGAGCCAAAAATGTACACAAGTTAATGGGATATACAAGGCAATTTTATGATGAGAAGTGATGGGGAGGGGGGGACGACTCTGAATGTGAATGATCTGAATAAGTCGTTAGAAGGTCCTTCATTGAGAGAGCCGGTCCCTGGTCCCAGTCAGCGACACATAGTAGTAATATAATTTATATGTACTGTGGTCATCAACAATCCATGTTGCCAGCACTAAAATATGTTGGTGTTCATAACGGGGTGGGGAAAATGGCGGGCGGGATTATGAAAGTGTGACGAAGCAATAACTATCGAGAAATGAAAAGGTCTTTATAGCCACTGGGGGGAAATTAAACACAGATATTACATTTATATAAATCACGATTCACTAGGTGTATATGTGATAAATGTAATATAATTATTTAATGGATATGTGCTTCATAATTTTTTTCTTATTAATGTACAAAATTTCATGTTTATTTTTAAAAAATTCAATTTTTTCTTTTTTGTTTTCAGTTTGTAACCCTTACAGTCCCGGGCGCGTATATAGCGGAACTGAAGGCAGCATAGATAGAAGTAGGTCGGTACGGGAAGGGTTAACTTAATGTACACATGAATGCATAAGTGTAGTTTTAAAAAAAACATGTATATATAAAGATATATAAAGGCGGCATATAAATATGCGTACACTTATAGAGAGGGATCGTTGATAAAAAAAGATCCGATAGATTAGATGTCGTCGAAAAATTAGAAATAGATATTATTTAGATAAATAGATCGAAAGAATGATGGATCTGGAGATAGATTAATAAATATACAAATAGATAGATATACTGATATAATATATATATATATATATATATATATATATATAGAGAGAGAGAGAGAGATATTGATATATACAAATACATACACATAGATAGAGGGATAGTTGATAGAAAAATAGATAGACAGATCAAACGATAGAAAGATACAAAAATGGTAAAATGAAAAGATACAAAGATGTATAGACGGATAAAGAGTTAGGTAAATGAATAGATAGATAGATAGATAGATAGATAGATAGATAGATGGATAGATGGATAGATAGATAGATAGATAGATAGATAGATAGATAGATAATATATTGCTACAGATATAAACTTCAAGAAACTAAAATGACTGGACAACTGAGTCATGTCTCAAATGACAGTTAAGGGAGAGCAACTGGTAATAAAAAGGGAGAGAACTAATTTTCTTCAATCTCCAGGGGAGACAAAAAAATAACAACCCCCCAAAAAAATTATTATTATTTTCAATAGCCATAACTGGGGTAAAGGCGAACTGGGTAATGATGTCGGGTGAGGGGCGGGGGCGCATGAGGGGAATGGAGTTGACCCCCCCCCCCCAAAGAGCTCCAATCGATTTTTTCTCTTTTTTTTCTAGTCCATTCAGGCACTCTGTAATTCTGTCCGCCAAAGTCGCCATTTTAAGCCACGAAAAAATGCAGGAACTGGAAAAGACTTCCGGTGCTAAGAGTGATCAACAGAGCTAGAAAAAAGCTCTGTCTCTCTGTCTATCCCTCTATCTCTCTTTCTATCTATCAATCAATCTATCTTCCTATTTATCATCTATCCATCTATCTATCTTTCTATCTATCTATCTATCTATCTATCTATCTATCTATCTATCTATCTATCTATCTATCTATCTATCTATCTGCGGAAGTTAACTCTGAGACTTTAGAGCCGTTAAGCTAAATATATCTGCGAGTGTGCGTTTGAAGGTGTGTGTGTGTGTTTGTGTGTGTGTGTTTGTGTGTGTGTGTTTGTGTGTGTATGTGGGTGTTTGTGTGTGTGTGTTTGTGTGTGTGTGTTTGTGTGTGTTTGTGTGTGTGTGTTTGTGTGTGTGTTTGTGTGTGTGTTTGTGTGTGGGTGTTTGTGTGTGTGTGTTTGTGTGTGTGTGTTTGTGTGTGTGTTTGTGTGTGTGTTTGTGTGTGTGTGTTTGTGTGTGTGTTTGTGTGTGTGTGTTTGTGTGTGGGTGTTTGTGTGTGTTTGTGTGTGTGTGTTTGTGTGTGTGTCCGTGTGTGTGTTTGTGTGTGTATTTGTGTGTGTATGGTTGGGCAGATATACTACCTATAAAGTCCCCCTCCTCCAACCAAATCCTTTTGAAATCGACACTTGTTCAATCCATAGTGATTGGAAACAACTAGATCTATTCGGTCAATATTAGGTTAACATCGGGTCAACATTGGGTCAACATAACCCTGACGTTTAATTAAAACGGATTCTTGCTGTTTGTACATGGGGGGAGGGGCAGAAGGAGGCATCTCTTTATCTCGCCCCCGCCTTACATTCTACACGGCTATCAAGCGGCAATGTACCGCGCCTTTATGGTACCGGCCATTTTAGTATCCCCCCAGACCCATAGCCCAGTGTCCACTACAGAAAGGCTGTGACCATAAACACTGTCTCATCACTTGTTTGAAGTAGCCAGGCGTTTGAAGACGATTAGATTGGATAAAGTCATTCGGACAACGAGACTTGATTGAAAATCAAGGAGAAAGAAGAGGGGGGGGGGATGGGATGACGACGAAACTGACCATTGCCTTTTGCTGGTCAGTGGAGCTATTGGCTGGCACGTGACTAAGATTCTAGTGAAATATTTTAGTATCGTATTTAGGTCAAAGGCTAGAGGAATATAAAAGGGGTTTTGATCATGGGACTTTCTCGTTGTTTTTCTTTCGTCCGATATCTTACAACTATTATAAAACTGAAGTGTCATTTAAAGATAGAAAGATTGATAGATAGAATGATTGATTGATAGAATGATTGATTGATAGAATGATTGATTGATAGAATGATTGATTGACAGAATGATTGATTGATAGAATGATTGATTGATAGAATGATTGATTGATAGAATGATTGATTGATAGAATGATTGATTGATAGAATGATTGATTGATAGAATGATTGATTGACAGAATGATTGATTGATAGAATGATTGATTGATAGAATGATTGATTGATAGAATGATTGATTGATAGAATGATTGATTGATAGAATGATTGATTGATAGATGTATTAATATATTGATAGTGTGAGATGTCAATGGATTAATAAATTGACAGATTTAAAGATAGATTGATTGACAGACGGTTAGACATTTAGACTGATAGATCAATGGATTAATAGATTCACAAATTGATATAGTGATAGATCGATAGAGATCTATTAAGATATGTTGATAGATGATGACTTGATAAATATATAGATTTAATAATTCTCTCTATTACACCGGTTGTTTACCAAACATCTGTAAAAAAAATTTAGACTTTCATCTCTGAGGATGCATGACCACATCCAGTAGACCGAAACGTTTTCTCTGAGTATCACCAGATTACACGTCTTAACCATAAAAATATAATAAAATAGCAGCACACACACACACTCGTTGTCTTCTGGCATAATTTCTCACGAGTTGTAGACTCCGCCACCCGCCACCACCATCAGCAGCAGCAACAAGCCAAGTGGCTGTATGCATAGCTTACGTCATCCACAGAAAAACAAGCAAAAACCATTTGAAAAAAATTTAAAGACTTTAAAAAAAAAAACTGTTGAAAGTCAAGACACACTGAAAAAAAAAGGGTTTTAAAAATAAAAGCGTTGCAGTGGGTGTTTTAAGAAACAACACGAGACTCGGGAGATCCAACGGTCAGAGTCACAAGCCCTCGACGTGGCCTCGCTCACACCCTGATCATTTCTGGAACGTCTCGTAAAATGTTTTTGATTTTTTTTTAGATGCAGTTTTTTTTTTAAATTATTACTTAGAATTAGGAACATGATCACTTATTGAGATAGAGTGAGAGAGAGAGAAACAGAGATCTAGATGTTTTTGAATGTTGTGTGCGTGTGTGTATTTGTGTTTTCGTTGCCCTTCATGTTTGCATAAGAAGGGCCGATAAATGCCTTCATCATTTCCGACCCTGTTTTTTTTTCCAGGAGAACTAAAGATAATATATCTCTTTCAAATGTTTTTTTAGGCTGGTCTGGATATTATTTTTAAATGTATTTAAGTGGCTTTTTGAGACAATAGTCTAGTTATCCTTGCTTCCCTTCACAAGCAACACCCCCACTAACGCCCCCGGCTAACTTCTATTAACAACCCCAACAACTTGTTCTGCCCCAAGTTTTCATGTTGATCTTCTATCTCCCCCTCCCCTTCCCTCCTAGTCGTGTCCACAGTGTTTGACTAATCCCACGAGGAGGAAGCCCTCGACTTCGATCACATCAGCAGTCACCGGGACCTGCTTCTTTCATTTCAGGATGCTCATTTCGTATCCTTACTAGCTCTCTCTCTCTCTCTCTCTCTCTAACGCTCATATACTCTCTCTCTCTCTCTTACTTCTAGCCCACCCTCCTACACATCCAACACCCCCTGCCCCCATCCCCCCCCCAAGTCCCACAGCTGCGCCACAGCATGTATTGAGTGTCTACATGGAATTCTCTGATCGCCTCCCAACTCCCAACATAGTTTATGTGCTTAGTATTACCCCCCACACACCACAACCCCCCCCCCTCCTTGTCTTCTTCGCTTTCCCTGACCTGCTTCTCTTTTCTTCATGTCTGCCGCCCCCCCCCCTTTACAAACCTCCTCATTCCTATTCCACTCTCTGACGACTGTCAAAATCGTTCAAAGGTCAAAGGTTGTTCTTTTTCAATAATGAGTAACCCCCCCCCCCCCAAAAAAAAAAAAAAAAAAAAAAAAAATCGGGTTCCCCATTTTCTACTCCACATTCAGGCTCAGCTAACGGGGTCTCACTTACAGAGTCGTACACTCATTCAATAATCCATCTTCAACCCTATGTTCCTCTTCCTGTTTACCCCCACCCTACCAACTCCCGACCCCAGTCCCAACCCAAGCAGTATCCTTAGACGTGGAATAATTATCCTTTTCTGCTGGGTTTTTTTTTCTCCCCGCACACGCGACTAGTTTAATTACATCGTAGATCAAATGGGTAAAAAAAAATAATTGCGAGGATGCTAACAACGCCCCCGACTCTTACCCTTACTCCATCCACCACGCCCTTGCCAGCAACTCAGGACACCCTCACCCCCCCCCCTCCACCCTACGTCCATCCACCGCACCCTATTCCTCCTAACACCAAACGACACCCTAACCCTTGTTGCCGCGCCCCCCCCTCCCTACAAGCTCAAAACCGCCACCGAGCACTTATTCCTATGACATGGCTCCCCCGCTGCGACGCCGCCGCCGCAATGTTCTTTTTTTTACTTCTTTTTTTCTTTCTTTCTTTCTATAGTTCGTCTTTTTTACGACCATTTCCCTAATTAAACGAATGAAAAGCACGTGCAGTGACGTCACGCTGATGGTGATCACGTGGTCCAAGACCAAAGCAAAGGGACATAATAATAAAAAAAAAAGAAAAAAAACAACAAGAAAGCGAGATTTGGGGAAGAGGGTAAAATGAGTTAGGGGAGGGGGTGGGGGGAGTGGGGGACAGCCCTGATCGTAATTGAATGAGACAAAGCAACAAGAAACAGCAAGACCGAGAAAATACCGTTGGCAACACTTAATAATAATTCACTAACATTCACTTCACATTAAACACAACAACACTGGAATGGTTAGAATTTTTTTTGTTTTTTTTTTTGTTTGTTTTGCGCTTGGTGTAGGTTCCGCGAATAAGGGATTTGAAGAAACTTTTCCTTAACACACAAAGTTGAAGGCGGAGAGGGAGGCGGCATGGTGGTCTAGCGTCAGCGCGTTGGATATTTATTTTTTTTGCCAGTCAAATGTTTTCTGGTTCAAATCCTTTAAAAAACAAAAAAAAACAATTCGTGTTTTTCTCGTTTTTCCATGGATACTGGATACCTGATAGTCAGTAGATGGGAAGAAAAAACGGCAAGGTGGTCATAGTAACTAGTTTTGCAGCTACTCTAGCTAGCACTATAGACTAGTATAGACTAAAGGAACAGCTATTATTATAACATTATAATAAAAAACATATATAATAGTCTAGTTTGTAATCTAAGCCTATTGAAGTCTATATATTTTAAGAGCCTATAAGTTCGCCTCCCTCTAATCACTTACATAAATGGCAACGGTAAAAATGGCTTTAGGAATATCAGTAATTCCCTATTCATTCATTCTTACTTTTTTTTTTTCTTCCTTCTTTTTTTGTTCTTTCAATTGATCATCGCGAGTTTTGGCTTTCCAATCAGTGTCCCCCTTAATCTCTTAGAGTTATTACGCCTGATAATGGGGAGAAAACTCTGTAAACTCAGCGAAAATGATGTCATCGAGAGTGAATGCCCGTGGTATAAGCTCTGTGATTCGTTCAATTAATTGTCCCGTGACCCAAAGTTTTAATACAACGACGAGTAATACGTTCCAAGCAATCTACGTCGAGCTAAGAGCGAGAGCAGTTAGTGGGTTCTCCCCCTTATCCCCCCCCCCAGCTCTCTCTCTCTCTCGTGATCTCAAACTGAGCGTGACACAACAACAGTGTGTTAGCCACTTCACGAGCAATAAGCAAACAGGGGAGATCACTTTAAGATTTTTTTTCTTCGATTTTTTCTTTGTAATGAAATTGTTTTAAAACGGTTACGAAAGAAAGAGAGAAAAGAGAAAAAAGAGAAGGAATGAAGAAAGAAGAGAAAGAGAAAAAGATGGTGTGTGATGCATTATAATGTTATATTTTGTCTACCGATGAAATTTTTATTTTGTGTGTGGTTGTGTTGACGTTGTTGTTGGCAGAAATTTAATACATACAAAGATTATCCGTTGAAAACAGGGTTTAGCTAAAAAAAAATAATTGATTTCTAAGATATTACATAGACTAATGACGTTCAGGTTTATAGAGAGAAGTGCCAAAAACAAAAACACCAAGTGTGTTAACGTAATTAAAAGAAAGGGAAAAATTGTTTATAAAGTTTTGTTGTTTACTAAGAAACGAAGTAGATCTGTGCAGACGTTTAAACTATCATTCAATATGTATGTATTTACATTAACCTTAGAATATTCTAGAGGGGGGCACGGTGGTCGAGCAGGCAGCGCGTTCGATTCCTGGTGAAGGTCTGGAGGGTGTCCCTGAGTCTACCGTTAGTCAGGGTTAAGTAAAGGCGGCTGTGCATTGTGCTGGCCACATAATCCCCTAGTATGCCGTGGCCACAGAAACTGTTGAACGCTGCTCCCATGGATCAATTGGGTTCGACGAGATACTTTACTTTACTTTAGAATACTACACAGTATTGTGGGTTGTGCAGATAGAGCCGCTGAGTGGTGACTGAGCAATTCCCTTGTAACTCTAGATCGTAAAGTGGGGTCGGTCTCAGAAATGAAGTTAATATGTGTGGCCGTAAAAACAAAATGTATTCAATGACACTGGGGACAATCCTAAATGCGTGTGACCTAGTTCCCTGTAATTTGTAGTTGGCCAACGCAGTGCAAAATAAGTTAGGTTTTTCTCTCTATTACACACTTTTATTTATGTTTGTTTGTTCTAAATAAGAAATTAAGCGACACAAAACTAATGGTTTTATTATATGTTACAACATTTGGGCCAAGAAAAGTAAAGAACACGAAATGTAAGGGTTAAAAAAAAAAGTAATAAAAGTACCACACACCATTGGGTAAACATTAAAAAGAAAAAAACACAATTAAATCAGAAATTGAATTATGGTGCAGATGAATATTACTCTTCCGTCCCCACGATGTCAAATTAATCTTAATTCGTTTGAGCTGTTACTAAACCATCAGTCTCCAATTTGATAACATAGAGAATCAAGATGTAGCAAGTTTCACTCACTTTATTAGTAGTTACTTCAAACAAAAATATATAGAAGAAGACAAACAAGAGAACACCCTCTTACAGTAAAACACAAGATCCATTGGTCAATGGAAAAGGTTAAAGAAACAGGCGCCAGGAAACTAGCAGTACATAAAGGGGTTTGAGAGCTTCCTGTATAGTGCACTCGTCCATACGGCTCGGTTTTTAACGGAAGGGGTGAAATAATATAACTCGTTGAAAGCGAGCATGATTTGGTGTGTGTGTTTTTTTGTTTCCATGTCCATTTCTACTATAGAGATGCTTGCCGAGGCTTTGTTGTACGCGGGGGAGGCCTCGTGGGAATTCTGGTATCGCTTTTGGTGGGAGTGAGCGCCCTGACTTGCTAAGTTCTGCAGTGTAATACATGCATTGGGGGGGGGGGGGGGGAGTGGAATCCATCCTACCCGTTTTGTAGGAAACTACTGGAATCTGTTCAATATGTTGCATGTTTACTAAAAAAACTGATACATGCCTGCTACATACTGACACGCTGATACATGATGAGGTAGAGCCATATGGCTGTGATTGGCAAAGATTTTGGAATCGAACTCATGCCTAGTAATGTGGATGTAGTAAAAAAAATTATCAATTTGTCATATTAAATTATACATCTATATTTAAAATCTCTTTTTTGAAAATCAAAACCGGTTTTCCCTTTCAAAACCGGAATCTGGTATTCCGATTTTCGTTTAACATCCCTATTAAAAACTAAAGAGTATACATTGGGCTAGACGGGCTAGCACTGAACACCTTCTTATGAAGATGAACAACAAAAAAACTGTCGAAATCTACTTCTGTTAAAAGAAAATGCAGAATTATAGCCCCCACCATTCCGCCCCCCCCCCCCCATCATATCCTATTTCTCTTCTTAGCATGTCCGGTGTAGTTATTTCAGCCAAACCCACGCTACATAAAATTTGAATTTGAAAATTGAGACTCGCGATATGTTGCCAAATCATAAACGGAGGATAGGAGCGAGTGACAAAATAAGTCCAAGTGCATCGTTTAACCGACGTTACGCGCTTGAGGGCAGGACGATAACTTTATTTATTTTTCGGATTGGGGGGGGGGGGAAGGGCACTGGAGGGGGGATATCGGAACAGAGAAAATTAGAAGATAGGGGCGGTTTGACACCACCGTCCCACGGCCGTCAATCACCCGCGAAAGTTGTCAAACGCAGAGTTCAAATACGTTTCCGTCACGTACTGAGGACGCTGCTCCAATTTAACTACACTGACAGTGGTGTTAATAAGCTGCCAAGATACACATAAACATTTCCCTGATCCAACCCAAAAAATATTTTTTTTAAAAGTCCTTGTAATCACAATCACCGTTTGCTACGATAAGCACTCGGCGCCAATTGAACACATTAATCTCGTAATGACAGGGCGCATTGGCAGTTATGCAATCACTGAGCTGTAACTAATGTAAACAAATGTTGACAGAGTTTAAAATATCACAGTTTTAACATTAAAGATGCAACATAAAAAAAATTTCATTAGATCTTTATTTTTATGCGCAAACGAGAAAACACTCAATGAATCTTATACTTCAATTTTTTAAAGCAGCCGTTTGCTCGCTTAACAATTAGTTGTGTTATATTAGTTACGTAATCTTAGTTTAAATGTCACACCCCTTTATTTGTTTTACTCAGCTATGGCTTTTTAATTAACGTTATCTTCATTCTAGAGTGGTATCCGGGAATGGAATGGATTGCCTGAAGAAACCATGAAAACCAATAACTTAACATCATTTAAAACAGAAATCGAAATGCAAGACTAGACTCACATCACGGATAAGTGTACGACACAATCATCATTCACATAGGCTGCTACATATAGTCTAAAAGAGTATAAACTACAATAATCGTTAATGTCCAGACGATTTCTAGACATTTTGTAAAGAGTGCAAGATTTTGATTAATTGGTGAAACGGCGCGGAAGCAACATCGTAATAATAACCCAAAAGGGAAATTTCCGGAAATGATAGCGTAAAAACAACAACAACAACAAAAACAGCAACAACAAAACGTGCACGCAATTTTGTTATTCGGGTTTTCCCAATGCGCGGGCAATGATTGAGAAACTAGATCGCAGAACCGTGAGTTTTCAAAGAATCTATTCCTTAAAAAAGTGACATGTTAATTTTTATCTAAATGTGTTTACTTGGGTTAATAGAAAAAAAAAACATGATCTTGGGAAGCGAAACAATGACAAGTTGAATAAATGCTATGCAATTTAAATTTAAAAAAAAACAACTGGGAGATTATAGAGCCAGTCACAAACTGTTGGGGGTAGGGAATTGGCGTTGTGGGGGGGGGGGGGCAAAAATCCGATAAGATATAATTAAATCTCTAGAGGGAATCAGGAGAAACGTAGGAAGGGTGAAACTTAAATCGTTAAGCGATGTGGGTCGACGATGCCGAGACGCGATTCAAAGTTTCATCTACAAGAAACGGGGAGGGGGGGGGGGTAGGCTGCCTCTGGTCCAACAGAAGATAACGGACTGACTTATAATTAAATACTCAACGACCCATGGTCGAGAGAGAAATGGGGGCGGGGGGGGGCGGGTGAGGAGGGGGATTGAGGTGGGGGAACACACGTTACTCTGAAGAGACGTTGCTCTAAGTCGATACTGAGCACTTGCTTCCTCTTCGGTTCTCCCCTTTAGAAATAACAAAATTTTACCAACACTCGCTTGCTTGCTCAATGCAATCCATTTGATAAACGAGCAAGTCTATGGCTTTACTTTATCACTAATGCCGTGTGTGTTTGTGTTTTTATTTCTAACTGTGATCATGGTTTGCCCTTGCGTCATGTAGTCCATTCTATGTATTCTAAAAGCCTTTGAACAAATTGTGGCCTCCCTCTTACTTCAGACAAATTTTTTTTAGAGATAGTCTAAATGGCAGTCGGTGAGATTATGAAGAAATAAAAATCAGGTTTAGTCTCTCCGGAAGCGTCGGCAACCTAAGGGACGCGTGCCAAACTTGGCAGGCAGAGCGATTTTCCATGGCACGCGAGCCACCTCCAAGAGTTGTTTATTATTGATTAAAAAGACAACAACATCTTCCGGTTCTGAATGAGAAAAACTGACTGTTGAAGCCGATGTTTCTCAATGACATAGCGACACATTTCAGTGAGTTGAACTTGAACTTACAAGGTCCACTGGAAAGGATTTGCATTGAAACTGGACATATACATGTACATCCCTATAACGTGTCGTATTTATACATGTTCCGTTGGAACAGGGGCCCCCACAAAAAAGGGGCCCCCACACATCCCAAAAATTTTTTTGGAAAAACGAAGTCTGTGAAAACCGAATATGTTAAAATGAATACCAATCAACGTCGTCGAAGTGTTTGTGTGACACCACTGGACTATGGACAGGCACAAGGAGCAGATTTCACCCAGAGAGAAGTTCAGTGTCGACAGTTTTCTTCCAATTATGGATCAGTAGAAGCACTCACTTGATCAACGTTTTAATGCATACATTATTGTTTGTGAACGATTAGGATTCCTTGGTCAACTTAACAATATTTCAGATGATGAAATTCAACATGCAGCTGTAAAACGTGTCCAAATTTATGACAAAGATCTGAACGAATGCCTCAGTAATGAACTGGTTCAATTTACTACTGACACACTGAATGCCTACATGGTTGTTCATGTATGAGCGTTCAAAAGTTCAAACGAGCAACTAAAGTTAAATGAAGTGAAATGCTGATTTGCTCGCCAGACAGAGTCGGAGAGTGGGTTACTGGTTATCATTCAGCATCAGCAACAATGTACACATGCTAACACAGCAATGTCGGATACTCGGAAGGCAGGGGCGAGGCCACGAGAAGCCCCCACATAAATTTTGGAACAAGGCCCCCACAATCCTAAATACGGCCCTGCCTATAATCAAGGCAAATATTAAGATAGATAGTTGGGCTTTTTTTAGAAGTGCATCGAAGCACTCAAAGCGGGGTTTTCTAATCTTTTAAATTGATGTTCTCATGTTTTCGCACCACATCAAGCATAACTGGTTTGATATTACTATTACCTTCTCAGATGTAGATCTTTTTTTAAATACATAGGGGATTTTAAATTGCAGCAAGTTAAATTTTAGACATTTAAAAAATGCTCATTTGCGTAAAAAATCTGAAAGAAAGCTGCTTAGGAAAGTCATCTGCTATTCGCTCTTTTACTTTCAGCTTTTGGTTCAACTTACACTTGTGAACAAATTTTATCGCACATGAAAGCTGTTTTAAGCATACAAAGAGGTCACCTACACTTGACCGCTCATTAATTGATATAGACTAATTATATTTAAAAGAGTTTTTATGCTCATCTTCTTTAATTACAAATAAATAAAAGTAATTCTTAAGCAATTTTTTTTATTATTAATTTAATAATTGTAATAAATATATATATATTAAATTTAATAAATATAGCACTAAATTATGAAATTTCTGTAATTATTATTTTTTAAACATATAAACGTCTTAAATTATGGCAGAAAATGTTTATTTACAACTGTTTAACGTAAATTATTTTAATCCTCTAATAATCAAATCTTGTAATGAACACCATAATGTTGAATTTATATAACGAAATAATAATTCTTCAGTTATATTTGTTGTAATACAAAACATAACTTTTTGATATCACTATTGAATCAAATGTGGAAAAGTTTTTTTTATTAAAGGGAGATAATTAACAGGATATATTTGCACTTATATTTCTAATATGTTTTTTTTTTCATTTATAAAAGAATAAATGGCTTACAATGTATAATTTTGAAATGATCAAACTATAAAAGTATTTGAATATTATATAAAAATATTATATGACTAAAGTATTACATGTTTCAAACACGACATTAACTACCTAGTTTGTATGACTACTACGTATTTCTTCCGCTTAACGATAATCAGGTATCATCAATTTTGTAGTTTGAAATTAGAAACACAGGACGTCTCAGTTAAACTGAGATATAAAAATATAATTAACATTTGCAGGTGGTAGATAGTCTAATCATTTTGATTAACAAATTATAATGTTTAGACTTTAGACAATAATTACTATAAATAATGTGATCAGTTTAGTTATAAAATATTGTCAGTGATATAAATACTAATAAAAAGTATATAATCACAAACACATTAATTAAATATAAAACGCTTTAACGATTTTCTCTATAAATAATCTCCCTTTGCTGTTTGGTCTTGGTCTTGCTACGGTGTTAAATTAATTGTTCTATACAAAAAATATTTTAAAAGTGTAATAGAGCAGGTTGACTTTTAGGATGTTGGCACGCTGAATGATTTTGAAATCCTAGTTTGCTACACGGTTAACAAATGGTTGCCGGCCCCTGGGTTAATGCATGAGTTTGTTCAAGTACGCGCCAATACGAGTACTAGCAAAACTGTAATAAAATGTATAGGTCAATTCACAGCGATTTAAAATGACAACATTTCATGCGTATCTCTTTTTTTTTTTTTTTTTTCAAAATTGTAAAATATTTAGTTTTTAAAACGTGAAATTGGCAGCTCTGCAGCTAGGAGGCCCGCCCAACAACTGTGACAGGCATCAAGTGGGGGGGGGGGGAGGGGGGAGACAACTGGAGATTATATAGGGGAGCTACCTCCCGCCCCCCCCCCCCCGCAACCCCCATCGCCATTACCAACTCTTCAAATCCGTTGCGTCGTCCCCCGTGCATAGCTGTCCGCCCAATTACAAACATATGGCAGAGCACATCAGGGTTCCCATACCACGTGACCAATAGACATCTCTTCTCTGTAGTGCCGCCTATGCACAGAGAATAATGAAATGTCAGGCGTTTGCATAACATGGAACGACATTGGCTTAAAAAAAATATAAGACAGAGACAACCACACACGTTAACGCTGAGACACTCACAGAGACACATTTAGAGACACACGTAAAGACACACTATTCGAGGGGACCTTAAACTTTGTGGAACAAAAGCTAAAATGTGTCTGCCAACTCCGGAATGTCCAACAAAGTACTGCGGACTAGTTTGTGTTTATTTATAAAGTCTGTGTCACTTGCGTTTGGGCAGACACAAAAGTTCCATTGGAAACCTTTCCTAGTTTTAAAAATAATAATAAAAAAATACAAAGAAACATAAGGCAAAGAAAAATAACAATACCACATATGGCTGGCTAGCTATGGGATTGTGTGACCGTCCCAAATCTCACAAGATCCCAAGTATTGCAGAAAGAGAGACAGAAGGAAGACGTGTTTAACATGGAAAATAAACCCGGGACACTCAGATTTGTATTTCAGCGCTATGTGTATGGACCAACAACACTTTTTAGAAACAGACGTGTCTGAGTGAATGACTACACTGATCAATGTACAGGATTACGTTCAAATTGTATCTGTAATGTACCGGTAATGAAAAGACAAAAAATATTTCAAAAAAATTTATAATACAAACTAATTAGTAATATACGTACAGTGTCCTCACAAGGGGGGGGGGGGCAGAGGGGGGCATATGCCCGGGGGCGACACATCCAGGGGGGGGGGGGGGCGGCAAATGTAGTTTAAATATAGCACTAAACAAGCGGTTACAGTATGCAAGGGGGCGAGGTGAAACTTTTGCCCTGGGGCGCTACAAAAGCTTGTAAAGGCCCTGAATACGTAAGGCGTAGCCTATATTTTAAGTTTGTTGTACATTGTGTGTTTGTTGGCCCGGGGGGGAGGGGGGCCATCTCTATGTTTTTCACACCATAGATCTCTGTTTGTTTTTGCCTTTCTGCAAGTGAAAATTGATTTTATCTTCTCATAATTTCGATGTGTAAAAATTTATTTGTTCGTTTATTATATGGGGCACGGCGCGTTCGACTGGTGACCTTGAGTCTCCACAGCTCTGATGGGTATCTGACACTAGTAGGGGTAAAGTAAAGTAAATGCGGCTGGGCATTGTGCTGGCCATACATCCCCTCGTATGCCGTGGCCTCAGAAAACTGGTGAACGCTGCTTCATCAGCCCTTACGATTAGTTTGATAGAATCGTACTTTACTTTACTTTTACTTAGAATAAATTAGAATAAATTAGAATAAATTAGAATAAATTAGAATAAATTAGAATAAATTATAATAAATTATAATATTTAATCATTGATAAAAATCATATCTGGGGAAGAGGTGCAATGTCAAGTGGCAAAGTAAGCTTTTGAAGAAACAGCAAGAGGAAACTATTCCCATACGGGACGCCGGTATGAAAAAATGATTTGGAAATAAATTGCGCGCATCACTGACCAATTTCCCGAAACAAAAAAAACAACAACAAAATGCTAAAGGGGAAAAACAAATACACTTGAACAGTCCCATACGGTAGTTTCTGCTTAAACCATACCACGTGACCAAAGTCGCCCAGAGTTACTTCCGGTCCACAGAGAGACTGACTGTTGTTTTGATGGGTAAATTATTGGCCTTGGATCGTCTACGGGCGCCCGTACACCCCCCAGCACACCCCCAACCATCATGGGCGTTGTTATTGTAAGACCCCGTAAGGAGAGAGCAGGGTTTTTTTTTTTTTTTAAAGAGAGGGAGAAGGGAGGGTGAATGTCCAAGTTGAACCTATGTAATCAGGAGGAATGTCCAGACGTTTTGAATGTCTATATTTCTGTTGGGGGTTTTAGAGTTGAATAACTGTGCCATCCATTCATCGACCCACGCTGTTTGTTCTGAGTCTAGATTTTATATGGTGCAGTGCGTATACGATTGTTAGTTTAGGGAAGTATTTTAGAGAGAGAGACAGACAGACAGACAGACAAATTGACGACTACCACAATAGGCAGAGCAGACAGACACAGAAGAATGATACTTAGACTGGAAGATGAACTTAGATATAAGGAATGGTCGAAGAGACAGACATACAGATAGATAGATAGATAGATAAATAGATAGATAAATAGATAGATAGATAGATAGATAGATAGAGAGAGAGATAGATAGAGAGATAGATAGATAGATAGATAGATAGATAGATAGATAGATAGAGAGATAGATAGATAGATAGATAGATAGATAGATAGAGAGATAGATAGAGAGATAGATAGATAGATAGATAGATAGAGAGATAGATAGATAGATAGATAGATAGATAGATAGATAGATAGATAGATAGATAGATAGATGGATAGATAGATGGATTGATACTTTTGGTCCGACGGGATACTTTACTATACTTTTAAATAAATTGATTGAAATATAGATAAATAGATAGATAGATAACGAGATAGATAGAATAGACTTGTGAATATCTGGGGAGATGCATAGAAGGATGGGCACAGCAAAGATATATAATTTTTAGTAAACAAGAAAGGTGACAATACATCAACGGATATCGAAATGTGGACTAAAGGAGTGGATAGTGTCTTCTTTGCGTTCCCTTTAATGTATGTTATTAATGTTACATTCATTTGTAGGGGAATGTTGTATTTTTTGTCGCCGCAAAGTGTTCATCCATTATGTTTTATTTTGCCGTCTCTCATTAAGTCAAGACAAAATGGCGGCCCCAAAAAGCGTTAAGCTCTAGTACGCTCCACCTCAACGACGGCTGTTATTCGGCGAATCGTGACGCAATAAAGGCGACCCCGGGGGGGGGGGGGGGGAGAGGCGTAACAACTAAAGACGTTTCAATGGCGTCGTAAGCCACTTTCGGGGGGATTTAGTGTGACTTTTATTGGCGATTGCTCCGCTGAGTAACTCGGCCAGTCTGGTCACACGCACACACAAACACAGACAGAGACACACACAGACACACTCAGCCTCAAAATAATAGATGGAACGAGGTCAGAGTTTGACATCCACAATCTTTCATTCACTCTTTTCTTCTTCTCCCTCTCTATTCTCTTCCCAGCGCCATTTTTTTTTCTTTTAGTAACCTCAATTTTTTCTCTCTTCCCTCTCGCGATTACGTGCAGACTACCAATTATGACCTAAATATCTCCTGGATGGATCACGTGGTCAAGATGGCTACCGGAAGTGACAGATTTCAATAGCACCATTTGAGCGTTATTTATCCTGCCGAAATGGCCCCGTGCGACGTCCAGCGTCCGCGTTTAGCCGTGATGGAACGACACCCCACAAAACACACACACAAACACATACACACACAAGATGCCAGGTGAAGGAATTCTAAATATAAATGCCAGAGAGCGGCCTGTTCTGGAACAGTCCATCATTACCACAGAAAAATATTTCCATGAATTCTGAAATCTCCACCGTTTTTCCTTCAGACCTTTCCGGAATGCGCGAGATGCATTCGGCATGAACAGAATGGTGGACTAATGCAGCAGGTTAATGGACGCTAAAGTGCAAATGCGTCTACCGTTGCTTCCATTTGGCGTGATGGGGTCAGGAAAATGAACAGCCCACTTTAGAGACACGCTAATGAAGCGTGTCTTGGGCATAACAGGTAATTCTATTTCACTTCGATTGGCAGGATTTTATACTAAATATACTAGGAATTAGTCAAATATTGAATGGTGTTTAAATTGTTTGTAAAATGGTGGGGAGGGCATTTCCTAAAGGTCACATCCGCCCAGCACGGACGGTTGTACGCCATATACCGCCAAACGAAGACAGATGTAGCCTACCTTACATCCCGCCACACGAGGACAGCTGTACTACACAACCCGCCACACGAGAACAGCTGTACCACACAACACGCCACACAAGGACGACTGTGGCCAACTCCTACAATAGTAAAGTATCCGTCGGATTAAATGGATCATAGGACCGGTGAAGCAGCGCTCACCAGTTTCAGCAGCCACGGCATACAAGAGATGTCAGATGTCCATGGAAAAAAAATCATAACCTTCACCAGGATTCGAACCCAGGACCTTCGGTACTGAGTCAAACGCGCTGCCTCGACCACCGAATCCAGACCTTGCAATAGGAGGACAATTAATTATATGTGTGCGGGAAACGAAAAGAGCAACAGTCGGGTGTGAGTTGGTGGGGGCAGGGGGTAGTAGGGGGGGGGGAAAGGGGGTGTGGCAGGTGGAGTCGACCGTAAGAAACAGGTCGCGTTATTTAATCCCCTGTAATGTCAGCGTGAGACAGTAGACAGACGGGTTTGGGTGGGGGAATCCACGACATTTAACGCGCAAATTGAAACGCCTCTGTCCACACGGCCATCTTGGAAATTCAAAAACATAAGTTACTAAAATACAGAGGAGAGAAAAAAAAAAGAAACGGAAAGAAGAATGGCTCTGGTAGACTGGATCATCGTGGGAACGTTTCCTTCATTTACTTTTGTTTATTTCTATTTTTTTTAAAACCACTCTTAAGTGGTTCAGGCGCATGAGCAGGGTGGCAGGATGTGACGTCAGCAGTCAACGCTGCAATTTCATTTACGCTCAACAGAAAAAGACTTGAAATAAAAGTGTATATCTTTACTTAAATTGTTTATATAATTGCAAACCAAAATTTGACGCAATGGTGTCAGTTGACTAAATACATAGTCAAGGGACTAAAACAATTTCGAAAGGTGTGATGTGTGTATTGTATATTTACAGTTCTAGTTCGGTCACCCGGTCAACCGATCAACCACCCTCCCATCAACGCCCCTTCCATCCCAAATAATATTTATTCATGTCGCACTCATCCACGGTGGCATCAAACCCCCACTCATCCTCCAACACCAACACACGCTCACACACACAGGACTAAAATACTGGGAACTACAAACACAAACAACCAAACATGTTTATTTTGACATCTAGCCCCCAGCAAAAAAAAAGTAATTTTTATTCCCCTTCAGTTTTTTTCACACCCAAGATTTCTAGTTCTATAAAGTCATCCTGTCAGTAACTGCTGGGGTAGAACTTTCAGTTCGAAATATTCAAACCCTTTGGAGCCTCGACTCCCAAAAGAAAATAACAAAAATGTTTACTCTGCCAGTAACTGAATCATTTATTTCTTTACATTTGTTCTTCTCTCCATCTATGTACGTAACTCACTCCAGTTATCAACAAGTTCCCTCTAGAGACGAAAGTTTTTTTTTTTTTTTGTTTTTTTTCCTCCTTCCCCGCCTCATTCTACCAGTTCCCCCCCCCCCCCATAGATAAAAGATTTATTTCTCCGGGAATTCCCGGACGAAATGTTGAACTGTACAGTCAACATTCAAGTTCAGAAAATTTTGAATTGTACAGCCAGCCTTCAAGTTCAGAAAATGTTGAATTGTACAGCCAGCCTTCAAGTTCAGAAAATGTTGAATTGTACAGCCAGCATTCAAGTTCAGAAAATGTTGAATTGTACTTGATGGTTGTGAGGCTATCACAGTATCCCTTCTGGATGTGGAAGCCTACCAGGGTCAGACCAAGATCAGAGCTGGATCGACCAAGAAACGTATTACATTGAATTTACCTACAGACCACACGGCAGATCTATAATAACCATTGAAACAGGTCATGTTTTTTAAAGGACGTAGTGCTTTAAATCTTAAAACAAAACTAACCGTTGTCTCTTTCTTAATTGGGCGTCACTTGGTCTAATGAGATCTAATAGCTGTCCCTCCCACACGAATTAGATAATATAAAAATGTTAAAGTGCGTTGCTATAGCCACACAAACCTTCTAGTATGCCGTGATCTCACGTGAGCTCAATGTACTGCGCGCCGTTCATCTCAATTCTCTTAATAGTGGATAGCTCATGAATATAGTCACACAATAACTGGAAACATGGTATTATTGTTTTGTGGTTGGAGAAGTGGAGGGTGCGGTGGGAGGGGCGGGGGGGGGGCGAGGCGGGGGTTATCTAAGGTACAATGGTATCGAATGAAGCAAAGAATTCTATAACCCCAACATATTTGCAAATCAGCTACGACTATTTGAATTTACAATTAGATACCAGGGTTAAGAGCGTCCATCGCGCTTTGCTCTCGAAAACTATCGGGGAAGTAGCACTTGTATATATAAATATTCACTACAGAAACGTCAGAGCGTGCTTGTGTCTGTGCTGTGTATGGTGTGTTGTAAAGGGTGCGTTATATAGCGTAATGGTTAATGGTGTGACGGAGATGTGGTGAATGTTTTGTATGACGTCTTGTCTGACGTGTTGCGTGTGGTGTATGTTGCACGGCGTGGTGGTGCTTGATGTGTGGACGTACGGTGAGTTTGATGCATGTCGTGTGGTGTGTGAAGGTATGGTGTGAGTGTCATATGGTGTGTGATGTGTAGTGTATGGTGTGGATGTCTTATGGTGTGTGATGTGTGGTATATGGTGTGAGTGTCTTATGGTTTGTATGATGTGTGATATATGATGTCAGTGTCTTATTATCGTGTTTGATGTGTGGAGTATGGTGGGCGCCTGATTGGGTGCGACGTGACGTACGACGCAAGATATATAACGCCCGGTGTTTTGATGTTGGTGTATGACGTATGCTGTGTTCCTTATAACGTATTTCGCGTGATCTATGTGATGTATAGTTTGTATGATGCGTGACGTACGACATCTCCATGGCTTGTAAGTCATGTCGTTACGACTCGTTTCTTTTTTTAATCACCCCCTCCCCCAAATGTATTTATTACCAGAACAAAAGGAAACTATTGTTTTTCTCCGGATCGTATAGCTGTGCCTCCCAGAACTCGGTCCAGTTCAACCGCGCTGTCCAAACAGAATTCCGGGTGCGCCACAGTACGGCATTGGGTTGCTTGCGAGTACGTTACTAGTCAGCGCTCCGGCGATGAAATTAAACGTACACACACTTACGTGCAAACACGCGCCAATAGTCACACATAAACATGAGGGTTTACTTGCACGTGCTTGAACTTGACCAACCACGAGACTTGTAGAGTAACGCGTGATTGGTCCACAATAGGACACAACTTGACTAGGGGATTCCCCGTTTAGTTGTTCTTTTTTTGTTTTCAAATTGTATTAACCTTGTTGTCTTTCCTCCACTCTCCCAATCCCGCCAAGGAGCGTAGTGGCCGAAATCACAACTCACAAGGTGGGACTTGGCTTTGGGTAGCTCCATTGAGTTGCCCCCCCCCTCCCCCAACACAAATGTAAGCTCCAACAGACTTTGTCTAATAAAGACAACGGAGATGTCTTCAAACTTTATTTTTTTCTACCGCTGTTATTTATTCTATTCTTAAACACAATCCTGACACACCTGACACGTACACACACATACACACATACATACGTACAGACACAAACACATCCACACACACAAGCTTACACGTGCACCTACGCGCAAACACATTGACACAGGCATACAGAAAAACACATAAGAGCGCGCGCCCTTGCACTCACACACTATGTCTCAGCAATAAAACTCAAGAAGACAGAGAGAATGAGAGAGAGAGAAAGAGAGAGAGAGAGAGAGAGAGACAGAGAGAGAGAGAGAGAGAGAGAGAGAGAGAGAGAGAGAAAGAGAAAGGGAAAGCAAAATGTATTACAAATGTAGAAGCTTCCAGCTGACATACTTACATCGTAGGCTGGAACATTTGGTTTTACGATCTCCAGAAATCTAGTGTTTTCTAGATCAACCATGACATATGGTGAAGACAAGTTGGGACATTTTTATTTCTTATATAACAAGTTGAGTTTTTTTTTTTTGTTTCCATTATTTTGTTCTTATATCACTACAAGTTGGTTCTTTACCTCATTACAGCATTCAACGTTGTTGTGATTTTGTAAGCATTATGTTTTAAAGAATACGTTTTTATAATTTTTTTTCTATTTTGGTTATTTCTACAACTTTTTCTTGTATTGTTCGTGGATAAGTTCTCAGTTATAGATATTAAAATATAAGCTTTATAAAAAAAATTGTAGATCTAATACAAACAAATATATATATTCCAAAAAACATTCACATAAACTCTTGTTGTCTCCCCTTTCAGAGACCAGAAAACGTTTCCGTCAAAGTAAAGTTTTCTTTTCCGGTATGAGAGTTTGACATAAATAGATGTAAATATTATTTTTAAAAAAAATCAAATTCACACCAAGACAAAGTCAAAGGTCAATTACAGGTGAAGCATTTTAACTGGTAATATTTTCGTAAACATGTGGTCGCCATGTTTAACAAATTTAAGACCCCCCCCCCCCCTTACCATTTTCTATTTTTCTTTTTTGTTTCAAAATTACAGAACAGATAGAGTTACGGGACGTTGTTGCTGGTAGAAGGCAAGGGGAAAGAACGAGTGGCGGGGAAAGTGATCAACGAGACACTCGCGAGTTTCAACAAACGCTACAATTGTAAGAGAGAGGCACAAGGGCAACCCCGTAAGTACAAACCATTTGTCAACATAGAACAAAACAAAGCTTGTGGGTTTTTTCGTATTCTTATCCTTTTCCTTTTTTTTTTAAAGCAGGGGCGTTACCGCGTGGGAGAAAGGGCAGAGATGTTGAGCATAAGGTCATAGAGGTGCAGTGGGTTTCAACACAACGGGGAATACAACAAAACCCTCCAGGGGGGTTGTCAACGAACGACCCAGCCCCACCCCACCCTCAATCTCTCCACACACTCGCCCCGCCATATCCCATAGCGCCGCCACCATTTCACCCTCTTTCTTTAATAAGTTACTACATTCCCTTGAATTATAACACAAATACATTAAAAGCAAGGAAAGAAAGAAAAGAAAGAATAATACCACTAATAATTATTCTAATACTGCATCTCTGGAGGGCGCGGTGGCGAACCGAAGGTCCGGGGTTCAAATCCTGGTGAAGGCTAGTTTTTTTGTTTTTTTTTTGGGCTGGATTGCATGGTGTCCCTGAGTCTACCCAGCTCTGATGGGTACCTGACCTTAGTTGGGGTAAAGTAAAGGGCGGCTGTGCTTAGCGCTGGCCCCACAATCACCTAGTATGCTGTGGCCACAGAAACTGGTGAACGCTGCTTCACTGGCTCTATGTTTCAATTTGGTCCGACGGGATAGTTTACTTTTTACTTTTACTGCAACTCTATTCCATGTTTTTTTTTCAAACTAAACTTACTTCTACCATTCACACACACACACTTTTTTTTTGTTGTTGTTGAATAACTCAGCTTCCCCCCCCCCCCATACGTGTCCCACACGACCACCCACGCACCCGGGACGCTGGAAAGCTCGTCACCATGATGTATCTTCATTCCGTTGATGCTACGTTTACGTACAGTATTCACTCCCACCACCCCCTGCCAACTACAAATTAATGTAGGTTGATGTACTTTGTTTACTGTAGGGGCTTAGGGAGAAAACTGAAGAAAACGTAAAAAAGGACATTATTAATGCATCTCTATAAAATAGAACTTTACATCGGAATACTTTTCAAAAGAATAAAACATTATTGTTAGTTTATTGTTTATATTTCTCCAATAGAAGCAAAGACCTGGTTTGAAGCAATGAACAGATAATAACATCAGCATAGGAGAAGAGAATTTAAAAAACAACAGTGATGAAATAGACGATTTCTGAAAGACAAACAGATAAAAATTTTACATGGACAAAAAGACAAAACAGAGATAGATGGAGGGTGGCGGTATTTTATTATAAGTTAATGTATGACAAAATGGTTGCGATTTTCATTTGTTTGTGTATTATTGTATAGATTGTTTGTTTGGGGGACGGAAAGGGGGGAGTGTAAGTGGAGGGGGACGGGAAAGGGGAGGGGGGGGGGGCGGGGAGGTAAACATTTTTTTATTACCTAAAAGAGGGAAGGAGGAAAAACTCTCATGGCATCAACAGGCTGGCGGGGTTGCATGTGTCATGTGAACTAGCGCATCGTTTTTTTTATATTAATTCTTCAAGCGAGATTATCACGCATGACATTTGACAATAATTATTGTCACATGAAATTAGTGCCTGCACTATTGACCCCCCAGGATGACAGCAGATGTCAATGACTAGCACATGCACTGCATGCACATTGTAAGTCTAGACGCCATCCAACCCCCTCTCCATTACAGCCACCACCTTTCGTTATTAAGCCGTTATTAATGCATCGTTTTAGCTATCATACACCAACCCCCTGCCCCCCACCATCCCCATTAACTCAACCACTTTATCTCTGATATGGCACGTTTTTTTTTGTGTCTATATTAATACTGCATTTATTTTCTCATCCTCACTCCAACGCCATACCCCTCCCCGGGTAACGCAGTGACGCAGTGAGCAGTTTTTACTCACAAGACCTACTTTTATCTCCTGGTTCTTTCGTTGGTTTGTTAGTACCGCCCCCTCCTCTCCCCCTTTCCCTCGCCTCGCCCCTCAACCGCCGTGTCACGAGGAGTAAATTACATACTATCAATTTTTTTTTTGTGTCACATGAATATCTGGCATAATTTCTGGAATCCTGGAAAAGTAGACACGCATATGAAGGTGTATATGAGCTTCATCATCATCGTCAAACCCTTGACCGTTGTGGTCGTTTGCGGGGGACGTGAATGGACAACTCAGCAGTAATCTTTCTCCATTGTTTTGGCCTATCTTGAGCGGCTGTCAATAGTTCAGTCATACGCAGCTTTACTCAATCGTTTATATTGTCGAGCCAGCATTTCCGCTGACGGACTTTCCGACGTCCACGTTCTACAGTGCCTTGGAAGATTGGTAGAATTGGTAGTATGCAAGTCTATGACTTAATATGGGCATATAAAAGTATAAAGAAAATATGAACGGCATGTGTAAAAGTATATGAAAAGTATATAAAAAGTATATGAAAAATATATGAAAAGCATATGAGCATATAAGAAGTATAAGAGAATATTAAAGTCATTGAGTTATAGTCTCTGTCCGTCGCTCTCTCATTCGGCTACGCATACAATTATATACAAGGCTAATGCGCAACACATACACACAAACACACACCATCAACAAACAAACAAAAACAACAAAATATCCGAACACCCAGAAGGAAAGCAAAATTTGAACTTTGAACTTTGAATGTGTCTTTTGCTTTGTCTGCAGTCTGAACAGTGGAAACTGCAAAAGGGGTTTTAATTTTCTTTCAATCAATATAAATACAAGTCCCGTGACTTGTTATTAAACGTATTAAAGCTTCTTTAGAGGTAACTAGAAACAATTACGACTCCACGCGTTTTTATTGACTGTTTGTTAAAATAACAAAATTTCACGTTTGAAAAAATTGAATAGATGAAAAAATAAATATTTAGACGTCTAGTGGCCATTTTTTTTCAAGTGTTTATAGAACTGTTTTAGGTTGAACAGTCAAACAGTGGAATGGTTTGAGTTGTGTGTGTGTGTATTTCTAGTAGTAGCCCTATCCATGACAATAAAAGGGATTGTGTAGCCAGCACATAAGCCCGTATTTATTTTATTTTTTTAAATATTTCTCGGTGCGTCAAAAGCGTGTATATGCCATAATCAAATTCAAATAACTAGCATTCAAATTTGAGAATAGCTAACACACACAAAATGTGAGATCAGCTAGGACACAAAATGTGAGATTAGCTAGGACACAAAAAAAGCCAGATTCACTGACCATGAAGTTCTTTTTGGACTTGCCCAGTTACTGTCAACACAACCTTTCGATGTTCATATACATATAATTTTCATGTAAACATAATAAATATTTTTGTTTTTGTTCTTCTCATTCTGTTGTAAAACTCAGTTGATGTTGTTTGTTGTTTTTTTGTGTATGTTTTTACAGCAACATTTGACGCTATCAGCTTGCAACGGAAATACATTTTAAAAAATCCAACAAGTATGCAGAGGTGATAAGTAAATAAATGAACAGGATAAAAAAAACATATCAACACACAAACACACACATACACACACATACACACACATATATATATACACACATACACTCAATAACATGATTTTCTTCTTTCTGCTAGAGATAAGTGAAAGAGATAAAAAAAAATGGTCTTGTTGACATTTCATCAAGGAAACAAGAATTCGAAGAAATACAATTTTTATTTTATAAACAGGGTTATGTAGAATTCAGGAAAGGGGGGGGGGGGGAGATAACGGAGGGCTGAGGGAGACACATGGAAGAGCAGGGCGCGACGCTGTTCTGTAAAAGATAAGACATTTGATGTGGAGGGAGGGTAGTTGAGTGGGATAAAAGCCTCCTCTCTAAATCCTGCAGCTCTGAGCTCAATTTTTTTTTAATGGCCTAATACCTAAGACAAAAAACATCGAGAGAGAGAGAGAGAGAGAGAAAGAGAGAGAGAGATGGGGAGAGAGAGATGGGGAGAGAGAGAGAGAGAAAGATATTTTTCACAAGCATGTAATTGCATTTGTGAGAATGCTGAATCAGGCAGGCTTCAAGATATATCCAATACTGGAAATATAGATTTAAAAACAACCTCATACTTGATCAAATTTATACTATGCGATGGTGGTAATGTTGATGGTGATGATCGGAGAAGGTGATGATGGTATCGATGCTGATGATAATGGTGATGGTGGTGATAATAATGGTGGTGATGATTGTTGGGGGTGACGGTCGTGGTGACGTTGATGATGGATATGGTGATGATTATTAAAGTGATGATGGTGGTGGGGAAGGTGATTTTAGTCGTGATGATGGTGATGATGATCACGATTTTGATAGTGGTGATTAATTATATTGATGAAAGGTATTGTGCTGATGATGATGGGAGTGATGAAAAATATGATAATCACTTGTATAACAGGAACAAGTAGTAGTCCCACACCAAATTCACTCTGACCCGATTCTATTCTCACTCTGCTATAAGTATGCCAAGAATTGAACTCCCCATAATGATGTTTCATGAGGCACAATAGCCGAGCGGCAGCGCGTTCGACTGGCGAGCCGAAGGTCCCGGGTTCGAATCCTGGTGCAGGCACGGATTTTTCCCGGGTCTGGAGGGTGTCCCTGAGTCTACCCAGCTCTGATGGGTACCTGACCTTAGTTGGGGTAAAGTAAAGGCGGCTGTGCATAGTGCTGGCCAGACAATCACCTAGTATGCCGTGGCCACAGAAACTGGTGAACGCTGCTACATCGGACCTATGGATCAATTCGGTCAGACGGGATGCTCTACTTAATGATGTTTAGCTCCATGAAGACCAGACTTTAAACCTCACTCACCGGAGTGATCGAATCGAGACTAATCTCTTAGGATTCGGAGGACAAACACACTTGTACTACGTAGCACAGCCAGGTTCCCATAAAGGGATGGTACAAACTGTTGACCATTCCCATCCATTCTTTCCTCCTGCAAGGCAGGGCAGTCTAAAAGCAAATGCTCGACCGTCTCTTCTGCTTCAAAGCAATGTCGGCACCGCGAATCGAAATTGGGCCTAAATCGTCCGAAATAGGCACCAATATGGCAGCGCCCTGTACGGAACTGGGCTATCGTAGCCTGTTCTCTCCTGCGGAGCTTCCACCACGGATCAGCTCGATTTGGCCGTTTTAGTTGCTGCCACACACCTCGACCCTTGTCAGACTCGTCCCAACTCTTGTTCCATTGTCGTGTCTCCCACTCACGTATTGATCTGCGGGCACTCGCGAAGGTGGACGGACCCTCCGGAGTGGGTGTCAGGGGCCAAGGCATCCACTATCTCATTGCCAGGGACTCCTGCATGACCTGGAATCCACTGCAAGATGACCTACACCTCGTAACTGAGGATCAGATCGGAAATAGCAGCTAATAGTCGGACAAGCAGATCGGGCCAAGTCCCCAAGCCGTCGATGGCTTGGAGTACTGAAAGCGCATCAGTGAAGATAACTACATCAGCACGAGCAGCTGGTGTGTCTTCGAACGTTTTCCCAATTGCCACAGCAGCAATTCTGATGGCTTCCATCTCCGCATCAAAGATGCAGATTGCTCCACACGGCCCACTTAGCTCAGCCCGTTTTTCTTCTGCCTTCGGGTACGACACAAGAGCACCATACCCGGAACGCGCTTCGGTCCCACTGATCGCGCTCCCATCAGTGTATGCCTCAACGAATCCCGAGTATGCACGTACCGTCCTTAGAGCAGCTGCGAGCCTCTCAGTCAGGCAAGCGCTGGGTCCGACTGCTTCCATCAGGTTCGTCCGTATCTCTGGTAGGTTGAAAGATAGGTGAGGAGGAGGTTCCACTCCCGTCCGCATGGACATGCGGTCGACCGGGAGTCCAATCTCTGCGCTGAGCTTCAGTGCGTGGTGCATGAAGGACTGCATTGAGATCCGGGCTCTTCCCACCCAGGAATCCATGAGCATCCTGAGGGGGGAACTTTCCTCCAACCGCTTATACCGCTCGTAAGCAGTAATAACGGCCCTTTTCCTTCTCCCATTCAGAGGCGGCACGTTTGCCATGATTTCAACAGCCGATGTCGGGGCGGTTCGGAACGTTCCACATATTAGTCTGAGGGCTTGATTTTGTACAGAGTCCAACGCCTTCAAAGCAGTATCAGACGCATAGATTTGCACCGGGAGGCTGTAATCGATCTGAGATCTTACCGCTCCTAGGTAAAGATTTCTCAACACACTCGCCTTCGCACCCCAGCCAATACTGGCCAGTCTCTTGACAATGTTCAGCTTAGAAGAAGCTTTCTCTTGGACTAACCTCACATGGTCATACATCGTTAGCTTTCGGTCCAGTGTCACTCCGAGATAGACCGGCTTCTGGTCGCATGCCAGGGCGCGGCCGTCAATGTTCAGCTCGATCGGCTCTTTGAGGATATCGATTCCAAGGGTAAAGAGCGAATAAACTGTTTTTAGGCAGTTTACTTCCATACCCCAAAGCTTATCGTAACAGGCTACTGCGTTCAAATCCTGCTGGAGGGCCCGCTCTAGAGCACGCGCTTCCCTCCCGGTCGACCAGACCACAAGATCGTCTGCGAAAAGCAGCGACGAGCTTCCCAGATAGTTCGGCAGGTCGTTGATAAAAGCCAGGAACAATGTACAGGACAGTGCTGAGCCCTGGGGCAATCCTTGCTCCAGGACGCGCTTCCGAGAAACCGCTTTCCCGTAACGAGTTGCAACTGTTCTTCGGGTTAAGAACCTTTTGATCCAATTGTACATGTTAGAGGCCATGAAGACCTGCCTACATCACCAAGTTCGATAGACCACTACCAGAAACAAGATCGTCAAGCACACGTACAACAGAACCATTACAATCAATCGCCTATAAAAAAAATAGACTTAAAAGTCTATTCATCGACGGGGAAAAAAACATGGAAACCACAAAAACACGTGGAAATTACATGTTTTCTCCGTCGATACGACGTGATGTGCCCGATGGGTAGATCTCTAAAGTTAAATGAAAGTCTACAACTAATGCCAACAGCAACGTGTATGCAGCAGAAAAAGGAACAACAACATAACATTGAGCTGGCGTTGCCTGTGATTATGTTTACACAATAATTTTCTTCGTGCATTTTTACGTATAAACGTTTGTTCGCCTCACCGCATCCAACACGCGCCAAGGCTTTCCGAATTTGTGTTCACATACAATGAAATTTTAACGTCCTCGATGAACTTACACAAAAACCTCATCAATTGCATGATGCCAAACAGCAAACCTTCTTCTCCAACCTGAAAGGTAGATAGTTTTTTTTTTTTTATTATAGTCTAAAGCAGGGATCGTAAACCTAAGACACCCGTGCTAAACTTGGCACGCAGAGCGATAACTCTGAACTGTTTCGTCTAGCAAGAGATCTGAATACAATATCAGATGTGGATTTGTGTGTGTGTTCTCTGTAATTGGTTGATAAAATAGGACATTAAACCCTCGTCATTCTCCACGGACTGATTAAAATCTTTGCCCTTGTTCGTTGACTCGAGTCATGATCTCCCCCCCCCCTACCACCCCACCCCACACCCCAACTGACCGCCACACCCTCCTTTACCCCAATCACCCTATTTTAGCATCGATATGATCAGGGGCAGACAATTTCGTGAAAGGGAGATAATCAAGTCAGAAACCAGCTTTCAGTTCTCCCGCCAATCTAGCACCAACTTTATATCCCTTGATTCCCTCCCCCCCCCCCGACCCCCATTCCAATCGCATTGCCTGTTGGTCTGTTGCCGGTTGGATGGGGGGGGGGGGGGGTGAGGGGAGCTCTCTAGTACTAACCGTAGCATCTCATTAGCACTTCCTCGTCACCCGCCACCCCAAAAAAGATAGGACTATTCCATTTACCACCAAGATATATATATATATATATTATCTAAAAAGCAATGACTATTTTTCTTTTCTGTACAAGCACAAATGGAGGTGTTAAGAGTTAAGACCAAGTGAAGAGCGTTGGTCTGCGAATCCGAAGGGTATATGGTTCACATTGTTCAAACTCATAGAAATGATAATATTACTGGGTTTTTTTTAATTTTCTTTTATAACAATATGCTAGTAAATGCTGACACAGGTGGGGCGCTGTGCTGGCCACACAATCCGCTAGTACGTTTTGCGAATGCTGCTTCACTTGCCCTGCGGACCGACACGGAATATGAAGAATAAATCTGCCTTCTGATGTTGGCCGTCTCAATCGTCTTTAAAGTGACTCCCGGGCATCTAGCTCACGTCTGCTAATGGATGTAGAACAGGGGGTTGGCGACCTAAGGTACGCGTGCCAATCTTGGCAGAGCTATTTTCAATGGGACACGAATGACCTACAAGAGGTTATTGATTTAAAAAACAAAAACATTTTCCAGTTCAAAATAAAGAAAACTGACTGTTGAAGCCGATTTTTCTGAATGACATAGCGAAACATTTAAGTGAGTTGAAAACATTTACAAGCACCACTGGAATGGATTTACATTGAAACTGGACATATCTTGGCGTGAAATCAATTACAAAACATTTAACTAGATGTACATCCCTATAGTAAGTAGTAAGGCATATATTGAGATAGAAAGTTGGGCTTTTTCAGAAGTACATCGAAGCACTTAAGCGGAGTTTTCTAATCAAAGGCAAGACTTTCAAATTGATGCACTCATTTTTTTCATACCACATCAAGCCTAACTGGTTTGACATTATTACAACCTTCTTAGATGTCGATCTTTTTTTAAGTGGAGGAATATTGGCGATTTTAAAATGCAGCAGGTGGAATTTAAAACATTTAAAAAATGGGCATCCAAATTTGCCCATTTGAGGAAAAAATCTGGAAGGAAGCTGCTTAGGAATGTCATCTGCTTTTCTCAACTGCAAGGCATTCACTCTTTTATTTTCAGCTTTTGGTTCAACTGAATCTTGTGAACAGATTTTATCACACATGAAAGCTGTTTTAAGCATACAAGGAGGTCACTTACAATTGACTGCTCATTAATTCAAACAGACTAATTACATTTAAAATAGTTTTTATGCTTAACTTCTTTAATTAAATATAATTATAAGTAATTCTAAAACAAATTTATTTGTATTGTTAATTTGATAAAACAAAGATTATTTCATAGCACTGTATTATGTAATTGTAATTATTAATGTTTAAAAAATTAACTCCTTACATGGACAAAAAATGAATGCAGGAAATGTTTTTTTACAACTGTTTAACTAACGTAAATTAATTTACTAATTAATATTGCAATGAATACCATAATGTTGGATTATATAAAGAGATAATAATATAGTCAGTAATATTTTTTTATAATACAAAGCATAACTTTTTTTGCATCAATATCGAATTAAAAGTGGAAAAGTGTTTTAATTAAAGGGAGATAATTAGCCCGTTTTATTTTAGCAAATATTTCTAATGTTTCTTCTTTCATTCTAGAATAAATGGTTCACAATTTATAACTTTAAAATGATCACACTGTAAAAAGTGTTTGAAAATTATATAAATATTATATAACCAAAGAATTTATATGTATATTTTAGAACATTACATTAACTACCCAGTTTGTATGACAACTTCGTATCTATTCCAATTATCAGTACCTCATTCATGACATGTAAATTGCTTGAAAAACAAATGACATCTCAGTCATCTCAGTTAAACTGAGATAAAATTATTAATATCTAATATTAGCACTTTAGCAAGTATTAGATCCTCATCTTGACAACCAAATGGTAATGTTAAGACAATAATTACCATACATTTTTAATGTAAATGTTACGTAATAACATTGTATTTAATATAAATGCAAATCAAGAGGATGATAATCATAAACGCGTTAATTTTGTATGAAATATAAAACTTTGTAACGATTTATTTAAGGCTGTTGGCACGCTGAATGATTTAAAAATCCTAATTTATTGGCACGCTGTTAGCAAAAGGTTGCCGACCCCTGATGTAGAAGATCATAATTCCGACTGAATAATTGTAAGGAATTCCCATGCGTGTGTGTTTGTACGCGCGCAATAGATGGCAATGATGGTTGAACCAAATCTCGTAAAATACGAGAAAATGTAACTGACATACACCACATTGACGCCTTCTCCTCCCGCCTTCCCCACACGCACACATGCACTATAGTACTGTCCACACAACCAAAGATACTAAGATACTATTTTTAAAAATTAAATAAACTAACCCATAAAAACAATGTTTTTATTATACTCCCTTTCTTTGTAAACAAAGTTTATATTTAATTATATTTTGATAGATGAAATTAAATATAAGTGATATCATACCTTATGAATTTCCACACTAAACTTTTGCGCATCCTTTTTTTTTTTCTAGATTTGGCCCGCAAAAATCATAAAAAGATAACTCGCTTGTTTTCGCTACATTGTGTCGTTTTCATTGTATTTATTTCATAAAAACGAACATATCCGAAAAAAAAAATTATTTCCGTCTCTTCCGGTAGAGGCAGTCATGTTTTACGTGAAATATATTCTTCGATTCGCAAATTGGTCAAATGAATTCGTGACTATTCCAAAGGCTATGATGCTGAAAATGTTTAATAATATATTGTAAGTCGGGACAAGTCTGCTGCCCAAGTTTCAGCTCGATTGGACGACGGGAAGTGGTCGAAAATTCGATGCAAAGTTTTGTTAACAAACATTCAAGCAACCAACCAACCAAGCAGACAGACAATGCAAGTTAATAGACAGGGAGTAATAAAAAAAAATTACTTCCGGGAAGAGGAGGGCATACAAATGAGAAAAAAGGGGTGGTTGGTGGACATTGGACCCTCTTTTAAAACACTTTAAATGGCCGAACTAGAAAAATCGAGTTAGAAGACGGTGTGAATTTTTTTAGTCCCTCTACCGTTGAAATACGCACTAAAAATAAAGGCAAGTGAAACTCGTTTTTTAAGAAGTAAGATTATGGAGAACGCAGAGTTTTTGTTTTAACAATTATTTTATTTTGTTTGGAAAAATAAAAACATAATGGATCAAGTATTAAAAAATCAGCTTTTCAAAATAAATTCAACAAAATTATTTTCTAATTATTTTTTTTTCCTTTAATAAAAGCTACGTCCTAGTTTTATTTTTTTATGTAATTTAATTGTTCTTTCCGCCTCCTTTGTTTGTGTAGTGTATTCTCGTGTTATTTTCGTTTGCTTTGTTTTGTTTCTTTAATCGTACTTTCATTTTACTACAATGTGTCCGTGGCCACGGCATACAAGAAGATTGTGTGGCCAGCACAAGGCCCATGAACCTTTAACTATCCTCATCAAGGCTTCTTGATAGAATAAGGTACAGCTTCCAGTTAGCCTAGATTCGAAACCCAGGATCTTCGTTACGGCAATTCGAACGCGCATTTAATTTGTGCTGTTGGATTACGTATTTGTACGCAGTGGGAAGGGGGGGGGGGGCTAGATCCACATTTAGGTCGGGATCAAGTAGGAAGAGGGGAGGGGGGAGGAGAATGAGATTGGGGCGTCGTTACGAGGTGCGGAAACAGAAGTGGGAAGTGGGGGCAGGTCTGGTCGAATTAAAGTGAAAATTTGATTAAATCCTGCAGATGCCAGAACTTATGAGCAACGCTAGCACGTGACAATAACCACAACACTGCGAGGGTGGTACGGGAGAGGTGCGCGGGGGGGGGGGGAGGGAGCTTATACCCCACCCCTCTCCCCAAAGCCTCGACACACACACACACACACCCCAGCCAGGTTCCCCCACTTTAGTGCCCAATTAACTAGACGTCGTGCAGTGAGCTCACACATTGACATTCATTATGCATAGAAAATAAAAGATGAAGAACAAAACTAGAACTTAAAAAAAAAAGGAACTGTGAAAGATTGAACGAACATCAAAAGTGATAAAAACGAATTATCAGATTGTAGTGAGTGAGATAACTTCCACAGGCTGGTCTCATTTACCCTCACACATGTGGCTTTCATCTAAACCAAACTAGGACATGTGATATATATTAATACAAATGCCCTCCTCACCCCTCTACTTTCCATACACAAACACTTATACAAAAATAAAAGACAAGATTCTCGGATGTTATGAAACGACCAACTGGCGAGATACTCCCTGATAGTTTGGCTGATTGTAGGAATTGATGAAGATAAGGCAAATGTGAGGACCGGGGGGGGGGGGTGGAGATGGGGTGGGGGGGGGGGTAAGAGGGGTTCATTCTGCCGCAACGAAGATGTCTGTCTGTGTGTGTTGGGGTGGTAGGTGGAAGGCAGGGGAGAGTAGTAGGAGAAATAGTCGGAGGTAGGGAGAGAGGGTAAGAGAGAGAGAGAATGGTAGGGAGAAAGAATGGTATGGAGAAAAGATGGTTGGCAGGGAGAGTGGGTGGGAGGAAGGGTTGTAGGGTTGGGAGAAAGGGAAAGTTGTAGGAAAGGAGAATGGAAAGGGGTTGAAGGGAGGCTGGGAAGGAGGGAAGGTTGGCAGTTCGGTGAAAAACCAAAACTCTTATTTCAATGTACATTTCCCTATAAAATAATCAATAGTACGTATATATATGTGCGTGCGTGTGTGCCAAACTCCACCCCCACCGCTTCACCGCTTCTATGAAAGAGATAACTGGTATTTAGTGTCTGTCCCACTTCCCGTGTACCTAGCAATGTTTCCAGAACTCTCCGTGAAGTCAGCTGTCGATGCGCCCAGCATATGGCGCAGATGGCATGAGGTAATATTTTGGTCTGAACGGAGGAAATGTAGCTCGCCACACACATAGCCAAGCACACACACACTCACACACACATACATGCACACACATGCACACACACACGCATTAGCATTTTTTTTTTTTTTTTCCTTGTATGATAAATGGTATGATAGTGTGCGTGAATGTCTATTGTGTTTGAGTACAAATGGTTCTTTAATATTGTTTTAGGTATGCTGAAAAAACGGAATTTATGTAATCAAGTCAATTTTCCATTCATTTGGATCAATAAAGCAATCTTATCTTATCTTATCTTATTACAATCATTGTCGCTCTCTTTTCTTTCTCTTTTCTCTTTGCGTCCTTCCTTTTTTTTCTCTCTATCTATTCTCTCTTTCTATTTCTTTCTCGGTTTCTCTCTCTCACTCACATTTCTCAATCTTTCTATCTGTTGCTTTCTTTCGCTCTGTTCACTTCCTTTCCATGGCCATTATTCATCCACCAGTTAGCGCCTCTTATTGTTTATGTAATCGTCAAATTTGATTCTCTATTTTAAAAATCTTTTTTTAAACATGTCTTAACGTGCCATAAAGTGCCACAGAGTACTATGAAGTGCCACGTAGTACCGTAAACTGCCACAGAGTACTATGAAGTGCCACGTAGTACCACAAAGTGTCAAAAGTACACTAATGTGTTATTTACATGCCATATTGTACCTCAACGACGACTCAACGTATAGATCTATTTCATGTTCTTCATAATATAATAATATATTCTATTCGAGACATGGTGAAAGTCCACTCTCTTTCTCTCTCTATCTCGCTATAGTCTATATATTATAAAGTGTGTTCGTCTTGACTAACTCAAGTACAGGGAGTGACTACATTACATTTTATTTCTTTTGAGAATTCGCGAATGGGAGGGGAGAAGAGGGTGGCTGCTGGGGGCGACTGACATATTTATTTAAAAATAAAAGGAAAAGAAGAACAACAAAAAAAACCAATCACATTGCGAGTACAGCGGAAGAAAGAAATATGCGTGCAAGCGCGTGCAACACATTTGAGTGTCCGGCATTCAATACATACCCCCCACCTCCCCCACCCACCTGACCCCCGTCCCCAGGCCAGCCTATCATATAACAACAACAAGGACACCGGTCGTTACGTCTAGCCATCGCCACACTTCGTAATTTCATTAACCCCCCTCGCCCCTCTCTCTCTCTCGCTCTCTTGCACCTTTCCCTACCCCACCCCCCCCATCCAGTCTCCACTGTCAAGTACATGATTGTCTGCGTCAGCCCGCTTGACTACACAAACCCTAATTTCAGATTTAGAGCCAATGTGGCCGTGGTGCGAGTGTGGAACGGGGACAAAAACAAGGGAAGGGGGGGGGGTGATGGTTATGGTTAGTTGCTCCCTTGAAAGGAAATCCAAATCCTGTCTGGTGCATTTATATATTTTATTTTTTTTTAGTTCGATTGCTTTTATTAAAACTCCCCCCCCTTTTTTTTTTCCTTTTTTTTAACGTATCGCCTGCCACAATTTTTTATTCTTTCCAAAAAAAAAAAAAAAAAGCATTTTTTTTCCACAAACACAAAAAAAGTTGTTTCCATTACAATTACACTATACAATTGTTTCGTGAGTTTTTGGGTTTTTTTTCCAACTTTTTTGCTTAAACAAATTAGCACCTAGTCTAGGCATATAACTTTAAAAAAATGAAAATATTTTTTTCAAAGCAATAACAACTATATCACCAATGTCTAGACGGTCAATCCAGACGCTATAAGGAGATCACGTGTCTCTGTGTTAACACCTCCCCTTTTACAGAGAAGTGATCAATAGGGATAATCAGTAGCATCGATTACCTGTAGTGAATGACGCCTCACGTTACGCGGGAAAGAGAAAAAAATAATCGGATACACGTTTTCGCCGTTGTACTGATGTTGTTTTGTTTATTTGTTGATAAGGGAAACATATTTTTTATTATTAATCCAGCGATCCGGTAACAGGCCTACAAAAACAAAATCACCGGATCGAAAAAAATAAATAAATACAAAATTGCATGGAAACTCATATGGGGCTAGGTGGTCGAGCGGCAGACTAGCGTACCGAAGGTCCCGGGTTCAACTCCTGGCAAGGACTAGGATTTTTCCCCCGAAAAAAATGGTAGGTTTGTCCTTTCTCCCCCTCCCCTTTCCTCCCATTCTTCTCAATAGTTTCTCAGGCTTTGATATCTCTTGACCCGGTTACTTTTATACTTCTTCTTCGTCACCAAATGACCTTTGTATTGCATTTAACCCTTCCCGTACCGACCTACTTCTATCTATGCTGTCTTCAGTTCCGCTATATACGCGCCCGGGACTGTAAGGGTTAATAGTCTGTAAGTACGAGACACGAGTTTCCTTAAGCAAAATTAAAGTACCCTTTTCGGACCAAATTAGGGCCTATGAAGCAGCGTTCACCGGTTTCTTTGGCCACGGCATACTAGGTGATTGTGGAGCCAGCACAATGCACAGGCGACTTTACTTTACCCCAACTAAGATCAGGTACCCATCAGAGCTGGGTAGACTCAGGGACACCCTCCAGAACCGGGAAAAAATCCTAGTCCTCACCAGGATTCGAACCCGGGACCTTCGGTACGCCAGTTGAACGCGCTGACGCTCGATCATAGCTCTCCCTAATTCTTTTTATCAAGGTGTAAGTTTAAAGGAATTTTATTTTGTTTGCGACAAGAAGGCACCCGACTAATTTCGCAACACATTTTTTTCCTGTGCATAGCAACAGAACGTTAAAATGACCGAATATGACGCGTTCCAGCTTGATCGAACGGTCCATTACCAAAATCTCAATAACTGACCGGCGGAAGCATTTTGAGTTGCAGAATAAACGGCGATGGGATTGGGTGTAAGTTCTAGGTTCTCACCGACAGGCACCTAAGGCGCTTGCTAAGAAACAAAAAAAAACATGGGGTATTTCCATACAGATAAATAAAGAGCCTTGTGTCTAAACAAAAGGTAAGATAAGATAAACACCCTAACAGGTGTGAGTTTTCGAAAAGGTGGTCTAATCGTCTGGAGTAGTCTGTTGTGTGTGCTGCTGCTGTTGCTGTTTTTAGTTGTTGTTGGTTTTCCTTTTTGCACGTTTACCTGGTGTTGTTAAAAGTTGGCAAGGTTAGCAAGGGGGCGTGATGATTGGCTGGAAGGCTAATTAACGCGGGAGAGGTACAAAAAAAAAAAGCGCAATAACAGCAAAAACTTCTCCAATCTGTTCCCACAACTGCCGGTTGTAACATACGTTATGACATTAAACACTGTGGCATCATGAGACGGGTGGGTTTCCTTTTTTTTTTATTAGCAGACGGCGTATGTTTAAATATTGTGAACACTTAGCGTAAGGTAAAAAAATGTTTCTTATGGGGGTAGGGGCTGGGCCCACGTCTATGTTAAATTATACAAGGAGATAATTCCCGAAAAAATGTTTTTATATAATTTTATATAGTAAAATCTGGGGCACAGCGCAATCGTCCGGCGTACGGAATGTCCCGGGTTCGAATCCTGGAGAAGGCTATGAATTATTTCCCGGGGTCTGAAGAGTGTCCCCGGAGTCGGTCCGACCTCTGATAGGTTGGGCCTACCTGACCCGGTGAACTCTGCACCACAGGTCCTATAGTTCTAGTTGATCTGATGAGCAATACTTTTCTTGGGAGGCCATCAAAGCTACACAATGCCGACATGGACTTTTGTTTTAGTTTGAAATGAGCCTTACGCTTGTAATGAGATACTTTGGCAGCTCTATGGCCACTTACAACAGATTCGCGAGAGATGATGGAAGAGGATGTTGTGGTTGGGGGAGGGGGTCAAGGGTGACATTTGATAAAAAATGTCAACGTGACCCCCCAAAAATGTGACGGTAAGGGAGGTAAGTGGTGTTTAAAAAAAAAACACAAAAAAAATTCGCAACATGACACCCCTACCCCCCGGAGTCACAGTGACAGACAGATGACTGCTGGGGCGACAGACATTTTAAAAGCGGCAGCGGCGTTCGTGGAACTGAGTCGGGAATATGGGGAGGGGGGGGATGGGGATGGCTGTTGCCATCATGACAGCCCAACAGCCTCTTTGTGACAGTGGCGCGTGTCTATGATTTGAGGTTATGGGCGGGATTTGCGGGGGCGGTTGGGAGGGGAATGGGCGCACATGCAATGTTACTGGGCTTTAATGTTGAAAATTATCCAAATCTACAAGAGTTTTTTTTTTAAAGACATGAAAAAAAAAAAAAATAAAGTGTTGCTGCAGCGCCCTCGGCTGGCACCCTAAGGTCCCGGTCCGGTTTCGAATCCCGTTAATGGTTAGGATATATTCCCGGGTCTAACCCATCTCTATTGGGATCCTGACAATAGTTTGGAGTTTGGACACAAGGCAAACGAAAATGCGGCTGGGCATTGTGCTGACAACACAATCCACTTCACAGGCCTCATCGATCGATTTTGTCTGATTGGGGGATATATTTATAGTTATTATCAAATGTGGCAACGACCAAAAGGCTACCTTGCAGGCTACCTTTACGTCTACCTGGCTGCCTTGCAAAAACAATAAAAAAATAAAAAAAAACCACCGCCAAGGCACAGCGTGGCTACACATGCTCTTGTTCACATTAACACACTGTGAGTACCCATGAGTACAAAGGTTCGCGTTTATTTCCGGGTAAGACGTAGGAAAACTAAAAAAATAATAATAATTCCGGGTTAAAAATAATCGTCCTTGGGACGAACAAAAAAAATGTCACGCTCCATTGACCGTCATCACCCAATCGAGGATACGTACATGACGTCATACAAAGACATGAGTCACGTGCACTGAAGCCTGACGGGCTCACGCGGACGGGGGGGGGGGGGGGGTGGTGGTGGAGGGGGGCTCGGTATTGCATGTGACGAATTGAGGTGTTTGGCTCTTAAGTGGATCAGTCGAAAGTAAAACAAAGAAATATCCTACGAACACGGGGCATTCAATGTAGAATTTGTTGGACAATGAAATGTATTAGCCTTTACTATTACTAAAATTAAGATTGCCATTTTGTCTTCATTAACTTGAATTCAGAAATTTTTTTTTTCTTTTGATTCTCTTATTCTATCATTCTTTTCCATTCATTAATCAAATGTGTGTATATATATATATATATAATGCCAATTAGGGAGGATGGTAAAGCGAGAAAGAAAGAATGAACGAAATAAAAAGAACGAGCCAGACAGAGTGAGCAGAAAGGCTACGGAAGTTAAGACACACTGGGAAACCGATATATAGTAATGAAGCCGAATTGGAAAGGGAAGAGGGTTGGGAGGGGAGGGGGATGAAATAGAGACTGACATTCAAATATATTATATATAAAGAGAGAAGAAAGAAGGATAAAAAAACATATAAAGAAAACATACACACAGATAGACAAACTATGTTTGTGAGAGAGAGAGAGATAGGGAATAGAAACAAAAAGAAAACGCGAGAGAGAAAGAGGGAGAGAAAATGAAAGAGTAGCAAAGAGAGTGGGAGAAAGAGATAGAGAGGGAGAGAGAGAGAGAGAGACAGGTAGAAGGAGAAAGTGGGACTCGACGGAGTACACACATGCCCCTATAACAATAACAACTATATAACTATATCCCAACACCCGTGTCTTTGAATATTGAAACAACATGTTACATTATCAACTCATTTGCATACATTTTCATTGTGAGCGTACCGCCCAAGGCCGCCGAGCCGGGCTGGGCATAAATTATTCTCTCTTGTCTATTTCATTTCTCGCCTCGTACCCCATATCTGCACCCCCCCCCCTATATTGAGGCCCCGCCCCCATCCAAAAAAATTATATCGAAACAAATTATTCAGCCATGCATAACAATCGCCAGTAGTACGAGGGTTTCTTTCAAGTGATATAAAAACAAAGCTATTTAACGAATTAAAAAACATAACAAGAAGCTATCACTGAACGTTGGAATATTTGATGACGCACCTGACACTCTTTAAGCCAAGTGAGCAGACAAAGAAACAGGAATCCACCTGCACACACACACACACTCACTCACTCACACATAGGGACGTGTGGATTTGTGTGTGTGTGTCTGTGTGTGTTTGTTCTTTCAAATAGATCGATTTTTTTTAGTCGTGAAACTGTTATAATCCGTTTAATATCCCTTCCTTTCGGCGCTCACCTTGTGTTCCCTTCTTCGGCGCTCACCGTGTGTTCAAGAGGCCAATATTGCCTTTAGATCAGGCAGAATTGTTAGAGAGTGTAGTCTCGCAGCTGAGTACACATGCAGAGTGAGGGAAATCAGAAAGACAATGGTTGAAGTGATTTCAAACGTAAGACATGGGGGCGGGGGCGACGGTTTGAGTTTTTTGGATATTGGTCGACATGTTGACATGGACTGATACATAGCATACAGTCACACAGTATAACACCAAAGTCACACATCAAGAAAGATTGCACACATAGTCACACACACACATAGTCACACACATACAAGCAGAAACATAATACAGTCACATTGAAATCTATACCTTCAAATTTCAAACACTCTCGTAGCCACACACACACACACACAGAACATCCAAGCCACATAAATAGCCACATACCACGCGCATAGGCATTTTATCACACATGAACGGCAGGACATATTTAGGTTACAACTCCACACGCTCCACACATTTAACTTGCAAAACGCAACCCACTCCCCGCCCCCCACCCTAACTCTAAAATGATCAAAACTTGAAAAAGACAAAACTAACCAAATACCAACAATATCTAAATTAAGATTTTCGTATGCGACAACGTTATGTGGTGACGTTCCATCCTTTTTTTTTTAAAAGTACTTTGATGGACAACATCGAGCGAACACAAACACGAGTCAAATGTAGATATAGATTTCTAGATTGAGGAAAACAAATGTCTTTTTCCCTTTTATTAGCCATCGGCACTCTCAAGCAAGATATATATTCCTCTATTTATTTATACTCATTACTTTCTTGTATTCTTTTTTAAATTTTATGTTTATATTGACTGTCGCTGTGTTCTTACTTTCCGTAAACTAAATTTTACTGAAAGAGTGGTTTAGCACACATATTTATCTATCTTATAATCAATAAGGCTAAAATGTGAAATATGGTTGAGTTATTTATACTAATATAGTTAAAATGTATGCAAATGAGATATTAATGTGAAATGTTCTCGCAATATTCGTAGACGTGGTTGTTGGGATGTCAGCGTCTAAGCGTGGAAAGTGAAATAATTGTCCTGCCCGGGGTTATACACTGGTAGATCGCTATTACACCAAGGTTTGATAAGGGAAAGAAACTCGTGTGTAACATAGTGTGCTACAGTTAACACAGGGGGAGATCAATCCATTGACTTGCAGATTCATAATTTTGTTATGTTTCGAACTTTCGATCTCTGTGTGAACAACAAAGGGCCTCTACTCTACTCCAATCCCACCCGCATCACTGGTGTATTAGCTTCCCCTTTGAAGTCTTCATTTTGATCGTGGCCATCGCTTACCCCCCCCCCCCCCAAATCCCCCACCCCCAATCGTTTTTTCTCCACTAGTCTTTTATGTGTTTAAAAAAATATATATTCATTGTTGCAATACCGAAATATATTTATATTCTCTGGATTTTGTGGTAAACGCTTATACGTAAATGAACATCAACGAACAATAAATCAACATCATCTGTAGAAGAGCACAAAATGTGATTTATTTCTAAATCTACAATATTATAACAGAGAAATGTATTTTAGATAAATAAAAATAATCGAGTTGAAAATTGATTGGAACAATGGCCGCATGATGCCCACGGGCCTTGATTTGCCAGCCCGGGTATCACCATATATTTCTAATGAATGACATTTCTCCACGTTTTATTCTGTCATACTTTTCAGATGGATAATTCTAAACGGAATAAAATTTCCACGATTCCATTTTATGTTCCACTTTTTCTTCTAGCTATAACTGGCTTCTTCTTTCTTTTCCTCCAATTTTTTAAATATATATTCTGGAATCTCCTTCCTCACGTACATACCCTACGACCCCCGACCCCTCAACCCCTCCAACCGCCTCACACATAACACAAAAATAAACGGCCCTCGGTCAATCCTCGTCATTTATGACTCACGCTCATATCCACTTGAGCTATCGTGGGGGGGGGGGGAGGGGGTCAAATATATGCCAATATTTCTCCCGTCTCTCAAACAAGACAGGATTGAAATGGACGGGGCGGTGAGAGGGGGGGCGCTCTTGTAGGGCCAGAGGTGAGGGAAGGGAAGATGGGGTGGTCAGACTTAATTTCCAAGTTTTGAAAAGACTTACTTTCGGCCTGTCCGTCTACGCTCACCAAATTTTGTTTTTGCGCCCTAGAGATCTACCGCCCCCCCCCTCTCTCCTTCCCACTGTTCAAAGATTGGTTCTAATTATTCATCATACTATCTCGCATACAAGAAACAGAGGAGGGTGAGGGTTGAGGGAGGGGGAGATAAAAAAAAAAAGACCCCGAAAAAAGTATAAGCCCACATACACACGCGCGCGGCGAGGGCGTGAGCTGTGACTGCTCGGTCCCCCCCCCCCTCCCTTTTCTACACCCACTCACAAGGTCCCGACGCGTCCCTCAAGCCCAGCGTCTTATCGAGGGAGCAGATCAAACAAGATCGCGGCCGGTATCGAGGACATGGAAATATATCCGATCCCTCCCTCTCTCCCACTCTCTCTCTCTCTTTCTCTCTCTCTCTCTCAATTTCTGGTAGATAAACACTACCTCCAGTTATAATCAAGTACCGGTACCGATATGAAATGATAACATTGGAACAAAAAAAACAAACGACAACATTATTTTGACCAACTCTGGCTGGAAACTAAATATTTTGTTTAATTCGCCGCCATTGAGACACGGTTAAGATTTCCTTGTATTGCAAGCCGCAGATGTATAGATGCTATCATTATAGATTTGATAGCTAGCTAAATGGATAGTTAGATAGAAAAGAAATAGAGACAGACAAATGGATAGATAAATAGATAGCTAAATGAATACATAAATAGGTAGATAGACGGATAGATAGATAGATAGATAGATAGATAGATAGATAGATAGATAGATAGATTGATAGATAGATAGATAGATAGATAGATAGATAGATAGATAGATTGATAGATTGATAGATAGATAGATTGATAGATAGATAGATAGATAGATAGATAGATAGATAGATTGATAGATAGATAGATAGATAGATATATAGATAGATAGATAGATAGATAGATAGATAACTTCTACTCAGGGGCGGTAATATCGGTATTCAAGCAAGGGAGGGCATCCATTACGGTTATCAATCTTCATAAATATTTTTTTCTCCTAGACAGCGGCTATTGCTTGATTTCTAAGCTCATGTTTTGACAAAACGTTAGCCATCCAAACACATTTATGATACTTTTTAAACGCTTCTTCTGAATGATATTTCTAGGGAGAACACAATAAAAAAAATTATATTGATTTTTACAAGTTATATTATTTCAACCAAACTTTCGTTTTCATTCAAATAATTTACATTATACAGGGTGGCAGCGCGTTCGGCTGGCAATCCGAAGGTCCTGGGCTCGAATCCTGGTAGAGGCTAGGATTTCTTTTCTCGGGGCTCGAGGGCGTCCCTGGGTGTATCCAGCTCTGATGGGTTACGGACATTGGTTGGGGGTAAAGTAAAGGGGGCTGGGTATTGTGCTGGCCACACATCCCCTAGTATGCCGTTGCCACAGAAACTGGTGAACGCTGCTTCAATGCTCCCACTCACGTATATCCGCCCGCCCTCCACTAGAAAGAATAGTCAAAGTTCACTTTGCAGATCTCCATATGGCTGAAGAGGTGAGTTGGATCACTATGACCTGAATGGTTACGATTTAGATCAGTTTGGTTATTTAATGCCTTGGTTGACGTAAGTCAGTCTTTTTTACTTTACGTCTGCGGACTGTATCTTCTGTCAATCCACTCTCTTTTTCATCTCTCTATCTGTGTCTTTTTTTTTTTCACTTTCCATAATATTTTTTTTCTATTTATTCTTCCTTTCTCTTTTTCCATTACCCACCTTCCTACTTTCTATTTAGTATTCCAATCTTTACTACTCTAGCTAGCCTGACTTTTTGTCAGTTTAATAGTTTTCTGTTGTAAATATTTTTTTTTAATTTCTCTCCTTTGACAACGAGTAGCAGACACATACAAACACTCACACCTTGAACACGCACAATCATTCACACACAGACAGACAATCAAAGTCAATCAGACACGTAATCAAACGAGCATTAAAGAAAAGCGAGGTTGCACACCTACACACGCGGCGACACATTTAAAGAGATACATTCGGGTGGACACATTACGCAGACACACGTACACATATACAAACACATCATTATGTAAAGCCTGAAGACACACAAACACAGCAAAGACATGCGCAAAGACACACATATATATATACTCATATATACACAACAAAGATGGAGGCTGAGAACTGCACATCTACAATAAGAAAAAACACAATCCCCCACCTCACTCCTACTCCTCCCAGCTATATGTGCAACCAGCGCTTGATGCCAGACTGAACATCCTTGCTCCTCCACGGCGTCTGTGTATTTCCCCATATAATATAATGTTTCGATTTGTATATAAAAAAAAACATGAATATTTGATTGCCGGCAAATCCTAAGCTCATCGCGCGAGCACTTGACATTTTGGCCCTCAACTCGCTGCTCATTCTACATTACCATAATCTCTTGCCCAAGTTGTTTGCACACGGCCCGTGATCTCGTGTCATGGCGTAACCTGGATATATCATAGACTTGATTGTCGTCATATTTTAATATAAGCATATCGTTTTCTGAATTATACAGGGAGGTGGAGGATACGTGTAGAGCAATATACAAGAGGATAGAGAAGTAGGGGGAAATGGAGAATTGTAGGGGTAGAGAGGGAACACAGATGAGGAGAGAGGGGAGAGAGGGGGTGAGTGGGAGGAGAGCGATACACAGAGGGGAGGAGAGAGAAAGAGATGGAGAGAGGAAAGTACATAGTGAGACAGAAGACACCAAGAAAGGAGAGGAGAGAGTGAGACTGAGACGGAGAGAGAGAGAGAGTGTTTGGGATAGGTGTAACGTGTCATAGGGAGAAAGGAAAAAGATACAGAGACGGGCAGAATGAGACCAAGATGGAGAGAAAGAGAAAGAGAGAGAGAGAGAGAGAGAGAGAGAAAGGACGGAGGAAAAAAAAGGATTTTAACAATTTTAAGTATTTACACTCTAAAGCTTACGAAAGTGCAAACACGGAGCAAAACGTGATTATGTGGCCAGCCCAATGCATCCTCCCTCAATCCTTGATAGGACCAATACTTCGGAAAACTAAAATCCAATATAAAAAAAAAACAACAACAACATGGGATCACCAGGTAGGCAGTCCAAGTGTTTGCAATACGACCCCGGCGTCCTCCTGGCCGAATGTAAAAATATAAGCTGTGTTAGTTTGCGAAAAGGTCAAAGTAATCAAGGTTTAAAGGTGAGGCTTGTTCCCTCCAAGTGCAGCGGCCCTTCGTTCTTTTGGCGGGGTTCCTCGGGTCCCTGGGTCCACTCAGCTCCGACGGACGATGGACATCAGCTGCTGCGGAATGCCACAAGAGCCTCTGGGAATTCATGATGACCACAGAAACTCTTTGACTCGTAAAACAGGCGTGGCGGCTACACCTGCCATTTTATAAACAAACTGTTTGGAAGCGTGACTTTCATTTGATTATTTTCATTCATTATTTTAATCAGGTATATTTATGTAGGTTTTTATTTATGTATAAGTTTATGTTTATTTAGTTTTCTTTTTTTTTTCTTTTATATTTTTTTATTCATTTTTTATTGTTATTTATTTATACTTATTGATATTGACAAGTCTTAACGATTGTGTATGCATAAAAGGTAAAAAAGAAGAACATTTCCGGTCTTATTCGATCATTTTTTTCAAAACATGTCTGTGTGCTACGTTACTGGTTGTACGAAAATATGTATAGAATTAAATTTTATTTCATTTCCAAAATATGGCGCCCAAAGAAAACGATGGATTGTGAATGTCAGATTTGAAGAATCACTTATTTATAATCACAAACTAATTGTTTGATGCAAACGAATTTTCGTGTTGCTGTTTTTTATAAATCTTCTCATTGTGTTTTTTTAATTACCAAGGACGCAACTCTTGACTAAATTATTTTATAAATAAATGCTACAATTAGCCAACGCGATAAACACTTTGAGTATTAATTATCGCCTACTCACTTTTGATGTTAAAAACGGATTCCTCATAACTAATCTTGTAGCCGTTGTATATTTCTAAAAGACAAGAACTGGTTGTCGATGTTGAAATCAATTGTCAATCAGCACCAAAAGCATGTTTTTTGTTTACGAAAATAGCGGTAAACTTCACCGGAAGTTCACGATCATTCCAGTTCAAAAGGTCACACCTAACTAAGACTTGTCAATAGATTCTATATTTTAATGATATAATTATTTAGGGTTATAATAACTAATTAATTTAAATTAATATTCATTTTTATTTTATATGTTTATGTTGTTTTTAAATGTCTTAACTTTTTATAAATCAAGAGGCAATTAGTCTAGGTCTAGTCTTAGAGTTATAAAAACTCAATATTTTCATGCCTGATAATTTTAAAATATATAAATTATATATGCAGGTTTCTTTTTTTCTTTCTGTCTTTATCACACGCACACACACACACACACACACCCACACACACGAGGGGTGATCACTGACCTTATCCCCTTCCCCATTTTTACCCCCCCCCCTATTCCGTGCCGCCCTCGATATTAAGTATTTGGATCCTTTCACTTGTGTGATTCTCATCAGTCACTATTTAACGCCCCCCCCCCCCACATCCCTCTCCTTTCTTTTCTTCTGGTGACTTTCTCTCGACTCGCCACCCCGTGAACGCTACATCTTTGAAAGATGGGAGGAGCGTGCGTGGGCGGTGGCTAATATAGCGCGCGGAGAATCAAGTAGGGCCTAATGTTGAGGGAGCGAGAAGAGTCCGGAGGGTTCAAATATCGAGTGTTCCAGACAATAGTTTCTTTAAATTATCGTCATTTAATTATTCATTTAACTGCATATGTCACTCGAGATTTTTTTAAAATAAGTAGGCCAAACGGTTAATGGATTTCACACATGGACATAGGATGTCTTTACTTTACGGCTGCCTTTACTTTAACCGAATTGTTAAAAATGTCAGGGACACTCTCCAGTTCCGGGAAAACAAATCCTAGCCTTCACCAGGATTCGAACCCAGGACCTTCGGTACGCCAGACGAACGCGCTGCCGCTCGGCCACCGTACGTATACACAATCATATGTCCGTAGAGTGGTCAAACGGAAAGAAAATTAAAGAGTGAGATGGGGGGGGGGGGGGAGAAGTACTCGTGCGATACATAGACATAATACAAAACCATATCTATCAGTAATAATTACCCTCTCCCCCACCCGTCCCCTCTTCCACTAAAATAGACTACATTTTACCCACAAATGAAAAAAAGTTGCCTAGTCAGGCAAACTACACAGAAACTCAATTAGTGACCCCTCTGTGGACCGCAATATGGACAGACATGGCGAATATCATGCTGCACCCCACACCCCCTCCCCACATTCCATCCCCATCACCCACACAACTGTCGCCCCCCCCCTTTCTTCCCCTCCCTGCTCCCCACTCTCTCTGTCTCTTTAGTTTCAGCCAATGGAGAGTGATTAATTAGGGATATTAGTACAGTTAGAACGGTAGCCGAACAAAAAAATAATAATGTAAGGCCCGAAAAAAAATATTACGTAAGAAATGGTTCAATAGGGAGGGGGGGGGTATAATTCTATTGAGATGGAAGGGGGAGGGAAAATTATTTTGTTATATTATTATAGTGAAACAAATCTAATTCGGATGGCGAAATGGTGATATGTGCAAGTGCACTTTTTGTGGTGTGCATCCAACCACACAAACACACACACACACCTCGCGGTTCCATTGCGAAAACTTGTGTGTGTGTGGGGGGGGGGGGGGTTGATAACTTACCTGTTACCTGTAACCATTTCGTTGTCTTACTTCAGTGTCGTTGTTTCGTTCTTCTCGTCTGAAGGAGGGTAGGAGTTTTCCAGTGTAAAAATTGATAATCAGGGGGAGAGAATGAGGTAATAAAAGAGAGTTATCAGAGCTTTGATTTTTGTTTTCTTGCATCACCCCCCCCCCCTCTCCACTTCTTATTGAATTCTAAAGACAGTGTGTGTTAAACAAAGAGGGACGGCAAGGGAATGCACTCAGGTTTATTAAACACACATGACATGAGTTAGATCCCTCTTTTCTTCTGATAAATAGATTGTTTTGGGGGTTGCTTTGTCACAAATGATGCTCTTTCTCTCTCACTTTCTCTCTCTCTCTCTCTCAATCTACCCCCACCCCATCTCTCTTTCTATATCTCCATCTCTTTACATATTCTGTCTATCAATCTCTTTCTATCTCGACACTTTATTCTATCGATATTCTTTATTCTATATTATATCCAGTATCCAGTGCTTTTTTTTTGTAAAAAAAAAATAGGTGCCGGTACTCAGTGATGGATTGCCTAACTTTTAAAGCAGTTTCGCATTTTATATTTTTATTCTTATTGCGCGCAATTTTAAAATAATTCAATTTTAACAAATTAATAATATAATAAATTAATAATAAACGTTAAAATACAAGAAAAGTAATAATTTTTTTCCACACATTGAAAAAGGTGCCGGTACGCCGTACCGGTGCGTACCGTCACAAAAAAGGCACTGATTATATCTATCTCCCTTTCTATCTTTTTATTTCTCTATTTATCTCTCTCTTTCTATTCTATATTTCTTTATCTCATATATCGCCTATCTCACCCTCTCCTTCTCATTTCTCTTCCCTGTTCTTTATTTAATCATCACGTATACATTTTTATCCTTATCTTCATTTCCATGTGTGTCTATCTCTCTCTTTCTCTCTTTCTCTCCGACTTTTTTCTAAATATGATTTTCTGTCAAAGACTCATTAAAGTGTTGTTGAAAAAAAAAATCTTTCTTCCTTGTTTGCATTCCAACTTTTCTCATTTCTATCTTTCTTTCTCTCTCTCTCTCTCTCTCTCTTCAACCAGCTCTCTTTCACAACCCCCTCCTCCCTCATCTCAAAACAAGCTTTATTCTGATTCTTCGATGCCATCAGCATTGCGGTTGTTTCCCCTTCAACAGTTGAACACGAGTGGTTTTGATAGTTTGAACATTAACCGAAACAATGGCCGAGGGGCTGAGTAGTAAGAGGAGTTCGCAAGAGAGCTGGGGGGGGGGGGGGGAGAGAAAGCTAGAAGGGATGGATCGAGAGAGAAACTGGGTGGTTTTGGTTATGAATGGGAGGAGAGAGGAGGGGGGTGTGGGGGGGGGTGACGTCTCGAGGATGTTTTAGTCAAGTGAATTCAAAAGAATTACACATTATAGAAATTGAAGCAGATGGTAGGGAGTAGGGGTACTGATGGGGCAGGGGAAATAGAGAGACACTGAGACACAGAGAAAGAGAGAGAATCGACAGATATAACAGATATAAAGTGTGAGCTATATAGTGTGTGTGTGTGTATGTGTGTGTGTGTTTGTGTGTGAAAAAATGGATTAGTTAGTTTGAGAACATCTTCAAGCTAATCGATAGATTCAGACATAGAGCTTTAGGACTTAGCTTTTCAAATGAAACTGTGAAATAGAAAGACAAACTGGTTCGATATTTCATACCACCAGGCGACTATTTTACTTTAAGTGCTTTAGTACCGCTGCCGTGGGTAAAAGTTCTATAGAGTTTTCTTTCACAGTTCCACAGAAACCCACTGCCATTCTTTAGTTGAACAGAGAGATCTAATGGAATATATATTTCCATGAGCAGCAAAGACAAAGCTGAGTCTATAAGTGAATGGATGCACGGATTCGGTGGAGTAAATGTGTAAAAATGGCGCCTGGTGCGGGAGGGGCTTATAATTCGGCTTCAATGTTCATTTATTAGTGAGCTAACGTACAGGGGCACGTTGGTCGTGCTGGCAGATCGTTCGGCTGACGTACCCAAGGTCCTGGATTCGAATCCTGGTGCAGGCTAGGATTTATTTTTTCCCGGGTCTGGAAGGAGTCACTGGGTCTACCCAGCTCTGATGGGTACCTGACCTTAGTTGGGGTAAAGTAAAGGCGGCTGTGCATAGTGCTAGCCACACAATCACCTAGTATGTCCCTGAGTCTACCCAGCTCTAATGGGTAACTGACCTTAGTTGGGGTAAAGTAAAGGCTGTGCATAGTGCTGGCCACACAATAACCTCGTATGTCGTGGCCACAGAAACTAGTGAACGCTGCTTCACTGGCCCTTTGGATCAATTCGGTCCGACGGGATACTTTATTCTATTTAACGTAGAGGATAAGACAAGGATGGTGTGATGAAAAAAACTTAAATGGAAATTTTAGTCGACAACAAATAACTTATTTTTTACATGTTTTTTGTTTCGTTTTAAAGCGTCAGTTCGGCTCCAAAAGTTCTTCGTTTAAATTTCTGCAGTTTGTTTATATACATAATTTATAAAGAGCTATTCAAAGCACACAAAGGAACGCACACAAACGTAGATCTACAAAGAACTAAAAAAACAACAACAATCACATGGACTTAGCATAAACAAACAAAAAGAGTCATTTTTTAACAACAACAAACAATCATTTTACTTTGAATGTTTTTTTTGTTTTTTTTTTAAACTCTAAACAATTCAAAAACGAAAAAGATAAAGAAAAAGCAATTTCATTATCTAAGTGAAGGGTTTCGGGGTCAATACACACAAATGTGTGACGTGTACACTGGTTCTGGCGTATTGCAGACTGCATTTTATTAAAACCAAGAGAAAGAAAAAGAGAGAGAGAGAGAGAGAGAGAGAGAAAGAAAGAAATTAAACAAAAACAACAATCAGAGATTGTGGGTTTACGTGTATAAAAGAATATATTAACACACACAATCACACACACACGCACTCACAAACATACAGAAAACAAACAAAAAATGGACGTGCATCAATCTTCCCTAGATGACTCGCACATATCCATTACTCACGTCCTTACCCCCCCCCCCTCTCACTCATCTCGCGCTGCACCTCCCCCCCCCCCCCTCCACACATTAAGATCACGGGTCACCCATGCTAGTGCCCCCATTCCTATATTAAGTAGTTTTCCTATATTTCTTCACGTGGTTTGGGGAAGGGGGGGGGGGAGGGGTTAAGGATCCAGACTTCATTTTTGTAGGAAATTATTGGAAGAGGAAAAAAAAAAATAAAGCACCTCATTTATATGTACAATGTGTTAACTAGCATAGTGCAGAGAGCTTAATGGAGGACTAGTCTAGCAAATCCAAAACAAACAAAAAAAAATGTTTAATTAGCCCAACATTTCTTATCGGCGACGGCTGGTCTTAGAGGAGATCTCTCACAAGATTTTTTTTATGTGTCTAAGACCAAAAATTAATGAACTGGGCGCCTAATGGAACTTCTGACAAATGCAATAAATGACCCCCATTAAAAGTAGGGGGAGACGACAACAACAAAAATGTTTGTTTCGGGGGCATTTTGTGTACAGAAATTTACAAACAATTTAAAAAAATAGAGAAAGGGGGAGAGAATTTCAGTGTCTGTCGTTTACCTCCCCTTTTTGTTTTGTAGTTAATGTTATAATGCGCGTGAATATAGTTACATCAGATCTACACCGTGAGGCGGAAAACGAGGGCTGCTATTATAAGATCCCGAAATGTACGCTAAAAAAAAAAATAATTGTACCAATAGTTACGCAACGGGAATGATTGTGCTGTACGTTGTATTCAAGAGTTTGTTTTCCGAAGGTCGTACTTTTAATAAACACGCAAGCTGTTCGATGCATAATGGGGAGGAGAGTGAAAGGGGGGCTTTGAAATATGTTGTGCATGTTATGTTAACTTCATAACGCATTTTTTTCCTTGTGCAATTAGCGCCATTATTTTATTTAATGCAAATGCTAACTTACAGTCAATGTTAACTTACTTACAGTCAATCACACTTCACAGTTTCAAAGTAAGTCGACTTTTAGCATTTGTTAACTTACAGTCTATGTTAACTTACAGACACGCACAGTTTAAAAGTATGTTGACTTACAGCATAATATGTTCACATACAGCCTATGTTAACTTATTCATATATTATTATCAGCTACTAAACCATCCATACGATTATTGAAATAAATCCCCACTTTATCCAGGCGTTCAGTATATATCACAAACCAGGTGGTGTATTATTTCAATTGGTAATTTCCAGTCTGTTATAGCCATGGGCGTATCCACCAAAGTTAAACGGCAGGGCACTAAAATTTCCCCCACTCCACCTCGCCATGTTTGTTTTCATTGGCGCAAACTCATGCAGGCTCATTTCAATTATTTTCAATGGACTTATTCCATGGAATAATACACAACCCTCCCCCTCCCCCTCACACACCCCTCAAACATACACAGCCATCGCCTGAAATCCCCTTTGATAATTATTTAAATTTCAATTCCCCCCCCCCCCCTTCGTCATCCCTGTCCCCCCTCCCCACAGCAGGCCCTCTTACATCACAACGCCAGGAAATCAATTGAATACATCGGCGCGTAACTATTTACATAATCGATTAGTGGATCGGACCCTAAAACTACGAGACACACCATCCTTATTAACTTGTTAATCCACTAGACCTTTTTTTTTTAAAAAAAAAAATCTCCTTTCACTGTAAGGACCCGAATACGATTAACACCAACAGCTGACGAGTAGTCGGAAAGCCGAGCAAAGAATAATCGTGGATTAGGCGGGATAGAGAGGGAAACAATACATTAAAAAAAAACAAAAAAAACTCGAGTACAATTAATCGCATGGAGAGTGTGTGCGGTTGCGGGTGAGCTGCGAATAGTATTAGGAAAAAGCGAGTGAGGTGGGAGTTAGATGGGAGTCGGGATTCATGAGTGGGGAGGGGGCTGGAGAAGCAGCTGACGACACGAGACTTAGGGCGAGGGTTTTTATTATTGTCGAATTCAAAGTGTATCGTTGACTGCTGTGGCCCGAGCCAAGGGGAGAGTACACACACACACACACACACAAAAGAGGAAAATTTGACATGCTTAAAAATGCGGATCAATTTTAAACAGCATATGCCTCCCTCCCCTCCCCGTTTTCCTCTATTCTTTTTCCTGCAATTTTTTATTATTATTATTTTATTTCAAACTTCTTTAATACTTCTGAGCATATGGTGGGATCTCTCTTATGCTTTATGTCATTGAAATTCAGTTTGAGTGAGGAATAATAAAAAAAAATCAACGAATACCCAGTAAGCTTAGTTTTAAAAGAAATTTACATAACTATAATGGTGGACTAGAGTTTTTAATCTATTTGTTTTTAAAAGTCTCGACTTTACTAGCTCATAGCCAAATATTAGGTCCACTTTTGTGGGAAATAATTTGAAAATTTACAGAAAATACGTAAGCAATAAAGCAGCAAAACAACGAAGTTCTCTTTTCTTCCGATTGGCATCCAAGCCTGGAATGGGTTGCCTGAATTAAACCAGAAAAAAATAAACTTTACATCATTGAAAGCCTTAATTAAAAAATGCATGACTAAACTCAAATCACGGATAAACGTAGGACGCAATAATTTCCTTGTATAGAACGATCGCCTGTAACATAATAATATACGACACATTATGAGAACCAAATAAAAAAAATAGCCCTGATTTGATTACAAGATCGTCGCGTCGGGATCAAAATTCAATGCACTTTCCATAGAACACCGCGTATCTAACTAGCATTTCCTTCATCCTTAACTCTAAAATAAATAATGCAATCCATAAATGGAGTTGTTGTTTTTATTTTCCTGTGTCAGATTTCGTTTCACTGTATTTTCACATCCTTATTTTTTTGTCTTCACGGCAATCTTAACACCAATCAGCAATTACACGAATCGTCTGACTGGACCAATGAGGGTTTTGTCTATGATTTGAATTTTGTGTTTGTAAACTTCCGTTCCCGGTAGCTTTCAAAAATCAATCCTCCAAAAAAAAAAAAAAAAGTAAAAGCAAAGAAACAAATAAATTCAAAACGAGGTTTAATGGTGAAATAATTGTGTAAACATTTTTTATGGAATAAAAAAAAAAGTCCAGCAATACAAACTTGTATTAATTAATTATTTTTTTCATACATTTATAGAAAAGGATTTTTGTCCAAACACGCCTTTCACGCTATTTCATTGGCCGGCACAGACTAAACTTCTGTTGTATCGAGTGATAGGATTGGTCGTTTCTTAGAGCTCCAGATTTTAACCCTTGACGTCTTGTGTGCTTAGTGCGACTACGCCCCCCCCCCCCCCCCATAGAGATCAATGGAAAGGGAAAATAAAATAGGAAACAGTAACGGGGTAGGGGGAAGCTCCAATACAAGTTCGAACCCAGAAGTTTTTTCCCGTGCTAAAAGGTGTCTGGGGGTTTAATCCAGCCGGATACACGTGGCACCCCCGAGCCAACCCGGCTCTGATGGCAACTCGACATTAGCTAACGAAAAAGTAAAAAACGGCTGAGTATTGTTCTGGCCACACAATCCCATTGCATGACGTCGCTAAGGATGCTTGTGAACTTCCTTTGCCGAACGGACCAGCGTGGTCAGAGAAGAATATCTCCATTTTACTCGCATGCATGATGCAAGCAACACTCTCAAGTTTAAAGTTTGGTGCGTGTGTGTACGCCAGTTATAAAAAAAACAACACCTCTATAAACATGTTTATAAACAAATCTCAAAAAAGGAAAAGAGTTTCATATAATGAGATCCAAATGCCGTTGAACTGTTTATATTAAGCTTAAAGTGGTTGCTAGTGATATATTTATCAGCCGTTGCAGAATTCCATGGAAGCCTACAACAATATTCCGCAGACGTAAATCACCCCCTTCCCTCCCACATGAATTTGCTTATCATCACGAGTAGATTAACTCCCCCCCCCCACACACACACTCCATATCCAAATCTTATCTCCCTCTCTCCCCCCACCCGGGGCCTTGCTTTTCACATCGCCAACATTTCTCTTCCCCCCCCCCCTCTTCCCAAACCCAACCCTATCACAAAATATGTTTTCTATTTCTCCAGAATTCAAACAAGTTAAAAAAAAAGATTTTTTAAAACAGAACAAAAATGTATCGGAACAACTTGACCTAGTATTGTGGTACTCTCTGCGAGCGCTCACGATCACACACACACACAATTATATACAAACACGCACACATTATACAAACACACTTTACACGAATACGTTTTGGTTGAATGCACGAGCGAACACAAGAGCAATCCGGCGTGGACGTCCGAAGAATCTTGATTTAAGGCTGGAGGTCTATTTCTAAATACATGTAGATTGTAGATCTATGTATAAACGCCACTCCAAAAGACACGCCACCCATACTTATTAAATTTTAGTTTAATGCAGGCAACAGCAAAAATCACAAACATCGGACTCCCCATGTCGACAACAACGATCACCCGAATACGTTTGAACAAACACCAAATACACACAATATATTTTGCAAGCTCAATGTGTTTGTTTGTTTTTAAACTGTTCCTTCACTAAAGACTAGAACTGTATGGTTTAACGAGTAGAAAATCTCCATAGGGCCCTCTTTTAAGTTTAACAGATACAACATTATTACGTCCACTGGGCCCCAAACTCCTGCAGGGAGGCAGGGATAGAACCCACGACAGTCCGGTGAACTAACCGCTGCACCAGCTGGCCTCTCGTACTGTTTGCCCAATCCGGTTACGAATCGAACAGTCGTGGCATCCTAGGAGTAAAGGTGGTTGGGCATTGTGCTGGCCACACATCCCCTAGTATGCCATGGCCACAGAAACTGGTGAACGCTGCTTCACCAGCCCCATGATCAGTGTCGTCCGACGGGTACTTTACTATGTGTGTGCTTGTTTTTTATAAATGCTAATGTGGGTAAGTGTTAGCATTTTTTAAGCTGTATGTAATGTTGCATGAGCGTGATTATAGGTTAGCTAATTTGTAATATTGCAGTGCATTGTATTTCTGTTACTCATGGCTACTTCAACCATTGACTTATAGACGGTTCATTGAAAGACACAATCATCAATCGATCATTTATCGTTTTAAACAGACACAAATTAACAGACCACAAAATACAAATAAACAAACAGCGCCCCATCAATTCACCCTTCTGGCTCACCTGGGCGCATCATTTCAGTCTGAGGAGCGATGGAGGGGTGGGAAGGGGCGCCCTGATACCATGCTTCACGGACATATGCGCCAAGGAATGAAATTAGTTTGGCAAGAATTTAAAGAAACTGGATCAAGTGGCTGCATAGAAAACAACACAACAACACACACACAAACAAACATTTGGAGTTGGCGGTGATTTCGACCGTGATAAACGTTTGAGGGAGAGGAGGGTGGAGCTGTGTGGGCGGATGAGGGGGGAGGGGACAAGAGAGAGAGAACACTTTCTGGCAAATGATCAAGATATGTTTCCACGCAAGTCTAACTATATATCTATATTATTATTTTAGTGTGGGGGGGGGGGCGTTTTTCTTTTTTTCCAGACCAATATAGTAGCACCAGACGGTAAGCGATGTCTGTATGACTCTCTGTCTGTCTGGTCTGTCTCTGTGTCTGGTCTGTCTGTCTTTGGCGCAAGCGATGAGTTTCTCGGTATCCGTTTCCACCTAGACATTACCCCCCCCCCCCCAACCCCCCACCCCCATTATTCGATCCCAGGTCTAAAAATAGAAACCGCTAATGATATTTCTATGCCTCTCTTCCTGGAAACCACAAAAAAAAAAAACACAAAAAAAAAACACATACACAACATAACATACAAATGCACACTTTCACACACACAAAATACCTGGATGGAAAATGCATTGAAGCTTTTCAACACTCATTCATACAAGACATAAATAAACATGCAGCAGTTAAAAATAGATTTATTGTTGTTGCGTGTGAATTAAAGAGAGTTATTTTTTATAATGACTTTTGAGGTACAGAGATTGGTTATCAAAATTACATAAGTAAACCAATTATGTATGCTTTTGAGGCTGACGAGCCGAAAGACTGATTTGATAGAAAAACCGAATAACGAAAATAATGTAACCTTCTACAAGATAGCCTATTAGACCGATAGACAGACATATAGTACTTAGAGAGAGAGAGAGAGAGAGAGAGAGAGAGAGAGAGAGAGAGAGAGAGAGGAGTGAGAGAGATACATATAGAGGTTTACAAATGGGGGAGAGACATATATCTGCGTAGACAGATATACATACAGACATATTTGCTAAAATATTAGATTAATATATGAATAGATACGGATGGACAGATTGATGGATATATATCACAAAGACATGTAGAAAGACAGGCACATAGACTAACAGGTAGTTAGATATATAAATATGTAGAGATAAACAGATAGTCGGATATGAAGATAAAAAGATAGATACAAATAGGGAGATAAATGATAGCTCAAGATATATTTCCAAACAAAATAAAATAGTTATAGCTAGATAGTTTCAAAACAGGGGTCAGAGAGAGAGAAAGAGAGAGAGAGAGAGAGAGAGAGAGAGAGAATGAGAAGAGGAGAGAGCTAAATTCAAACATGAGAAATTTAAAACTTCAACAGAACCGCAAGGTGTGTGTACAGGTGTGAGCCGTGCTGGGGGTACACAGTAACACAGATGACAACATGTGTTTACTAAACACGGGAGAACTCATCAACACAGTCACGCGACGTACACGTGAAGGTGTTTTTTTTCCCCACATAAAATCCTCACTGCTCAACAACAACAACATGCAACGTTAGCATGACTTCGACTAGCCTAGTATTTCATATTACAATAGAAACCGGAGTCTCGACTCAGCTGAAAGAAGGATAGAATATGGGGGTCTGTCGTCCAGCGGCGGCGCGTTCGAATCCTAGTAAAGAGCTCATGTTGTTATCGGGTTTGATTTTTGTTCATGGGACTGGAAGGTGTCCTGGAGTCTACCCAGCTCTAGTGGGGGGGGGGGGGGGAGTAACAGCTGCGGGGCGCTATGCTGGCCACACAATACCCTAGTATGCCGTGGCCATCGTAACTGGCGAATCATCTTGGTGCGACGGGGGTAATATACTTTGTTACGTTACCCTTTAAAAAAAATAATGTGTGTGTACTTTAATTAACCCGCATATGACAAAACAAATCAAAGACAAATTGCAGGCGTTTACGTCTTTAACCCACGAGACCTTCGAAACAGCAAACAAGCGCTATGTCCATACACAAAGGTTGTCTCATCGACCAATGCACTTATTCTACTTCCGGGGGAATGCATATATGAATTTGAGAAATTGGTGCACGAATTCGGGAAGTATGGTACATAATATACATCTATATACCAGGAGTGTGCAACGGGCGGACCGTGGGTCACAATACGGCCCGCCAAGCCTCTTAGTGTGGGCCCAACATAGCTTATACCTGCATTTTTAAAATGTCATTGTATTCATGCCTTTTTTTAAAATACAATTTCAGAATTAGTGGCCAATCTTGCTATTATATAGGTACAAAGTTTATTTTTCCACAAAAATGTGTAGGCCTACATTTACTTTTCAACAAACAGTAGGCTAGATTCTATCTTTACTTTAAAAATTGTAACTTTACTTTTTAAACACATTTCCGTATCGAAACAAAATAAAAAGTCCAAGGTCAGCCATTAGACTTACGGTAGTTCTTTAATGTTCATAGTAGATCCATAGAATATTGCGCGCAAAAAAATCTTCACACATTTTTTTTAAAGCTCTAAACATCTAAACATGCTCTTCTACTAATTGCAGACATCAAAGCAGAAAGCCGATTCAATGTTGTTGTTTGTTTTTTTTGTTTGTTGTTGTTTTATTTTAAATAATGTTTATCTCCTTTCTGCTTCCTTTTGAGTAGACTATTATATTCTAGTTGTTGTTTTTTAAATAGTCCGAAAGCATTCACAATGAACACCCATAAGAAAAACAATTTTTTATGTGACTTAAAATATGTTACAGCCACTTTAAAATGTTGTTTTTCTTTTTTTTTTGTTCATTTAATTTAGTTAAAGAAACTAGTCTATACTCTATCAATAGTTCTATACCTTTGATATTTCATAGAATTATTATTATACTTTACTCTTTACGAGGGGAGACCAATTGAGTTCCGTGCCCATTAAAAAAAAACAAAACAACAAAAACAACTAATGAAATGGAAACAACAGGGTCGGACGATAGAAACAAAAAAAAAATTCAACAAGATAACTCTTGTGAGTTGTGTGTCTCCGGAGTTTTGGGCCCTGTTGTGACTCAACTCTCAACCCAGCTAGCTCTATGATGTTTTGTGACGGTCCTTGTGGTCCATGAGCATAATGACAAAAAAAAAAAGTTAAAATGTCCCTAAAACCTCTTTCTCCCCACACCTCGCCTCTCGCGTGAAACGGTGTCAACGGAAATGGCGAGCAATCCGCCGAGTGTATTTTTGTACCGTGAACGGAAGATAAGAAATCAACTTTAAGTGTGTGTTTTTTTTTGTCTTTTATATACAGGGCTTTTAATTTCTGCTTAATATAATATGCACTAAAGTAGAGTGAACTTTGAACTTTGCAAAAAAAAGTTTCCTCTATTGTCACCCATCCCTACCCTCACCCTCAACTTCTATTTTTTTCCCCCTTGTAATATCGTATAATGATAAATTTCCAGGGCGGGCAATGGGGGCTCAAACGCACAATTTTAAAGATAGCTTGTCTCTTTTTTGTTCCGTGCAACAATAATAATTGTAAAGCAAAAATCGATAGTAAAAAAAAAAGGGATGTTCATAAAAGACGTTGAGGGTTTGAAGAAAAAAAAAAGCGGGCACATGGGTCAGTGGAAAGGACCTCTAGAGGTCTGTGACGTCGCAAAAAAAATATAAACAATTTTTGGTTGGAACGTTTTACGAAATTAAATGAAATTATTACAAAGTCATTTCCCCACATTTATGTTCTACAGAAAACCTCGTTAAATGGTTAACAAGAAAAAAACAAAACAAGTGTTTTAAAATAAATGTAATACACTAAGTTCTATTTCGTCGGATGGGACTATATTTTTGGGGAGTGGGAATGGAGGATTAAAAAGGGGGGGGGGGGCGTGATTTTTACGCCACATGAAGGTGGAGTGTAAAAAAAAAATAGTAAAAAAATCACGCGACGTCATTTATGAACAGCCCCTAAATAGAAAGTTCTATAACGATGATTGGCTTTTTTTTTCAAACGTTTTGTTAAAGGTTATCAAATAACAGCACTTTTTTTTGTTGTTGTCGTTAGCTTTACATCAGCTGCATACCATGCTTGTTCTACAAGAACAGAGCATATCACACAATGCATACATTGAAATAGAAGCATCGAGCTCACAATCCTTCATCACATCCGACCCTCCCCATCCCCATTAGATTATTGTGACCCCCTCCCCCCCCCCCTCCAAACACACACAGTCTCCCGCTGCCACACATCTTTAACACACACAGTCTCCCGCTGCCACACATCTTTAACACGCACAGTCTCCCGCTGCCACACATCTCGATTTGCATGGACAATCATACCGTCCCATTAGGGTCCTTTTTATTGACTTTTAGAGAAGGTCAATGTGACCTTTTAATCTCCCCCCCCCCTATGCCCCCCCCCACCCACCCCCCCACCTCGCACACAAACACTCACCAACAAGTTTTTGCAGCAAACACCTCTCCATATGTTACCACCATGACAGTGTTGTAAAAAAAACAACAACAACAATAATAAAATAACATATCTTCCGTTTCCAGGTTGGATCTGTGCGATTGTGCGCGAGCGTGTCACGAGAATGTCACGCTGTCCTTACCAGGATTTTGGGTGTGGGGGGAGGGTGAAACGAGTGCATGTCTGATCTTTCTTTTTGTCATTTCTTTGTTCATTTATCCTCGCACGCCTCCCTAATCCGCAATCAATATTATCCCCCCTCCCCCTTTTTTGCCTCTCCCCCGCCCCCCCCCCCCCCCCCCCGGACTAGAACAGTAAGAGCAGTCCGCGCGATCAACACCAACTCTGTAAAGTATCACTCAACGAGGCCTTCGTCGACATCAGAATCTGATCTTTGGTGACGAGGTCATTTATTGTTTATTTCTTTTATTGCGCATGCGCTAATGATTATGTATTTCGACAACGTCCAATTATTATTTTTTTTTATTAGTTATATTTTTTAAAAGCACTAAACCTTTATTTGTTATTTTTTAGGAAAAAAAAAGCTACAAATATTCATTTTAGATATTAACATTCAGAATGTTGGTCCTTTATGTGAACAACAACTTTTATATCTTAATGTAATATTTGTTGTTATGTGTTTTCTTTACTCGCAAAAACTGAGCAAGCACTACGAATAACATTGTGAAATAAGCCATTAAAAAAATTGCAGTAAACCTAAAAAAACAAACAACATTGGCTTATATTCAGGGGCGAAACCAGACATTTTTTCCAGGGTGGACTACTAAGTCAACATTACAAACAACCATCCAATTTGACCTTACACCGACACAGCAAGATAAAGTGGGCTTTAGAAAAGTACAGAATGGTTTTACTTCAAAATAATATAACACTTCTTCCATCCCTCACTTCACTCCCACACTCTCTCTCTCACACACACACAACCACAAAACACAACCACACCAAAACACTGTGGTACATCTAAAGGTGCTTGAGGGACGATGGTGCAGAGCGAGCCCACCCTCCTTCCCCTCCCTCCCTCCCCTGCTGAGCTTTGAACGTGACGTTAATAACCACGAGATATCTGGACATGCATGGGGACGTGACACCGTGAGCCGGGGGGGGGGGGAAGAGGGGGGGGAACAACTCGGCTTGATCTGTCGTGAGCCGGGGAGTTACTCTGTGTGGTGAGAGAGTTACTCCGCCTTTCAAGATAACAAAAAAAAAAAAGAAACGCAACAGCAAAACATGTCCAATATGAATCCATCAAGAAGTAGTCGATTCTTACGACTGGGGAGTGGTTGGCGGTTGTGGGGAAGGAAGGCGGAGATGAGAGGGTGGCCAGTCGAGGGGGGTCAACAGGGAGGAGGAGGGGGGTTCGATTCAACAGGGGGCGGCTATCTGTGGAACTCCCCCAAATACTAATCAAGCATCACGTTTCGGCGTCAGCGGCATTTCAGATAATGAGGAGAGATGTTTGCTGCTCCATGTCCGGACATATTTTTATATTAATAGATGTTGGGGTGGGGGAAGGCGAGGGCGACGAGGAAAGACCGGATAGTCTACGTATGTTTGTTTGTGCGCATGCATAATATAAATATATATATATATATTGGTGTGTATGTAAGACAGAGCAAGAGAGACAGAATGAAAGAGATGGAAACGTCTAGAAGTTAACCCTTCCCGTACCGACCTACTTCTATCTGTGCTGCCTTCAGTTCCGCTATATACGCGCCCGGGACTGTAAGGGTTAATCAATCCGATAATTGTCGCTACTACTTGCGTTTGCACACGGCATGGAATCATTGCCCGCAAAGCTTTTAACTAAAAAAAAAATATTCTAGCGTTCTATCTTTTGAGTGTATGGCCCACTAGACAGTGGTTTTAAAGATGTTTTCTTCTACACGATATATGTATCTGCCACATAGACATAATACATAGGTACAATGAAAGGTTGTCACTGTAATACGTAACATTGGTAAGCTCATATATGTATATATATTATATATTAAAAAGTATATATATATATATCAGCTGCGTGAGCCACATGTAAGTAAATTGCGGATCTCGTTGGCCTCATTCATGCGTGTCCGCACTTGACCTATGCTATTTTCAAATAATATTTTGTATTTTCTGTCGTTGTATTTTCTGATTTTATAAGTTACATACTTTACACACTCACACACACATATATATATATTATGTGTGTTTGTGTGCGTGCGTGTGTGTGTAGGGGCGTGGCTTTTATGACATAGGGATAGACATAGATTGATAAATAGATAGAAATATTGATATAGATAAATATTGATACTTATTGATATTCACTTTATATTGATAAATAGATAAAGATTGACTTTAACAAAGAGATTGTTAGAAAAAATAGACATAAAGATAGACAGGTAGAGAATTAAGTATAGACAGATAGATAGACAGATGCATAGGATAAAAAGGCCAATATATACAGATAGATAAACATGACAAGATAGATAGACAGAGATACTGATCTTCTAAGAATGACAATGACAATTTTCTCAAAATCCCCATGTTTCAGCCATCAGGCACGCCTCGGGTGACTTATCACATCCTGCGTGTGTGTATGTGTCTATATTTTCCAAACAAACGTTTTTCTTTAACCCCCCCTCGGCCTCGTCCTCGCGTACAATTGTATCAACCCAATCATCTAAAGCTGTAAGAGCACATTAAACTGAATCGATCAACCTCGTGGGAAGAAAGTTTAGTTTTTTGTATACAAGTCTTTATGTCCTTTTCTTTATTGTATTCTCCCCCTCCCTACCTTTTTGTCCACATACACACACCACGTCTACCCCACACCACGTCATGTGTCATTTCTATGAATGATGAGAATGGGATGGGGGTGAGACGGGGAGGGGGGTGGATATAGAATTAAAAAAGGGCGAGGGGGAGATGGGGTTAAGAGAATGATCATATTATTTGAAAAGTGGAGACTGGGGTGGGAGGGGCGGGAATTATTAAGTCCAATAGAGACCCAAAGGGCTGTTGCTTTTTTTAAAAAATTGTATTTCCCAATCGTCTTCTCATCATCATCTTATTCAAAGGTCTTACTAAACGAGAGGAGGGGGGGGGGGAGAATGCTTCTGGACACTGCCTTGAATGTTGCCCCCCACACGGACGTTGCCTATTCAAAGAGTGCCCAGAGTCCGTTACGTTCCCCCCCTCCCCCCCACCCCACTTTCCACAACTATTCTTATTCGGCGCCACACCGTGTAGACTCACATACGGAGTAATTGCTCTGCTTCTAATATTATAACAGCAACAATAACCATAAGAAAATGTAATGTTGTAGTATAACTGTGGCAATCGTATTGTATGTACAAGGAGAGACAGCAAGAGCTGGACCGAGAGTCGTTGAGAGATTGGAAGAGAGAGGGAGAGAGAAAGGGAGTTGGAGACAAAAGGGGAGAGAAAAGAGAAGGGATAATAAGATGGAGAAATGAGAAAATATATTGAGAGATAGAGAGAGCGAGAGAGAGAGAAAGAGAGAGAGAGAGAAAGAGAGAGAAAGAGAGAGAGAAAGAGAGAGAGAGAGAGAAAGAGAGAGAGAAAGAGAGAGAAAGAGAGAGAGAGAGAGATAAAGAGAGACAGAGAGAGAGAAAGAGAGAGAGAGAAAGAGAGAGAGAGAGAGAAAGAGAGAGAGAGAAAGAGAAAGAGCGAGGGTAAAGGAAGCAAGAGAGGTAAAAAGCGGGAGGGAGAGAGGGGGGTGGAGAGAGAGAGGGAGCGAAAGAAGGAGATAGAGAAAACATGAAACCAGAAGTGCGAAATAAAAAATAAATAAAACTGAAGACACCGAGGACTTGAGCGAGTGCTCTCCCCCCCCCCTCCCCCCCTTTACTCTCCTTTTTAAGAAAGTTTACGTTAGTGAATCGTGAGGCTATTTATTGATAAAACTTCTTGGCACAAAAAGAGGAGGGTGGCGGGATGGGGGGGGTGGGGGTGGGGGAGGGGGTAGTAGAAGAGTAAAGCACGATTCAGTATGATCTGATGCGTGGAGGGAAGGGACGATACACGTTGTGTGTTGGGGGAGGGGGTGTGAAGGGGATGGGGGGGGGGGCTATCCACTGGATGGTATTTGCAAAGCGGAGAGAGATGAGAACGTTGGAGCTGTGTGCGCGTGCGTGCGTGCGTGCGTGTATGAAGCCAGGGAAGAGGATGGGGGGGTGGAAATGGCGGGGGAGGGAGGGTGGGTCAACAAAGCGGCGTAGACAGGGTGTCAGTACGTGTGTGTGTGGGGCGTAGGGGGTGGGGGGAGTGTATGTATAAATATGACGAGGTCTAATAGCGAGGCGAAGAGTGGATGAGATTAATCTCTCCTCTCCCCTCCCCGCTCCCCTTCGGCGCCCATCTCTTACGTTCGATTGTTTTTCATCTCGGAAAGTAATGTCAAGAAAAAAACAAACAAATAATACGATTCTCTTTTAAAATGTCTTCTTTCTCAATGTCTGTATTTAATGTCAATGTCTGTATTTATATATAAAGATTAAACTAGTTGTCGTTTTTTTTGTGTTTTTTTTTTCATCAATCGCTCAGATAAATATTAATCTCACAAAATGAACCGTGAATAGAATAGAACTACTGTTTCCCAAATGCCGGGTCACGACCCGGTACAGGACCACAATAGTAAAGTCACCGGGTCATAAAAAAAAAAGATTTTGTATAAATTAAACTCTAGTATGTCAGATTATTGTGCTGTCGCGTGCTGTGCGAACTACTCATTAATCAAGAGAAGCTACAAGTTCGCGGGAAACAATTTCATAATGCTCGGTAGGGGCCTACATATATATAGATCTATGTTTGAAACAGAAACATCAAAGTCACACCAGATGTCACTAAGTCTGCGTTTTACATACATTATTAAATAGTTTTAGTGTGACATGGAAACTAAGAAAAGCTTGTGTATATTTTTTTACATGAAACAAAAAAATATCGAAAATTTAGATAATCCTGGTTTTCATCAATCCGATCCCGGTATTCGTAAGCAGCGGTTTTAGTATTTTTTTTTCCGGTATTTTCGAAAGTCGTAATCCCAGTTTGCGACTCCTACTATTGACTTCACTAATCTATATAAAAAAAATATTTGTGTGATTTCATCAATTGTCATATGCTACCTACATAGTTCGTAAAAAAAATATGAGTGGATCACGTAGTGAAAGTATGAAAATAAGCGGGTCAAAAAAATGAGAAAACGTTTGAGAAACACTGGAATAGGTGTTTGTGGTATGTGGAGGGTTAAAACTATGTTCGTTTCTCCGAATATGTTCAACGCCAAGATGCCATTGATTCACAACAACAACAAAAATGGAGTGAGCTGGTGTATCCCCGGGACTTTCACCGGGACAATCACCGAGACAATCTGGGGGTTCAAAAACCCTGCAGCCGTCAACCCCCAACCCTAACCCTGCCGCACGTCAGTAAAAAAAGACAAAAAAATAATACTAAAAAAAATTCATCGATCCATTTCAAATCGCACGAGAAAGATCATCACTGATTTGAATGTAGCCGTTGTAGTCTTTGTGTGTTTCCCCATTGTAGCATACGCCATCGATTTACATGATGAGTTCCGCAAAAAATGACACAAATAATTTTAAAACAAACGGCATTCTGGAAAGATCGAGCCGGTGAACTTCGAATTAAAATATGATCAATGTTTTTCCTCACCTCTGTGGATTTCAATAACTTAATACAGACTATAGACAAGTTATTTTTTGTTTTCGTTTCCGGAATATCTTATCTTATACATTACAGACGCTTCTTCTATAAAGATGATTATTGCGTCCTACGCTCATCCGTGGTCCAGAGTCTAGTCTTGCATCTTTATTGATGTTTTAAAGGATGTTAAGTTACTGGTTTGTTCAGGTAACCCATTCCATGCCCGAATGCCACACGAGAAGATTCATAGAATTCACATAAAACGAAGAATAGGTTTAGTGGTAAATCAAACTTTTGTATTGAGAAAATGTTTCGTCGAAATCTGTTTATTAGGAACAACACATGGATTTACTGTGCACTCTATTTTGTCCATCATTTCCTTTTATAGATGATTGTAAAGTATAAAGTGAACGATTATCTCCCTTTTATTTGTGTCGCACAATACATACCGTAGTTGGTTTCGTTTATAGTATCCGCTAGTTTTTACTTTAACAAAAATACATGTAGACTAGGCTATTATTATGTTAGTGTTTTGTTTTATAAGGGTTCCATTTTGTGGAATTTTTCAGTGTTTAGAGGCAGAAGACAGTAGAATAAAAGGCCCTTACCTTGCGTCCAGCTGTGAATCGTGCGGTTTCCGATGGCCCTGTTGATGATATAACCCCATTTAGGCGGAGTGATGGCCGTATAGAATACACTATCCTCTGGGATTTCCCGATCCTCGATGCTAAGCACCCTGTTGGTCATAGTAAATCCGAGGTGTCCGCCGGCCAGCTTGGTCAGGTAAGAAGCCCCTTTGTTGACGTTGATCTGTGGGGCGCCGCTTTCGTCCGGGACGATGTTGATGAAGAGGGTCTGCGGGTTCGAAGTGCTTTCTGTGTCCGGGTACACGAAGAAGTCCGAGTGCGCCCCGTCGGTGACGGTGAACGCGAACTTGTCTTCTTTGGCGTGAGAGCCGTCGTGCTGGTAGCTGATCAGGCCCTCGTTCAGCTCGGCCATCGTGAAGCTCGTCCGAACTCGCGAGACGTTGTGAAGGAGGACCCCGCGCGAAGGTATCTGGCTCACCGTGAAAACGATGCTGGGCGGGGGAGTGTCTATGTCTTCCGCCTTTAGGTCAGCCGAGGTCAGTGGTCTGTTGTCCCCCACTTTCACGTGCAGAGACTGGTACATGAGCACCGGCTTCTTGTTGTTAGCATCGCTGACCAAAACCCTGAAAGTGTATTTTGCCGGCACGTTCTGAGCTTTTCCTTCCACAAATTCAAAGGTGTCGATTCTGTTTTCCTCTTCGCCGACATAAACATAAATAACCTTGTTTTCCGCCAGCTGGACAAGGCTGAAGCTGGAAATAGAAATTCCAGCACGGTTTGAAAATTCCAGACGCCCTCGGCTAGGAGCTCGCGTCACAGAAAAAGTAACATCGGAGCTTGACGCCGCGAGATCCGTTTCTTTCAGCATTTCTGTCGACATGGCGACGGAGCCACTTTCGGACAGCTGAAGTCCAATGTTGAAGATTTTTGGCGTCACCGAACCGACGCCCTCGACGGTGATGTAAAAATGTCGGTCCATTAGGGAGTTCACCCCATCTGATATGTCCAGCTTGATAAGATCCCGAAGTCCTTCTTTGTCCGTGTGGACGTATTCAATCTTTCGTTTGTCGATGTCCTTCTGTGTGAAAGTGCTGTTTTGCGTGAGTGGTACTGCCACGCTCCCCTGGATGTACCTCAGCGTGCCATATTTAGGTTTGGTTCTCACGTAGAATGATATCATGTCCACTTTCGAATCTGGGTCTTCGGCTCGCAAAACTTTGTTAGTGATCTTACTGGACTCGCCGGCGGCTATCTGAAGGCCGTTGTTGACCACCAGGTTTGGCGGTTCGTCGTCGATGGGGAAAATTTTGATCGGTACCGTTTTAGAGATTTGATGCGTCCCGTCCGTGAGGTCAAAGGTGAAGGAGTCGGTCAGTGTGTCGCCTCCGTCGTGCTCATAGGCGATCGTGGACTCCCCGGAGATGTCTTCCACCGAAAAGCTCTGAATCTTAAAGCTGCCCTCGCGCGTCTGTCGTACAATCTTGCCATGCTTAGGCTGTGCCGTTATAAGAAAAGCTATCTTGTCGCTCGGAACGTCTCCGTCTGTTACCTTCAGAATCTGCGAGTCGATTCTCATGTTGCCGCCCTCGACCACGGTGAACTCCCTCAGCTCGACGTCGGGGTATTCGTCGTTGTAAGGGGTGATGCGTATGTCGAATCTGAACTCCGGAGATTGATTTGAGCCGTCAGAGCACTTAAAGCTCATGGCGTCGTTCCGAGGCTCACTCCCTTTGTGAACGCTTTGTACATAATTAACGGCACTCTGTCTGATCTCGCGTATTGTGAATGAAGATATTGGTATTCCCGTTCTAGGCGTTTCTGAGCCTGGTGGGGGTGTATTATTCTCAAAATAGCCAACTTTTGGGTGGGATATAATTAAGCATAAAATTTCAGCGTCTTCAGAGTCTGTATCGCTTGCATCCACGTGCCTGGGGAGGATGGGTGACTTTTTACTTTCGTTGACTTCAAATGGCGCACCTATGGTGACAATGGGAGGTTGATTGTCTACTGGTAGAATTTCCATTTGTATAAAAATCTTAGATATTTTTCTGCCGTCGATGACTACAGGCTTTTTGGGGCTCAGAATGGCTATTTGGAAGTAATCGCCTCGGCCAGTGAGCCCTACTTCGCCTCCCGTGTGTTGATAAGAGATTAAGCCAGACATGGCTTCAGACAGAGAGAATTCCGTAGTTTGCACTTCACCTCGGCGGATTATGCCATCGTAAGGAGCTCGTTCTAAGACAAGTTTCGCCGATTTCCAGTCATTTTCGGTGCTTCGCAGAGAGCCCAGGGGCAGTATTGACGACTTGTTCTCGTCCACCTGCACCTTCAGCTTGAGGGTGTCGGAGCCGCTGGTCGTGGACGGCCTCTCGTCAGTGGTGGCTCGAACACTGATGCGAACGCGCACTGGGATGCGGTGAACTCCGTCGATGATGTCCACGACCATCAAGTCATCCCCAATGGTCTCACTATCGTTGTCATACACGATGTCTCCGTCTCTCAGGTTTTTCCTCGTGAACGCGTCCCCTTTGCCCATGACCTTTGACTTCTTCTTCAATTGACCGTGCCTTGGTGGCCCAGAGAGGACGAATTCTAAGACGTCCTCGCCCGCGTCAGCCTTGACAGCGTCTAACATGTTTAGAGTTAGCGTCACTGCACCCCCTTCTGGGACGATGACTCCACTATTTCTTATATTCGGCGGTGGGCTCGAGATGGGATGAAGAACGATGGATAGCTTCTGGTCCTTGAGAATATTGCCGTTGGCATCCTCAACGTCGAATCTAATCTGCACGACTCTCGAGGTTAATCCGGAATCTTCGTCTGGCGGCTTATAACAGATTTCCCTGTGGTTTATCTGCCCCTGTGAGAAAGACGTCAACGCTTTGTCGTGATCCTCGCAGGCCACAATCGAGCCGGCCGTCATCGCGGTGTTTGCATACGTGTCCGCCGGAAGTGACGTTATGTTAAACCAGATGTCGCGGTCCTCCGTGTCGTCGTCAGTGTACCGGATGAATTTCTTCTTCAGCTCGGTGACCTGATAGTTGACCACATCCACCACCAGGGAAGTGTCGAGATACAGATACGGCGGAATATCGTCCACAGGCTCTATCTTCACCGCAAGCTCCTTCACGCCGGACCTGTTTGGCGGATCGCCCGTGTCCACGATGTGAAAGCGAATAATGTCCGTTATGTAATCCGTCCTGTGGGGACCAATATGTTTGTAAAAGATCAGTCCGTGCAATACGTCACCTTGGGTGAATTCCTCAACGTGTTGTTCGTACATTCCGTTTTTAAGCTCCCAATCTTCGGGGTTTTCAGGCATCTGAACCTGTCGCTTCAAGATAACACCTTCCTCAGAAATGGGGACTTCGAGCACGTACCTTAGCTGCGAAACATCGCTGTCTCTATCTGACGCGCTGAGGACGAGGGACGTTATCTTGGCCATGTTGTTTTTACTTATTTCCAGTCCAGTGTTGACGTTCAGTATCGGCGGCTCGTCGTCCTGCGGGAATATCCAGACCGGGAAAAAGCAATGAATCTCCGCGCTGCCGTCCGTTATCTTGAAAATAATGTTGTCCGAAAAGCTATCCGAGTCGTCGTGCTGGTACGCTATGGCCCCGGCCCTCAGATCGGCCAGGGTGAAGTACTTTCTGTTGTCCGGTAAGGTCAGGTGCCCGTGCCGGAGTCCGTCGGCCACGTAAACGTGCGCCCTGTCCAAGCTGCCGCCACTGCCCACCACGTGAAAGTTGGACTCGGCGTGGATAATTTTAGACTGGCCCTCGAACAGCTGCAGGCCCCTGTTCGTGACGACCCTGGGGATTAAGGCGTTCATTGGCCGGACAACAATTTTCAGCTTGAACGGCACCGACACTGCCCCGTCACCGTCCGTGATCTGGGTGTCAATATAGAACGTCCTTGGTAGAACTGAGCTGTGCGAGACCTTGGGCACATATGCAATCTTTAACTCCCTCACGTCGCGCTGGTAAAACGTCGATATCTGTCGGTTTCTATCATCTGTGTTAATAAAATAGCCATCTCCGGAGTTCATGGGCTTGACGAAACTAAAAAGCAGAAAATCTGAAGGCGTTTCTGCATCTCTAGCTGACAGAATATCTGGTCGCACCACAGTCAAAAGTAGCTGGTCCACTTCCAAACTCAATTTCGACCCTGTTTCCAGAAAAGGCTTTTCGTTATCTTTTCCGTGCACGATTCTGACAAGAATATGGAAATATTCCGTCCCAGTAATTTTCCCTCCCTTGTCCAACGTATGTACCACCAAAGGGACGTAGTCTCTATTAGGCGAATTACTCTGCGCGACGTGCCTATATTTTAGACCGAGCTGGAGAAACTCGTCACAGTCCATCATCTGGAGTTTGGACAGGTCGCCGACTATCTCCCCGTACCTCGGCTGACCACTGACCAGAGGCCGGAGCGAGATCTTGCACTGCTCCGAGGCCCGGTTGTAAGAAAACTCCGTGGTGTTTGTGCTGATGGGGTTACTCGTCCCCAGCAGCTTGTCCACCTTTAAGGGCTGATTCCGTGCCACGATCTGGAATGGCGCCTGTGTCACCGTGACATTCAGGCTGAACGGTATGATCACCGTCTCGTGGAAATAATCGTACCGAAGCTGCAGCCTTACCGTGTCCGAGCCCGGGTGGGGCGCCCCGAGGTGGGTGTACGCCACTTCCATGGGCCTGAAGCTGCAGGGGAAATTCAGGGGCGTCAGCCGGCCGGGCCTCTGGGCGAGTGGGTCGCTGTCAAGCACGGTGACCACACACCTGTCGGCGGAGTTCACGCGCAGTTGGAGGTGATCAGAGGTAAGGTAGACAGATCTACCGACGGGCACTCTGACGCCCCGGTTGGCCACCACGATCTGCTCGTCGGTAGCGAACAGGCTCTTGCATTGCGTCAATCCAACTTGAACTAATCCAACACACGCGTATAAACACATCACAATTGTACAAGAACACGTGTTGCCAAGAAAATACATCATGTAAGTGTAATGAACAGAACAGTGTTGTCGTTTTTGTCCTACTACAAATATTATTGATTGCTAACTGCAACAGAATATTAGCGGCGGTCTTAATTCACAACAAACACAATTTAAAAAACAACAGCAGCGCACTTACAAAAAAATTATTCTTGTTGCTATCCATTTATCAGAATTTTTTTTTTATTAAACTATTAGTAATCCAACTGAACACACTTCCATAATAAAAACGTATTCGCACACCTACTAACTGTTACGGAGTCATTCCTGGAATTCATGCTTGTCCCTATTCTGTTTTTAAAAACAGGTCTAATCTACTGAAGAGCCATTCATATCGCTCACTCTCTAGCTCTCTCTCTCTCTATTTCTCTCTCTCACGTTTCTCTTCTTCATATTTTTTCCCCCACTACTACACCGTCTGACGTTCTATACTTTACTTCCGGCGTAGCTAGATTTGCATAGGTTTGTACACAAACATCACGTGGCGGGGGGTCTATCGCGCAGAGTGTAGCCAATCGACGAGGCCGCTGGCGAGACTCGAGTGCCGCCTCCCCATATATATATTTTTTTTTTGTTCGTCTTCTTCTCTCCCCTTTTACGCTGATTGAATCGCCTCCACTGAGACGGCACGGAGAGGCGGCGGAGTTCTTCGCGGAACAAATAAACGACAGCTTAAACTTAGCGGGCACGCACGCGACTCTAGGTAACTGTAAAAAGCTCAACCCCTTCTCTCTCCCGCTCTTTATCTATGAGAGCGTGATCATTTATTCTGGTTTGGTAATCGGGAGGTCAGATTTCTGTTAATACCATTAGAAAGAGAATTTTAGGAATTTTCAGAGGATTAGAAAATGCAACATCAAATTATAGATGAGTAGTATATTCTATTATTGACAATGAAATGGTGAAGTAGCCAATTGTTGTTACGTTTAGGCCTACATCGTTTTTTTAAAATTCATATGTAATTGATCAAACAAACAAGAGGTGGGGGGGAGGGGTGCAATGCAATAGCAAGATACAAAGCCAAAGGTAAAAGGTGGTAAGAGAACAATAAAATGCCACAAGTAATGGGGTGGGTTGGGCTAAGAGATAGATAGATAGACAGATAGATAGATAGATAGATAGATAGATAGATAGATAGATAGACAGATAGATAGATAGATAGATAGATAGATAGATAGATAGATAGATAGATAGATAGACAGATAGATAGATAGATAGATAGATAGATAGATAGATAGATTGACAGACAGATAGATAGATAGATAGATAGATAGATAAATAGATAGATAGATAGATAGATAGATAGAGAGAGAGAGAGTGTGTGTATGTGTAAAAAAAAATAGAAAAGTCGATTCAAAACAACATTATAACAAAAAACGATACGACAAAAACTATTCTATACAATGTTATTAAACAAATGTATCATTTAAAGAAATATATGTCTACAGTCTACAGTCTACATGTATGTCAACTGCAAAGTATAAAAAATTGATAAATTCCATTAGATAAGTTCCTTTGGTTTATTTGTATATTATAATATAATGGTTCTATTTAATTCTTTTGAATATTTAAAAGCACAAGCAAGTTCAAGGCTAATTTCAGTCTGTTTTTTTCCTTTCATCAATAGATCTATCATCAGATAATAAATTGTCATGTCTATTGAAAGGATTAAAGAAAAGAAGATTATAAAATGAGCGTCTGTAATTTATTATATAAGATAAAATAAAATAAGGCTGGAAGTAGCTATAATAAATTGTAAAAAATCAACCTTTGTAAAATGATCTAGATCTATTATTATGTAGGAGAAAAACGAATTGTTGAGACGAATATAACATTTTTTTGTCATTGGACCAGGTTTTATGAGAGTCAGAATAAGGGACATAAGCAAGAAAAATTTCATATTATTAAGGCTTACACAGTTAGCCCTCTTTAAATTATTATTTTTAATGCCATCGATGCTATAAAAAATATAGGCCTATATATATATAGGCCTATATATATAGGCCTACTTTATGAAATTGTTAATACACTATATTCAGTTAAACCGCTCACTATAAGCATTTCATTTTACATTTTAACACACATTCTTTCAAAGTGATTTTCTGATAATCCTTAATAGGCCTTTAATATATGTTGTTGACATATTATTACCAGTAGGCTAAAGCTAGATGAATAACACAGTGGAACTCCAACTCAGACAAGTAGGCCTATTATGTGCTGTTATCCAGAAAAGCCCAGAGTATTTTTTTCATGCGTTTGTTTAATTTAATAGCCTATATATTTAGCCTACCAAGCGTAAAAAGAAAAACATTTGCAGCTCGCTCCTACAGCGTCGTAGCCCCTCTATGGTGGAATAAACTTTCGAACACTATTAGACCTAAACAAGCCGACAATAGACATTTTTAAAACAAAATAAAAAACACACTTTTTCTATGTATTTTAATAACATATGGTAAGTGTAAAGGGAATTCGAAGACTGTTATGAATAGTGCTACATAACTATGTAATTTGTATATTCATTAGATCAGTTTGTTTACTCTAAACTTTCCTTACTATGAATTCACTGTTATCATTCAATTTATGTTTTAGCTACAAAAAGTATTATGTATACCTATGCTAGTGGTAGGCTATTTGTAGACTATTAGGTTATTATTATAATCCTTCCGTCCCATCCTAATTAGGCTATTTAATATGTTTAGGCCCCGATGTAGAATAAGATCTTGAACAGAGAAATACATATTTGATCTTGCTTTTATTTCAACAGTGAAGGATAAAAAATATATTCATAAGCCAAGAGTTCATATGCTGCTGAATTTGTTGATTTTAAATAAATATACATGTATATTTAATGGAATCGAACCGAACTTCTAAAAGTATGTTTCCTACACCAGCTCTAGTCCGGCAGGGAGAAAAGCAAAAATGGTTAGCTTGACAGCACCGTTTTTAACTGCTATGTTCTGCCATTATTGTCTAGCTCGTGTTTACATTTTAAAGTTGCCTTTTTGAGTTATAGTTTCTATAATTATAATTCAGGTAAAGGCATTAAACTGTAATTAATGCTTAATTTTTTTTTTATACTCTAAATATTATTAAGAAATATACTTATACATTCGGAGTTTATTCATAGTGCTACTTAACTGTCTGTTAGTTTTACGAGACTAGCGCCCTGAGGCTGAGCTGAGCCTTGAGCCTGAGCCTTGCCTTTCAATTTCAAGAGTCTTGAGTTTGAGTGGCTTGCGGCTTGACTCTTGTGTCTTGACTCTTGAGTCTTGACTCTTGTTGAGTCTTACTCTTACTCTTCTTAGTGACTTAGTCTGAGTCTTGGAGACTTGAAAGTTGAGTTAAGCAGTTAAAGCAGTTTCAGTTAGGCCGACTTTAACTCTAATTCTAGTCTTGTGTGACACTATTCTGAGATTCAAACTCTTGAGTCTTGAGACACTCTTGTGATTGTGATGTTTTGACTTAAATTCTTGTGTCTTTTTTTTTTTTACTAAGAGTCTAAGTAGTCTAAGAGTAAGAGTGACTAAGACTTAAAATTAAATACATTTATGAATTTATGCACAAAAACTAACACAAAAATCATTTTGATTTTGTCCTAATTCACAATTTCTAATTAGGGGCATATATTTTGGCCATATCATAGTAATAGTTGTTTAGGTATGTATAGTATAGGATAGGCCTATTGAATTGAATATTGACACATGACTTATAACTTCGGTTTTGTTTTGATAGTTTTGTCTATGTTTATAAGTATGTCACAGTATGTGTCAAAATCGACTAAATTTTTAAAAATCTATATTTCTGTGTTTCCAACTTTGACATTTCTTTTCTTTTGTTAGCAATGTCCAATGTGAATATTGTGTTTCATTTGTCGTATATTTTCCATTCCACATTTCTCCATCAACTTTTACAGTGGATTTCATGGGATCTTTGAGCCTGACTTTGAATTGTCTACATATTCTTCTTCAAAATATATTACCAATACTGTTACTGTTTTTATTTTTAGTATTAAGGATATGGCTTTATTATAGACCATATCAATATTATATGATATATAATATATATTTATGTATACTTTTTTTTTTTCTTTTTTAGACATTTGATAGTTAAAGTTAATGACATGAAAATAAAGTTAATGATATGAAAATTAATAAATACGTTCAGCTGTTAAGCTGTATATGGGCCCTTTTTTTTCTCCACTGTTTTCAGCTCAGCATTTATGAGCCAAAGAACCTAAGAGTTAACTTTGAGTACTGTCAAATACCATCTGTATAGTGAGTTTAGTAGAAATGCATGCCTCAGGGTAAGTTGAGTCCTACCTCATATGGCTTAGTAAATGACAACCTTCCATTGCTGCTCTGCTTATCTGTTTGCCTGACTCTTTCTTCTCATTATAGAATATTGGTTACTATTTCAACTTTAAGCATTTGGAACATTGTATGCATTTAGAAAGTTTTATTTATATATCGCCTATAAATATTTAGTATTACAGCATTTAAACATCTAGAACTTTCTTTCCTTTTTCAAATATCAGTAAACTATCAAAGAAAAAGAAAAGGAAAATGGAAAAAAACAAGGATGATGCAAGTGAAGAAGCAGCGTAAGATATTTTTTTTATGACTGCATATAATACTTATTATGTTATATAGCCTATATATTCTTTCTAGTAAAAACATTATTGTACCTAAGCGCATACATGCATTGTGTCAAATCTTACAGATTACAGCTCTAAAGGACTATTTTAAAGCAAAAATTGTTTGGAAATGCAGCTGTTCAGCTTTATGGTGTTGCTAAAAAAAAAAGCATAAATTATTAATGAGCAAATTTAAATTACCGTAAGAAATGTAAATCTGATAATACATGCCTACTGTAGCCAAATGAACCAATATGTTGATTTAGCTACACTCTGTAGTACAGACATGTTCTCAGATCATCAAGAGAGTAGCCTCGGATCATTTTTCACTTTAGTGAAGTAGGGTTCTTTCTACACTGGTGTATAACAGAACATTGGATTCCACATTCAAAGTATCTGGGTCATGTTCTGGTAAATACATTCAAAGTATCTGGGTCATGTTCTGGTAAATACACCAAAATTTTTCCAGGGTCTGGAGTTTTCCCCAGTCCTTATCCTGACATATTTTGGGGGAAAGTAAAGATAGCTGGGCATTGTGTGGCTACACTATCTCTTCATATGTCATAGCAAAAAAAAACAACTGGTTAAAACTGAGTTACCTATTACTAACACAATGGCTCTAAAATGTGTACTTTATTTTCATTGCAAAAATTTACAGCTGCACAATACAAAATAATTTTGTGAAGACAGAAAATTAAATTGGTTTAAATGTAAGTACAGGCAGAAAAGACAGAAAAAAAAATCACTACAATACCTGTTCAATTTTACAAAATTGTTTCTCCAGAGATCCAGACAACATAGTTTGTTTTTTCTCAGACGCTCTATATCAACAAGTTATTGGTCCACCACCGTTAGAAGAACGTTTTTTACAGCTGATTGACCAACTTAGAGCTGAAAAGGACAAAAACCCCGTCCCCAAGCAGCACGTAGATATGGACATGCCCAGAGAGGAGTCAAAAGTAGCACCCAAAAGAAATTTTGAGAGAAAGATGAAGGAACTACATGACCAGGTCCTGGCTAAAAGGAATGTGTTGGATGGACAGTCAGCTGTGAATGACGACTTGCAGGGGAATCAGGGAAAGGTTAGCAATGATGCTAACTCTGGTGGGGAAGTCAGTAAAGACAGCAACTTGGAAGTTATTGGTGAGTCAAAATCAAACCAGGACAGCAATATTGAAGTGAGTAAAGATCATATTGGTGAGTCAAAATCAAACCAGAACAGCCACATTGAAGTGAGTAAAGATCATATTGGTGAGTCAAAATCAAACCAGGACAGCAATATTGAAGTTAGTAAAGATCATATTGGTGAGTCAAAATCAAACCAGAACAGCCACATTGAAGTGAGTAAAGATCATATTGGTGAGTCGAAATCAAACCAGGCTAGCAACATTGAAGTGAGTAATGATCATATTAGTGAGTTGAAATCAAACCAGGACAGCATCATTGATGAATCAGAAAATATCATTGGTGACAATGAAATAGCTGAAATGGAAACAGTGTCAGATGATGTCCTGTGCCTTGTGATGCCGTCACTGTCTGATGATGAGGATGCCTCTGAAAGTGATCTAGACATCTCAGCCTTACAACTGTCACCAGAGAACAAAAAACACAAAAGGCTGAAACCGTCATCAGGTGACGCAGACACTGGGCCGGTTCATGCAACTTTGTCGACCACTGTATGTCTTATAAGCCAACAGGAGAGTGCCAATACCAATGATATCAGCTCCAATGGCAGCTTCAGCACTGATCCTAATGCAGTGGAAACTCCTTCACAGCAACAGTATACGGCAGACTTATCAGAACAAGACATTCCCATATTCTCAGTTCGAGAAGATGCACCAGAAGAACCTGCGGGATCTGTAAAGGGAAACCTTGCGAGAAAGAGAAGTGTCTGGGCCACTGAAATGCAAGAGCAGTGTACAGATGAGAAAACTAAACAGAATCAAATTGCTGCATCTGTTCAGGTTGATTTGAACAGGTTGGTACAGTAACTAAACATCTAAAAAAATATTTTTTATACCGGATGTTCAATTAAATTGTAACATATATTTATTATTAAAGAAAAAAAATGGATAGAAACTTTTTTTAATAGTATCAAGTTTAGTGTGAAAGATGAAGGAATGTTTTTTTCTTCTTTCAAAAATTGTCAGTATTTTGTTACATGAAATATTATAAAATAATTTTTGCTCTACAAGTAACTAGAAGTAAAAATATTTCTGGTACTTATACCAATGGACCGTATTGCTGTTTTAAGTTAACACCCTTGCCCCTTATACAAGTCAATCTTATATACCGTAATTGTAAAGATTGCTGCTGAGAGTTAACACGGCCCATTAAGAAAGATTATAGAACCTATATATCTTAGGTCAGCCAATTCCTTCTTTTTCGGTTGGACGGGCCTTATTTGAAGTTCCCATATGGCCTAATGGTCCACTTGATATTTATGAATGAATCCAGCATAATTATTTTTTCTTGATCTTGACTACAAATGCAGCTCAGCCTTAGGATAATGTTTATTTTTAAAATTGGTTTAAGGTGATGCAAACAAATTTCTGCAAGAAATATATGCAATTATTGTCTTTTTTTTTTCTGGCCTAGAACTAGAAAAACTTCTTGAGCTCCTGAGAGGGTACAGTAGTTTGAAAAGTGTGCTGACCATTACCATTTAAAGTCGCTTTGTGTCTTTAGCAAAATCACTTGCAATTTATCAGAAATATGCATCAGCCATATTACAATTACAATGTGGCAATATTACAATTTGTCAATGATCATTTTATAATTAAAGATAATTATCTTTTAATTTCTAAAAAAAAAAATTTTTTAGCTACACCTTCAAGAGATCAGAATTAACAATGGCAGAACATGCCAAGTATTTAAAGCTGTACAATAAATATGTCAGGCCTTACCTCTACAACAAGCCACCACAAATATTCACCCAACAGCAAATACAAGAACTTTCTGCACTTGAGGTGAGTGTCAACAAGCAGTCGTAGAAATTTGTCAGTTTTAACGAGATTTAATTCATACTGGTAATAGCGTCATAGTGAGCCATCAGTAAAACATACTGTCATGTACAGGGCTCTGTCTTACACATTGCTAATGTCTTAATGTATTCATCTTTATGGGCATCTCAAAAGTCATCCAAGTCCAATGAATGATCAATACAGTGACAGTGAGTTATACATTTCCCGGTGTTGCATTTGACATACCCAGCAGCTGCCAACTAAGCATGCCACCCTGCAGAAAGGTCAAGGTCTAGAGTCAAGTTGTCCCACCTTGTTCATTGCATCTCTGGGCTTGTTAGTGTCACACTTCCAACTAGCTCCCCCCCCCCCCCCCCCAAAAAAAAGGGAATGAAATGAAATGAATCTCAATGCCACTTACTTCATTACAATTGCTTCACCCGCAGTTATTTGGCTGCCCATGAATTGAAAGCATTAAAGAAGAAAAGGAAACCACATGTTGTTTTTTTATTACAGTTCCCTTATGTCGATTGGTATGGGCTCTTCTATCTATTTTCAGGCACTCCAAAGAAGAGTTGTGACTGAACAGGAAGATTATCAAATGTATGTGCACAAATTAGCTCTGAGAAATCCCAATGCATATGAATTCTTAAAATTCGGAGCTAGGCGTTACGCATTGGTGAGGTTTGCTTTGTGTTTGTTTCTAGTGTTTGTGTTTGGTTCTTTACCTTTCACTATATGTTTTGCCGTTATTACACACAAAGAATGAAATAAAAGCAAAGTTAATATGATTTAATGTAAAAAAAAAAAAGGTGAAACTCTTTCAGATGCATTAAAAAAGGATTGGACAATGCACACCATAATGTAAAATAGTGCTTGTTTGTTAATTAGATGAAAATATCTTCTTTATTGAGAGCCCTGGATATATTCCAATCATTTCCTCTTCTTCCCCATTTTGAGTAAATCTAGAATTAAATTTCTGCCTTAAACTGGAAAGAGTATGCCCAATTATGTTAACCAGAATGTAACCCGTGAGCTTTGTTATTTTTATTGTCCTTTTGGATGGGTCTCTGGCATTAGATGAGGAAAAATAAAGGCCACACAATCTCCTAGTGGCCTCAGTAAATGGTCAACACTGCTTCACTGACCCCCTTAATCAAATTGGTCTGATTGGGATACTTTCTGAGCTGACTAGAGTTAATAATTTTGTCCCTGCTCTTATTTCTGAAATAGGTGCAGCTGAACAAGATATAAAACCAATCATTGATTTAAACAAACGTTTGGCTTTACCACTTTAAGTTGTTGGTTTGTTTTCTACATATATTTATTGTATTTAAAAAAAATTATCTCATGATAAGCTTCACCAAAACTGCGACTTTATTTCTTTGATGCAGACTAAGGCCTCAGCTTATCGACTGAAAAAAAACTACGAGCTCAAGTTTAGCTCCAGCCCCAACAGTTGCATCCCCTTCGGCTCAAGGTCGCAGGGTGCTGAGCTGACCTTCTGTCAAACACTTTTGGAAGTTGTAAGTATTCAGGGAACTAGAAGTCACCTTGAACTTGGTATAATTCTGAGCTGGTTCTGTACATATTTCCTTTTTTTTTTATTTTTGTGCTCTACATTTCAATACAAAAAAAACAGATTGAATGATCTAATGGTAGAGAATGCAAACATTAACAGTCATAACCATTTACTTTAGTTTAACATTACATGGTAAGAGAATTGTATATATAAGGCAACCACTCCTGCCTTGAGTTCAGGAGTATACTATACTCATTATACTGTCAAATATATAATTATTAAAATAACCTTCTGAGGGTCATCCTACAATATGCTTAAAACTTAGATCAACATTTGACAGTAGTTCTGTAACATTTTTTAATAGCACTTAAAATCTTTTAACTGTCTTATTCACCACCAACAAAAAAATAGATAAATCATTTATTTAGAACACATGCATTAATTACACTATTTACACAATTTGTTTTTAAAATGTTCGATTATTTTTACCTTAGGCACCTCTCGTGGACGTTTTCACCTATAATTTGGAAGGTTAAGCTACGAATAGTATGCTACTATAACATTTTTATTTTTCCGCAAGGGTGTGCCACCAAAAATTGTGCTCCCCAACATCCAGGCTGGCGGAAAGCCTGTCCTTATACCACACGACTTTAAAAAAGTGGACAGCCATTTTCCAAGGCAAACAAACAAAGCCATACCTGGCTACATCCATCATGAGGTCTGTGCATTTAATTCTAAAATGTCTCAGTCTTTACTTATTCAGTTAATATTTTACTAATACTTTAGTTTAAAGTGTCAAATATCTTCAAGGGCTTTGTGCTGCCATCAGAATGCCCAGCAGCTTTTACTAGTCACTAGTATTCACATATCCTCTGATTATTTATCACTTCACCTGAAAAAAAAATGACTACAACTTACAACGAAAGGTGTAAAGTAAATGTCATTATTTAAAGAGCTGTGTATGTTAGTGGTTGAGGTGTTATGCTGTACTGTATTTCCTTTAACTCCAGCCTGTCAGCCTGGATTGCAACATGAAAGCTTTGGTCATCAAGCATGGGATCCAAGTGGCCATGTCCTCTAGCGTGTTCAACTGCCTGTTCAACAATCATGCCCCTGGGTACGCCAAGGGCTGGAACATTCCAGTGACGGTAGAACTATGTCAGTCTGGAGGTAAAAATGACATGCATGCACTTTTGAACCTTGTTTAACTCTTTTTAAATTATTAAATATTTTTTTAGAAGAATTAACATTGTGTTAAAGTTCTCATTTTTTTTCCAATAAAGCTAGACGTCACTAAAACATGTTCTTAATTGCCCGAATTGTATTTCGCCGAACTGCCCAAGCAAGGGTTCGCTTCATAAATTGCTCGCCTTTCGTCGTTTTCGCGCTTAACGGGCGATCTATTGCTCGACAAGCGACATTTCGGGGGGTATCGGCGAGCTAAATTCGGGCGAACGATTGTTTTGTCGACATGTTGACGAAGCCGCATATTGATTGGCTGAATTTATCACGTTCATTATGCAAAAAGGCACCAAAATTTCCTAGTCTTAATAAAAAAAAATGGCGTCTACACAAGACAGTCAGCTGCCAGAGATGTCAGAGGACAGTCTAGCAATATTCATAGATGCATTGGAAAATGTTCCATGCCTGAGGAACCGACTCCATCGGGACTATAAAAATAAGGGTGAAAAAACCAAGGCCTTGAACAATATTGCCCGAAATCTGTGTGCAATGTAATCGCAAAACACCCAAAGCTTCTTCGTCTGTGAGCGCAGCCATTTTGCAGCAATATTAACATCCGGCAGTTCGCCTCAGCGCTAAAAATAGACCAGTTAAAAAACAAGAGCACAATTTCGCTGAGCTTCCGAGCTCGCCCTAATGTCGGCGAAAGTGCACGAGCCCATTTAAGAGCAAACAGTAGCTCTTGCGAATTAAACAATACCCGATTCGACCGAAACTAGCTCGGGCAATTAAGAACATGCTTAACCTATAAACAAACTGAAGTTGTTTTTTTTTAAAAGTATATTGGCATCTTTTTACAGCAATTTACATGGCGGAGATGGTTCTGTTGTGATAATAATATTGTTCAAAGCTCACAGCAACATGCATACTTCAGTCCACATTCCTTTTTCAACATCACCTTCACTCAAATTCACATTCCAACAATCTCGTCAACCAGATTGAAATCACTTTGGGATAAATCTGAATCCAAAATCTCGACTTATTTCTCAACAGACGAATTTCCTGCTACCGTATTCAAATTGTATGGACATTATAAACTATCAATTTTAGATGATACTTTTAAGTTAAATACTTATATTACTTTGTATGTTTTTATTGCAGAAGTTTAGAGGTGTCACTTTTGTTTAAAAAAAAATATATGTTTAGCATATGTTACTTTCAAAGAAAAATTTTATGTTTACATATTCCATTAGGTGTTGGGGAGGGGGGTAGGGGGAAGATAAATATTTATGTAGCCAGTAAATAATTAATTTCTTTTTATCAAGTCTGAATGAAAAAGTTAAGTGATAAAGACATTTAGTATAACGCTTATGCATAATTTGTGTATAACGCTCCATGGTCATGGAGGAAAGAATTTTCATTTGATATATATTACTAAGGAAAAGCATTTAGCTTGCATAAAGTATTTGTTCTTTGAATAAGAATGGCATAGGAAAGAAGTGGGGGAGGGAAGATTATTAATCAAAGTTGTCACGATGTGGCAATTGCGAGGGGGTAATAATGGCTGGTTGTCTTAGAAGTATGAGGTGTCGATGCTGTGGTTGACCTGGAATATTTATTTGTTCTCTACTGGCTCGTTCAGATGTTGTTAAACACACACAAATAGACAGTTCTAAGTTAGGCAAGCAAGTCTCTGGTTACGTTTCAGGTGTTTATTTATGATTCAGATTCAATATCCAATGATGAAATATACATACTAACATGCAGGGGAGATATAATGCTTGAGATATATGCACAGGAACGTCTATCACTCAATATACTGTGTTGTTGCGGAATCCAAAGTTAGGCTACGTAACTATACTGAGGAAATTACGATTACTGGCTAAGTATCTGCAAGTCCAAGTAACAATTTGGGAGCTAGACCAAAACGATGTATCTAGCTTGGGAGCTGGGAGAGATCTGCTTTAGTTTAGTTGGGCGGGCTTTTTCGTGGACACTAGTCACCTGACCCAAGGTTAATTTGGTTGGCTTACATTTAATTACATCCTATTCTCATTGGCTAGATTGAAAGTATCCACAGACAATGGAGTGACACGATGATTCACTAGGGGAGAAAAAGGGGGGGGGGGTTTTAGGCGGGTGTACATGAAGGCACTAATACAGCCAGCACAATGGGTGTCAAAGTGTCAAGGGAGGGCGGGAAGACGATTTATTATTCCTTACCGGGGACAATGGGTGGCAAGGTGTCAAAGGAGGGGGGGGAATCGATTTATCACTCCTTACCGGGGACTTAATTAACAAGAGTTGGTTAGGGGAAGGAAGATGTGGTGGTCTAGGTAGACATACTGCCCATATAATAGTAATAGTAATGCAGGGCATTACGTCCGTATATATAATAGCAATGCGAACGGCACAGGTGGGAGGTAAACGAAGGGTCGGGTTTTTGAGTCAATGACGTAATGCCTATCTACATGTATTTTGAATTAGCAATAAGAATAATAGTATAGTTATTGACATGATATAAATATATACATTAAAGAATTCACATATCTGACACACATACTTCTCATTCATTCAAGATTGTGTACCATCTCGGTAGCATAAGTCAGTAACCTCTGAATTTGGGAATAAAGAGTGTAGTGAAGATTAAGGAAAAGTGTTGAGTGTTACAGTTGAGTGAGATAGAGATGTTTTATGGCGTCAGACCGCTCTCCTCCTTTCTATTCTAAACTTATACGCTACTCTATGATCTTGCGTTCTACTATCTATCTACATTAGTGCTAATAAGTCATAGTTTAATCCAGAACTGTGACATTCGCCCGGGCAACTTGGGAATTTACTCTAGGAGTAAATTCACCTAAATTACTGTGTCTGGGGCAGGGGTCTGAGGGGTGTCAGTGGGTCCTGAGTCAGGGCTGGGGTCTGAATCGGAGTACCGTGACAGGAAATCTGCGAGATGGTGTTCCTTCCCAGACTGGTAGATGGTCTGGAAGCTGTACTGTGACAGGGTGAGGGAGTATCTCATTAACCTTCTGTTTAGGTTTTTTGCGCATGCGAGAAACGTGAGGGGTTGGTGGTCTGTGTGGAGGATGAAATGCCGACCGTATAGGTACACGTGGAACTTCTCAATTCCAAACACAAGAGCCAAACATTCTAGCTCAGAAGTACCGTAATTCATTTGGGTGGCGTTGAGCTTACGCGAGGCATAAGCTACGGGAAACAGCATATTATCATGCTCCGGGTCGGGTTGTAGCAGGGCCGCGCCGACGGCGCGTCCACTAGCGTCGCACTTCAATACGTAGGGGCGGGTCGGGTCAGGCAGACGGAGTATGGGTTTACTAGTGAGAGCAGCCTTCAGCTGGTCGAACGCTAGCTGGCATTCTGTTGACCAGGTGACTTTTTCCGGGAGGTTTTTCCGCGTCAAGTCTGTTAAAGGGGCCGCGATGCTATTGTATTGCGGTATGAACTTTTGGTAATACCCTGTTAATCCTAGGAGGGACCTTATACCTGATTTGGTGGTGGGCTGAGGGGCTAACTTAATTTTCTCTACTTTGGTTTCGTCTGGCATTATTTTGTTCTTTTCGATCATGTGACCTAAGAATTTCAGTTTATTGAAACCTACCATGCATTTCGACGGCCTGGCGGTTAGGCCGGTTTCGCGGAGTCTAGCTAGTAGAGCGGTTATCGTTTCCACATGTTCTGCCCAGGTGGGCGTGGCTATCAAGATGTCATCCACGAAGTGGGTGATCCCAGGTCGGTCAATTGGCTGGATCAGTTTTCGCATCATGCGAGTGAACACGGAGGGGGAATTGTTTAGGCCAAAGGGGACGGTTTGGAATTCGAAGTGGCCTTGGTCGGTGGTAAAGGCGAGGTAAGGGCGGCACTTCTCTTCCACTTCTATTTGGAAGAACCCCTTGCTAAGGTCAAACTTGGAAAAGTATTGAGCGTTGCTCAGTTTTGAAAATAGTAAATCAGGGTCTGGCATGGGCTCGACTTGAAATTCAGTGACTGCGTTTAACCGGCGGAAATCTACGCACATGCGGTGAGATCCGTCTGATTTCTTTACTAATACTATCGGCGCATTGTATGGGGAGGTTGAACTCGCGATGATGTTATGGGCTAACAGATAATTGATTTCTTTCTCAATGACGTCCAGTTTGGCGTGGGGCATAGCATATGGCTTGACCGTAATGGGTCGCGGGTCCGTGACTTTCATGGTGAACGTCTCTAAGTTAGTACGTCCTGGGGTGTCAGTTAGCACATCTGAGTGTGAGGAAAGTAAGTTTTTGACTGTTTTGATCTGTTCAGGGGTTAAGAGGGGACAGATTCCTACGTCATCCATGGTTTCTCCCTTATGTAAGGGAAACGCGGTCAGTGAGTCATCGGCTTCTGTTTCTTCCGCGATGGCGGTTGCTACAAGGGGCGTATCGTCGAGTGGGCGTTCGAGGTATTGTTTTAGCAGGTTGATGTGGAACAGTTTGTCTTTGTTTCCGACTTTGATGAGGTAGTTAGTGCCTGAGAGCTTTTTTGTAACTGGGTAGGGGCCCCTCCATGCTAACTGGAGTTTGTTGTAAGAGGAGGGGAGGAGCAGTAGTGCCTTATCGCCCGGAGCCAGAGAGCGTTCTTTGGCCCGCCGATTGTATAGTTTCTCCTGTTTCTCCCTCTCCTTGGCTAAGTGTTTTGAGGCGATAGTGTGGACAGTGTTAAGCCTAGCCTTTAAGTTGTTGATGTAGGCGTGGACGGAGAGTTCTTCGGGATGTGGGGAAGGATTAGTCCAGGCGCAGAGGAGGTCTAGAGGCCCACGGGGTTGGGAACCGAATAGCATCTCATAGGGAGTGTAGCCTAGAGTAGAATGGGGGGTGGACCGATATGCGAATAAGGCTGTGGGGAGGAGTGTGTCCCACTCATCCAGAGGGCCATCGACGGTTTTCTTTAACAGCCCGATTAAAGTTTGGTTAAAACGTTCGACTAGCCCATTGCATTGAGGGTGGTAGGGGGAGGATCGGATGTGGGTGGTGTTCATTATGTGCAGCGCTTCTCTCATCAGTGTACCGGTGAATTGGGGCCCGTTATCGGAGAGTAGGACTTCGGGAAACCCCACTCTCGTGAAAATGGTAAACAGTGCCTCGGCCACGTGTTTCGCGTCCTCTTTCGGCAACGCTACCGCTTCCGGCCAATTGGTGGCCTGACATATCACGCAGAGTAAGAACCTGTTCTTCTTACGTGTTATGGAAAGTGGCCCGACGAGGTCTACTGACACCCGCTGAAAGGGTGTGTCGGTCACCGGGTGTTTACCTAACGGTACTGGTTTAGTGTGGTGGGCCTTGGACATGAGCTGGCATTGGTGGCATGACGCTACTAATCGTTTGATCTCATTATGCATGCCGGGCCAGTGGAAATAATGGGTGATTTTGTTGATTGTGGACCCTTGCCCTTGGTGACCACCCAGGGTTGAGTCGTGGGCCGCCTCCATTACTTGTCTACGGTAGGGACCGGGAATGATGAGCTGGTCTCTGACCGATCCGTCAGGGAGGCTGGACCGTCGGAACAGTCGTTTCCCTTTTTGAATAAACGAGTGAGGTTTCGGGGGGTCTGGGTTTTGACCGACCTTAGCGAACAGTGGGGCCAGGGTCGAGTCTTCCTGTTGAGCCCGCAGGAATTCGTGGGCCGTGGGGGATTCCTCGAGAGGGTGGGGAACAGGGTCAGGGTGCGCGCGTGTGGCCACTGAGGCTAGGGGGGGGAGGGGGACATCGGCAAGGTTGACGTATCGTTCCCCCAGGATGACGTCATAGGGTAATTTGGCTCGGACTGCTAAGGTAGCCGTGCCAGTGTATGGTTGTGACTTGATGTGAACCTTGGCGGTTGGGAGGGACTCAACTTCTCCCGTTACCACTCTATATTGGATTGACTCGCCGGTGTAATCGGAGGGACTCACGAAGGAGGTCTTAGCGAACCCATCGATCTGGCATCCTGAGTCGAGAAGGGCCCTGGCTCTTTTAGAGTTGATCTCTATATTTCTTTCTGTCTTGGTTTCCGGTTTGTCGGAGGGTGTAAGCGGGGGGGTGTCGGTTTCTGGGTCTTGCGTCCGGGGGGTGCCCGCAGGGCAAAGGGTGATGGTGTATACTCCTTGGGGGGGGGTTCTGGGAGTGATTAGGGCCGTTATGTGCATTAGGCTGTTGCCCAGTGGAGTTACCTTGTCGAGTCGATTGGGTTTGCCCGGTGCCGGTTTGTGCCCTGGTCGGTTGGTATGGTTGGTCCGCACGTCGGGAGTCTTGAGGGGGCGGGGGGGGTCTGGGTTGGGGTGGACCCGGTCGGGACGACGGGAAGCTGGTTTGGCTGATTAGTGGGGGAGGGTTGGTGCGGTGGTTGTCCCAGTTATTCCAGGGTGACTGTGGGTGACCCGGGCGGGACAGATGGCCCGGTGGCCGTGTCGACCTCCCATTTTCCTGTCGGGAAGCGGGATGTGAGAGAGATTTCTCCCGGGGGTGGGACGATTCTACCTGGTTGGCTTGCAGAAATCTATCTGCGCTTTGTAGGGAGGAGGGTAACCCTTCGATCCCGTGTTGTATCAGGAAGGCCTTGAGTTTAGGGGTCATTTGTGACTCTACCTGCTCAGTCATTAGGAGGGTGACCATACCGTCGAATGACTGCTCGATATTTCCCAACTCAACCCACTTAAGAAGGTAGGATTGTATTCGTTCCGCGAATCGGGTGTAGTTCTCCCCTGGTCGTAGCGTGGACGACCGAAACTTTTTCTGGTAGTGGGACGCGTGCAACTGGTGCCGGTTTAGGAGCGCGTTCTTCAGTGCAGCGCATGACTCCCTGTCTTCTGGGGCCAATTTACAGTAAGCCTCGTAGTCCTCTCCTCTCAGAGTGGAGACGAGGATCCTACAATGCAATTCTGGGGGGACCTCATTCAACTCCATGCAGTCGCTAAACCGCCGGAGGTAGATGTCAACCTGTTCTAAACGGGGGTCGTGGACGTCGGTCCATAGAGAAGCATGTCTGGGGAGGGGATGGTTGGGGATGGCTGAACTAAATGATGAGGGGGAGCTTGGGTTGTCGTTGTTATCGGGGGCCCTAACACTTGCTGCTAATTCAGCTAACCTGAATTCGTGTGCCCTGCGTGCTTCCTCGTCTAACCTATGTTTCTCTCTCTCCTCTCTAGCTAATTGTTCTGCTCTCTCCTCTCTAGCTAATTGTTCTGCTCTAAGCCTATCTTCTCTTTCTAGTTGTTCTAATCTAAGTCTCTCTGTCTTGGCCTCATGGGCCGCTACCTGCTCTACTACGTATTTAGTGATGTCTGAGTCAATGTAGCCTATAGCTATAGCCTCTTCTCTCAACTGCTTACGCAATAGTACACCTTCCGCCATAGTAACAGAGTGAGGCGAGATTAAGATACTAGAGGCGGACAGAGATATAGTGAGATAGGAAAGAAAAATATAGGAGGGGTGTTGGGGTTCAGAGTTTAGCTAACGTAATACAACTCAAAATGGTACTCACCAGACAGCAATTCCAGAATTTTACACACATACACTAACACACGTATATCCAATCATAAAGTTATCGTTTATATGGCGCTCGGCGCTGTTGGTGCAGATAACTTCGGGCTGGTTAGGAATTCTCTTTCCCCGTGCCGGGACTGGATTAGCGTTTAATGTTAGTGTCTATTTTCCCGGGTTTGGATACCGGGAACTACGGCGGGTTCCTACGGGGAGGTTGACAGGGCAGTTGTCGGGTTCTCGGCGGTCTCTAGTTGTCGGGCAGGTTGATGCGGCGGCGGTGGGTCTCTCTGCTGACGTCTCGGGTGCCGGTACGTTGGTGCGGGGTCAGAGGGTGGCGACCTGGCGGTTGGGGCGGCAAATCTGGCGTAATGGGGTGGCAAATTTGGTTGCTGGTGTGTCTGGGGTGACGTAGGCTGGCGTAGTGTGGCGAGCCTGGCTTAATGGGGTGAGTTGGCTGGGGTGGCGTAGATTGCTCGGAGTGGCGAATCTGGGGTGGCTTAGGTTGGCGTATCTGGGGTGCGTAGGCTGGGGTGACGTAGGCGTAGGCTGGGGTGGCGTAAGCGTAGGCTGGGGTGTCGCAGGCGTAGGCTGGGGTGGCGTAAGCGTAGGCTGGGGTGGCGTAGGTGTAGGCTGGGGTGGCGTAAGCGTAGGCTGGGATGGCGTAGGCTGCGTAAAGTGGCGAGCCTGGTTTGATGGGTTGATGGATCTGGTTGCTGGCTTAGAGTCTTTGTGTTGTAGAGAGATGAGCCCCCATCCAGGGTCGGTTTCAGAATCGGCGTAGTCCTCGGGTTGTTGCTGTTGACAGTGCGCTGAACGGCTTGGAGTTCAGATAATCCCGGACGAGCCCCCACTTTGTCACGATGTGGCAATTGCGAGGGGGTAATAATGGCTGGTTGTCTTAGAAGTATGAGGTGTCGATGCTGTGGTTGACCTGGAATATTTATTTGTTCTCTACTGGCTCGTTCAGATGTTGTTAAACACACACAAATAGACAGTTCTAAGTTAGGCAAGCAAGTCTCTGGTTACGTTTCAGGTGTTTATTTATGATTCAGATTCAATATCCAATGATGAAATATACATACTAACATGCAGGGGAGATATAATGCTTGAGATATATGCACAGGAACGTCTATCACTCAATATACTGTGTTGTTGCGGAATCCAAAGTTAGGCTACGTAACTATACTGAGGAAATTACGATTACTGGCTAAGTATCTGCAAGTCCAAGTAACAATTTGGGAGCTAGACCAAAACGATGTATCTAGCTTGGGAGCTGGGAGAGATCTGCTTTAGTTTAGTTGGGCGGGCTTTTTCGTGGACACTAGTCTTCTGACCCAAGGTTAATTTGGTTGGCTTACATTTAATTACATCCTATTCTCATTGGCTAGATTGAAAGTATCCACAGACAATGGAGTGACACGATGATTCACTAGGGGAGAAAAAGGGGGGGGGGTTTAGGCGGGTGTACATGAAGGCACTAATACAGCCAGCACAATGGGTGTCAAAGTGTCAAGGGAGGGCGGGAAGACGATTTATTATTCCTTACCGGGGACAATGGGTGGCAAGGTGTCAAAGGAGGGGGGGGAGTCGATTTATCACTCCTTACCGGGGACTTAATTAACAAGAGTTGGTTAGGGGAAGGAAGATGTGGTGGTCTAGGTAGACATACTGCCCATATAATAGTAATAGTAATGCAGGGCATTACGTCCGTATATATAATAGCAATGCGAACGGCACAGGTGGGAGGTAAACGAAGGGTCGGGTTTTTGAGTCAATGACGTAATGCCTATCTACATGTATTTTGAATTAGCAATAAGAATAATAGTATAGTTATTGACATGATATAAATATATACATTAAAGAATTCACATATCTGACACACATACTTCTCATTCATTCAAGATTGTGTACCATCTCGGTAGCATAAGTCAGTAACCTCTGAATTTGGGAATAAAGAGTGTAGTGAAGATTAAGGAAAAGTGTTGAGTGTTACAGTTGAGTGAGATAGAGATGTTTTATGGCGTCAGACCGCTCTCCTCCTTTCTATTCTAAACTTATACGCTACTCTATGATCTTGCGTTCTACTATCTATCTACATTAGTGCTAATAAGTCATAGTTTAATCCAGAACTGTGACAAAAGTAGTATCTCGTTATCACTTCTCTTTTTTTTTACTTTTCGCCCAGGCTCAAGCTGGAAAGCTATATTTCTGGACAAACCACTGTTTGAGGAGGACCTTGTGACCAGGGACCACAACACGCTGTTCCACAAGTACGCCCTGCGGGCGTTCATCTCCCAGCCTAAAATCAGGAGCAGGCGCCAACTCGGGTCAGCGCCCTTTGGGGATCAGGTGAATGTTCCCCCTAGCTGTGACAAGTTCTACGATGACACTTTTGACATCTTCTCCACCGATGTGGAGTCTCTTGAAACGTTTGGGACAGGTGTCTCCAAGACGGTCTCTGCCAGCGCGAAGGGAAATGAATTTAAAATCAAGAAATGTATGAAAGAAAAAAGTCTGTTCTGCTGTAAAGATGATGAACCAAAAGCCAAAAAAACAAAAGTGGAAATAGAAAGAAATGAATCTGCTAAAAACACAGCCGCTGATCAGATAAGATTACTTTGTGCTGATGAGGGTAATCTAGAAACAGACAGTCCTTGTTCTCCTCCCGCACCAACGTCACCATCACCTGCCTCCCCGCCTTCCTCTCCTCAGAAATCTCACTTCATTCAAGAAATCCCCTTGTCTCCGGTGAAAAGTGGCCAGGACCAAGGAACATCTCTTAATTCTCCTGTCGTCTCTTCCCCGAAAAAAGCTGTGATGCAACGGCGATCCACTCGGTCGCATCCCCTAAAGACAACCTCAAACCAGCCTGGCAGCAAGGCCATGCAAAGCTCTAGTGAAAGTTCATTAACTCCCCTAGATGCTATACTGGGTCATGCAAATATGAACCAATCAAATTCAACCTTTGAACCTCCAAGAGGTATTTACTTAAATTTCTTAACTACAAATTTCTTCTCATTATTTTTCCAGTAAAATATTTTCCGAGTGGTAGGCAGATAGGAGAGTTGACAATGACAGTCATGAAAAGAAATAAATATATAAGTTTTACTTATTCAACAACAAAACAAACCCTCCCTAAATTTTAGTTGTACCCTTCACAATAAATGTCATACATAACCTTTTTGAAAAATGTCTAAGCATAGCATCATAATATCATAAAAAAAAATGTATAAACTTTTTTTTTTTAAATCATACTTTTTTTGACATTCAAATTCAATTTGATGAAATTTCCCCCTCCCCAAGATTTGAAAGAATTGTGAGCAATTGGTAGAAATATGGTGTGCCTTGGTAGAAGTATGGTGTGCCATGGTGGAAGTATGGTGTGCCATGGTAGAAATATGGTGTGCCATGGTAGAAGTATGGTGTGCCATGGTAGAAGTATGGTGTGCCATGGTAGAAATATGGTGTGCCATGGTAGAAGTATGGTGTGCCATGGTAGAAGTATGGTGTGCCATGGTAGAAGTATGGTGTGCCTTGGTAGAAGTATGGTGTGCCTTGGTAGAAGTATGGCGTCTTATGGTAGAAATTGTTGTTATCATTGCTGGGTATTATTTTTTTTTACCTAGAATAAATATTTTGTGGTAAAATTATTTAAATATTAGACTATATGTGCATGTACATGTTTTCTCCTTAACAATGTGTCAAGACGTTTTATAAAGTGAATAATAGTTCAGTAAATCCCTGTTAGACCAATTTGATCTCTAGGGCCATTGAGGCAGCATTCATAAGTTTCCATCCTAGTAAATACATTTTTGATCAAAGTTCATGAGCAAATTTCCACTTTGTTCAAAATTATCTGGCTGTGATAAAAGAATATTGTTTTTCTCCCTCAGAAGACCCATCTCTATACATTCCACATACAGAAAACTGCTCTACCTTAATGTACAACCTGTTCACCGCGGGTGATAAGAAGGTGCTCATCCGGTGCAGGTCTCATGGTGTGCTCAAGGACCACAAGAAGGTAACCCTGCTCTTCCATTCTTTATAGTGGCCCATGTCAAATACTGAAATTCCCCCCATCCTTTAGAAAGTTGTTGGGTGCACACGTTTTGATTTTTAATTATTTTTTTTCACTTTCTGTATGTATGGCTAGTGAAGCAGTGAACTCATTTTGATGGCCATGGCATACAAGAGAGTTGTGTGGTCATCACAATGCCAAGCTGGCTTCACTTTCTAACTGGGGTAACCATCAGAGTGTGGTAGGCTTAGAGACATCCCTTATTTTGGGATCTTGGTTCAGCTGTGTCTAGACGAGTGATTTTCAATGGCACACGGCAGACACACATAATATGCAATTGAAGTCTTTTACAAAAGAAAGTGAGAGGATAAATTTTAGTCTGTTGTCACGCTGAATGCTTTGTGAATCCAACTTTGGCACGCCATTATAAAAAGGTTGCCTACCCCTGGTCTAGACCACAAAGTCCCACTTTTTCTTTATTGTGTTAATTAAATGTAAAAAAAAATTATACCTAGAAAGGTAGCAAATTTTCGGTTTTTCAAAAATCTCAAAAGTTATGGGCTAGAGCAAGAAATAACTGTCAATATGAAGGTTCCATTGTCCATCAGGTGTTGCTAAATACTACACATTTTTGCGGTAAGGAAAAAGCAGTTGGGTATTATGCTAGCCACACAATCCCATTATACATCATGGCGACAAACACCAGTTTGACTCTACCAATGAAACATTGAATGCTCAATGTGATATATTTATTTATAGATGCTCTTAACCTAAAATAAAAATGTGTGTTTCAATGTTTTCCAGTCTCGTCAGGTGTATGTGCTTCCAAAAATGGAGTATCAAACTGCTTATGGTTATGAGCAGACTACCCTAAAGGAAACAGTCAAAGGCTGGGCTTCCTGCTACACTAGGCAAAAGACTAACTTACTAAGAGGTATGATATCTGGTATTTTATAGCAATAAAGACATAATTTTTTTTAGAACATACAAAACAAGGCTTAAGTGTTCATGAGCTAGAGGGTCTTTGGATGCTAACATTATTGTCATCTCAAGGAAAGAAAGGGTCAAATCGTGGGGAAAAATCACCAGGATTCGAACCCGGGACCTTACTTTACAGTCAAACTTACTTTACAAGGAAAGAAAGATAGATGATTGCAAGCAAAATAATTTTACTTAAAGGAAAGGGAAGTAACACATTCGAACCCGGGACCTTACTTTACAGTCGAACTTACTTTACAAGGAAAGAAAGATAGATGATTGCAAGCAAAATAATTTTACTTAAAGGAAAGGGAAGTAACACATTCAAACCCGGGACCTTACTTTACAGTCGAACTTACTTTACAAGGAAAGAAAGATAGATGTTTGCAAGCAAAATAATTTTACTTAAAGGAAAGGGAAGTAACACATTCGAACCCGGGACCTTACTTTACAGTCGAACTTACTTTACAAGGAAAGAAAGATAGATGATTGCAAGCAAAATAATTTTACTTAAAGGAAAGGGAAGTAACACATTCGAACCCGGGACCTTACTTTACAGTCGAACTTACTTTACAAGGAAAGAAAGATAGATGATTGCAAGCAAAATAATTTTACTTAAAGGAAAGGGAAGTAACACATTCAAACCCGGGACCTTACTTTACAGTCGAACTTACTTTACAAGGAAAGAAAGATAGATAATTGCAAGCAAAATAATTTTACCTAAAGGAAAGGGAAGTAACACATTCGAACCCGGGACCTTACTTTACAGTCGAACTTACTTTACAAGGAAAGAAAGATAGATGATTGCAAGCAAAATAATTTTACCTAAAGGAAAGGGAAGTAACACATTCGAACCCGGGACCTTACTTTACAGTCGAACTTACTTTACAAGGAAAGAAAGATAGATGATTGCAAGCAAAATAATTTTACTTAAAGGAAAGGGAAGTAACACATTCGAACCCGGGACCTTACTTTACAGTCGAACTTACTTTACAAGGAAAGAAAGATAGATGATTGCAAGCAAAATAATTTTACTTAAAGGAAAGGGAAGTAACACATTCGAACCCGGGACCTTACTTTACAGTCGAACTTACTTTACAAGGAAAGAAAGATAGATGATTGCAAGCAAAATAATTTTACTTAAAGTAAAGGGAAGTAACACATTCGAACCCGGGACCTTACTTTACAGTCGAACTTACTTTACAAGGAAAGAAAGATAGATGATTGCAAGCAAAATAATTTTACTTAAAGGAAAGGGAAGTAACACATTCGAACCCGGGACCTTACTTTACAGTCGAACTTACTTTACAAGGAAAGAAAGATAGATGATTGCAAGCAAAATAATTTTACTTAAAGGAAAAGGAAGTAACACATTCGAACCCGGGACCTTACTTTACAGTCGAACTTACTTTACAAGGAAAGAAAGATAGATGATTGCAAGCAAAATAATTTTACTTAAAGGAAAGGGAAGTAACACATTCGAACCCGGGACCTTACTTTACAGTCGAACTTACTTTACAAGGAAAGATAGATAGATGATTGCAAGCAAAATAATTTTACTTAAAGGAAAGGGAAGTAACACATTCGAACCCGGGACCTTACTTTACAGTCGAACTTACTTTACAAGGAAAGAAAGATAGATGATTGCAAGCAAAATAATTTTACTTAAAGGAAAAGGAAGTAACACATTCGAACCCGGGACCTTACTTTACAGTCGAACTTACTTTACAAGGAAAGAAAGATAGATGATTGCAAGCAAAATAATTTTACTTAAAGGAAAGGGAAGTAACACATTCGAACCCGGGACCTTACTTTACAGTCGAACTTACTTTACAAGGAAAGAAAGATAGATGATTGCAAGCAAAATAATTTTACTTAAAGGAAAGGGAAGTAACACATTCGAACCCGGGACCTTACTTTACAGTCGAACTTACTTTACAAGGAAAGAAAGATAGATGATTGCAAGCAAAATAATTTTACTTAAAGGAAAGGGAAGTAACACATTCGAACCCGGGACCTTACTTTACAGTCGAACTTACTTTACAAGGAAAGAAAGATAGATGATTGCAAGCAAAATAATTTTACTTAAAGGAAAGGGAAGTAACACATTCTTTTTATAAATTATTGTTTGGAACTTAAAATCTTGTGGTATAAGCCTAAGTGCTTTTCCTATGTATATATGGAGTGGTGGAGTAAAGAACAATGAAAGAACTATGTTTAAACATAAGTAGAAAGGGTCAAAGAGGTCAGATAACTGTCAAAATAGAGAGGGAGAACCCAGCATACAAGTTGATTGAGCATGTGAATGGACAAGGCACTGAAAGGAATGTGTCTGATGCCATGAATCATGTATTGATATACTGCTTAAATTTTAGGTTTGTTATAATAAGGTTTTTATTAAACTTGCTTGTAAGGGACATTAAGAATGTCTTTTTATGCTTTTCTTTTTCAGTTCGCATTAATAGCTTTACCTCTGAGATTCTTATGTATGAAGAGTTGGAGCCACATCAAATTCTTGCAGGGTCATTAAATTTTCAGTAAGATGGTTAAATAAACTAGTGTTTTGATTTCTTTTTTAGTTTTCCTTAAACAACTGGCAGGTCACAATTTTTTGTGTGACCCATGGTCCATGGTATCTGAACCAATTGTGACACTATTTAGACCTAGTCTTATTAGCTTAGTTAGACTTATATCCACTAATGGACAAAATGCGATATGCCAATTGCATGAAATAATTAAACAATTATAAATGTAAATATGATACTGGCCCACCTGTGCTTTTCCTCTCAAAATCTCTTTGTTAATCCTATTATGTACCATATGGGCTCCATACAAACTAACGATACATTTTGTTTTTTAAAAGTTAGAGGTTAAGCATATTTGCTATGGGTTTTTTAATCTCAGAAAACACATGCCCTGACATGCCTTTAAAATGTCAAACTACTATGACTACCAGGGTCAGAGTAAAAAGATCTGTAGATTTCCTTGTCGGTGTGCAAAAACTATATCATCCCTTTACCATCACCATGTACTGAATGTTTCCTTCATAGAACAATGAATTCCAGCCTCATGCAACATGAATTTCTAAAACTGTCAAAGTAGTGAAATCAGAATTAAGTATCTTTCTTTATTACTGTAGTACATTTATGATGTCTCTTTACATATTATATGATCATGTTAAAATGGTGATGGTGTTTTTTTTCAGGCCAAAAGAAGGCTTTCAATTTTTGGATCATTTACTAAACCATTTGATGAGGTTAGCTTGTTGTTGTTTGTTTAGTCTTATTATTATAAATTTTAGATTTTCAAATGAAAGTCGCTAAGTTTTTTATGCAATTTTTTTATTAGTTTATAACTTTGAAAGCTAAATATTATATATACTTCATAGCCTTGATTGTGGCAACTACCTCTTGAGCCATGAGGTTGGGGCAGATTTTTGTGCACTCAGGAGCCAAAAGACAAATGAGAGGCAAGTGACATTATTTTCTATTAAAGCTTTTCCTAACATCTGCAATGTAGACATATCAGGTTAAACCATTATGTTACTTTTGAAATTGCTGGAAATAAAGTGTATTCTTTGAGCAACATAATCAAAGTATCTAAATATGAATCAAATCTTATTTATTAGTTTTATCTCAAATCAGAACAATTAAGGAATTCTAGATTAGTGCAAAATGGCTGATAATAAATACCTTGATAACTATTAAAAAAGGCTTAGAAAAGCTAAATATATATTTTTACAAAACTTAGTTCTGAGCAAAATAAACTACATTTTTTAACTTGATATTTAAATTGAATCAATGGTTAACAAATTTTGTTTTTATATTAATTTTTAACTTTTTGTAAAAGTTAATTTAGCTTGAAAAATATAATATTGGTTTTGTGCTTTGAAACAGTGATCAACGAGATTATGTGAAAAAAATTAACCTTGAGAACACATTGCCATGGATTCCAATTGATCCAACACTACTTACACCAACACACATAGCCCATGAAAGAATTCCTGCAACTTTTCTACCCAAAGGTAAATGATATATCTATCTTTATCTGTTTAATAGATAAAATCTGAACATTCAAAAATTATTTGCTGTATGTTTAAACAAAAAATTCTATCAATTTAAAGCATTGATAGTGAAACTGTAGAGCTAGCTATTTACAGCACTGCATTTATGTGACCCTTACCAGCCATAATTATTTATACCCTTCCTTACCTAACTTTTACTGTTAATATATCTTTTATTTGGTTTATAACGAAAGGTCTTAACAAAAGAGACCATGAGATTTCACCCTTTGGACTATATAAGACTATGGGGCACTTTGTAAAACATGTATCCAATGGATGGCTTAGATAACAAAACTTTTTTATGAAATACTGGTAATACTTTTCTTAAAAACATGCTCTATAAATTAATTCTTTTATATTACATTTTCAAGTTGAAGAAAAAATACCATGGCATACCATATGCATTCAGAAATTTTGCCCTTTTTTTAACACCCCCTTCTCACATTAAAAAAAAAGCTTGCATCTTGAATTGTCTTCAGTGACTTATCTATTTAGATCACATAATATAACCAAAGCTTGAAACTCATTGATTGCTTAACTGATTAAAAAAAAGACTGTTGGTGATTAGAGGAATAAATAGAGGGTGATTAGTCCATTTCTGGCACCCTACTTAGCTGTAATAAGGCTTTAGTAATAATTTTTTTTTAAAAAGAAGAAACTTTTTGCTTAGTCTTTCAACATTTGACAACCATGATATGGGTTGCTTGTAAATTTAAATATTTTTATATAATTCGATATATTACTGGATATCAGTAACTGTTTACTAAATTATCAAAATAATGTTTTCTATTTTTTCATCAGATTTTGTGCAAAAGAAAAAAAAGGAGCCAGATAATAGAAAGGGAAATAAGCACAACAAAGGGAAGAAATATAAAGGTCAAGGCAAGCAAGGGGATGGGAAAAATAAAAACACTGCTGGGAAAAATTATAAGGGCAAGAAAAAATAATATTTGTTTCCATATTCCTTAATTTTGAATGTATTCCTGTAAATCAGGGGTCGGGAACCTTTTTGTCTTAGAGAGCCATGGATACCACATATTTTGAAAAGTAATCCGTGAGAGCCATACATTATGTTTAAAACTAAAAATTCAAGTAAATGTGTGCTATTTGGGCAATTTAAACACTAAATGTACAATAATTATGTCTCTGAATTCTTCTGATGCTGAGCTGCAGTAGACTTAAGCTCATTTGTAGAATGAAATATTGATATGCAATTAATATGTAGATCAAAAAGTATTAAAAAAACATTTTTTTTAAATAATCGAACATTTGTCTGCGAGCCAGATGCAGCCACCAAAAGAGCCACATCAGGCTCGCGAGCCATGGGTTCCCGACCCCTGCTGTAAACAATAGCAAGACTGTAGATTAATTACATCTTCTTTCAGTTGAATTTATATATTTTTTTAATTTAATAAATGATTCAACTGATCTGTGTTTATAAAATTATTATTGGATTGGTTGATATATACTAGTTCTCTGAACAGAAGCAGGTGATTTTGTGTAAAACCTACAAATAATTTTTGCTTGTAATTTATTTTTCTATGCAGATGACTTAGGCAGACATTATTATGATAATTTTTTGTATTGCATTTTTTGTTGACATTGTTATAATAAATTTTGTTCTTTCATTATTTTTTTTAAACTGATGACTTAGGCAGACATTGTTATTATTATTTTTTGTCTAGCATATTTTACAAAAATTAGCATGAGTATTATTCATGTTGTTTGTGCTTAAGTAGTCTTGACATTTCATCATTATTTTCAATTACATATAAGGTCAGTATGTAAAAAGTGTACATATAATGTTATATCTTATTTAATTAAAGTTCAATGTTAAATTATAATTTGGCTTAATTAATTTTATGGCAAAATGTTATAGTGAACTAAGTCTTTACCCCATCTCAGTCAAGGTATACAAGTGAAATATTGGATTGATTTGTAGACTAACTGAATGGCAACAATAAGTTAAATATCTGAATGTTATTTTAGATGTAAATGTCCCCTGTTATGATTCTTTTGTTTTCACTAAATCAGTCACACTATTTTCTGTATTCACTATTTGTCCAAACTTATTCTCATTAATCGTATTCTCTTGACTCAAATTTGTTTTACCGGTTCTTTGATACTGTCTTCTTTGATACTGTCTTCTTTGATACTGTCTTCTTTGATACTGTCTTCTTTGATTGATTATTCTCTGTACCCTTTTGAGCCTTTGCCCAATTTTAGACTTTTAACTGGTTCAGTGTTAGCTCCCTGCTATGATTCTTAACCCTAGCCGTACTTCGATATTTTGCATACATATTGTACTTCGTGTTCCATTTTTTGGGCCATACTTTTACATAGATAAAATATTAGTGTTCCCTTTTTTGGGTCATACCTTTTATACAGACAAACTTTTTCTAACACACTTTAGCATTGGAGAATAAGATAAAATCATACATCTTATTGACTTTAAGCACATAAAATGTCATTTATTGATGAAAAATCTCAAAATAAAAGATTAAAACAGAAACAACATCAAAGATATCGTTCTTTGAGCCTTCATAGTCATCATGGTTTAAGCATCACAATTCTTGCAAAAGACAACAGATTTGGGAATATGCTCCTTGCACAAGAAGTTGCAGCACTTGTGGCACTTGGCTGTGCCCTTCTTGTTGACCTTCCAGTGGCACAAACCACAGGGTCCCCTCTTCTTGGCTTCGGTAGCAGGGGCAGTGGCAGCAGTTGCAGGTCCTTCCTCCACAGATAGCCCCATGTTCCTCAAACAATCCCTGAGGGAAGAATCTCTGGCTGGACGTGCATGGATGAGAGCAAGATGACATTCTTGTTCTTGTGCCCTTGGTAGCTGAGGATGCATTGGTTGGCAGAAAACCCAAACAAGGAATCATTGAGCTTCAGCTTCTTCTTGGCCTGAAATTCATGCGGCAGAAAGTGTTTGTTTCGACGCACAGTCCCAACAATGGTGGTTTTTCTCTGGAGGAGCTTTTCAGCTAAAGCTGTGTCAGTGAAGAAATTGTCCATTGTCACATTCCTTCCCTTGTTTTGGTATGGCAAGGTCAGTTCCATCACCACAGCATGGCCTTGGCTCTGTCCTAAAACACGTGGGATTCGGGACATTGCACCTGTGTATATGATACACTTGCGAGGGTAGTAAGTTTCTGAGTCACAGATCCAGAACAACTTCAGGCCGTACTTTGCAGGTTTGCTTGGTATGTACTGTATAAATGAGCAACGCCCTCTGAAGGGTATGAGCTGCTCATCCACAGTCAATGAAGCTCCAGGAACATAGTACTTTTGGAGGTTGGCAAGGTGGAGGTCCAACACTTCGTTGATTGGAGCGAGCTTGTCAGTTTCTTGTCTTCTGCGACGGGTGTCTTTGTTGTCAAACCTCAATGTGTTTAACAGCTGGAAACATCTGTTCTTTGACATTGTGGCTCACACAAAATCTTGCCCAATGAGAGCTCCCAAATTGTAGTCAGGTTTACTTTGCTCTGTTTCTGAGCACCCAGGAAGACAAGAATACCGATGAGCCCTCTGATCTCTACATCGTCTATCTCCTTCCATCCATCACCTCTCTGCCTTTTTCCTTCTTCATTTGTGTATTTCACAATCAGCTTGATCGTGTCTCTGCAGGGCTTTTGGCATTGTGTGTGTTTGGAATACGATTCCGCGGAAGAGTCACAATATTTGACCTTGTAGTTTGAGCATTTGGTGCCATAGGGGTACTTTTCCACTCTGTGCCATCTTTCCCATAGTAACTTCTTGTTCTGACTACAGTTCCATCAACTACAGAAATGGAAAGAGTTCAAGTTTGGGTCAATGCTTTCTTCCTCACTACTATCACTAGATCGAGAATCATCATCACTATCAACACTAAAAGTGACAAACTCAGCTTCATCCCTCAATTCACCTTCACTATACTGATCAGCATCAGTATCATCTTCTTCTCTGTCAATAGCTCTGACTTGATAAACATGATCTCCTGCATCATCAACTCCAACTTGAAGTAAATCAAAAGTATTTCTGCTTGAACCAGGCCTAGCTTCTTCACCAGCCGCCATTTTGATTTTACTCCAGGGGAGATAATTAACAATGCCTGCTTGAACTAACATAAACAAAGAATATCTATAACTTGTGATATATGACTCCTCTATATAAAAGTATGACCCAAAAAGTAGAACATGAAGTATGAATGTGCATTTACTTTTTTTTCCCCCTATTTATGAGTATGACCCAAAAAATGGAACACGAGGTACGATTTGAGTTTTTTTTTTTGTTGGTCAATTGCTCTAAAATGGAAAACCTAATATCAAGGACAATATTATTTTATGATGTAAAAATGGTTAATTGGAGATGTCACAGAAGATGGATAGTGTACTTTGACTGGTTGCTGAGCAATTGTGTAAACAAACCCTTGTGTTCCCTTTTTTGGAACACGAAGTATGGCTAGGGTTAATGTTTGTGAATGAATGTTTCCAGTCTAGTTAAACTGCTTTGGCAATTTAATTTTTTTAACTTCTTTTCTATTGATGTTGCATATTGTTAAATTTTAAATAAATTTTGTTCAAGGCAAACAAAATGAGACAAGAGATTGAAATTTTTAATTTATTATATCAAAAAACTTTAAATAGCTTTTAACATGTGGAGGTAAAGGTAAACTCTCAATATTCTTGTCTATATTTGGCTGAACAAGTCGGCGTATTGTAACACGGCTCAGCGCTAAGAGCCCTAAGGGCTGGGAAACATGAGCCAGTAACAAATTGAAAAGATCTCTTTTTTTCTGGGCCATGCAGGGTAATGATGAAGTGGGAAACTTGATAGAATCGAGATACTCTAGCCTAAGCTTGGAGCCAGCAGCAAGTAGAAGCCTGGCTATAACAACTGCTATGTCGTACTGAGGACCTATAGATAGGGATAGACTGTGCATGTTTGTCATCAAGGGGGATAAGCGTAGGCAGTCCTGGGCATTGACATCTGCACCATAGGCTAGAAGCATTCTGACTTTGTCAATGTTCTGTAGGCTGCAAGCATAGTGTAGAGCTGTCTCTTTCATGTGAGAGCAAGCATGAATATCTGCACCCCAATGCAACAGGAGTTCTACAGTATCAGAACCTGCCTTCTGGGAATAGCAAGCTATTTGCAAAGGATTCATACCAAGTGAATCAGTTTTATTTACATCCGCTCCATATTTGTACAAAATCTGGAAAAAAAAAATAGAATATCTGTATTTGAAATGAATATCTAAATGGTAGAAAAAGTCCCAGCCTTTTCCCAAACTTAAAAAAAAATTCACAAACTGATTTATCACTGGCATGTGTGAAATTTCTTAATGTTAACTGATAGTGTATAACGGTTGACTAAATTAAAGAAAAAAAATTTAGTTCTTGTTTAAAAAAAAACATGATAGGGTGTTTTACTAATTATTTCTCAACTACATGGTTATTCAATGTTTTTGTAAATTTAAAATAAGTACTTTTCAAGCTGTTTTGTCCATTTTTGTGACATTCACAAACTTTCCCCAAGCTTGGTCAGTTTTCCCAAACTTGAAAAATCAAGTCAATTTTTGTAAACTTTCACAAACCATATAAATTCTGAACTCAATTGTAAAAAAAAAAAAGAGGAGATTGCATAGGTTTTTAAGCCTTAAGATTGATCTAGGGATTAAAGCCAGTCTAGGAGTATAAAGGCTTCAAAGGACATTTGACTTCTATGCCCACAGAACTTATCAACACTGCTTCTTTTGATCTAATTTAAACAAAAATAATAAAACTGTTTTCAACTACTGCTGTCTTTAAAATTGACATATTTCATATTAGAGCAGGTAGATTAGTGTCTTAAATGTTTGTTAAAATATATCATACTTTCATCAGTTCTGTGTTTCCAAATTCACTTGCATGTGTCAAGTATGGCCTCTTGTGGACATTTGCCCCAGACTGTACTAGCAGATAGAGGATTTCTAGCGTCGAGTCACGAAGGGCAATTTCTAGCGGGAGTCCTTCCGGTAAATTAACATCACAGCCAGCTCTTAATAAAACTTCAACCAAAGCCTTGTCCCTTGAGTAACAAGCTTTCGTTAGAGGCGTCTCCCCATTCCTCCCCTCAATATTTACACTGGCTCCATGAGCCAAGAGGAGTTGCACTACAGGAATATTTACACTTTGACATGCCAAATGTAAACTGGAATTTCCATCGCCATCCTATATTGCAAAAGAAAACAAAACATGCTTCATTAGACAAAAATGTGCACATTTGTTTATAAATGGCAATTGAACAGTCTTAAAAAAATGTGCAAACTTATGAGTATGAAAATATCTTTTGTAGTTTTGAAGTTAACTATATATTTAAAAGCAGAAGGTTGATCTTATGTTACAGAACCTCCTTTTATAAAAAAGATTATTGCATCCTATGCTTACCCGTTGTTAAGTCTTTTATAACTCACACACAAGAGGTTAAAAGTTAATAATATAATTTAATCGTAAAACTACAACATTACAATTGCAGTACGGGTACCAAGCTAAAACAAAATCAAACTCCAGTCCTCACTAAAAAAAAAACCCAACCTCAGTCTTCAACTACTAGCAACCAACTAACAACACACTTGCCAAGAACGACTGATGTGTCAGTCAGTGTACCCAAAACTATTTTTTTATCCTGTGCTATTCACTTGACCATAGCAGTCAACATGGAACCAGGTATCCCGCTACTTTCATGACAGTAAAAAGGGGAGGCAACTGGTCACACAGTTTATGACTAACACCAATGCTGAACATGACATATAGCGAACACAGTAACTAAAATTGGTAAATCAATAGCTTAGTTCTAGTTAAAGAATTCCATCAAAAGTGAAGTTAACACCTCTTTGGTTACTGTTAACATATGCAGTGGAGGTAAATCCTCCTGTCCAAGGTAAACCCATGTGGAAGGTATGCAGGACATTTGCAGCAGGTATGAAGGACATTGCATATGAGGTCTTGGATACCAGATTGGAACACCCATTGACTAAGTGCTGACCTCAACTGTCCAAAGCCCTGTGAACTAATGGCAGTTCAACACACATCCTTTATGGAAATTTACTAGTCTAACACGAGCAAATCTCATCTAACTGTAACCATAAGCAAGTTGGTTATCTTTCAAAGGATCATTGTTTGGGAAGTGAGTTTAGCAGGATTTTCATCAAAAAGATGACAACAGTCATTAGCCCAATGGGGAATTATGATGAATGCTTGTGCGAGGTGAATCCTTTCTTTTCATCCTTAGCCATGTATCCCAAATGCCTGAGACGTGAGACATGGCCACTGCAAGAAGATGGCGGCTACTTTTCCAGCTCACTCTCAGTTTTCATGTATCAAAAGTTTTTGATACCAGGTGCTCCCTCCACTTCCCCCATTTATGCTACCCCTTGGAGGTGCACTAAATATTAACAATTTGGGGCATTTCATGTTTACCTATATGGTAGCCTACTGGTGCAGAGATCAAATCATATGATTGCCTATGTACTCACAAGCACATGACCTCTCGGACAATATATATGCTAAGACATAAAAGATATGTTTAAAATATGTTAAATATGAAAAAAATTAACATACCAATTCATCTAAAAAAGCATTTTCTTCAATAATTTTTCTAACAATTCCAATATTTCCATATCTGTGGTTGCAAGCAAAATGAAGAGGGCATCTACATAGGTATGTAGATCTTTTATTGACTTGTGCCATATGATTTAAAAGTACAGAGACTAAGTCCTCTCTGTTGTACAAGCAAGCCGAACAGAGTGGAGTCAATCCACTACTTAATTCTTCATCTATTGAAAAGTCATTGGTAAGAACATTAAGTTGAAGTAGCAGATTCAGTTCATTAAAATGTATCACCTCCCAGTCAATGGAATCTACCATGCTCATTTTCAGAATTTCACAGTTTAATTGTCAATTGTATAAGTTATAATATAAGGCTATATTTATATAATGCCGGTAAGTATAAATAAGTCAGTAAGTGTTTAGGATAGAGTAAGTAAATATTCCAATAAAGGCTAAGGGGTGATTTTTACTTAGCCTGCACTGTGCTAAAGAAAAACATCTAGGCCTAATATTCTATCAATAAATTGGGCCTCTACCTTTGCCTTACTTACTATTATTATAGTATTATTTTGGTATTAATTATTAATAGTAGGCACCCTTACATAATAATTCTCCAAGTCCAATGTATGCTACACATGTTGAAGTCCTTATTATTAAGAAATTATGTTTGAGAATTGATCGTTGCGAGATGCAACGAACATCATAATCATATCTGCATATCATAAATTATGTAGGATCATCGAAAGATGTCTATAAGCCGTAGAGCAATCGCGATTTGGAAAAACAATGTCAAATTAAACTTATTTTAATTTGAGTGATATTTGTGTGGTAGAGGCAAGATTTTAGTCAATGTCAATAGGCCCTAAAGGCATTTTACTAAAATATCCAAATATTTTAATGTTGCAGTGTAAAATAAGTGTATACAAACAGGGAGACTACTGTCAAAAACTATCTGGGAGAAAATAATCTGCCACTTAGGATTTTATTTTGTTCTGCGTAGGTAAACATTAAATTTTTATTATATTATTATTTGTATTTTAAAACCTAATTTATCGAGTGGCAACGATGCCAAAATAAATTTAGGGAATGTGGTATGTACATTAAAGAATAAAAAAAATGACCGATTAAGGTCTAAAACTGTTTTAAAATTTGTAACATTGTGCTTAGCTTGCTATAAAATTTGGTTCGTCTTAGCCTGTCTTAGGCTTAAGTTGTCTGCTAGGTTTTAATCTTTGTGTGTACTGTGTAGGCCTACCACAGTTTTTCTTGACTTTCCAAGGTGACGCATATTTATACATAAACAAATACTAAGTACCTAGACAATTTAGTGTACAGTGTAAGATAGAATTAGAAGCCCAAGTATAATAAGTATAAATCTATGTATTTAGAAATTAATTATTCTTGACAATTTTGTATAAGACCAAATCTGCATCCATACGACCATACGTGATACGGCTACGGCCACGGCATGAATCGCATGATAATGGATTTTAAATGATAATTATTCAATAAAGCACAGTAGCACAGTATAAAGTGTTTAACTTTAACATATTTTTTATGTATATTAGTGCATCTTATCTGCCAATAAATTACTTTAGAAAACTTCATCTGAGACGCTGAAAGTATTATTATTATAACTTCTAACATTGAACTAACCACTGCACCAGCCAGCATTTGGGCATGGAATGGGTTGCCTGAACAAACCAGTAACTTAGCATCATTTAAAACATTAATAAAAATGCAAAACTAGACCTGGACCACGGATGAGCGTAGGACGCAATAATCTTCTCGATAGAAGGAGCGTCTGTATAAGTTAAATTTGTAACTGAATTATTAATTTGAATTTTGATTAAGTCCCTGCAAGTACTAAAGGTCCTATCCTATGCAGCACTGTGCTATATTTGAGCCCAAGTCAAAAGATGCTCTTTCAAGGGAAAAAATATTTCATATTCACAGAGAGGTGTAAAAATGCACTTTTAAGTATTGTCAGAACCTTCCTACACATGATTTGAATAGTGGGAAGATATAAGTTATACACTGGAAAAGACGCAGTGATGAAAAACGCGAAACAAAAGCAATGGCTGCTATAGACACCTTGGTGTCACTTAGGACAAATGACAACAAAAAATTGACTTCAGAAAAAAACATACTAATTCTTGATGGATTTCTTCAAGAATTCAACACACATATCTCCATAGCCTACATTTATGATATTCAAGAGTATTACAAGCATAGGAGTTGCAAAAGAGGGGGTTTAGGAGCATAAACTCCACTCACTTGAAATGACAACAACTGTCCTAAGCAACACTATCTTTTTAAAACCCATGTAAAAAAATTATCCCTGCATCAATTTGAGCAAACTTTGTGGCAAATAGTTATTTAAGGGCTTCTTGTATTCACCAAATGAGTTTGATATACATATAAAGCTCCTAGGTTATTGAAATAAAGTCTAGAAAAATTGCATGTAATTAGTCACTTAGAGTCACCGGCAAAAAACCGTAACATTCTCATCAAAAATGCGTTTTGAGGCATATTTTAATCAACCTAGGTCAAAATACTATCTCATGCTATCTCGTTGTCCATGTTTGGTGTGAACTAAGTCCAAGTTTGAACTATTTCATTGCATTTTGACCCTTTAATAGCAATTTTAAAAATATCAGTTTTGAGGTACGACCTTTTTACTTGGGCTCATTTATATTATTTGACTTGATTTCAAAATTTTATAAAGTCCTAATTCTAATAAAAATATTTAAATATGAATATATGTTTATAAAAGTTACTTTAATTGGTTACCCACAATGATAGTTTTTGTTCAGGAAATGGAGCCACCACTTGAGCTGTTAGAAGTTCACTCAGGGATTGCAGCAAAGTCAAGATCAACTGTTGTTGATGCAGCAATTGATTTCACTGGAGGCACTCTAGGTAGGCCAAATAGGTTTAACACAAATAAATAGATAAATAGACCCAGACTAAATTACATATATATGTTGTGACTACAATAGGGATTAAGTGTCTGGGGATTAAGTGACCTGTCAGACAATATTTTAGTAGGTTTTTAGAATTGATTCATATCCTTTTTAAATCATTCATAGATCTTAAATATTTATAAAATATGCAATGTTAAACTGTGTACTCTCTAGGTGGTATCACCAGTGTTTATGTTGGTCAGCCTTTGGATACTGTTAAAGTAAAAATGCAGACTTTTCCAACTTTATATAAGAATGGCCTTGACTGTTTTTTGAAAACATATAAACAGGATGGTATTGCAAGGGGTCTTTACGCTGGAACTGTACCATCGCTGGCAGCTAATATATCAGAAAATGCTGTGCTATTTTGTTTTTATGGTGTGTGTCAAAAACTGGTAAGTTATAGAAATCTCTTGCAAATAGTTTTTCATAATTAGGCCTATATATGTCTTGCAGCTATTCTGGCATGATAATCTAGCATCAGAATGCTCGGCTGGCATACTGAAAGTCCCGGGTTTTAATCCAGGTGAAGGCTAGGATTTTTTCTGTAGAGTGTCCCTGAGTCTACTTAGCTTTGATGGGTTCCTGACAGCAGTTGGGGGAAGGTAAAGGAGGCTGGGCCATTTGCTGGCCACACAATCCCTTAGAATGCTTATACCACTGAAACTAATTAGGAACGCTGCTTCACTGTCCCTATAGATCAAATTGGTCTGAAATGGGAGTACACTACCAGCCTTTGCTACTTTATAGTATTTGTATTGTAAGGTTTAACCATATGTAAGCTTTTTAGTATTATGATATAATAATTATAATTGTTGGGTACAACTTAGTATAGTATAAAAACATGGTTGAAACCAATTTGCCTGAAGTCTATATAAGTAATTACCTATAAATTTCCTGTTTAGACTTTTTAAAATTTTACCTTTATTTAGGTCCTTATTCTTTTTAATAACAATTCACCTAAATGTTTGTTATCTAAATTAATAATTAGTACATCAAAATCAAGTTATTTAACTTAAAATTGAGCATGATAAGATTTATGTTATCTATCATATATATATATAAATCTCAAAAGGAATATGTATGTGGCTGGCTGGCTGGCTGGCTGGGTATGTACATACCGCATAATCTTTTTAAATACTGGACATAAAAACGTGAAATTTGCTACAAATATTCTTTGCGTTACGGCGGTGAACACTGTCAAGGTTTTAAAAAAATTAAAATGACCGCAGTGGTCAGTTTGGTCAAAAAACGCGAATAAAACGACATATTTTGGGTTCATGTTAAAATTGCCGTTCCAACTTTTTATCGTTTTTCCATCGATCGCGCTAAAAAAATAAAAAATAGGATGGCGTTGAGGTTTTTTTTAGGATGACGTCATCAAAGTTTGCGCAGAGATAGCTAGCCGGCTTTTTGTTATGACGTCATCAAATTTTGCGTATTCATTTAAAATTAACTTTGCTTCAATGTTTGCTAATGTATTTTATGAATGAATAGAACAAAATATATTCACGTTTTAATTCGTGTCGTATACGAAATATAAACTTTTGTAGTTGTTGCGTGCAATCTCATTATAACTGCTTGAGTAGTAAGAGTGTATGTAAACATAACTTTTAGCTTTTTCAATTCGTTTGAAGCGGGCGTATACGCATTAAAATCTTTCTAGCGGAAAAAATTTCACAACCATTATTTAAATTACCGGGCAAGGTTTAAATTACCGGGTAATGTTTATAATACCGGGCAATGTTTAAATTACCGGGCAATGTTTAAATTACCGGGCAATGTTTAAATTACCGGACAATGTTTAAATTACCGGGCAATGTTTATATTACCGGGCAATGTTTAATTTGCCGGGCAATGTTCAAATTGCCGGAACTAACTTTTTAAAGTTTTAATTCGTGTCGTATACGTTTTATAAACATTATTTCATATGGGTTTCATTTGTTATTGTTTTACATGTTGAATAGAAAATTTAATTCTAAATTTGCTTCCAAAGCAACAATAATAAATAAATAGCAAATAACAAAAACAACACAACATAGGTCTGCGACTTAATGTTTGTCGTGTCGTAAAAAAACATATCAAACAATCATTTTCTTTTTAAATAAAAGTACTGTCGAATGTTCTTTATCAATGAATAGAACAAAATATATTTACGTTTTAATTTGCGTCGTAATTTATAACGGGCAATTTTTTAATTGTTATAATGGGTAATGATTTTAACGGGTAATTTTATGTTGTAGCGGGCAAATTAGACATTACCTCACGTTTAAATTCATGTCGTAGGTCATGCTGGCAGTCTCATTATAACTGCTTGAGTAGTTAGAGTGTATGTAAACATAACTTTTAGCCGGTTCGGAGGACCGGGCACATAACGGCTTGTATAATATATTTAAAGGCATGGTGTCCGAGCGGCAGTGCGTTTGACTGGCATACCTAAGGTCCTGGGTTCCAATCCTTTGAATGTCTGGAGGGTGTCCCTGAGTTTACCCAGCTCTGATGGGTACCTGACCTTAGTTGGGGTAAAGTAAAGGGGACTGTACATAGTGCTGGCCACACAATCACCTAGTATGGCATTGCCACAGAAACTGGTGAACGCTGCTCCACCTGCCCTATGGATCAGTTTGATCCGGCGGGATACTTTTTTTATATATAAAAATAATACGTTTAAAATAGAAAGTATGTGCCATTTCTTCTTCATTGTATACTTAATTGTTACCCGAGGCAATGCCAAGTAATTTAGCTAGTTATTTTATGTAAGCTAACTTAGTTGTTTGTATTTTTTTACATACCACCTGTTTGTTTACCACATGCCCATGTTTTCAAAGATAAAATAAAAGTGAAATTCTTACCTCTTGTTCACTTTGACTATACTATAGGTAGCAAAAGTTATGGGTGGCAAGGAGATCATTACACTGAATCCTCTTGAAAATGCCATATCTGGTGCTATGGCGGCATTCTTCTCTTCTTTTACTCTGTGTCCAACTGAACTTATCAAATGTAGACTGCAGGCAATGAGGGAAATGGCAACCAAAGGTCTCTTAGAGGGTGGACTGGAGAGACTTAAAATGTAGGTACTTATCGATTGGCAAGTAAACTGTATTGATAAGGATCTAGCAATGCATACATACCTAGTCATTTTTTTTTTTAAACATTGTATTTTATGCTTGGTTGAAAATTCTAATGTAAATCTGATATATATTTCTTTGGACCAACAGTGAACACTAATCTATAAGGATTATTATAGACTTTATAATAATAATAATCTGTAATATCTCTAGAACCACACACATTTTATGAACTAAAATAAGAGCCCATGATTATTTCATTACAAATGTCTTCAAAATCTTTTTTTTACACTTATTGAGTTCAACTTAAGGTTAATTCAATTGTGAATAACTTAGAAATAATTCTGGTTGTTGTGAAAGTAAAATATCCCTTTCAGATTTAATAGGTAGTAGTAGTAAAGTACCCTTCGGACCAAACTGATCATAGGGCTGGTGAAGCAGTGTTCAGCAGTTTCTATGGCCACGGCATACGAGGGGATGTGTGGTCAACACAATGCCCAGCCGTCTTTACTTTACCCCAACTAGTGTCAGGTACCCATCAGAGCTCGGTAGACTCAGGGACACTCTCATGTCCCAGAAAAAAATCTTAGACTGCACCATGATTCGAACCCAGAACCTTCGGATTGCCAGACGAAGACACTGCCAATTGGCCCCCATGTCCCATAGATTATATAGGGCAAATTCACTAGTTTCCATGGTCACCACATACAAAGGGATCATGTGGTCAGCCACATTTACTTTCCCCAACTAATGTACTACTTTGTTTAGTCTTTAATAGTATCACTATACCATTTCAAATGATGTCTATTTTTTTTTACAGTGGGCCATATGGATTGACCAAAGAGATTTTAAAATCAGAAGGCATTCCTGGACTCTACAAAGGTCTCACTGCAACATTTCTGAGAGAGATGCCAGGCTACTTTTTCTTCTTTGGATTCTATGAAATCTCCAGGCTTCTGTTGACTCCACAGGGAAAAACAAAAGATGAAATAGGTAAATAGAATGGATGGCTCTCTAAAGAAAATATCTTATATGAGCCTTGTATTTTAAAATGTCAGTCTAATGTGTTTAACATATTTATGTATATTTGTGTATCTGCCACTACCTGGGGAATAGGTTGTCATAGAAATCTACCTGATAAATGTAAAAATTTTAACACGATTAGCAAAGATAATTTTATATTTCAAATAAATATTTTTTGCCATTGTAAAAATTATGTGGCAGTTATCAGACAATCATATTTGAATGATAAAATGGGCAATAATTATACTGTTAATTTTACAAAGATATTGCTAAGATTTTCAGGCACCAAAAAGTATTTCCACGATGACTTTGCAGGCATCAGAGAGTGGTAAAAAAACGAGAGGAAATTTTTTGTTTTTGTTTCAGAGAGAGACAATATGAATAAACTTTGATTCTTCTTAATTCCAGGGGCTGTCAAAACAGTTATATGTGGTGGATTGGGAGGTGTTGGTCTTTGGGTGGCCATCTTCCCAGCAGACGTAGTCAAATCCAGGATTCAGGTCCAGTCAGTCACAGGTGTTCCGCCCACATTCCGCACTGTATTTATGAATATTTTACGAAAAGAAGGTACATTTTTTTATTTCTTCTGTTACAACTTTATTTGATTTTAATTTAGGTAATGGACTGTTGGAAGAAACCCTAAAAAAGAAAGACTTGAAATTTTTGTAAGAGAACCATGGTTCCTTGACAACGAGTAACATTACCCTATCAACTTTAATATATAATATACTCACCAATAAAAAGGTAAAAAAAAAAATTTAAACAAAGACTTCTATAAATACAATATAATAAAGATCCAATGTAGATCATTCCATGTTGCTTTTACACAACTCCAAATTAAAATAAAACTGCAGACTGCACAATTTTCCCATATTTATACCCAAAAAGATAGTAAACAATGAAAATCACTGAGCATTTCAGTGATCATCTAAAAAGAGGGGAATGGGAGGGGGTATTGCTATCATGTGCAGTCAACCATAGCTGTAGGTCTCTCAGGTAAAGTTCAGGTCACTCCAGTACAATACAAAGATGAAAATAAAAATTGGAAATAAGACGGAAGGAGTAAGAACTACTTTATTAATGTTTTCAAACTTATCCACAATTCTTGCATTTTAATTAGATGTGAGATGTTAAATAACTATTCTTATGGAAATGTGAACAATTATTTCAATGTTTGAGACTAATGTTATCATTAATATTTAAAAAAGTGTTGTTTTTTTTATACCATTTCTGATTTCCTTTGATTGATTATATAAATATCATTAACCTCACCACCACCACACTGAATTTTATGCAGGTCCCAAGGCTCTGTACACAGGGTTAGGCCCAACGGTGATCAGGACCTTCCCTGCAACTGGTGCTCTATTTCTAGCCTACGAAACAACCAAGAAGTCTCTAAGCAAGTTTCATGATTACCTCTCAGATCACTAGACTACTGACTTTGACATGGGCAGTGATTTGTTGGCACAAATTAAGATCTGGCTTCAAAGATTAGCTAGTTTAGCATAAGAGTTTGTTTGTAGTGATCACAGGTACCTCATTATTTATTTTTTAAAATATAATTTTGGTTATGCTAATAAGATGATAGAAATGTTGAACTTATTGAGATTGCTATCCACTTAAAATAGTATGCTGTCCATAAACTCTTAATGTGGAATGGTTGAATAATATCCCTGTTTTCATGTTTACTTTTCATTCAGTGCAATTTGTATCCATATTAATTGTATAGTATGTTTATTGATACATGTATTGTACATTACAATTTGATGTATGCAGATGCTATCAGTGCATTTTTATTTTCATGCTGAAAGTGAATGCTTTATTTCTTGTATAGTTTGTTTATGTTGACCATTGCTTCAGCCAATGTTTTTTGTATCTTTGTCTTGTGTAAAATTGAGGTATGGTGCAGTATATCAGCAGATCATTGGGTCACAGTGGGAGGGGTCTATGGTTCAAATCTCCATACACCAACAATTTATCCTGGGACGAGGATACCCCTGACTCCATCCTATTCTGATGGGTACCTAAACTCATTTCTTGCCCAGTCCGCTTGTACAAAATAATTATGGAAACAGACTTTACCATACCATCATTATTTGCAAGGGAAACTTTACTTTTTTCTTAATACTTTTACATATTTAAAAACAAAAGTGGTCTGGGAACTTTGTTACACATATAATGAGAGCAAATACTAAAGAATTTTTTACATGTGAATCGTGCACCATAGTTAACAAAACATCAAGGTAATCTATTTTTATAGAAAAGATGTATCTCTGGTCTATTAGTGTATTTTTTTTTTACACAGTCTTTCTTTTTTGTTCTGTTTATATTTGGTGATTGTTGATGAGAATTTACATTTACCCCAAGTCTTCTGGTCACTTATTTCTTTAAATCTATTCTGTTATTATTATTATTGTATGTAGTCATCATCAGTTGTATTCTATAAATTTGTTTCTGTATTTAATAGAAAAATTACCATTTTAACATTTGTATACATTTTTATTTCATATGACAGTTATTTAGATAGATGTGTATCTTTTAATTTAGGCTAAAACAATATTTATAAACTTGTTTAGTTTTTGTGTTCTTTGACAAATTTCTTAAATGCATACTAATAAATTACTCTTTTAGTGGATATCAACTCAATATTTTATAAAATACCTATTCTAAATTAGTTCATACAATGTATCTGTGTGTTTGAATTTTTAGATTCTGTTGTATGCTGCTGTTACATTTTGACCTTATCTAACTATATATGTTTGTTGGCAAGGATTTTACAGTGTCAGCCTTTGGTTGACTGCAGATACAAAAGTTGACAGTCACCTTTACTAGTGCCTCATGTTGATTGAATGTGGGTCAACGGTTAATCCATGGGTGCAGCCTTCATTAATGTTTACACCAGTGTTGTTAGAGATAAGCCACACTATAGTGTAGTACTGTCTAATGTTTGAACAGCCTTGGGTTATCATGATAATCAGGTCAAGTGCTGCTTTTGTCTACCCCCCCCCCTTCCCCTATTCCCTCCTCCACAACCATTACCAAACTGTCTATAAAACATAGAGGTTTTTATTTAGCCAATCAAGTAGGTTCAGCATTGGCTTAGTTCATGAGATGATACTCAAACACTGAGGCTGACTTCAAGTTTCAATTACTTTGTACTATAGCATTATATTCAACTTGAACAATCTTAAAATTGACTTTGTTTAGGCCAACTTTGTTCTTTAAACAAAGATATAAAAATACTTAAGTTTGTACACTTGTAAGAGAATTAAAGGGAAACAAACATGTCACTTGACTGTTTATGTGAATGGGACACCCTGGTGTAGTGGCAGCATGTTTAAACTGCCATTCCCAAAGGCTAAACAACAGTTTTTTTTATTTGTGGGACTGGTAGTGGAAGTTGTTCCAGAGTCTACCTTGCTTTGATGGTTACCTTACATTTGTTAGGAGGGGGGGGGGGGAGTAAAGTCGGCTTAACATTGTGCTGGCCTCAATGTTTAAAGGTAAAGAAATTCAAATGCCCACAAAAGAACTGAATGTAAAAATAATCAAGCACATTGAATTTATGCTTTTGTTTTGTAACAAATTTTTGAGTGTGTCAACAATAAGTGCTAAGCGCGTCCCTCTTTGTCAGATAAACATATTTGCTTGTGTTATTTAAATTGTTTCAAAGCCCTATCTGTGTTTGATAACATTGATTTGTGGGGCTTGATACAAAGAGTGTGTGCGTCTGGGTTGCCCTAGTTCAGGGAACTGTATATGAAAACATGTGTCTGTATTATTTTCTGTAGACATCGTGTCTGCAGGAAGATAAATTCTGTATGTTAGACATGCCTTTATCTGCACAACTAAAGACTTTTTATGCCACTCTTTTTGTCTGAAACATTTTCCTATATAGTTTTTTACCTTTTTTTCTTAGTTGTTAGAAATGGCAGCATCAGTGGTTGTGTTATTTCTTATTATTTCTTTGTACCGGTACTAGCTTATGGACCCTGGCAGGTGCTCAAACTAGCACAGGAAATCTATGTTCACACTACTAAGTCTGTGACATGACTTATGACATTCAGTGCTTCCTGTGCTGTACTTAAATTTCACCTGAATATAAATGGCCAATAGTACAATTATTCTTTATCTATTACATCATTCTCCCTATCACAAGCACCCAATAATGTTAAGAACCTATTTCTAGGGGTCCCAATACATAGCCTTTCTATTTTGACATAGATGACCACATCAGGTACATTATGGTTCTTTGTACTTATGGTTCAATATTTTCTATGGTTCTATTTTACTTTGTTACTCATTCACTTTTATTGTAACCTTATAAAATAAATAAAGTTACTTTAAGCAGACTTTGTTAAAAAAAATGAATCACTTAAGTGATCACACTGTGTTTTTACAGTTTTCTGAGAATGACCTAATACCTGAAGTATTGATTACTTGTGGGTTTGAATTGTATGTCATCATTTTTTCTTCAAACCATGTCATTGTTTTTGATTTTCTGGTATGTGCTGATATTTTAAAATAGTTTTCTTATCCCTGATCATTATTGATAGGTTATCTATTGATCCTCTCGGTGTATGGGTTTGTAATGAAATGATAAAGTGGTAAACATTTCCATGCTACATGGAAAACATTTATCCTAGTTGTCAGTTACTCCAGTAACACTATAAATTGTGGTGGTTGTAAATCAAACTATTGATCCAAAATGTTGTTGTTATTTTTTTTTACAAAGAAAGATGATTTTTAAAAAAACATTTTTTTTAATGTACAAATGTTTTTTTTAATGTGAGATGTCTCTTTTTTGCTATTTTCATTATTTCATTTAATTGGTTTTTTTTTAATAGGGGGCACTTTGGCCAAGCGGCAGCGCGCTCGGTTAGCGAACCGAAGGTCCTGGGTTTGAATCCTGGTGAAGGCTAGGATTTGTTTCTGGTTCTCTGATGGGTACCTGACTTTAGTTGGGGTAAAGTAAAGGTGGCTGGGTATTGTGCTGACTACACAATGTCGTGGCCACAGAAACTGGTGATCGCTGCTTCACTGGCCCTATGGTCCGACAGGATACTTTACTTTTTTTACTTATTTTATCTTAATATTTAAAGATACTTTTTGTTGATAATAATGATAATCAGAATAATATAAAAATGAAAAAAATACAGTGATATTAGATAGTCCCTGTTTTAATATGCAGTATTAAATACTTGCAACTGGTACATTGCGAGAAAGTTTTTTGGCACAAGGTGAACAAATGGAAAGCTATGGAAGTTGAAGGGGATTTCCCTTTCACTTTAAAACACAGGAGTGAGCAGAATTCTAAGTTAATCATTCAACTAATGAAATCTTAGTAATGTTTATATGTTATGAATGAAGAGTATTTGAGCAAACCTAGCATGAAACATATACAAGTGTCTGGACTGAAAACTTAAAAAAAAAAATTTATTTCAAATAATGTAAACCCCTGTGCCTTGATGAATGAAACACAGCTGGCTGGTTGTTAACTGTAACTAATATATTTTTATTTAGGCCGATTAGGGTTAATGTGTTATATATCAAGACTTAAATAAGAATAAAATATATATACTGAAAAATTTGTGTTCTTGGCATATCATTAATATATTTCATGAATTTCATGTAAACTCTATTTATTGTGTCACACAAGAACTATAAATAGCTATTAAATCACTCTGCTGATAGGCAAGATTCATTTTTTACAATTTTTTTAATAGTAACAATACTACTATCGTTTTTAGAAAAATCCATTCATACTGTGATTCATACATGGTTATGGAGATCTGCATATTACATAGTGTTATATACACAAACTTACGTTAAGTGTTATGTCAAATATACTTATGCATGTAAGATACCGTAATAGAATAAAGAGAAAAAGAAACACAATAATTATTTCCAAATTGTAATGATAAAAAATAGTATTAAAGAAAAGCATTAACATTTTGAATGGGAGCTGCATGCCGCTCTCAGACCCACATTTTCTGCCCACCCCTGATATATATTGATGTAAATTGGCCATCCTGCTCTAAGTCTTTGAAGCAGCTTGGAGATTTAAAAAAATTGAGCTTTAATAGTTTTAAAAATCATTACAATAAAAATACATATTGATGATTTTTTTCTGGTACCATTTAATATAATTATTGTTCAATGATCCATCAATTGTGAGAGTGTAAATTATTTTATGGTTCTAGTTGTAGTTCTAAAGTTTTTTACTTATGGGACACATTGTAAAAAAATGACACCTAATTTTAGTCATTAGTATATTCATTATATGATGCTTATTACTTTCCAACATTGTAATGTTAATATCAACTTATCGTTCTATAATTTAGAAGCAAAGGGACTAACTACTGCATATTACAAATGAAGCTCATGTTTTTGTGTAAAATTTTAGGGTGGAATCATTTTGTCCATGTTAATTTGATCTTTTGGGGATGTATTCAGAGACAAATTATTCAGCTCCACTGAAACACAGTCAAAAGAAATATTTTTATCATAGTTGAATGCCACATCAACATTACTTGTATCACTCTCAGTGTGAAACACATTCATTTCACTACTTTGATCAGCTGAATTATCTGCCCCAACTATAGAGCTATTTACCATGTTATTCTTCGGCTCTAGCGAGTTACTCAACATGACACTAAAAGAGTTACCCCCCTTATCCAAATCATCTGGATCAAATTCTTTGCTATCATTTAAAGACAATTCTACTTTATCACAACTGCCAGATCCAGTATCCAGTTCACCAATAATGGAATCATTCTCCCAGTCAGCCATCTGATTTTTCAGGGGCCAAGAGAAGTTATTCCTCTCCTCATCTATTACAACTAACCCATCCTTATCCACTTTAAACCTTGGCAAGATTATCCCTCCTCCAGGTCCTGGCACATTTCTTCTAATGCAAGCCTCTGGTTGTGCCACCTCACTGACCTGTGTCCTTCTGCTTGCTTGATGGGTAGATTTCGGATGCTGCTCAAGCTTTCCACCGCCTCTCCATATAAGGTATTTAGACAGGATGTAATGGCCTGCAGAAAGCAAGTCGAGAAAAGCAATGCTCCCGAAAACCAAAGACAGAAACAGTATTCCCATGATGCCGATCCCAGCAGCTGAAGCTCTTTTATCATATGTACTTTCTAATCTGAAAAAAATTATATTATTTTAAAGTCTTTAATTCATAAATACATATTTTAGGTTATAGAATGTGTATAGTGTTATAAAAAATATAATTTGAACATGAAATGTTTTAAAATTGTTAAGCTGTCCTTTGAAAACAAAACCACAACTAATTCACTTTATCAATAACTGCTTTAATAATTACAAATAATATAGACTATATCTAATTTATTTTGTATGCTTATACATTAATATATCAAAGCATTTCAAATATATAAATGGAGAGATTGATATCTAGATAGACAGACAGATAGATAGATGATAGATAAACAGATATAGCTGTATAAGAAGGATAGATATACTGTATATAAATAAATTGAAAGAAATAGAGATCAATAGTCAGAAAGAGAGAGCATATATGTAAACATAACAACAGACCAATAAATTGCTATCATGAAGTACTCAAATGCTGGCTACATAAAAAGAATGCACAGTTAAAGTGGTACTCATTTTAACTGGCCCCCAGGGACCAAACTGATCAGAGAATGGACCAAACTAGTTCAAGAAGTCTTCACCATAGAGCTGATAATGGTTTTCATACTATTTGCCCTGCTAAGAGGTTTTATTGTGACAGTGTATTGATTTGTCCAATCTGTAAAAGCTTTATAGTGTTTTGTGTAAGTAAAGTACCCTTCGGACCCATTTGATCGTAGGGCCAGTGAAGCAGCGTTCACTAATTTCTGTGGTTACAGCTTACTAAGTGATGTGTGGCCAGCACAATGCCAAGTCACCTTTACTTTACCCCAACTAATGTCAGGTACCCATCAGAGCAGGGTAGACATAGGGACACCATCCAGTCCCAGGAACAAATCCTAGCCTTCACCATGATTCAAACAGGATTCAAACCCAGAACCTCCGGAACACCAGTCAAGCGTGCTGCCACTCATCCACTGTGCCCCATAGTGTTATGTGTAGTATTTAATAAATTCATAAACTTATTTTGAGAAAGTTTAGTTAACTTTCTTACTTCGTTTTAAAATTGGATACTGTCTTGGGATCCACTATGAGCTCTTTTTCTATTTCTTTCTTTGTCTTGGTGATCAGCTCCACCGTAACATTTTCACATGTGCAGTTGCATTGCTCACGTTCAGTTGTTTTTTTGAATGACTTTGTTGTCGGCAATTTGGTGGTTGCAGCACTAGAACTTTTGGCTAGGGTTGTGGAAGTGGGTGTTGTTGCCAAGTTCAAGGTTGTGGGCCTAGATGTAGTTATGCCTAGGCCTTTTGTTTTGTAAAAGTAACAACAACATACTTACTCTAAATCAACATAAATATTTTAAATATACTGTTAGATAATTACATATTGAAGAAAGAAAAATCTGTATTGCTCATATAATGTAAAACATAGTTAGCATCAAAGTAATGTCTTCATGTGCATTAGTTTGTGTGAAATAGTGTTTATTTCTAAGCTATATATTTCCCTTCTCAAAGTATTTTAAAAAAAAGGGAGGCAAGAGTAAATATAACCATTTATTCAATCCTATTTTTTTAAACTTTGCTTTTATTTCTTTGTATGTATCATTATGTTTCTGGCAGATAACAAGGTTTTTGGAAGGCTAATTGACTTATTTTCCATCAACCTATCAAATTGAAACTAGGCAAATAGATGTGCTTCTGGTGACAACACGTTGTATTTTCAGGCACATACCCCCACATCAATTCTCAAAACGTTTATTTTTATTACACTTTATAGTGCACATTTTAAAATCCTTATTGAAAGCACATGACTGACAGATTTGCACCTTTTTTGAAAAAAATAATATATAGATCTATTAAATTGGGTGGTAAAGGACAAAATCTATGGAAGGCTAATGCATAAAAAAATTGTAGGCTATATTAATATATAGGCCTAAATAAACAAATATTTTTAAGTTCAAGGTACTTAATAATAAACATTCCATCCTTTTATTGTATTTAAAGTAATAATATATTTTAGTTTTCTTTTTCAATTCATTAGGCAGATGACCATTGCAACTTACCTTGTTCACAAAATTCACCTGACAACTGGTTGCCACAGAAACATTTTACAACATTGCCAATAGTGTAGCATGATCCATTATTTTGACAAGGGCTGTCTGAACACTTATCTATCCCTGAAATCATGCAAACTTAAATAACAAACTAATGTATTTTTAAAGAAATAGTACATTTTCTTGACATAAATACATGATTTTTGGCCACTGCAAAGAGTAAAGTAGTAATAATACATAAGGCATTAAACTGTAATTAAGAAATACAACCCAATAACAGCCTGTTGTAATGCTCAGATAAACATAAAGACAAAAACATTTTCCTTATCCCTTATGCAAGAACAAATGCACTCTTTCTTCCCAATGGGCATTCAGGCATGGAATGGGTTTCCATGAACAAACCAGGAAAACCAGTAACTTAACATCATTTAAAACATTAATTAAGATTCAAGACTAGACTCAGATCACGGATAAGCATCAGACGCAATACTCTTTATAGAAAGAGCCTCTGTAATATATAAGATAAGATATGAAGTACTTGAGATATTTTTCATATAAAAATTCAAAATTTCATTCTGTTCTTTTCATTTCAGTAATATTATGAGATAATAAATTGCCATGTGTATTGAAAGGATTAATAAAAAAGAAGAATATCCAAGGCAAATGTGGCAATTGACAGCCAGTAGCCTACCACATCCATTAATATTCCTCTGCTAATGCAAAATAAATGTTATAGCGGAGAGAGAAAAAAAATTCTTTTTTTAAACACATGAACCATTAAAAAAAAAATGAAATAATACTATTCAATTTAGTGTTTAGGCCTACACTTAATATAAAAAAAAAAAATTATGTTGACAATCACCGTACTTCAAAAACATAAAATATTTGTTTCTGTATTGGCCAGTATTAAGACTAGAGCTTAATAATAAAAAATATGAGTAGTTTTCCTTTTATTGTTATGTTACATGTATAGCCAGTAAGCTGCAAGTAAGAGTAAAATCTATTTGTGTTATTTAATGACAGAGAAAGATCATGTAATAAGGGATCATGTAACGTAAAACAACTTGAATGCTTGTAGGTCAAACAACTCTTCTTTAGTATGAACAATAATATTTTAATCACTGTATTCTATCACAACATGAGTATACATTACAACTGTCCTAGCCAACATCACTTCTTTCAGACCTATACTAATAAACTCTATTGTCTCTCAAGACCATCCTCATTCCACAGTTGTAAATCATATACTAATTTTTATGCTGAATCTCTGTTCCCTTGTTAACAGCAACATTGTGTCACACTCAACTCACACTTCCTGGTTTCTACTTTCATCACTTCTATTGAACATAAAATCTACGCACCATACTTACACTTACAGATTTGTTCTTGTGCTTTTTAGTTTAAAAACACATAGTAGTATCTTTTCAATTTGAAATTATATAATGTTAATTAATTTAGTATAAGCACATATATAACAATAAATATATAACAATATTAAAAATAAAATAACACGAATTTATGTCTGAACACAAAATAAAAAAATATATAATTTGTACACTAATTTGCTAAGAGTGACTTTGTCCTAAATGAATCAAATGATTTAATTTTTAGACTCTTCTTCCAAGCATTAAATTGCATTTTAAAGGCCTGTTATGAAAAACAATTTAACTAACCTAATGCTGATGACAAATAAAAAAGCTTTACAAACCTATGTAATAATCTAGCTTCATACCAGCTGGAAATGCCATGGAAGACAAATCGCCGCCAACACTTTCAATGATATTACTTGCTGAAGGAAATGATCCACTAGACAAGAAAGTTCTGTTGACAGTATCCACTTGTAAGTTCTGCATTAAAATTGTGTAGACTGTATTGTAGTTTAATAATTTGAATATATATAGATAACATTCTGAATTAATTTTTTTAATATCAACTAGGCTACCATAGTAAAATAAACTATGATTTTGTGAAAGAGGTAATCAGAGTGTCAAAATTGTTTTGACCATGGGATCGTTTGGTTAAAACCATTCTAGCAATAGTTAAACATTTTTGTTTGGTCTCAAAGATGGTGAACACAATGAAGATGTCCTCATATAACAAGAAATGTTGTTTAAAAGATAAATAGCCTTGAACTGCATTTGCAGTTCCATCTTAATCTTAGCTAATGAGTTTCTTCACACTTCAATTAATATTTTGTAGTATATTGTTTTAATTAATGTAAAGTATATTGCTTTTCTTACTTATTTTGTTATTCAAATATTAATTCTTCTGAATGTCCAGGAAGCAATAATTAATGGTATTTAAATATCAAGGCCTAAATTATTTTTTTTTAATTTTGATACAAAAGAATCAATTAAGAGGAATACAGCAGTGAATAAAATAGATATTTTAATTTTCACATTGATTTCAACTCAAAATCTAGTTTGCTTCTAATTTCAGTCCAAATTTAGGATTTAAATTTTAAATATAAGATACAAAGTTATCAACAATTTCTTTTTTGTTTATAGCCTATGCATTTCATTTTTTCTTTTAACTTACATCAGAGCTAGAAGCCTTAATTGCAAGAACTGGAAAACCCTTAAGTGTGTACGCCATGGATCCATGGATGCTAATTTCCCATAAAAGGTCATCTTCATTTTCCAGCAGGCTTTGCCAGTTAAAATATAGGTTGTACTCTGAGTCAAATCTTTCCACTGTAGGTAAAACTGTCATGGCTGCATTTCCCAACAAAGATGTGTATAGGATGGCCATGACTGGCCTGTTTGTCTTTACTTTGACAATGGCCCCTGAGTCCACAGAAAGTTCTTGATAAAGGTTATTTCTTTTCCATGAGACAGGTGGGAAGATATTTACTTCAAAAGGTGTCAGATCTTTAAAAAAAATAAGTGGATACAAATTTCTGTAAGTTTGACCCAAAAAACAACAACATTTGAACAAAAAAAAAGAAAATAAGTTGCAATTTTTAAATAGATGTATTACTATAGTAATCACAATAATAATTTATGTACAAATTAAATGAGAAAATTTACAGCAATTCTTTTACTTGTTTTATCAAATTAAATCCCAATAAATATTTGCCTTTGTATGATTTTTTTATAATTTTTTGTATAAAACTTTTTATATAAAAATAAACAATTGTATAGTGTGTATACATAAAAAAAAAAATGGTTACAGACTTTAATACCTTTTATTGCTTGAGAATCATTGTAACAAAAGACAATTCTAAGTTTTGACTGATCCCTGGCTAGAGGTGTAACAATGTATTCTCTACCCAGCATACTAACAGGAATCATCATCTCTGTAATTTGATCACAGTATTTGGCACTGTCTAAAGACAAATAAACACTTTTTAAACAAAGTCAATTTAACTTGCAGGCAGAAAGAAAAAATAGTTCTATATAGGCTTAATCAATAGACAACAAAGTAGCAGCCTGCAACAATAACACAAATATTTTGATCATCATTAAATCTAGGTTATTTTTTGTTATAGTATGTAAAAAATATCATATTTTAATAACATAACTTCACTTGAAACCATTTATTTCTTCAAATAAGAAAGAAATATGGTAATTTTTGACCAAATAGCAAGGGGGAAAACTCTTTAGGCTTATATTCAAGTTGTTCATTTGTTAAAACACTTAATTATTTGTAGAAAAAAATAATTTGATTAGATAATCATGATTTTCTTTTTAGAGATTCCTAGAGTCAGTATTTTAAATTGTCTTGTCTGTTTCTGCTTTTCCTCACAGCCTAATGTACTTTACAATATCACAATACCTAATAGTGACCAAGGGAAGGAAAGAAGTCATAAAGATATAGTCTTTCAATGATAGGAAGACTACAATACCACAAAATGACGCTTTGTTTATACCTGGATCAAAATATGTGTTGAAGAATTGCATAGAATCATAAAGAAATGTACATACCTTTTACTATTTGTGTGCATTGATTGCCAGAAATAATACCAAAAGGAAGAGTTCCAGTTATTTTAGAACCAGTCACATCAGTGGTGCAAGCTATTCGCTTGACATCCCCTCTGTTTAGATCATAGGACAGTACTTGGCCCTTTGTTACCAATTGCTTACAACTAAAACACACAAAATAAGTAAAGTTGATTATAAATATACCCAGTACATTAGATTTCAATAAACATAGAAAACTATTGCTTAATTAATAAATCCTTATATTTACTTTCAGTTAGCTTCAAAGAATGTTGTTTAAAATTAAAGTTAAAATTAATTTGGAAAAGATATATAGAAAATGTAGCCTAAGTATATTTAGAGTGTATAAAATAAAATTCTATTAGCAATCCTGTCAGCACACAATATTTAATTAAAATTGACCTGACATTGCATTAAAATTTAAATCTAGTCCAAATATGAACTATAATTTAGTAAATATGGAAAAGCTTGCAGAAATTAAAAAATTTAGGTTTTTCCTAATATAGAATCAATTATATTTATAACATGGCCTAATTATATGCAAAAGAGAGTTAAAAATAGAGTGTGCCGTCAAGATGAGGTTAAACATACTTAGCTTCCTCTCCAATGAAATTGATAACAACTTCAACAGCTGTTTTATCTTCTGCTGCTAAGATTATAAATTCTCCTAGCAAGAAAAAAATAGCATTTTGAATATAAAAAAACACAATATTGGTAAAGTGATTTTTCTTTTTTGTTTTTTACCAAAATACAACTTTGATACAAAAATAATTTTAAATACTGAAAAAAAAAAAAAAAAACCCACTGATAATAATCTATTAATCCAATGAAAATGAAACCTGTTCAAAGTAATTGTTTTGTACAATGTTTCTTAATATATACTTTTTCAGTTACGGTATATAAAGACAGGGCAATAATAAGGTCACTATAGGTCCTAAATATTTAAAAGATTATGGAGCCCCTCAAAAATTAAAATTTCTGTAATTTACAATAATAAAAGAATTGTTTTGCTTCAAGCATTATGCATCAATCAACTTTTTGAAGCATTTTGGTTTAGATCTACCTTGTACAGTATTGCAACAATATGATAAACTCATGTTGTGGATATTTTCCATAGTTACATGATTTTACTTAATGGTGAACCAAACCCTATATATAGACTTTCTTGTATATGGCCTATCTATACATTTTAATAGTAAAAAGGACTCAAATTTATTTAAATATGAATAATACCCTACCTATTATCTTATTTGTAGTTCCATAATTACCATAGGTTGCCACGAGGTATTTATGACCCCATTTTTCAATAGGTATTGCCATAAAAGCTGCTCTGGATCTGTAGTGATTGCTGATGCCATACACAGAGACTGGTTGTGTGGCATAAACAAACACTGACTTCTTCTCTTCTCCAAGATTTGCTAGGTTGGAAATTTCACTGGGTAGCTACAGTTGTGAAAGAATAAGAAAATGAGACCATCAGTAATTATAAATGAACAGTAATAACAGCTTGTTATTTGGGCTATCTAGCCTACTGTTTAGACTAGACTCAAACCACGGATAAATGTAGGAAGCAATAATCGTCTGTATAGAAGGAATGTCTGTGACATATAAGATAAGATGTGTCTGTTTTACAGATCTACAAGTTTCATTAGTTTGAATGTAGCCAGTGTGTTCATACCCTGTATGTACAAAAACAGACACCTGACCTACATATAATTATGCTTTATGACTATGAACCATTATTAAAGAAAAATAACAGAACTGTTGACTAAAAAGCTTCCACAAGAAACTTGCAGGCATTTTTTTATAGAAATTAAGTGAAACTTATTTTAAAAAATGCAATATGTGACACAAATCAAAACTTTAACAAAATATTCAAATAAAAATACTAAAAGTGCTCTCTGCCCAATCATGATTGGTTATCTACCTTTAATAGCATTTTTTAAAAATTATTTGAAATATATTAGCAAAGGATAATGCATATTTTGTGCACATGTATCTTATGTAACAATGTGTAGATGCACCTTCTAGATAGACACAAATTACGGTACCCGGTAGTTGCTGCAGTCTTTTAAGTCTTAAGTGATGTTAAATAGTGATTTTTTTTCGGAATAGTTTAAGCAACACATTTCATTCCCCACAAGTTCCACCCACAAAGAAATATAATTAATATGATTTTGTTCTTGTGTGTGGATGAAGAAAAGTTGTATCTCTATCGTAGTCTAGAAATAGTCTATTAAAATACTTTCTGGGTCATTTTTTTTTTTTTAATATGTTGTTGTATTTTTTGGTTTGGCCAAAAAAATAGGCCTATTAACCGATTAACTAGTCTATATATGATAAAACCTTTTTGTTTTTTTCTGTCTCTAATTTTTCGTGAGAAAAATTTAGGTGCATCGGTAGGCCTATAGGTCTGAAATACCTTCACTTTAAAGCTGGAATCCTTTGCCAGTTGGTATTGTGATTGATTTCCGGTAAAAATCACATGAACATAGACAGTTGTCTCAGCATACGTAGTAATGACCATAAAATGACGAGGTCTCCCGTCAGAACTTGGCAGAAACGACAACATGAATGATCGACCCTTGCTATTAGTTTGACTCAAAGCAAAAAATCCACCTGAAATGTTTTTAATTATTAGAAAACTAAATTTCTAAATAAATATAGTTGGCAATTGGAATGATTTGTCACTTCTAGATGTCTCAGATTACATATAAGTTTACTATATACAATGAAGATTTCCGACATCCAAATTTGCCTAAATTAAAGATGTCCTAGGCCGATTCTTGTATTGGCTCTATTTCAGGCGCACGCAAAGTCTAGAAAATTTAATGGGAATTCATAGATGTCCTAGTCGATGTAAAAATTGTAATTTTCTCCAGAATATAGAGGTTGTCCACAAACTTACCAATAAAATAGTGGCTGACCTCAATCCCAGTCGAAAAGGAAATAACCAACACCCCAGTGTTCTACATAACAACACTTTTATTATCTGGATATTTTTAAGCCTCTATTAGGCTATAGGCGGCCTATTCTAGTTTTTGTCAGTAACATATAAAATAAGATGTCTTCTAAAATCTACAAAGCGTTTCTGTGTCTTCCCAAATCAATCGGAGAAACAGGTGGGCTTGCCTCACAATTCCCCATCCCCTTTTGGAAAGACAATTAATGGTATGGGACACACCACTTTAAAGACACACTTTTTCTAGAACACAATAATTTAGGCATCATTTTTTAGGACACAATAAATTTAAGGCATTCTATTATAATATTGTAGGACACACTATGTTTAAAACACAAAAAATAAAACACATTATTTTAGGACAAAAATATTTGTAGGACACTATATTTCTAGGACGCAATAAAAAAAGTATTTTTAGGATTCAGATGCATGATTTGAATAACCAAAATGAAATATTGAAAAGAAGGTCACTCACCCAACAGTACTAGAACAACAAGCGACACGTTGCGTGAGCTCATTGTGATTTGCAGATTTCACATTAATTAGTCTAGGCTATACACCCAAATTTACGGAAATCACGATTTACTCCCATAAAATACTGCAGTTCATTGTGTGTTCTTTACCTTGACTTGTGTCTTGTAGTGTTTAACTATAACTACTTAATCCAACAGTAGTTAGTTTAATTTTGTGTGAGCTTATGGGAAATTAGAGACTTGTGGTTTGTAGACCTATCAATATCTTCAAAACTATTTATATTTTGTTGCCAAGAGAATAAAACAAAAAACGCTTCCATAGAATATTAATATGTATCATCAAATGTCTAACGACACGGTGAAAAAACGCACACACATACACAAGAAAAAAAACATCGACACTAAATGATCACATTGCAAGCCTGATCCAGTGTTTCTCAAACGTAAAAAAAAATGTCTTACCTAGCGGCCCTTAGATATATGTTTGATGGCTTGCGACCGCTTTGAAAATTTACAATGAAATGCCCGACTCCTAATGACCAAATACATGCTTTTTTTTCTTAACGTTTTCATCTATCCCCGTGTAATATTTGTGGATGTATAATTAAAACACGTTTTTAAGTTCAGAGCACACGACAATGACATGTTCCCGCATTGGATACCATGTAGTCATGTAGGCCTACCACAAGGAATATGTCCACTTTGTCGATGATCTCTTTTAAAGCAGTTATGGTGCTCAAAGCCACTTCTGTACCCATGGACCTCAAAGCGGTGGGCTAACGCATGGGGGACATCATCCGACAGCCCCTGATGCGCGTCCAACACTCATTGTACCGCGAGGCCCCGAGGCTCAGTGAGGAGGAAGCAATGAGCGCAGCGTTCCCACATTAACCCGGAACTGGTACCTTGATGCCCATATACCTATAGTATGAGATTTGCGCTATCCCGAACATAGTGCACAGATTGTATTGTATAACGTTATTTTGGATTTCTTCTCCGTCAACACCTACTTTCAATAGTACATGTTAAGTCAGATAACTTAATTCAGTGAGAGAAACTCACTTTCAGAAGGACAAGTAAAGTCAGATAACTTAATTCAGTGAGAGACACTCACTTTCAGAAGGACAAGTCAAGTCAGATAACTTAATTCAGTGAGAGAAACTCACTTTCAGAAGGACAAGTAAAGTCATATAACTTAATTCAGTGAGAGAAACTCACTTTCAGAAGGACAAGTAAAGTCATATAACTTAATTCAGTGAGAGACACTCACTTTCAGAAGGACAGGTCAAGTCAGATAACTTAATTCAGTAGGAAACAATCAAATTACGTTTTGGCCTTATTTAATGTTCAATTATTAATGCATTTTTGTTTACTGGAAAGTAATCTTTTTGTGGACTCCCTGGCATAGGACCCCAATTTGAGAAACACCGACCTAATCATTTCATTTAATGTTTGTTTTGCCATGCTTGGGTCGAGGAAATTAATCAGCTTCTGATTGGTTAATTCATCATTATCTCCCTTTATTGATGTCTCTCATTCCCTCCCTTTTCATATTTTCCAATTTTTAAAAAATACCGAACAAAGTAAATATGGATAACTCCTGTGCTGCCTTCACATCCAACGCTTTCATCTGTCAGTGTTCTGGCCAGAGGCGCTTGCCCACACATGGTCGGTATTGGAACGTTTATTTCGGAAGATGTATTTTGGAAAATAAATTGCATTTGCTATCTTAAGAACCTACTTGCAGAATATGCCCCATCAAGAGATCTGCGTTCAAGTGCACAATTGTTGCTGAAGGCTCCCAGTCTTATTGGACATAGGGAAAAAACTTTTGGAGTGCGCGCCTTTGAGTCAGTGGCGCTAGTATTATGGAACAATTTGCCTCTTTGACTAAATCATACTGAATCCAAGTCATTTAAAAAGAACTTAAAGACTTATCTGTTTAATTACACATTGTGTAATCATGTCAAAAACAGCGCATTGAGCATGCTATTATAGCATGGATAGATGCGCTATATAGCCTAAATATTCATTCATTTAAGAGGCACCCTGATGATGCTGAAAGGTGGAAAAATACAGAGAAGATATATATATATATGTATGTTTTTATAGAGTTTCGATGTTTATAAGCGGGAGGATTGGGACCTACGACTAAAAAAAAGAAAGAAAACAAGCTCTGGGTACACATTTAGTCTGTGTATTTGATACTATTGTCCTTCCTATTAACCAACCCGAGATTATAAGTCATACATGACTGTCAAATCCTGTGACTGGTTATTATTAATTAGCTCACGCACGAGGTCAAATAAACACAAAGCTTTTATTTACGATCGACGGTTCAATAAATGCGTATGATTAAACAATCAACAATTGTCAATTATTTCCCTTTGGTAATTTTTCTCCCGCTTGCGTACTCTCTACTTTATAAAGTAAACTAATTTTAACTGCATTGGGTGAATAGATGTTATGGTTATAAACAAAACAAACGTGATCTATGATTGTAGTAAATATACTAAGACAAGGTTTCTTGAAGTCAACTGTGAGAAGATTCTAATGTGTGTTTCAATGTATGTATTGGAGTGTGAGGGAAGAATGTAAAACTCAACTAAAAGTAATTTATATGTAAAAAAAAAAAAACTACAATGTAGAAATGTACAAAATCTTGTTTTTATTGCAGAAGTAAATAACTATTTTACATGTACATAACAGGTATGGAAACATTGAAATTGGCAAAATGACACTTATCAATACATTAGTTTATGCCTGATACATCATAAGTATAAAAAAAAGGGGACTTCAATGTGACATTTTATGATTATATGTAATACATTATATAAAAGTATATAAGTTAAATACATATATTTATTTATATATTCTTGGATTAATCTATATATATTTTCACATATAACAAACAGTGTAAACCTTTAACAAACATGCAACAAATATTTACATTAAATATTTACTTATAACAAAAAAAAAAGATGTATTCAGAAGATGAAAAAAGAACATTAATAGCCAACATTATTGTCAGTCACCAGAGATGCAAAGTAGGTGAGAGATCATTGATGGCAGTGAAAGTTAAGTGTTACAAGTAATCTCATGAAACATGGGGCTTAGCAGCATCATAGTGTCCCATTCAGAAATGACAGACTTTCAACCAAATAAATTTCATAATTTTATTATTCCAAAATATATTTGATAAAAATGAAAAAATATAAAGTTGGAGCAATGCATAAAAACAATATTATTTTATGTTTTATATATACATATGTAAATATATATATCGATAGATAGAAAAATAGATATATGTAAAATGTGATCAAATAGAGAGGCCATAATACCATAATATAAATAGTAGACCGACAAAATATTGATATTGAAAGCCCATAAATTCGTTCTCAGTTATTTTAAATTGTCATTAAAATTTTTACAAAAAAATAGATTTAACAAAAACAAAAGAAAGTTTCAAACAAATATAACATGTTTAACCTCTGATCTTTCTTGGGTATTTTATGCATTAGTTATAACATATAGTTATAGGTTTTATCCCTGGAAAATAATGTATAAGATGAAAATGTATTAGTAGGCCTATAGTGGCATAGCCAGATTGCAAGGTGTGGGTGGCAAATAGTGCACGGTAGGAGCGGTAGGGGCAAGGAAGCCAACTACCGTGTGTAGCCTATAATGTGTGTGTGGGGGGAGGGGGGCAATAATGCAAGAAAGAATAGTGAGCATATGGTTAAAATAGCAGGTTAATTTACAACTGGTGCACAATTTCCCCCTAAACTATTTAACAATTAACATAGTACCAAAAGCTCATATATGTCTATATAAAAAGAAAAAAAAAAGGAAAGAAATATTGTTAAAATCCTCGGATTGGAAAAAAAAATTAGGAGGGGCGATGGGGGTAGTAAGCCTGTTACACCCCTTTCGTGGCAAACGCCTATAATAGTTCTATCTAGTCAATATGAAATCTTTAAAACAAGTTTTGAAATGTATTACAATTAATTATAGTAAAGACCTTTCCGTTTCAAATCTATTTTAAACATAAAAGCCAGCGTTTAATTTTTTTTTTACTTGTTATAGGGGGGGGGGGGTAACGAATTGTTGACGTAATTATATAGGGGGGGTCTCTGAAAGTTTGACAGTTGTTGACAAGGGGGAGGGGGGGAGGTAAAAATCGACAAAAAATTGTTGACGTAATTAATGGACGTTCCCTAAGTATAAGTAAACCAAGAACAGAAATGAGAACATGTAATGTTATACTAAACACAATTGTTTGATTACATTGAAATATTTGAAAACAAACTTTAAAAAAAAACAACACTCTTTTAATTATTAATATGCAAAGGTAGAAAAATAATCTCCTAAAACATAATCATCATCAATACGGATGCTTTTTATAAGCCTTAACATCTAGAGCATAGGTTCTCAACCTTTTTCGGCTCACCGCCCCCTTTTACATTTTTTTTCCGCACACCGCCCCCCAACTTAATTTTTGCGGAAACATTTGTTAATTAAAGGGAGATAATTAACCCGTTTCATTTGAGGTAATATTTCTAATGTTTTTTTTTATATAAAAAACTAAATGGCTTGCATTTAAAACTTTGAAATTATATGATAGAACTGTAAAAAATTATTTGAAAATTGTATAAATATTATATGACTAAAGAATTTATATGAATATTTTCAAGCATTACAATAACTACCCAGTTTGTATGATTACTACGTATTTATACAGCACGACTATTGTAGTTAGCTCTTTACAAAGAATTAAAAGGCATTAAAGGACATCTCCGTAAAACAGATCAAAAGAGTAATGTAAGCAGATGTTAAGGCGACAGTCCGGTGAACCAACCAATAGCACCAGATGGCCGCATACCGTATTTGCCATATACTGACCGCTACCTAATCGAAAAGTCATTGCGATTCTTATTTGTTCAATAATATGTATGCCTACTGTTGTGGGATAGCGCTTGCGTTTACATCATATTTCATCCAAAAACTAATCGATTCAAATAGCTGAGGTGTTGAAATTATATTAGGTACGTTTGTACCGCCCACTTGCCCTTCATCGCCCCCCAATCGCCCCCGGGAATGTCAGCGCCCCCCTAAAGCTTCTCATCGCCCCCGTTGAGAACCTATGATCTAGAGCTTTTAATACCACTGCATCATTAGTACTGCTCTTTGATTTACCTAAGCTGGTATCAAAAATCCATTTAAGCTAGAGAAACACAACACACATAAACTAATTCAAAACTTTATAGCTCCACAGGCTAGCATTGCCATAATTACCTCCAACAGGAACACATAGCCATATTAAAGTCAATTAACAAAAGAAATGAACAAAAAAAGACTAGCTGCTGCATACAAAAAAAAATAGCAGCCACTTAGTAGTCGTTGTTGAAAAGAAATTATATAAATCTGAATGAAAAAAATAAATAATTTTTGCCTAATGCATTTCAGATTTCAACATTTTTACTGAAACAAGGTTATTTCAAAACATTTCATTTTATGATGTGCTAAATGTGTGTAAGTAAAGTAAGCTAAACCACAGCAGTGGGAACACAAAATAGACACTAAAGGGAACATGTGACATTTTTTAAACAATGATATCTCATTGTTGTTGTTTTTCTCTATATAAATGAGTAAAGTGAATAGTTTTTGTGAGCATCAGTTATATTTCAAGAAAGGTTTTCAATGTACCATAAGACTGTTCAAAAATATGCTCACTAAGGAATAACAAAGAATGATGGGGCTGCTTTTGAGGGATGCCTTTAGCTGTGTAAGTGTTCTAATGTTACAACTGTTAAAGTATACAGGGTTTTGAATTTTTTTGTAAATAGCATATTTATGAATCAGTTTGAAAAATATTTTAAAAAGAATTTACAATAAATAAACATTTTTTATTTCCCATATAAAGCCAAACCTGCTTATTCCATTAATCATGCTCAGGTGTATTAACTCCCTTGACCTTTTTTTTAAAAACTAAGTCCCTTAACTCATAACGTAACATTCCATGGAGTTTGTCAATCTCAGTCAATTTCACTTCACAGTTTTTAGCTCAATTTATTTTATCAACTAATTATCATCCAAGAGAAATCGAAAGCTAAGTTCAAGAAGGATATGTTTAAGTAAATGAGGCATTAATGAGATGTTCTTTTATTGAGGTCTACATCAATACTGTTAACATCAATCGTCAGCCCTGAGGAAAAATATAATTCACAGATTGTTTTCTCTTTATTTATTATCATTATAATTACATTGAGGAATAAAAGTTTGGTTTAATTAGTGGAATAAAACAAATGGTCACTTTATGAAAGGTGTCACTTTCTTAGGTAAACTAAAGGTGTGACTCTGCAAATAGGTCACTTTGTCCAGCTACCACAAGAGCTGTTGGTCAAATATTAGTACCGATGGCTGGGGTAGGTAATCACATCATCTGAGCTCTGATCAGTTTTTGACATGTATGATTGGATAAGACTGATACTTTGTCCAATCATGACTTCGATGGTGCATCCTTACCCAGATTTAAGATGTAAGTTGAGCTCTAAAAACTTTTCAGATGGTTGTTAGTGAAAAAAAAAGTTTGACAGGTTAATGGATGAGGGTTCCTATTTAGTTTACTAAAATAATATATATTAAAAAAAGATGGCATAAAACATTATTTTACTAACCGCAAACATTTTTTCCATATTTTACGTAAACATAGCCATGGTCACCAAAGTTAGCTCCCCATGAATTACGAATAATATAGTAGGGAACATCACCTGACAACGACAAAGTAATAACAAAATAATTAAGAGAGAATACCTGTTTAGTCCAGTCGTAATTTTATGCAACTTTTATTTGTGCGATACATCAAGAGACCAATTTATTTAATAGTCCATAAAAATCTTTATTATTATCAATTTTGTTTGAATAAGAATTGTGAAAAGCAGACAATGAAATATGGTGTGGATTTCTTTACTAAAATGAAAATAAATAAGATTAAATAAAATACAAATATTCTTTAAAAAAAAAGACTGATTTTTATTATTATTTTAAAAAAAAGGCATGAAATTTTTTTTTTTTAGTAAAGCAAAGTTGTCTAAATGAAATAAAATCTGGGATAATAAGCTTGTGAGTAATATTTAAACAATAAGTTTTTGTCAATACATATTCTGTTTAGGGGTCTGTAACATATTTTGTATTTAAAATTTCTAATAAATGTCATGGTAAAAAATAAATTTTCTGAAAAAAAAAAAGAGGAAAAGCAATAAAATAATTTGTATATGTAAGGCCCTTTTGCAACAGGCTGTGTAGTATTTACCTTCAAGATTGTAGCCCACAATCTGGACTGCATGGTTAAGGTTGGTATTGCAGTGAAACTGTATGATTCCGCCAATGTAATTGTGCCATGTGGTTGCATCTATGGCTACAGCGACTGGACCATGAAATGCTAATGTCTGAAGAAGCAGGCTTTCATTTTTTACATAGCTACAACAGATTAAGAGCAAAATTAATTATTTATCCAAGATGCAGCCCAAGGCCCAAAACCCTGCTAGATTAAAGCTTGGAATTATTGTGAAAACTAAAGAAAAAATATTAAATTGGAAACCAACCCAAAAAAAAAAAATGACTTTTTTAGTTTTAATTTTTTTAGGATTAGGGTTAGGTTTAAAACCAAACGTGAAATGTTTGGTCACAATTTGATCTACAAAAAAACAAACTGAGAAGATTTCTGAATCTTACATAGCCTTACTTTTTGTTTAAGCAATCTTTTAAATGCACTCGTGGCAAGGAGGGTGATGGGTTGTGGCATGTCTCTGTCTTGTCTGTTAGAGGGTAATTCTCAGACCATACAACTCCATTCTGGAAACATAAGTTTGGAATAAAAAAAACTTTTCATTTTCTTTCATGTGAAGTTCACTAAATGGGAAAATGTTAGACATAAAAAAAAAGAGCAAATAAGAACAAATATCTGCTTAGTAAAAATGGAATGTGACCTTATGAGAGTTCATTTAGATCTGAGCAAACCTGAAGAGACCAATCGCAAGCTAACTTGATGCTTCCACCCTCACAGCCGTTGTTGTTCTTATCACAGTCAATGAGCTCTTGGACACTTAGCCCTGGTGCAGAACTGTTCTTTTGAATGCCATACATGCTCTCTATGGTCTCCACCATGCTGAAAGCCCTGAAATCATCAAGAATTCAATTAGTCAGTCTTTAAATATCTTTGATGATGTTAGACAGGTACCTATGACCCATCTTTCTGTCATCCATTACAAACAAATTATTGTTCTATATTTTAAACCATGATCCTTTGGGGGACAAAATACCGTAATCCAAACACTTAGATTTATTTTTACTTTAATTAGAAGTGTTTCTCTGAGCTAATCAAATGTTTCTTCCTGATTCTTACTTCCTTATTTTAAAAAATGTAGTGAATAAAGAAGATGCCATGTCCAAGTACAATATGTGTTAAATTTTTTTTTTTCATTCCTTATATTTATTACCAAGCTATACCAACTAAAATTAGACCTTGTGTGAAGTCTCTGACCAATAAACTAACCTACTACATCAATACTATACATAATATATTTTATTATCACATGTTTGTATAATTAATCTCACCAACAAGCACCACAAGAGCCTTGATCCATCACAGGGTTTATGACTCCTTTGTCTCTCCTGTTGACCATTTAAAAACAACAAAAAATGTTTGTGCAAAAATGGTGAATAAAAAACAATGCTGCAAATATTAGTCTAACTACAACAATGAAGTTCAAAATTTCATTAGGCTAAAAAGAAATTTTAGTATGTAAAAAAAAAGTGTCCCTTTCAAGAGACACATATTTAGTTAAAAGCATTTTAGGAGTTTGTATTAATCAAGCATCTTTTTAAGATGTCATGATGTTTTTTGTTTATTTTCCAGTTGAGTACATAATTTATTCTATGGAAAATACAAATCTAGTGGAGATTTTAAATAAAAGCCTTCTGGTTATATTTTATATATGACTTCAGCACTAAAAAGGTATTCAGTGACCCTAGCCATTTAATCATCTTTTCAGAAAGGACTGTATCAATACACTTAATTTAATGAGTTTAATTTTATCAGTGTTACAAAAAAGAGCCAAAATTGAGAAGAGGTCAACACAGCAAAATTAATAACAACAAAAAGATCAAACCGATACAAGTGGCATCAAAGCTTACAACTTACAATAGATGTTTATGATATTTTAAACATGAATTTCACTCTTGTGGTTAAAGTAAATTTGTCCCCCGTGTGGGTATCAGGGTCCAGGAAATGACCAGGTGAAAGAATAACCCCACTGCTAAATACCACTTGCATGTTGTAAAAGGCGACTAATAGTGGGTTGTCATTGGGTATAACCCGGGAACATAAAACTTGTACCCCCCTTTGTGGTGCAGTTCGAAGGAGGTCCAGATTGCACTACTCTGGATAGAGGTTTTGCGCAACTCCTGCTGGGTTGGGAGGCTCTGGTGTTGGTAGCATGGAGATGGTGGGTGTAAAGTCCTGAAGGGACCTGGATCCAGGATGTGACAATTCCACAGAGTATTCCCAGAATCTAAAAAAAACTATAAATGGCACAACTGAGTGTCATAACCATTTGGAGAGCTCTGTGGATGTTTGAGATTGGACCTTAGGCCAGCCCCTCCTCAGCTGGTTAATAGAAGAAGAAAAGGTTCATTTGTGTTTAACATAGTATTTAGCTCTTACCAGTCTACTTTTGTAGGTAAAATCAGGTCTTGTGTTTTCAATTCATTCAGCTTGATAGCAACATTAGGTTTAAAACCAGTTAAATATTTAGCTGTGTAAGAAAATGTACAATCACAAAAGAACATAGTTACAAGAGGAATTTTAACATTTGTTATTTCATCTAGCAAGATTACCAGGAAGTAATAAACTGTATTTTAGAACTTAGGAGTTAATGAGTTGGGATACAAAGTGGTAAAAGTGGTTATTGTGAATAATCACATACTCTATATCTTTGAAAATGGAAAATGTGCTGTTACCACAAACCGAGTGCATTTGCTAAACTAAGCAGAAGAAGTTAGATGAAATCGTATGTCTTTACACTATTAGTAGTTATTGTTAACTGGAGGTATTTTTTTAAATATGGACTAGGGTGCAGTGATTATAATCAGACCATTATGGATGGTGAGCTAGGCAACATATACCAACATTGAAAGTCTCTTAGAATAGGACGAGCCTTTCACTTGTAAGTTAACATTTAATTATGCTGCCATGCCAATGAACAGGCTAGCACCTGCACTACACTATTTTCTCCTCACTCTAAAATTATTCCAAATCATTAACAAGATATCATTACTTTGTATACATGCAGTTTATAGTTAGGTGTCACCCAGACAAGGGACATGGTGAGACAAAGCTTCTTTGAAGCTCAGTGGGCTCAAAACCCATGCAATGATTTTCAGAGGCAAAATGGGGGATGTCCTCCATCTGTTCACTAACCAGTGTGCTCTAAAAGGGAGTTTTACCAATTTCACCAACTTTGAGGCCCATGGCAACATATAGACTACCAGATTCCACTACACATTCTACTGTGACCATTTTCAAGTCTACATCTGTAATAGAAAGACCACTGTTTAATTTGTGCTGCCTTTGTAAAACTTTTTTGTATACGAACCTTTGAACTCTTCAGGACTCAAATCGGAAAATTTGTTGATGCCATAAACTGAATGACTGCCTTTTGGTAAGCCCTCATTTAAATAATCTGCTCGGGCCACATTATCCTTTTGAAAATAAAAAGATGAATAATTGTAATGAAATGTAAAACAAGGGATTTAACTTAATCTTTATCACTTTCAGTGGAGCATAAGGCAGCAACTCAATTCCACAATGTCTCCCTAACATGGACGAACCAATTTTTACTCTAATAAAAGAGGGTTGCAATTATATTTGTACCTAAAATGAACAATTACATTAAAGCCAACATAACCACAAGATGCAGTTGTTGTTTTACTTTTTACTAGTTTCTTATTATCAACAGTTGAAGACTAGCAAAATATGGTTAACACTTGATTACAGGGCTTGCAGATAGAGCAAAGGCATAATGAATGGAAATCAGCTCAGAAAAGAATAAAATAATGATCAACACCACAGATGACGGAAGTGCAAACATCACATTGAACCAACAACATCTGGAAGAAGTAAATAATTTCAAATATCTAGGAGTAATCATACCCGCAGACGGATGCAGTAAGTCAGAAATTCTAGCAAGGATTGGAATCGCAATGGCGGCAATGGCTCGCCTATATAGAATCTGGACCAGTAAAAGCATTGGTCTCCCAATAAAGATCAGATTTACAGAGCCCTTGTCAGAACTATTGTTCTGTATGGATGTGAGACCTGGACGCTGCTTTCAGCAACTGAAAACAAGTTGCAGGTTTTTGAAAAAAAAAGCATGAGAAAAATACTTCAAATCTCTTATGTAGAACACAGAACAAATGCGTATGTGTGGGACAGAATATCCTTAATAGCAGGCCCTCAAGAAAACATTATGTCACAATAGCCTGTCAAAAACAATCCTCCAAGGCATGGTGGAAGGTGGGCGTAGGAGAGGCCGTCAGCGGAGATGCTGGTTCGACAATGTAAAGAATTGGACTGGGCTGTAGTTGACTCAAATATTGACAACCGCTCAAAATAGGCAAAAGTGGATAACATTATGGTATTGCCATACTTATAAGTATATGGCAATACCAAAATGTTAAATCATGAAGTATATAAATATTATTTATACTAAATGTATAGTTAATAAAAAAATATTAATGAATTATAAATAGTAAAAAAATTTATAGTCAAAAAAATTTTAATTGGGCTCGTACGCGCTGGCAAGTGAACACTAGTCACTAGTAAACTAGTCTTAGTAATAGATAGGCCTAGTAACTAGAGTATGAGTAGGCATATATTTTCATATAATTATATTAATTATTATTATAATAATAATCATTTTGAAATTCATATAATAATGAAATAATGATCTAGGCATTAGGATGATTAGGGCCTATAGTCTATACTCTATAGGCGTAAGGATAGGCCTAAAATCCTAAAGGCTAACTAACTAAAGCTTACCTTAAAAACATTAAAACGATATCGTAATTCTGTTAAGTTTCCATTCTTTATATAAGCTCTATCATGGTTTACGCCGAATGTATAAAAGTCATCGTAAAGTTGTTTAAAATTCGTATACTTTGCATCAGAAAGAGATATTAACATTAGAATCATAAGAGTAACGATAAACTGAAAGCGAAAGAAGAAATCCATTTTGAATATGTCACGTGAATACATGCTATTTATAGAAATAAAAAAATATGTCACTGAACTATAGATTTAAAGTTTGGCCTTGTTGCTATAACTTTTTTACTATAATAATAATTAATTACAGGGACAATAGAATATAAATAAAATATTATTACAATTATTTGTATGAATCTTGTATATTCCATGTCACGGAATACCCAGAAAAAGCAGAAAAGGCTCTATACATTTTTTTAGAGTCACAATATTATTTTGAACGGACCCTTTGAGATTAGGACTGTAGGCTACTGTTGCGCATAAAGAATAAACTAGGCTTCTGGAAAGATTTTTTTATAGGTAGGTTACATTATATAGAGCCATACTCCACGCAAAAAGGCCCATTTGTCTTTTCAATCATCAATCGTTTACACACACACAGAGCTTTAAGGCCAATGGGCAGGCCTACATTAGAGACCAGGTAGGCCTACGTCAAATAAGGCCCTTTCGAGGGCAAGGTCCAATAATGTGGTGGTGAAGTCTTAAAATTTCCTAGGGTAGGCCTATGGGTTGCTAGATACCTTTTTAATTTTTAGAAAATACATCAAAGTTCAGGGATAAGAAAGGAAGTGTTAGAAAAGTGTTTTGCCAGTGTAAAAAGCTTAAATCTAGAGTTAGATAACTAATAATAATAATTAGGTTTATTTTTATTGCTCTGCCAACAGACATATTGTAAGCTCAAGCGCTCATTTGACACCAAGCGACACAAATATACATAGAGCTAATAGTTAGGCCTATACAAGAAAAGGGCTACAATTCGCTAGGTGTAGTAGTGGTAGACTATTAAATACCAAAAAGGCTTGATAACATCACCAAGTGGATTATGTGTAGGCCTACAGCACTGGGTCTCGAACTGATCCCCATGGTACTCCATATTGCAAAGTCGAGCGTGCTGAGACAGAACCATCTATCATCTAGGCCAGGGGTCGGGAACCTTTTTGTCTGAGAGAGCCATGGACACCACATAGGCCTATTTTGAAAAGTAATTATGTGAGAGCCATACATTATGTTTAAAATTAAAAAATAAGTAAATGTGTGCAAGAGTTATTTCCCTTTAATTACAATAAATGCTGGGTTTCTATTTTTCTGTCTTTTAGGTCAGCGGAGTTCTCCTTTACCACTTCTGATGCTGAGTTGCAGTAGACTTTAGCTCATTTGTAGAATGAAATATTGATATGCAATTAATATGTAGATTAAAGGAGTCTAAAGAATTATTTTTTTTTATAATATAACATTTGTCGGCGAATCTGATGCAGCCCTCAATAGAGCCACAACTGGCTCGAGAGCCATAGGTCTATAGGTTCCCGACCCCTGATCTAGGCTATAATAACACTTTGGGTGCGTTCGGTCAGATAGGCTATGATCTGAGCAAACTAAAAACATAACCCGAGCAACCAAATGTGGCAGAGAATCTATCGATTAGAATCTTATGGTTAAATAGGTCAAATGCAGCTGACAAGTCGAGAATTGCGAGACTGGACACTAGACCAGAACCAAATGTGCAAAGTAGATCCATGTACTACATTGACCAGTGCTGTCATCGTGATATGGCACTTCCTGTAAGTTGACTTGAACTGTTCCAAGAGACCACGTTGCTCCAAGTGGGTCCATGACCTTTGATATTAATGATAGTTTTAATACAGGCCCGGTAATTTTTGGCTCTTATAATTAATATTTTGACTTCTTTAAAAACAAGAGCATGCTTGATTGACTGGGGTAGCATACTACACCGGTAGTCAGCGAAGTGTTCATTATTCTTGTAGGCTAATGGTGGGTTAATATGTTCATCAAGACAATCGATAATTAGAGAGGCTGGGATTGGGTAAAGATCTCATGACGTTTTTGGCATCTCCATAAATACCGGGTAGGTTCTTCACATAGGCCTTAGACGAAACTCACTCAAAGAGGAACCATGAAAATGTGAACGCTTGTAAGCCAAGTTGTTTGTTACGACATGTCTTGCTTAATCTGTTCGATCCTTTCACTAAATAATTGATTGAAGGAGTCTGGAGGTCAGTAGTAGAAATGGAAAAGGCCTACCTGCTCCAGCCAACATCTCAGCAGTTAGGCCTACTCTGAATCGTTCTCTGAAAGAATCCGCTCCTTTGATCTCTTTTCACAAAGATGTAGAGTTTTAGCATCATTCACCATGAATTTACTTTTTATTTATTCATGTAAATACGCTGATATTATATGCCCACCATCGGAATTGAAGAGTCAGTTTTCATGATAACCAATGTTAAATAACTTTCTATTACAGTTATTCTAAATCATAGATTTCGTTAATGATCCGGTAGCACGCCCGGCAGGGTGGTGGGAGGGGGGGATTCCGCAAAGATGAAATGTACCTACAGTGTCATAATATGCGACATGCCCTGTAGACATGGCGGCATACAGTGGCCGCATACTGTCTCAGGACTACTCAGGAAGCTTAGTCTTCCACTCGTTGATTGTATAGAATCAATGCCTAAAAAAGCGTCTGGTTTAAAGGACTTTCAGTTTACCAAATGTTTTGGCACGATTGGTATTTTTTGTTTTGTTGTCATTTTATTGTTGTTTTCTTAAATGCGGCCTATTCTGACACCCTTTATATTTTATCGAAGAATGTTCTGCTTTGTTCTACTAGGCCTACGCCCCGTACTATAAAGACCTACTTTTTTGCTCCTACTTCCCAAGTCCGTTGGTTGCAGACTTCAGACTATGACAAAATAGATATGACAGTTTGAAGTCTGCAAACTTTCCAATTGAAAGAAAAAAGAGGCAGTGAAGAGTTCTAGGCTACATTTGTTGGTCTAGATGTGGGTTTCCTTTTCTTGAGTATTATTATTAGGCCTATAGAGAGAGTGTTGGCATAAATATGTAAATATTGAAAATGATATTGTTGAATTAGACCAGTGATTCCCAGATGGAGATGATATGATAATTTACCACAGTCCCCACATCTTATGAGCCTTGACACTAAATATCGCCACATTTTACACTTAATTTTTTGAATATTTTTATTGTTTACGTGTAACCGATAAAAATAAATCAACTTTAGTATTTCATGAACAACAACGTGTAGAAAACAGTGAATTAGACCAGGGGTCGGTAACCTTTTGATAGAAGTGTGCCAACTTAGGATTTTTAATTTATTCAGCGTACCGAAAGCTTAAAATGTATCCTGCTCTAGCAATCAATTTCTCGTAGAAAAGACTTTATAGTGTCTTCCGCGTGCCAATGAAAAAGGCTCTGTATGCCAAGTGTGGCACGCGTGCAGTAGCTTGCCGACCCCTGAATTAGACGATCGTATGCAGATTAATAGGAATAGCGTAAACACATTACATAGTAATACATCACTAATGAAAAACTAACTAAAGCAATTAATACAGTCCTGGGGGGAAACGCCTATCTGACATATTAAGACTTATTAAGTGTTACATAGGGTACATGTAAACAAAATCTTAGGCCTATCTTACATGTTACAGACGCTCCTTCTACAAAGATGATTATTGCATTTTACGCATTATCCGTGGTTTGAGTCTGGTCTTGCGTTTTGATTAGTTGTTTTTTTTTAACCATGTTAATTACCGATTTTCCTGGTTTGTCAAGACAGGGATTACTTTCCCGGCTGCCACTCGAGAAGAAGGAGTGTTTATAATAATATGCATGTGCTCTTGCACATGGGATAAGAAAAGTGTTGTTGTCCATAGGCCTATGTTTATCTAAGCATTGTAATATATTGTTAGTGTTGTATTTCTAAGTAAGAATTAAATGCCCTACTTTACTAATTGCCCTTATGTCCTCTAGTGTTTCTACGTTTAGTGATTTAACTATAATTTGTGTTAGGCCTACTCTTGTCAGTTTGGAATAGTCATTACATTATTCTTACAATAGCGTTGTTAAAAAAAGAGACCAGCCTGTAATTTGCCTTCAAAGATATAGAAACTTTAATTGCTTTTGGTGGCCATGTAACGCTTCAACAGTGCTTTATGTTCATTATTTTTATATAAAAATAACAAACGTATATTGATGGTTGCGTTCGGTTGGCGTACCAATGCCCTGGGTTCGAATCCTGGTGTCCCTGAGACTACCCAACTCTGATGGGTAGTCCATATCTGCCTTTCGTTGGGGTTAGGTGAAGACGTCGGGGCGTTGTACTGGCCACACAATCCGCGTAGTATGCCGCGGCCACAGAAAATGATAAACGCTGCTTCACCCGCCCCATGGATCAATTTGTTTCAACGGGATACTTTACTTTAATATTGATGGATGATGATGATTAGCCATTTCTCAGGAATGAAATAGCAATAGCAATGATGTCTGTCCATAAAAGGAAAAACCCAGAATCATGACACAGTTTCTGCAACACTTTAGTAGCCTATGATACGCGTTTTTTTTTTTCTCTTTCTTTTTCAGTCATGATATGTACTGTCTGAAATATAGGCTATTAAGTTGTTATTTTATACCGAATAATTCAGGAACACACTCCATGCTTGGATGCCGCTCTTGAAGAAAGAGTACGTGTAAGCTTATTTAGGCCTATATGCGTTTGTAACGGCATAATATACAATTTTTAAAAGTGCTTCTATCCCTATGTCTCTCTGAATTGGCCTATTGTAATAGATTAGGCCTAATGTGTTGAATTTCTAAGTAAGAAGTTAATACTTTGTATTTATTATTTATTTTTCTTTGCGCTTTACACTTCTTTCCTCCATTATTTCTAGGTTTAAATGTTTTAAAGATTCCCAGACAGGATAAGCAACCTGCAACTGTGGCAGCGGACAAAGCAAAAACCAGTGGAACAAGAGATCCTCCAGAGACGATGGCGATGGATTGGCCATACACTCCGAAAACCTGCTTCTAGCTCAACAAGGCATGCTCTGAACTGGAACCTTCAGGGAAAACGAAAAGAGGCCGGCCGAGGAACACTTGGCGCAGAGATGTGGAAGCAGATGCCAAGGAGTTTGGCCTTACTTGGGGAAAGCTGGAGAGACTGGCCCAGGATAGAGATGCCTGGAGGACCCTTGTTGGCGGCCTATGTCCTAGGAAGGACCACAGACGTCGATAATCGGCGCCTGTTCCTCAGGGACGAGAAGGCAGAAGAAGAAGAAGTTGTTATTTTATACCGAATAATTCAGGCAACACACTCCATGCTTGGATGCCGCTCTTGAAGAAAGAGTACGTGTAAGCTTATTTAGGCCTATATGCGTTTGTTACGGCATAATATACAATTTTTAAAAGTGCTTCTATCCCTATGTCTCTCTGAATTGGCCTATTGTAATAGATTAGGCCTAATGTGTTGAATTTCTAAGTAAGAAGTTAATACTTTGTATTTATTATTTATTTTTCTTTGCGCTTTACACTTCTTTCCTCCATTATTTCTAGGTTTAAATGTTTTAAAGATTCCCAAATAATCAGCCGTGTATCTATTTTCTCAATTCTCTCTAGTTTTTTGTAAATGTTTTCTTCAGTTGATGGTTCCAATATAGGAAATACATATTCCAGTATAGGTCTAGCAAAAGTTAGGTAGCATTAACTTTCTTGTTATATTTGTAATTCCATTTTATCAGGGCCGGATTTAGACTTGATAAAGCCCTTAAGCTATTTGAGATATGGGGGCCCTTTATAGGTCCAGATATTATATGTCAGTGTCAAATATGGTTTTCAGATACCTAGAGGGTTAAACTGAAATATAATTAGGAAGTATATTGATAGTGAAATAATAAATCTTTAATTTAAAGTCATTTTTTTTCCATAACAAATGAAAGAAAAAAAGAAACAAAAATTATTTTAAAAGGCACAATTTACAAAGTCTTATTATCTAATCTATTGAAACATGTTATAAGGATTCAGGAATTATATTAAACTAAAATATGTCTTTTCTTGCCTTTGCCAGAGCAAAGTCACTGATGACATCATCAAATGGTAAACTTCGTAGTTTGTCACTTTCTATGCACACGAGACTGAGAGAACATAATTTATCTTGAGTCATTGTTGTTCTAAATTCATTTTTTATCCTCTTCAGCTGAGAAAAAGATCTTTCTCGAGATCAACTTGCAACCATTATACTAGGAAAAAATCTCAAAATTTCTGCTACATTAGAGAATGCTAATTGGACACGATTGTTAAATATACAGATCCTGATGTGTCAGACTATCATGTTCCGCTGAACCATAGCCTTGACTATGTCTTACATAGTGTTAAAATGCTTGATTTCTCTTACAGGATTCATGTCAACATCTTCGGGACATGTTTGAAATGATGTTTGGCCTTTGGCATAAAGCTCTAACTCTTTCACGAATCTCTTCTTCTGTAGCTTCTAATTTGTTAAGAATGAAAAATTGTTTGCAGCATCATTGAATACAGAGGCCCTCTGTGCCAGATTTGACTCTGATGCATCCATCATAGGTTTAAATGTTTGATTCTGAACTTGTTTCTTGACTCAAGGTTCTCTAAAGCATCATCCTCATCATCATTGATATGCCTTCTTCTATATCTTCTTTTCTTGTAATAAACATCAAGCATTTTTTGCTTTGCTTTTTCTTTAAAATGATCGAACATATCACTGAAACCTTTAACAAAATCCAAAATTGAAGCATACAATTCCGTTAATACATCTAGACTCTAGACTAATTTGGGTGGGGGGGGGGTCTTGCAGTGATGGACTAGTCTTGTGAAATTCATCCAGCAATTAACTCCACAAATATAACATTACCATAAATTCAACTCCTCCATTCTATTCAAAATTTGTATGGCTAAATTTCTTGTTTCCCTTTCTCTGTAGTATCAATATGCAGCTGATGAAATGCAGAAATTACTCCATCATAACTATCAAGTATTGCTCTTGTGGCCATTGAATGTGCTTCCCATCTAGTCTTTGACAAAGACTTCTTTGGAACTTTTGAATCCTCTTTGAAAAATGACAGCAGTACTGCCCATCTATGTGTAGATGATGAACATATATTAAATATTTCTTGAATAATTCCAAAAAAGTTTTCTGCATCTAAACAACAGTCAACTGCTGCTCTACCAACAAGATTCAGGGAATGACCACCACATGAAATATACATAGCACACTTTTTAATCTTCAATATTATTTCTTGCATACCCTTGTATTTGCCAGACATATTGGCATCATTATCATATGACTGGCCTCGACACTTACTAAAATCTGTGCAACATCTTAGCCATACTTTCTCGTTTGTGGCTACCCATATATAGGAAAGTTATAAAACGTTTAATTGGGAGCCCATCATCTGGTGAAACATACATCGCTATAACAGTGAGCGGATCAATATGGGACCGGACTGGTGTGGAATCTACAGATAAACTTAACTACCCTGCAGTTCTTAAATCATCCAAGATTGAGTCTCTTAATTTATGTGCCATAATTTTGATAAATTCATCACATATTGTTTTAGAAAGATAAGATGTGACACCTGATCATTTATTCCCTTTTTTATATGGCTTGCTAGAAAAGGATCAAATTATTTTTCTATGTTCGAGTAATCAGTGGCGTAGCTAAGGGGGGGGGGCGGGGGGGGGGGGGGGGGCGGACCGCCCCGGGTGACAGCATATGGGGGGTGACACTTTGACATCTCCAACAAAAATTTTCAGCCAGGCTAAGGTGCGAAAATAGTCTGAAAATAGAATTGTGAAAAAACCCAACCAACACAGGAAATGTGACCTTTATGACGTCACATATTTCGAATTGGAATCTATCAACCGGGCGTCAAAAATATTGTCTGAGCGTACTTTTTGATAGCACACCGGACGTTTCGCATACAGATCAAATGTCAACCGTAATTAGATATGTACACATCAGCGGTGGTACAGTTGAAGTGCGGGAGTCATTCCTTGGATTTTTTTTCATCTGAAAGGTAAAACAGCTACTGCATTGACTGGCGAAATCCTTGAGAAACTAGAAAACAAAGGACTGGATATTCAGTTATGTCGCGGTCAAGGGTACGATAATGCAGCAAGCATGGCTGGAATCCACGGTGGTGTGCAACAAAAGATCAAAGACATTAATCCGAAGGCAATTTTTGTACCTTGTTTCAATCATTCTCTGAACCTTTGTGGCAAACATTCGTTTGCTAACAATCCGTCTTGTGTAACGTTTTTTGGAAGTCTTGAGGCGCTGTAAACTTTTTTTGCTCTGTCGACCCATCGCTGGGATGTACTAGTGAAATACACAGGTCTAACAGTGAAGAGACTGTCCACAACTCGCTGGAGTGCACATGCTGATGCAGTGAAGCCAGTGATACAGAAGTTTAACCAGTTTGTGGAAGCCATTGAAGCTCTGTGTGATGTCGAAGAAAGCGTCGAGACAAGAGGTGCTGCGCACAATCTGTTGCCAGCTATATGCGACTTTTCTTTCGTTTCGTTCTTGTTTTTCTGGGCTGACGTTTTAAAAGAAGTCGACTTAGTACAGAAGTACATGCAAACACCAGGTATTACTGTGGACATGGTTGCAACCAAACTAAGGGCTCTCAAGGTCTTTTTGGAAGAGCAGCGCACGAAAGTTGTTGACAATGCCGTCCAGCAGGCACTTGCGAAATGTGAAGAACGTGATATCCCTACAGAGAAGAGAATCATGAGAAAGTGAAGATTGCCGGGAGATAGTGCAAGAGATGCTGGATTGTCATTGCAGCAGAAGACCAAGAGAGCAATGTTAGAGTGTCTGGACCGTTTTCATATGGAGTTAGATACGAGAGGAAAGGCAGTGAATGACATTTTGCTGACTTTTTCTGCCGTTCAGCCAGACCATATTATTTGTGCCTAGGACGAAGAAATACAGATGTCTGTTACCAAGCTCACAGCCGTGTATGATGAGCTGTCTAAAGAAGACCTTTGTCTAGAAATACCATGTTTAAGGCGACAGCTACAAGCAGCCGAAATAAACTTGGAGGAAGCCAAGCACTGGACTGTACTGCAATTCCTACGGTTTATCATCAAGTGGGACTTTGTTGAATCATTGCCATATCTTACGCTGACTCTAAGATTCTTTCTGACAATATGTGTTTCTGTGGCATCGTGTGAAAGAAGTTTCTTCAAAATGAAACTTATAACAAATTACCTCCGGTCAACCATGAGCCAGTCGAGATTGTCGGATCTGGCTGTTCTGTCCATTGAACACGAGCTTACAAGACAAATAGATTTTGACGATTTCATTGACCTGTTTGCAACAATGAAAACAAGAAGACATTCCTTCTAGGACTATAGTGTCGATAGACATTCTTTTGGTCTGTGCATTGCCGTGTTTTGCATTTAGATGTTCTGAAAGTGAACAGTTGCATTTTAATTAAAAATCTTTGGATTTGAACTATTTGTTTTGTGGTATTGGATTCCGATGTTGTCTAGGATCATACATGTAAGCAGTAACGTACCGGTCAGTAGAGTAAAGTAGAGCCTAGAGGTAGAGTATGTATGAAAATTTAGCTACACCTAACCATTCAGCATAGGGTCGTGTGGGGTCACTGGGGTGACATTTGAACGGACCGCCCCGGGTGACGTTTACTCTAGCTACGCCACTGCGAGTAATCCAAGGAAATTGCCATTGTGAGAACCAAATGTTACCTTATCTCCGTTGAAAGGTAAACCACGCTCTGCCATAGTCGGCTAATTATGACTGCCAAAACTCGTTCAAGAACATTTTTCCAGTAGGCCTACTGCCATTTATTATTTATATATAAGCCTAAAATAATGCTGCGGTATATTTAAGTAGCCTATATATGACAATTGCTCACTCGAACAATATTTTTTGGGGGCCCCCAAGAAAGTGGGAGCCCTAAGCTATGGCTTGTTTAGCTTATAGGTAAATCCGGCCTTGCATTTTATGAAGTCTAATTTTGTTGTTGTTTTCTTTATTCATAATTAGGCCTACGTGCATTCCATAATTATTTGTAATTTATTATTACTTATTAGTAGGCCTACTTTCCATTTTTAGTTTTAGTTAATTGTTGGTAGGCCTATTAATTTGTAACTTTTTCTTTGATACTAAGCCCTAGGCCTACTCCTAATTAACAGTGGGCACTTTTCTTGTTGGGAGGACACAGGTTAAGCCCCTATTCCAATTAATTTGATTCTGTATTGATGATAAGAAAGATAAGAATTCCATTCTAGTCCCTTGAAATGTAAACATATTCAATATAACTTTAAAACAAAAGCATGGGGTTAATAAATTATTACAATGCACAAGGGTTCCTTATTAGTTTCCAATGCTGGGCATAGGTATAGAATAAGGCAATTTAGGTCTATATACTAGGCCTACATACCTGGGTACTTTTATTTTTTCATTGGCGTATTCTTACTTGCTCAAAAGAGTATTTTGAGACCGTTGACCGGATTTTGACGCGTAACATACAGAAAAAAACACACATTATGACTAGAAGGGAATAAAAGAATACATCCCATAAAGAAAAAAAAAATTCAAAATTTACAATCATTTTCTACTAGAACGGATCTGTTGTTAAGAATAAATGCATTCAGTGTGCATTGTAAAATCTTACTTGACACACAGTTATGAAACAATAAACATTTATTTGCACAAATACAACTTTAAAACGCATAAATATGTTAATGCTTTATTACCTTTGCAGTCCTTTTCTTTTATGGCGAAAAACAATAGGTGTTACCGCAACCATTCTTAAATAGGCTATAATAATTATGCTCTATGTATGTAAGGTATGTTATCTGAATAAATTCTCTAAAGTAAACATTGATTTAACTGGAGAATGTATAGGCTACTAAGCAAACTCAAGTCACTAGTGGTTACATGGGTTGAAGAGTGTCCATAAAAAAGTAAATGAAGGTTTTAATAAAAAACAGACAAAGTGACATTCATACAGGCATGCAATAACTCGGATAGAAAGGTATAAGATAGACGAACGTACGGATGGACGAAAAAAAACCCAGACAGATTGATAGATTGACCGACACATAAACAGATATTCTATAACAGTGATGGTGATCCTTTTTGAGGCCGCGTGCCCAAATGCAATACAAGACCAACTTATTTCTTTCAACGTGCCAACACAACAATTAAAACAAAATACTGAGGTTTTATTTAAAGGAAAAAAAAACAGCTCATACAGTTGTCCGAACTAGTTAACATCTTTTGTAAAAAAAAAAAGAATGACAAATTAGCAGATCTTTGAATGATACAAATAGTCTTTTATAAAAAAAAAACATGAACTGTAGTAAATGAACAAATTATTAATAGTTTACAATTACACAATTACACTTAGGCTATTACAGTTAGCTGTATGCATTTGGCATGATTTTGCAAAGTTAATGCATTTTTACAGTTGGAATATATTTCAGCTGTCCACTTTGTAAGTCTCTTTAAAAAACCTGCAAATTTCTTTCAAATGTTCTGATATCACAAAACATCATATCTGCTGTTTTTTCTGAACCTTGTTTTTTTTCCAGTTCATCGAAGTGTGCTGTAAAATTTGTAAAAAAAAACGAGGTTGTTAAGGCCTATAAGTGAGCTGTGGATAATCCTGCCCCTTTTGAATCATAAACAGCCTAATTTCATCCAACCATGCTACAAATCTTTCCAATACTCGTCCTCTGCTCCGTCACCTGACATTATTGTACATGAGTAAAGTATTATACTGCGCCTTGACCTCATCGAGAAGTGCGTGAAACTGTCGACAATTAAGAGCACGAGCCATGATGTAAATTTTTGTGACATCTTTGAGGATATCATATAATTTCTTGGTGCTATCCCTGGCACAAAGAACTTCTTGGTGTATAATAGGCCTACAGTGAAACTGAACGACTGGGTGTTTTGCTACTTTAACAAAGAACAGTGTGAAGCCAGAACCGTCCCCCAGCATGCAAGGTGCCCCGTCATTAGTAACTGAAACAACCTTTTCTGATTCCATCCCATCCCTAGGAGTGTGGCTATAACTAAGCTGTTCCATTTTTGGAAAATGCTCGCGTTCCCACAGAAATGGCCCTGCGTGCCAGCTGTGGCACGCGTGCCATAGATTCGCCATCGCTGGTCTATAATCTAGACAGATAGATAGTTAGAACACAAAGATAGATAGCATAGATAAAACACATAGATTATTAAAGATAGCTCAGAAATATAGTCCAGGAAGATAACAAAGATAACTAGATAGAAAGATCGCTAGATGGATATATAGAGAGAGACTTATTGATAGATAGATAGATCAATAGACGAATAGATATACTTTAGATACATAGGCTTATATAGAGATAGATAGAAATGTAGGTTAATAGATAACAGGCAGACTTTGAACTTAGATTTTTTTTATACCTGTGTTTGAAATCATAATTTTATTACGGATATAAAATTTCATATGAGCCAAGGATTATTTTTTGATGGAGTCACCAGAGCGTGACATGGCGACACAGGCCAAAGTTTTTGGAGCTTATGTGTTTTTTTTTTTGTCTTTTTCGATTGTAAAAAAAAAAATCACGTCTGTATGTCCACTAGTTCCCGTCTCTCACAAAGAACTAGCATTGAAATTGTTAGAAACGTATTCGCACTTTTTTTTAATACACGGTATCGAGTTCGGTATCGAAAAAAAACAAACAAATCCAGATCGTGGCAGACACGAAAGAATCAGTATTCTAAGTATTCGCTGGAGCATGGCGGTTATCACATGACCGTATCACTGTTGGGTTAGTTAGGGACTTTTGTTGCTCGGCTGGGTCAGACAAGGTTAAACAGCTATTCGCAAATCATAGGACATGGGCGTAGGCATTACTTTTTTTTCCGGGCGTTTGGTGGAGGAGTTGGGGCGCTTGTATAAAAAAGTAGAAGTATCGAGTTCAGAATGGGTGGGTCCATACGACTCGCAAAACAGTTTTCATCGGTTTCCCCACGGCTTACAATGAGTTTATGTGGCCAGCCCAATGCCCAACCGCCTTTATGTTTCCCCAGCCATAATTGTCAGGCAGCCTTTAGAGCCACTTTAGAACTGAGGACACAATCAAGTCCCGTGGATTACATTGGAAATGGCGAAACAAAAGTCCCAAACCACCGTGTCGCACGACTATGTGGTAATCGAATATAAAGAAAATATCTTCAATTGATTAAGACATATATTTTTTCCGTCTAGGTCAACGCCACTGGCATCCATTAGAAGCTTCCTTAGTTGTGTGTCTGTGTGAAGGCTCTGTGTGTGTTTGTGTGCAAGACTGGATTAGCCATTAAGCAAAATAACATTGTGCTTATACGGCAGGGGTGTGCTGCATTTTTTTCGGTCATTGGGCCGTGTAAATAATTTGATACAAGTAGATGGGGGCCAAACATTCGGACCGTTTTTTTTTTCAATTATTATTAAAATAAAGTAAAATTTAAAAAAATGCTTTAGAAGCTCTGAATGGGTTGGAGGCACTAACAGGCTTGGCAGACCGAGTTGTGGCCCGCGGGCCGCCTGTTGCACGCTCCTGTTATAAGGGCATCAAGGGAAGAAGGCATCGCATACATTTTCTATATCACGAATTAACCATTGTCCATGGCTTTAATGTTGCAATAGTAGGCCTACAAATTGTGTAGCTAAACCGGGATCTCCCCCGAAAATGGCACCACACGCGAAATAAAAGCGGGTAATTAATAAAATCGTCCGTATGGTTATGCCTTTTGATATGTAACACCGTGATCATTGCTGCAAAACAATTGTAACAAATTAATAGTCCTCTTTTAAAACTTATTTTCGAAATAAATATAAGCGAAGATGGGAGTTATACTCTCTTAACTCTTTCGAGCTCATTGGTACTTGTAACCCTTTCTTGTTCTCTTTGAAAAATAACTAGTCTAGAAAGGGTTAAGACTAAGGGCATATAATGGTAGTAATCCTGTCCTGTATGTGTGTTACCTTTGGCAGAAATCCGAAATCAAAAGAAGAAAGCTTATGGACAGCTTCTAAGGTGCCTTCTACTTTACGATTGAGGGCAAGTACAAAGAATGTGCTCAAATAAGTAGAATATTGTATTTTTTTTTTATAGAAACCTACTTCATTGAAATTTAATCAGACCCTCGGGGGTAATTATTTTTTAAAGCGCAGTTGTGTGTCTGTGTGTGTGTGTGTAGCTTTGCAAAATGTAAGAAGTTGTAGAAAAATGCATTAAATTTAATTCGCAAGAATACAAATGTATTTAGATATCTAGTCTGAAATGCGCCGATTGACATAAAACTTTAAAAAGTTTTTACTTGTGGGTTTGGTAGAAGATAAATTTTAATACAAATCCGGGTTTGAATTTTGAATCGTCTCGCTTATCTATTCCATTTATAAAATGGTTTTATGTTAGTTCGTTGGGGGTGGTTGAGGAAGTCAACCTTTTTAAATGTCTTTTTTTTTTTTTGCACGCCACTGTTTCTTGTGTTGCCAGACTTGTCACAAGGCAGTACCAGAAGTAGAAAAGAAAAAATATATAATATAAAGAAAAAGAAGTAGGTATCGGTTCTGTATACTTTAGGTTTCCGCGATACCCTTATGACGATTACAAGCCATGTAAGTTTACAAAGGAAAAGGAAATATCGTGTGTGTGTGTGTGTGTGTATTCGTTTGTGTGTGTTTGTGTTCGTTTGTTCAGCCGACGTTCGTGTCAGTACAGTGGGACTGCTAGCCACTGTCGATGGCTTGGATTATCCAATATTTCAGATTAAGGTGTTTCTGCTGAAGTGGATATTCCGTTCTGAACGTAAGTATTAAAATTGTCAGACATTTTGTTTATCAATTAGATCTATATGCTAAAAGGTTATGCTTAGTTATTTTTTTCTATTTCTTTCATTTTGTATTTTGTTAAATTTGTTTTGATTTATTAAATTAAGTTGACACAATTTTGTTTCTGATGGGCGACAAACCAGATATTTTAAATGTGAATTGACACACTTTTGTCATGGTATCGTGCTGAAGCTTAGTACATAGACAAGTTTCCAATTACAACACATTCTATCAAATTTTCCTTCCTATCTCTCCTTTACTTAATCAGTTTTTGACCGTTAATTCCTATTATAAAAAGTAATATGCGCATTTACTTTAAACACGTACCAGTACCATATTGTGTTGATGGTGGATTCGATTAAAAAACATTATATTGTATTATACTCAGTAATGTTCTTTCTTTCGATCTTTGAAAGGCTAATGCCAATTTAAATATTAGTCACATTCTAGTGAAATGTGCGTTTGTATTCAATTTCAGTTCGATGGCCACACACATGCCTTAAATAGATCTATGCGGTGGGTGGCCAGAGAAACTGGTGGACAATGCGTCACTAAACCTAATGGTCAAGTAGGACCCGGGATTGATTTACCATAGCCAATTAAGAACATAATTCTATAGGCATCAAGGGGAAACACAAACATTTACCATAGCATCATTTTTATCAACAGCCCATAAGTGCTAATCTGCTAATAGTGCATCTGAACTAGGATCCGAAAAAAAAAAAAAAGATAGGCGCCAACATTTTTCTCTGTTCCATTCTCCCTTTACAGTTTGTACGACCAGTCCCGTCTCTCTAATGAACAGGACTGTCTTTGTGAGACTTCTTTTTTTTTTGGGCCCCAGAGCTTTTCTTCCATGAGGCCAAGCCATATGATGTATAGAGCCGGCACTGTTACACGATGGGTTCTGGGTTTTGGACAGTCGTGGGTGTGGCCTAATACAATTAAAGATCCCATAATAAATTTAAAAAAGGTCTTATCCAGAAATTTGCAATTTTTTTAACATAGCTAAAAAACTTTTCAAGTAGGGCCCAAACAAAAAAAGTTTCCATCTTTTTGTAGATTTTTTTTTTTTTTTTTTATATAAAAATGTATTTTATGGTTCATTCATATATTTTGAATTGCTTATAAAAGGATGGCAAAATTGTTTTATTTATTTTGACCTCTAAGGGTCATAATCCGGCCACGGATAGGATGAGTCTGTTGTGAAGTAAGTAAAATACAATAGACCTGGCCATATAATTAAATAGAGAACAATATAATTGCTCTTACTTGAATGCTTATCATTGTAAAAAACTATTAGACGTTACTGTTGTTGTTGTAATATGTTTTGTGTATAAATTGAAAACTTTTTCGTCTTACGCATTCAACCCGGATTATAGAAAAGGTAAATGTATATAGTGGAGAAACTTAATGAAGCAAGGGCACGGGTTGGGCACGATTAATTACTTTAGTATTATTGTTTTCTTCACTTGCCTGTTATTTATTTCGCCTTAGCTTTCAAACTCTGTGTTCTGTATTAGAAAGTTATAAAAAAAAAAAACTCTCTAGTATAAGGGCATATTCCATTTTTCAAAGTTTAAAATTGCTGTTTGAAATATGAAAAAAAAATGTGGCTTTTACGTGGTTATTTTTCCCCCTCACATTTGCTAGTTATTACATTATAGTAATAATGCTACTATTAGTCAATTACAAAATGAAATATTATATGACAGGAAATACTTTTTTTGTATTAAAAAGTTAGACGCAAATTCTTTACTATTTGACACATAGATTAATATTTTATAAAAAAATAGAAAGCAATATGACGTATTAAACATTCTCCCCCCAACGACGTAACTAGGGAAAATGGCGCCTGTGGTTATAGTGGGACGGGGTGGGAGGGGCACACATGGCGCCTATTTATAATGTTAATAACCTTACGTACGCAGATGTTAAGGAAGTGTCAGTTTGGCGCATATTCTAATTTTGACGCTTGGGGCGTCCACCACCCCTCCAGTTACACTACTGATTTCCCCCCCCCCCCCCCATGAATCATTAAATCAACACACGGGGAAATGTCCATAATATACGTTTTCCAACACACGTTTTTGGTGTTTCTGAAAAAAATATCACGCATTTACACCACGCCCCTCCCCCAAACAAAACCTAAAATACCTTTCTTTTGATGATGAAGCAGGGGTCGGCAACCTTTTGATAACAGTGTGCCAAAGTATGATTTCTAATTCATTCAGCATGCCAACAGCCTAAAGTCATCCTTCTGTAGCACTACATTTCTTGTACAAGAGACTTGAATAGACTTTTGGGGGCCTCTTTCGTGTGCCATTGAAAATCCCACGGCGTGACAAGTCTGGCACGCTTACCGTAAGTTTCCGACCCCCTGTCCTACGGGTCCTGCTCTGTGTGAACTAAATATGTAAGCTCGACGATATTTTCTTTTATAAGGCAGCAGGCCCACTATCGTAATGAGACACAGGTTTCATACACAGCCTGCCACAAAAAAATCGGGCAGAGATGGACCTCAAAAGCCGTTAAGGGACAAACCGCACGCGATGGACTAACAATCAATGCATTAGCTTATACTAATGCAGTTGTTAACCTACTTTTCACTTCTTTAAAAAAAAAAATCAATCAGTGGATATAAGAGCATAGATCTGTATAGAGTTTCGACTGAATGTGCACGTACGCTAAAATGTATATATATTGCTTTTTTAACCAGGTAGAAGACTGGTTGAAATCACACACTTTAGATTTGAAACATAATTACTTTCTTACTGGCAGACAATGGGTCGCGAGAATTGTTCATACGCTCTGCACTCGCTACAACACATTGAATATTTGTTACATTTGAAGTGACGTAACAATTCAAAACGTCAAACGCGACCAAAAGATTCATGATTGATGTCAAAAATTGATTGTAAATAAAAACGAAATTATGAATAATATAGTCATTAACATTTGATTCAGACCAAACGTTCAGACATTACTAAAATCAGTAGATATATCTCTCTCTCTATCTGTCTGTCTCTCTCTCTCTCTCTCAATATCTATCTCCCTATCCCTCTAACTCTCTCTGTCTCTATCTCTGTATATATCCCTAAATGCAATCACCTGTGCCATATGCATATCAACAGTTTCATCCCTTTAAGCCTTAAGTTTCGGTTGAAATCTCCATGTTCGTGTATTCAGGGCTGGATTAACCATTAAGCCAAATAAGCACGTGCTCAGGGCATCAAAGGAAGAGGGGCACCACATAAATTTTCCATGGCTCATATGGTGCACTACTAAAAATAGTGCAGCTGAATCCGGACTCGCAGAGAAGCTAAAAGAGCTTACACATTAAATAAACTGGGATGTGAATAGACCATATGGTTCTGTACAGTACCTGTCGGACCGAATTGAGCCATAGGTATGGTGTAGCAGCGTTCACCAGTTTCTGTGGCCACAGCGTACTAGGTGATTGTGTGGCCAGCACTATGCAGACGCCTTTACTTTACCCCCAATTAAGGTCAGGTACCCACAAGAGCTGGGTAGACTTAGGGACACTCTCCAGACCCCGAAAAAAAATCCTAGCCTGCACCAGAATTCGAACCCGGGACCTTCGGTATTCTGTAGATGACACGAATTACTGTGATGATTGCTTCAAACAAAATATCTTTTAAGTTATTGAATCGTAAAGAAGTTTGAATTACGTAAATAAGGGGAGGGGTCTTAACCTTGTATGTTCTAAGGGCCTCTAACCGTCTTAATCCGAGCCTGCTACCAATAAAACATATAAGACGCATTCATGCGCTAACCAACAATAAAATGTTGAATGCAAAGTTCAGTCACTAACAATACAAGTTTGATGGTCTTGTGTGTGTGGAGGACGCTGTTTATATTACACGTTTTACGATGACAGTGCGATGAATAGAAAGCTAGCTCACTATAACAAGCCTCACAATAACAATAGATTTAGTCTACAGTCTACAGCAAGGGTTGGAAGCCTTTTCATAACAGTGTGCCAAAGTTTGATTTCTAATTCATTTAGTGTTCCGATATACTAAAGCAATCCTACTACAGCACTAAATTTCTTGTAATATAGACTTGTATAGACTTTTTGGGCCTCTTCCGCGTACCATTGAACATCTTTCGGTGTGCCAAGTTTGGCACGCGTGCCGTAGGTAGCCGGCCCCTGGTCTACAGTTTCCTCAACAATGTAGGATATAGAATCGTGTAGCTTAGAGGAAGGTCTACCTTTCAGTTGCTATGACTTACCTGTTCTATAATGCTCCGAATGCAGTCCATTAATCAGTCCAATAAGGTGGGTTTAATCAATCTTTTTTAAAAACCTTTTCTCATTATCACATCATCACACGGCTTTACAAAAAGCTAGATATGATGTCACGAAGGTAAAGTTACTAATAGGTTGAAATATAACATAATTTATTCAATGTTGAGAAATGCTACTTTATTTCAAGTGTTAATTGACATTTTCTTTTTTGTTATTGTCTGCAACCTTCCGAAACCCCACGTCGTCATCGCCACACACAATGAAACATTCTACTTTTATTTATCAATTGGCTAATGATTATTAATCGTAATATTTGCTTTATTTGTAAAACATTTATTGGAATGTAATCAAACACAATACACATAGGCCTACACAGCGACTAATATACACTGCACCAGGCATGAATGGGTTGTTGACTGTCCGCTAACTGGACGTGAATTATAAAATTAATTTAAACTTTTTTTTATTAAACTACACAACTATCATTTACGTTTGCTTTATATAAGCTTAGTCACAGTTTTAGGCAGGTTTGGATTCGACATTTAGAAAACCTAAACACTTACAAAGATATGGCCGCCTTCCACTTATATAGGCATTTCAAGATACTGTAAAATAGAACTGAACAAATAAAAAAAAGACAATTTTATTTAAAAATATCAAGTGGTAATCAACACAGTGACACATGCTGATTCGGCTGCACCATTTGCGGTTTCGCACCATTTGATTATTTGATTTTGGTAGAATAATAGTGTTGGCATTCCTAAATGCCCTTAGCAAATGTTTTTTTTTGTTTATTTGTTTAATGGTTTCTCCGGCCTTAAGGTAAGGTCACAAGTAATCTACTTTATACCAATAATAAAATAATTAAAATTATTTACCCTTTTTTATAAAACTATCTACGCCTCTGTTTCAGGTGCCAGGGAACTCAGAAGCTATTTTTGCAGCCGTCACGTTCTAGTGATTTCAGCCCACAAAAAAAACATATTAAGTCCCTGGATTTATTCTTTTATGGGTCAGTGAGTTTCTTCAGCCATTATGGAGAACGGAAGTTTCGATACGTTCAAGATGCCGACGCGGAAAACTGCGTCCCAGGTCTCCGGTTACACGACGGCCAGCTCGGCTATGTACCAGAGTACGCTTTTTAGTCAGGGCGTCAGAACTGAGACGTTGCAGGACCGCTTCAGCCAAACAAGACAATGGCTTTACAACTCAGAGGACGGGACAGTAATGGGAAGGACGCCCTTCAATTGGTGTAAGTTTCCCTTTTGGAAAACCCCTGTGCGCCATTTAATATTCTGTGAAAGCTTTAAAAAAAACGACACTTGGTGACATGAAAATGGAGAAGATATTGGAACAGGGCAAAATACATGCTTTACAAATTAACACAGAAGTCACATACACTATCATGGTTGAAGTTATATTTTCTAAAAGCACACTACATAGCGTTTAGTACAGCTGTAAGCTTTTATGTTTTGAACGAATATATTTTATAGTCAAGCTATAATTTATTTTTTGTATGAAAATAAACAAACAAACAAAATAATAACCCTCGTAAATCAGAAACATTATCATTTCAAAGAATAAAGGTCTACACGCTTAAACAAACCTTATCGGAAAACTGTGTGTCTCAAGCCAACACTAATCCACAATTTAAACAAAGTTGCTATTCGTACCAGGCCACCACTAGCTCCACACCACGCCCATTTATTCTAGGCCCAGATAACTCTTACCCAATCCTGCAATATAATGTAAAGAATACCTTCCTCCCCCCCCCCCCCCCCCAAAAAAAAAAAAAAGATCTAAACATCTCCAACGTCTAGAACTTTTGGTAGATCTAGATCTATGTCGCGTTTAATTTTAAATATAAAATTAAATGCCTTTTTTAAAGATGAAATTAAAGTACACTGTGTTATAAGTCTTTTCTCTACTCAATACTGTAAACTGTAAAGGGGTGGGGGGGGTCTAAATCAATCTATTCAGTTGTAGTGCAACAAATGGAAATTAGCAAGAATATAAAGTATCTATTTCAGCGTCTTTTCAAAACAATAAACTATAGTCTTCTTCTCAAATAGACCCACTAACATACTGTTCATACTAGCTAACCAATGATCAACAGATCTCTAAGTGTTGTGTTTCTGGCAGATGAGCAATAACGATGGAAAATTTTGACCAATAGTAGAGCAAAAGAATTATTATTTCTCTCAGTTTTAGCACTGTAAACACGAACAGGAATCGACCACTTCGTCTAGTTCTGGTGTAGCAGTAATGTAGTGAATTCGAATCGTCCTGTAGGATTAGGCCTACAGTAATTATATGGAAACACCTTCCGCAAAACAGTACTTCTATGGGTGATAACTGTCTCTGTGATGCAATAGGCTTTTTAAAAAGCCTTCATATTAAGTTCGCAAATATTTCTGTTTATACAACCTGATCTTTGGAAGGCTAAATGACCCACTTTCCTTCATTCTATCAATAAAAAAATTGGCAAAAAGAAGTGTTTCATTTGATAACTCATTTTTTCAAATTTTCGATCAGTCTCCCCACCTAAACCACAAATATCAGTATTTAACATTTTTCCCCCATTGCCCTCTATGGTGCTAATTTTAAAATCCTTATTGAACGCATTTGAAAATGTTCAAATATCGATAAGAAATATTTGTTGTTTTTTTTAGACATCATTTAAAATAAAATCGATAGAAAGAAACAATTTTTAAAAAGATATTTTATTTTGTAGGAGGTTTAAATGGTGTCTGTGTGTTGTAGTTCCATTTCCGTACCAACAGGTCGATTAGCCTAACAAAAGTCAATGTGTTAAAAATGTCCAATCATGTTCTCTTATGTTTGTTTACACAAAGATTCTGGTCTAGGTGAAATTCCATCTAGACTACTTGAGGAACTAAATAATGAACTATCACCAATATCAGCCAGGGCAGAGTGCTCAAATATGGAAAACAAACGAATGTAACTCCCCCAAGGAAATAAACCGGACTCTGGGACTTATAGGCCCGTTTCCCTTACAAACATTTGGTGAAAAATACTAGAACATATACTATATAGTTGTATAATAAATCATCTAAGATTATAATCTAGACAAACATAATGCACACGGGCCCTCCTCAACGTGACTTCGGGAAAAAACAGATGAATTGTCCAAAGGATTAAATAATAATATTTAAAGTAATGCAGTATTACTATATTTTTAAAAAGAATTTAATAAAGTTCACCATACTTTTTTACTAAAAACAATTTTTTTGCATCTCTGGTCCCTTACATCAGTGGATTCAAGAATTTCTGATTCGTAGGGAACAAACTGTATGGATCTAAAATTCTAAATCAACACCAATAACCGTAAGCTCAACAGTTTCACGAGGAACTGTTCTAGGTCCCTTATTTTTTTCTAATTTTTATTAATGAAGTAAGGTTATTGCAGTTGGTTATGGGAAAATAAAGACAGAAAAAGACACTGAAATTTTACACAAAGATCTGGATGAATTTCGAAAATGGGAATCTTAATTAAAGTATGTCTTTCCACCCAGAAAAGTGACAACTGCAAAGAGTATGAAAGAAATAGAAACAAATAATTACAAACTTCTTCATTCAGTGAAAACTTCTAACACAAATTAAGAATACAAAGTACTTAGGGGTAATAATAAGTAATAATTATCATGGAATTAACAAGTTGATGAAGTAATAAAAAATCAAACAATACATTATACTTCATAAAAATGAACGTTTACAAAAGTAATAAGGACATATTATAGCTAAAATGCTACCTAAAATTAGTTACTAGAATATGTAAGCTTATTTTGGACAAGAGTAACACCAATAGTTATATCACTAAACAAAGAAACATTAGACTCTCATTAGAGGAAAGTTGACAAAAAGCAAAGTACATGTAGTAATAATACACAATAACAATTTATTACAATGCTCAGATAAACATAATGATGAAAACACTTTTTCTTATTCCATATGCAAGAACAGACTCATTTAAGTTCTCTTTCTTCCAGAGTGGCATCTGGGTATGGAAAGGGTTGCCTGAATAAACCAGGAAAACCAATAACTAAACATAATTTCAAACACTAATTAACATCCAAGACTAGACTCAAAACACGGATAAGCGTAGTAATCTTCCGTCTATAAGGAGCGTCTGTAACATTTAATAAAGATAATGAACCTTTAATTAGCCTACTAATACTAATTCAGAAATATATTTATTTTCTTACCATTTGGATTGAATTTGCATAGATACCATTATTTGAAGAACTAGTAGGTAACAAACATAAGCAGTTAGATATCTAATCTCTTTCTGGCTTGTTTTGGGACTTTTAAAGTCCCTTTACTGTGTGAGTTTACATCTCAACATTTGAAGATACAGAGATTTTTTTTTAGCTATAATTACACCAGCATGCAGTGGTCGTTGAATCCATTTACTGTTTCATAAAATGTGAAATTATACTTCATAAATTAATGTTATAATTTTTCAGTATTGTATCTGCTAATGTCTTTTTTCTTACCACACTTATGTATCTATCTATCTATCTATCTATCTATCTATCTATCTATCGAGGCTTTTCTTTCTATCTGTCTGCATACATCTAACTATGTATCCACATGTGTAGGCCTATATTCATCTACATAATATGCACTATAGTTGGCTTGGGATGATAAATTAATTGCAGGTAATTGCACCTCCAGTTCGATTATACTAGTCCTAAATTTTCCTGTGTGATTTCATTTTATTCATAAAAACTATTTATGTAAAAACAAAACCAGGAGCTGTAGCCCTGGGCCTTTCAATAGACTGCATTGCATAATACACATAAAGCACGAACAGTTCATTATATGAAAAGCTTTACACACGTATTTCTAAAGTCTCTATAGGTAAAAAAAAATCAATTTCTGCTAAACATGGATTCACTTTGCCCGTCTTGCTTGACGTGTTAGTAGACTCTTTTTAAAAAAATGTATTACGGCGAAGGATAGACAAACTATGAGTGTGTCTTCTATTCGACCTTCAAGCTATGTCACTATTTAAACTCCAAACTGCGTAAACAGAGCAGGTCGACTTCTTTTGTTACAATTCTAAAAAAAAATTTTTATAGAGATGGTAAGTGGGTAGCGCATAGAAAGAGTCAAAATGGAAAAAAAAGGGGGGGGGGGGGTATTTGTTTGTATTTAGGACAATTTTATACGATTCTGAATTGTGGCATTTGTAGGCTTTCTATATAAATGTTTTTTAACACACTGCGCCACTGTTTTCATTAGCCGTCTACGGTCTACTGTATAATTATTTTAAATTTAATTCTTGAGAATAATTTTAGCCTACTCATTTTGCTGGATACATTTTACATTCTGAAAATGATAATTAAAAATTATAGCTATTTAGGCCTAATTAATATATATTTTGTTAAATTACCTTTTTCCCATTGATAATGAGATAACATTTTAGTTTTAAACTAGTTTAGGATGAAGCCGTGTAGTGCAAAGTGCAGAATCAGCCTGATATCGCCCCCCCCCCCCACACACACACAGATTCTTGCATTGATTGCCATCCCTTACCTTGCTTTGCTTGTCCCTCATTCACATTGCACTATTTGCCCCTACCTTGAACTAAAGCCCCCCCCCCCTTACACCCTTTCATCCCACCTACCTTGCGCAACTAGTGGGTAGTAATGGTTCTTTTTTTTAATATCATGATTTTATCCTTATTGAAAATTTTTTTCTTTCTACCTTTGTTTATCAGTCAGTTCTAAATGTTAAACCTTTTTTACAGTTCACTCCCGAGCTGTTTGGTCTGAGTGTAAATTTTTCATAGTATGCTTATTGTATAAAAGTAAAAACGAATGTGATTACATTAAATATATATATAAAAAACAACAACACTAGGTTTACAGATAAATACTAAAGATTTAGAAGTATCCTTTTTCTTTCTTGCATAGAATCCATTGCGCATGCCTAAAATTTAACCCCGTTGCTGGAATAAATTAAAAAATGAAAAGGTCTATAATTGGATAAAGTAGCCACGCAACTGTATGTTATACATTGGCAAAGAATTCTCGCTACTGTATGTAATAAATTGATAACAAAGCATTTTTAAACACATGTAATTCTAAAATGTTTTTGACAGTCTGGTCATGTGTCACTAGTCAAACACTATATAAAGCGCATAATGAAAGACAAGCCTCTCGTACTACACATACACAACTACCGTCTCTAGAAGATTTCTTTAAAGGAATAGGCCTATATCTATCAACGATTAGTAAGATTCTACATGACAATTATTTGCACACGCGTCAATCGTATCTAGACGAAGTGGCCAGCTCTCGATCATAACTAAAAAGTCGTTGGATTCACAATTTCAACTGTCCACAGTTTTCCAAAGTACTTCAAATACAACTTCTGCCAGAAATACAAAATGGCACATTAAGTGATCCGTTGACAAATTTGTGTTCTTAAATGCATTGTACTATCATAGACTATAGTGTGCGTTTATTTAGAAGTAAACTAGTGTGTGTTGTGAGTGAATGGCTTTCTCTTTATATTATTTAAAAAAAAAGAAGTGTAATAAAAATAAATGCTGAAATACCCAACACTTTGTAATGCTTTCATATGTCCATTTGTTTACAACAATAAAGCAATTATATCTTTTTTTCCCCAGGCTTAATAGTACATTTTAATATCTCGTAATCTATAATTGCCTAAGCTTAGTAGGCTATATGCCATTATATGCTGGTCTATAATAGTATATGCCATTATCTGCTGGTCTATAATTGTATATGCCATTATCTGCTGGTTTATAATTAATGTACGTCATTATCTGTTGGTCTATAATAGTATATGCCATTACCTGTTGATCTATAATAGTATAAGCCATTATCTGCTATTCTAAAATAGTGACTGTTAATATCTCAAGGTCTATAATATGATATGTTATTATTTCAATGTCAATAACCAATGTTTATTTATCTTCGAATGTTTTCTCCACAGTTCTATACATCCTGTGCATTTTCTTATTCCTGGCGTTTCTAATTGGAATGTCCGCTGCGTTCTGTGGTATCTTCTACTGGGTCATCAACTGGAACAAGCCGACACTGCAAGGAGCAAGCAGCATTTTACAAGTAAATAGGAAACATTTGGTCCATTAGTGGAGTGTGGATGTGTGGCATAAAAGCGACAAAATGGGGGCACTTTTAAGACTTGGTTTAAGCGTGTTTGGGGGGGGTGGTGCGTTAACGCTTTTATTATCAATGACGCTCTATTGACTATTCTATGTATTATACCCACTACCTACACCATATTAATATAGACCTAATTATACTATCTGGGAAGGTAGCCAGCCCCCCAGTTCTTCAAAATGACAAGTGTCTCAAGTCTTAAATAGCTTCTGCTAATTCTAAATCCTGATCTTCTCAAACTGCTGGATATCTAAATTCTGGCGGATCAGGTTTTTATACTAGAGAAGAAGAGTGAAAGTGGGAAGCTCTGACGCCTTTACTAAACCAGTAGCTTCGGGTAGAGTAGGTTCGTTAACCTTTTTGGGTAGTTCGTTTTAGGTGAGGGAAACTCCGATCTCAAACGTTCATTGCTTTATGGCTACGCCTGTTCACGGGAAAAGCTAAGAGAGTTAACCCTGTCAGATAATTAGGAGTCGGAGTCTTTAAATGCAGTCTAATAGCGACCGAGTTATCTCTCTGGCAACTTCTGCAACGCAAATGGCCCCAAGATGTATCAGCTTACCTATTTCTTTGAAACAACTATTGGCTTGGAGGGGGGGTCTGCTGCTTGGGCAACATCTGACCTTCTTACCACAGCACACAGGCAAATATAGATTCATCCTTAGGTATAGTCCAATTGGCCACTGACGTCTGCCATAATAAAATGTAACCACTCTGACTGATGTGTACATGTGGTCTATGTAGCTGTTTATGAAACTCCGCCTCCTATCCCGAACAGATAACTCTATATATGATCTCCAGACGTCAATCAGTTGCAGTAACAAGCCTAATGTACTGTGGATCGGCGACTGGTAGACTGATATATGTAAAATAGCTAGAACCCAGGCCTAAGCCCGCCAAACCACGCCCCTGTGTGTTATTGTTATACATTTTTAAGAAAGCTATGTCTTGCATTTTATTTAGAAATATTAGATCTAGATGCAGTCGACTAGCCCCTTGCTTCCCAAAGCTGATGGGGCACCGATCCGTGTAAATAGCCATGTGCCTGACCTTAGTTGGGGTAAAGTAAAGGCGGCTTTGCATAGTGCTGGCCACACAATCACCTAGTATGCCGTGGCCACGGAAACAGGTGAACGCTGCTTCACCGGCCCTATGGATCAATTTGGTCCGACGGGATACTTTTTTTTTACGGAGTGATTTAGAAAGTCTATTTACATTTAGTTGCTGAACTAGTTCAAAACAATGGTTTTAACTGAACATTTTTTGTGTGTCTAAAGTTGTAACCTGACAAACACACAAACAAATCCAGTATATACCTAAGTAATTTTAAAATTGAGATACTTACAGTATGATAGTTTTAAAAGGGTGTGATATGCACAGGTCTAAACGTTAGTTAAGATGATAGGAAAACCAAGCCCTGTTCTATTTTAAACAATTACTTTGAGTTAGTGTGTATGTTTTGTACCCTTAATACCTTATCTATGCAAAATTATTATGAGATTCATTTGGCATTTAAAACAAACACATTTTCTTTTCAGTTTGTAAGCTATTATTAGCTCTAGGTGATTGTGTAGCCAGCACTATGCACAGCCTCCTATTCCCTCCTATCCCCAGTGATGTAATTTTTGTAATGTTAGTTGGCATTAACCCGAAACTGACTCTTGGAGTCAGACTGAAAGCAGTTGAAGTTTTGGGGTAGAGGTGGAGTTTCCGGATAAATAGCGTCGTGAATTCCTATTTCATTGTGGATGCAAAGGGAGTAGGGGCTATCAAATAAAAAAAATACAATACTGTAAGAGGCCTATATAACACCATGATGATCATTTTCTTAGACTCCAGGAATGGGCTTCAGGCCCCAGCACGACCACAGGTCAACGCTAATCCAGTGCTTCAAGGGTGTGATAGAAACATACTACCACATCGTTGACCACATTGAAGCCACAATCCAATGTAAGTTGTTATTTTGTGTGTGTATGTGTGGCGATTACTTCATGAACAGTGTCTCTTGTTTCCACAACACTCATTTTTCTTGGAAGTCCATGATTAAACACAGGGTTTAAAAAGTTCATACCCAGCGGGCACACCACGCCGTATCGACGGGGGGAAAACGTGGTTTACACGTGTTTTCGTGGTATTCACGTTTTTTCCCCCTCGATACGACGTGATGTGCCCGCTGGGTCCTTTTTAAAAAGAAAATCAAACGTTTGGCTGTAGTGCCCCTGCCTTGTAATATTGTTGCAATTTTACTGATTATCTGACATAAAGTTTTGGCAATACTAGTGGAATGTTGTCTGACATATTGATTGATTAATTAATCTATTTGTGCATGTAAATGAGTTGATCCAAACAAATACACGCTATTTTAAGACTTTAAAAAAAAAAAGCAAATACAGCCAAAACAGCTACAAACGCTGAATGTGATTAGATATTATTTTTATTATTTACTTTCAAATTAAAGACTATGAGAACGAGCTTCAGGTTGGAGATCGATACATGGATTGTAGTGAAATCAAGAAGCGGCGTACTGAGGACTTGGATAAAGCCTGCACATTCGATCCCATTGTATTCGGTGATCTGTGTGTTAAGCAACAGAACTACGGATACGATGATGGCCAGCCATGTGTGTTACTTAAGCTAAACAGAGTATGTACAGATCTGCCTGTCTTCTAGTCTATCTATCTATCTATCTTTCTATCTATCTCTCTCTTTATCTCTCTCTCTCTATCTATCAATCTATCTTTCTATCTATCTATCTATCTATCTATCAATCAATCAATATATATATCCATCTCTCTATCTATCTATCTATTAATCAATCACTCTATCTATTAGTATTTATCTATATATTTATCTATTAGTCTGACCATCTGTCTGTCTGTCCATCTACCTATCGATCTATCTCTCTCTCTCTATATATAAGCTTATAGTTACATATTTATAATTTATCTTTGCACCTAAAAATGAATCTATACTTTGTATCTAAATTATTTGATTCTTGCAGATCTTCGATTGGGTGCCCGAAGAATACACCCCTGATACTGTTCCAGACGTTATTAAGGATGATTGGGATCCAGATGACCCCTGGTGGATACATGTCCGATGTGATGGAGATGTAAGGAGATTTTCTTTTTTTTTTTTTGGAAGAAAGCTTTTCGCCCTTTAATAAGGGGCCATAATTTACAGAAAAATATTGAACTTGTCTGTATGTTTGTTTTTTCTTGCTAAGTAATTATAATAATTTAAAACAAAACGGGTACTCTATGATAAGACTTAGCCTTGCATAGCTTAGTCTAAACAAATCAGCATCTTCCATTGGTGTTAGTATAATAAATCAATAAATAGACCGGGATATATGTAGATCTTAATGTTGGCATGCCTGCATAACAACTTGAACAAAAACTATATGCCCGGTACATATATACGCCAAAGACTGGAAGTTATGTATTTTCAGGTCAGTTTTTTCACTGTATTTTCACACATGCAACATGCATTTCATGTGCAAATATATGCAACTTGTTGTAGTTAGGCTAAAACTAGACACGTAATTAGGTCTGGCACTACAGTAAGCGACTGTGTAATGCCCTGTTTGATACAGGCTTTTGGTTTGCTATGAATTATGAACCTGTACCGTCAAAACTGCAACAATGACTGGATGATTTAAGAATAGATGTCATATTGATCTTGTGGCAGTGAGTTGGAGTGTCATTCTGAGATATTGGGCTCAAATCCAGAAACAAAAAAGTCAGAAGTCTACCTAGCTCTGCTGACACACAATCCCGGTATAGTCAATGGTGTGTGTAAGGCCTGAATATATTCTCTGTTGTATGAACTGCATGGCGAATTGGCAAATATAATTTTCATAGGTTCAATAACAATCATTTGCTCTTTGGTCCGTTTCTTCTGTAAATATTTATTTTGACTTGCTCGTTTTACTAATATCAAACAATAAAAGAGTGTTAACTATAACCCCCCCCCCCCCCCCGTTTATCTCAAATACAATACTGTGCTTATTTAAATGTGCGCTAATATCAAAATGACAGTGTTTTGTCCTTTTTCCTCAGGATGATTCCACTCGTGAAAACATGGGGGATCTTCTCTACTTTCCGGAGAAAGGCTTCCATTTTAAGTACTTCCCTTTCCGCAACCAACAAGGCTACAGGCCACCGCTGGTCTTTGTCAGGTTCGACAACCCAAGGCCGGGGATCCTTCTCTTCATGACCTGCCGCGCCTACGCCCAAAACATAGTCCACGACAGGATTGAGAGAATGGGTCAGGTCAGCTTTGAGATGATTGTCGATTGAGACGACCTGCTTCACACAATGACCAAGCAGTGAGATGCTTCCAGATATCTTTTAGAAAGTGCACAATGCTGATAATAGCCCTCCCTCAACTGGCGTAATTCAGTGATACTGACTAAGGGAAGGACAATATATAAAGTTTTTTTTTGTTGTTGTACAAATCAATATGCCATCAAACAATATTCAACTGTACACATCTTTTCATTTTATCTACACAAGGGGAGATAATGAAGAAAAAACGTAATGCCAAATCATTGTTCATGTTTTGTATTGTTCATATTATTATATCATTATTATAAATAATCTTTATTTTTTTCATCCCAAATACATTTGTACATACCATTTTAAAAGTGTTCGCCACTTTCATTACCTTTGGGGTTTTCTATATTATAAAACCAACATTGGACTTGGTAGCCATTGCCAATAAAGAAATCAAACTTTAAAAATATGGATTTAAAATTACTTTGTTTCGCTGCTTAAATTAAATTGTGGTGTTTTTTATTCTGTCATGTCTTGATCGTCTACATTACTAAGTTATGGTCTTAGAGGTGTGTAAAAAAAATTCATAAAAACTAAGTGAGAAAATCAAAACCTATTACATAAAAAGTTTCATATTATCAAAGGACCCTAATTCGACATTGTGTAAATGTGTCTTATCTTATATTTTACAGACGCTGCTTATATAAAGAAGATTATTGCGTCCTACGCTCATGGTGTGGTGTGAGTCTAGTCTTGCATTTTTATTATTGTTTCAAATGATGTTAAGTTACTGGTTTTCCAGGGTTCTTCAGTAAACCCATTCCATGTAACCGATTTTTATCGTGTTGTATTTTTAAGTTCTAAATAAGGATACTTAGGGCGATTATATATATATAATATATATGTATATATATATATATATATATATATATATATATATATATATATATATATAAGCTTAGAGAGAGAGAGAGAAAGGGGGAAGAGAGAAAGAGAGAGAGAGATAAAATAAAAGAAGAAGGAAAATTAAAAATTAATATTTTCCAAAAGTATTACAAAAATACAGAACAACACCTGTCAATTAGGCCAGGGCATGTTCAATTTGAAGGTGAATTCCGTCTTAATTTGTTAACAAGCGATTTTTCTTTTCTTTTTTTTTTTTTTTTTTTTTGCTGCGTGATCAGTTTCGCCTTTAACATCAAATCTAACATATTTTTAAAAAAAAACGCCCAAAAAGACAAAAAAATCAAATGGATTAACTCTGCTTTTTATAAAATTATACAACGCCTATGAGGCCATATGAGACTTTGCGTACAGTAAGGGGGCGGTTCCTGAGTCTCGACCGAAAGAGTACGTAGGCAAAAATTTCTATTAATGAGCCTACGTGACAATAAAAAGAAATCGCTCAGGCAGAAGACTGGTTGATATCACACAAGTTACATTGAAACACAAATATTTTCTCACAGGTAGGCAATGAGCCGCGAAAATTATTCATGTACATGCACTCGCTCAAAACTGCAACACACGTGTATTAATAATCTTAGATTTCAAGTAGCGTAACAATTTCTAAAGGACGATCTCAACAGACAGATACGAGACAGTTGGTTATGTATGCATTTGAAATTCCGAAATTTCTTTGATAAATTTCATCGTGAGCAAACACGACTTTTAAAAACTATAAATTACAAAACAAATGCCTTTTGGCTACGTCGACAAATATTTTTTTTAAACCAGGGTTGGTTTGGGTATAGGCCTATAGAAGCAAAATTTTTACGTACGATAAAAAAAGGGGGAGGGTGGCAAAAATGTACGGAGTGACACGGGGAAAAGGGGGGGGGATATGAAATATGAAAGTATGACTTTTTGCGTACGTAATTTTAATGATGGCTACTATGGTAAAGCAAAATAAAAATGACTGTTTATTCTGAATAAAAAGGCTGCTGAAACTGATTTCAATGCTATTAGGGGACATGGTCATAATTTAGTTATAATGGGGAGGGGAGTGGCGAGAAAATAATACATGTCAGTGTCTCGCGTTTTCGGTATGACATGTCTGTGTGTGCGTAGTCCTATGGGCTTCAAAACCTCGGAGTCTACACATCTTGAAATACCAGGTTAAGCAAACAGTTAAGTCTTGAATCGGTTACACAATCTCCCCTCGATCAGCGGTTCCCTCCAAAAGTATAGGCTATAGCCAGCTCCGATGAACCGCCTTATGAGCACACGGGACCTTACGGTAGAAAATAGAATTGTGGGCGAGGTTGTCCAAAACAGACGTTATGTTTTGATATGTTGGTTCTCATATTATGCAATAAAAAATGACTTTAAAAAATGGGGTAGGGGGTAAGTAAAGTAAAGTACCCGTCGGATCGAGTTGATCCATAGGTCCGATGAAGCAGCGTTCACCAGCTTCTGTGGCCACGGCATACTAGGTGATTGTGTGGCCAGCACTATGCACAGCCGCCTTTACTTTACCCCAACTAAGGTCAGGTACCCATCAGAGCTTATGTGGACGACGACTGTCTTAAAGTGTGTCATAGGGTCAGCTGATCAAGATACCCTTTCAAAACGGAACGCCAGGATATTTTTTTGGGACTGGAGGGTGTTCCTAGTTTTACTCGGTTCTGATGAGTGCCTTAAATTTGTTGGAGGAGAGTAAAAGCTGCTGGGTGTGTTGACCACACAATCCCCGTATCTGTCGTGGCCATGCAAAACTGGTGTATGTTGGTGAATTGGTGAACATGGTCTGAGATACATGTTATATTGTATGGTGTATATATTTAAAATATAGCATAGTATACCTGTAGTATATCTTAGTAGGCCTTTAGTAGAAGGTTGGCATAATATAGTTTTAGTATAGTATACCTAGTAGAGCAGGGTAGAGCGGAGCAGAGCAGAGAAGAGTAGAATAGAGTAGAGCAGAGAAAAGTTAATGTTCCGCTTTTAAGAAAAAAAAAGACATTTGTTTACTTTCATTGTGAGTTTCATGATCCAATAAGTCTGGAAACCGCTAGACTTAATAAAAATCAAACTAAATAGAAATTCGGCAACCTATCTTTTACTAAATAAATAGAGGTCGTTTAAAAAGATAAGACAGAATTTTAAAAAAAGACATTCTATTTGATTCTATGTCAAAGTTATCAGCAGATAAAACGCTTAATGGCTCACTGGGTTAAAGTCGGTTAAACATTTTTTTTAAATACATCGTCTCTAGACTGCTTAAGTTATATACCGTACATTCTTTTTAAGTTTGTTTACCCAGTTATTCTTTAACGCTTAAATCGTATTTCGACCTATCATTTCCATTCATTTTCAGTACTTGCAAGTTTAGTGATATAATTTAGTTAAGTCTGTTGAATACAAGTACTCTTAATTCCCGAGTGGCTTCCGGGCATGGAAAGGTTTGATTGAACAAACCATTAACTGAACATCATTTAAAACACTAATAGCAATGCACGACTAGACTCAGACCACGGATGAGCGTAGGACGCAATAATCTTCTTTATAGAAAGAGCCCCTGTAATATTTAATATAAGATAATAATAATTTTTTTTTCACAATCGCTAGTTTAATATTTCAGCAACAAAGAGCTCCGGAAACGCACACTAAAGTACTGGAACCTATCAAAAAGTGTATTCTATCAAAGAAGATGGAGATTGATTTGCCATAACTTCACAACCAGAATCACAAGACAAACCCTCACCTGGAACCAGAAAGTCAAAAGAAAACAGGCAGACCAGAAATTGACAAGAAGGCGGGAACTTGAAGCAGACACAAGGATGATGGGAAAAAAACTGGAGAAAGCTTGCGAAAACAAATCCCAAGAGCGAGATGTCTGGAAAGCTATAGTTTGTAGCTTAGGCCCCAGTCGAGGATACAGTCGACGATGATGATGAATATCTAAATCAAATCACATGCGCATTCATAATTCACTCCATTCGGTCTTTTGTAGTCTCTGTGCCGAATATATCTTTTCCTATTCATGCAGGCCTATCTCTCTCTCTCTCTCTCTCTCTCTCTCTCTCTCTCTCTCTCTCTCTCTCTCTCTCTCTCTCTCTCTCGATCTAGCTCTCACTGAGATTCCCTCTCTTCGATATCTCAACATACGATAATCGACATACGCCTACAAGACACATGGGGCAGTTCGACTGTCGTACTGAAGGTCCTGGGTTCGAATCCTGTGAAGGTTAGAATTTGTTCCCGGGTCTGGAAGGTGTCTGAGTCTACCTAGCAATGACGGGTACCTGACTTTTAGTTTGGGTAAAGTAAAGGCGGCTTTGCATTGTGCTAGCCACACAATTCCCTAGTATGTCGTGGCCACTGCATCACCGGCCATATGGATGAATTTGTTCCGCTTGGATACTTTACTTTAACCCTATTATATTTTACTATTACTTAGGCCTACTATAAGGCAAGGTACAGAGAGACATGTATATATATTCACTAGGTCAATATTTCTATACTTTGCGCTTTTGTCTTGTTCTATAGATTTAAATCTAGTTCTTTTTTTTCTCTAAAACTATTACTTTCCTTCCTCTCACACCAAACGTCTTTCTGTTTTCTCTGGCTCTTTCTTTTTCTCTCTTAGACATTTTAGCATAGACTATAATATACATGGACCGCTTGCTTTAGTATTTCTGCTATATGATGACTTGAAACACTGATGATCGGAATTCCCGATTCTAAATAACGTAATTGCTATACAGGAATTAAAGTTATAATAATAATAATGACATTTGTATAGCGCTGCCAACAAGCATAATGCAAGCTCAGAGCGCATTTAACATACAACGCAGAACACGGATACAATCTATAGGCTAAGAGATAAAAAACTAAATAATGATTCAAAACTTTACAAACATGGAACAAATCTAACAACCAAAACAAAATAACCGACCTAACATATAAGTAAGACAGTAGGGCTCAAAGCATGTTAATTAAGATAAATATTGAAATAATGAGTTTTTAAGTTCTTTTTGAAGGAATCAATGGAGCTTGTTTGTCTGAGTTGAATAGGAAGTAGATTCCACAAGTTAAGTTATTGATAGACAACTTCCGTTTTATTTAATCGCAATGATTTTCTCAATGAAAAATTAAAATCGGAAGGAGTACAGAGCGGAAAGATTTATAGATCAGTGTTGTGTGCGCACGGAAAAAGAACATAAGCTCTAAAAATAGTCAACGATATATTAATAGGCCTACAAGTATTAATTTAAAGTCAAAAAAAGCGATTTAACAAAACGGAACTTGTATTACAATTACTTCATTTAGAATCGGGAATTGCAAAAAAAAAAAAAAAAAAAAAAAAATAGCATAAAAAACTAAAGCAAGCGGTCCATGTATATTATAGTATATGATTTTAGTAACGTTTTTTTTTTCTAATGCCACTCGTAAGTTCTACAACCGATGTGTCAAAAAGTGTTTGCGCCCTACTTTTGGATGCTCTCCCCTTTAGCCGTCTTTTTTTTTAAAGCAGCTATCCATTCGTCATCAATGTTAGCCAAACAGAAGTTGGTTATCTGTACTTTAAAATTGGAAGCCGTCCCTAAATGACGTCACACACTTAGAGACAGGAAAGGGTTCATAAGTGTGTGACGTTATGTGACATGAGAGAAAGAGAGTGTTTAGAAATAGTGTGACCTCACATAAATAATATGTGCATCTTCAAATTCAAATGAACTTTCCACTTTAACAAGTTTCATGTAGTTAACTATTGTACTTAGATTGTTCCTTCTAATACGCAAACGACAATTACTTTAAAAATTAATTTAAAATTGGAAATGAGGAAGGTTGTTGTTTGTTGTTTTGTTTTTGGGGGGTAAAGGGCGGTAAAAAAGCATGTGTAATATTACATTTGAAAAAATGGAAGGGGGGGGGGTACTTCTTTTATGACTTGTGACGATGGGGAGAGAGGATTTTAATCGCTTGATGTCATTTACGGACAGCCCTTTACACCTTTATTCTCCAGCTGTGGTCCTCATAGTGTGCATGAACATATGCAGACCACCTACAAGCATTTCTATATTACAAATTTTCGTGTGACTTTTTAGTATTATAAATGTGGTAAGATACTTCATTCTCGATTTTCCCCTTTCTTTTAAAAATCACATTACCAGTAGGCCTAAGCCACCGGTTAGGCTACTTTAGAAAGCTTTGCACTCTTCGTATACAAAGCTATACAAAAAGTATTAGCAGCGATTTCTATTTTAATTACAATAAATTACATTTGATTAATATTATGCCATGAAATAAATGCACATTAGGCAGGCGAGTGTTCACCAGATTCTGTCCCATCAGAACTGGGTAGACTCAGGGACACCTCCAGACCCGGGAAAAAAATCCTAGCCTGCACCAGGATTCGAACCTAGGACCTTCGGTAGCCTACACCAATTGAATGCGCTGCCACTCGACCACAGTGCCCCCTGACCTTAGTTTGGGTAAAGTAAAGGCGGCTGTGCATAGTGCTGGCCACACAATCACCTAGTATGCCGCGGCCACAAAAACTGGTGAACGCTGCTTCACCGGTCCTATGGATCAATTTGGTCCGACGGGATACCTTACTCGAATAGTTTTGAAACAAAACAAAAGTCATATCTACTGCAATCACTACTGCTGTTGCTTTAATAAGGCAAATGTTAAGGGAGTAAAGAGTAGATTACCAAGAGAATAAGCTTTGCATACGTATGATAGCGAAACTCCGAAGTTGTCGCTTCTGCTCTTCTCCTCGGTTAGTACTCGGATTCTGCAAATAGTAGACCTACAACCAAACACAGGGTTCGACCCTTCGGGGAAAATCATCAAATAATTCAGTTAGATCCTCATTTTGATACAGGTCTAAGTTGTTGCTTTTTTTTTTTACTGCCAGACCATTCATTTCGGTGACCAAATGCCTTTCGGGGAGATAGACGCATTAGTGGTGCTGTAAATTACTCTCGTTGACACCAATCGCATTAGGCGAACATTACTTAGCGAGATCTGAAACGTCAGCTATTTGTGATATATTGTTGGTGTGTCAATTTAACACGGACAAATTAGCCCAGATTCCATGGCCTACATTTATAACGTAGTGTTAGCTACATTAAGTTATCAAACCAGCACTCTCTTCTTTTCCTTACCCACTAAAACGCACAGGTCAGTGAAAACTTTTAATCAACGAATTATTACCTTTATAGTTTGTTTCTTAACTCTACAAATATGATAATAATAAAACACTAGGCCCGATTATCGTAGTGGATTTGGGCCTACGCTTTTCACTCAAAATGCCATCAAGCATGTGGGAAAGGCGGGGAGGTGAGACATATTATATTTGTTGACGATAAAAGAATGTATAGCGCCTAATTGGGTTGTGTGTTAAACAATTTGACGTGACGTAATAAAAGGAATTTTTTTAATGAAATGCCCTTTTTAAAATGTTACACTTAATTAATAATGGTACATTGTTTAATTCAATATGTATGGCTCAGTAGGCTATATTTGGCCTTTTCTTAGATTTATGGTGTTTTAAAAGGTGCCTGTTATCTACCAGTTTCAATCACATCAAGTTTTTTTTAAAGAGCATGCTAAATTCAATGGCATGGAAAGTGGAAAGATGCGCTACATAAAAATCATTAGCTTATATTATTTTTTTTTAAATAATTTTTAGGCCCATAGCATTAATAATAATAATAATAATAATGGTAATTTATATAGCGCTTCAATCCATGCTATTTTAGCATGCTCAGTGCGCTCTGGAAGACTATTAATCTGTGAGAGGTTTCACTGCTGCCGGTTAAGCGCATGTGATAACAACTCAATATTAACGTCATCTAGTCCCAAAACTCCTGTAGGGCGACAGGGATCTGCCGGTGGCGGGGCTCGAACCCGCGACGTGTCAAGTGGTTTTTTGGTTGACAGTCTGGTGAGCTAACCGCTAGGCAACAAAAAGGCAACACTTTCATGTGTAGTAAAACACTCAGTTATGCCTAGTAGGACTATAATTCATATTATAAGCTTAGTCAATATAAGCTACACACCAGTGCCGTTGCAAGGAATTTGGGGGCCTCGTTAGGGGCCCCTGTATTTTGACATTTGACATTATGACATGCGAAAAAACAATTCGGACACGCCTTTGGGAGCCTTCCTTAAGTAGGGCTCCGGGGGGATTTTCGAATTTGGACCCCCCCCCTCCCCCTCCCCTCCCCTAGCTACGCCACTGCTACACACCCCAGCAGGCTGGTCCATAAATAATAAGCTCAACTACCAAAGAAAAAAAAAATCTTACAAGATCAAAAGAAAAGGCATCTCCCAAAAGTCCAAACGAACTCACTATAACACATTCCTACAGTGTGCCGTTAATGTGAGTAATGGTTTAACAAACTATTTCTCAAAATGTACAGTGACGTTTCCCATGATACAGAAATGGTAGGGCGTCAAACGCGTAGCAAAAAAGTGAATGCTTGCCACAAAATTGCGAAATGCAAAACAACTAGTCTAGGTGTTGTTTACTGTTCGAAACCTCAAAGCCCAAAGCTCATTATTCAGTTATAGTGTATTTTTTCCTCCTTCTTTACCAGTTGTTCAGACAAGTGCATGAAAATCTAAAATTGTCCGAATGGGCAATATGTGAAACATACCTCTTGAAAGCGGATAGCCTATCGTCTTTCCAAGTTCAAAAACTGTAGATGTCTAGGTCTAATAAGTCTACAAATAAATAGGCGTAGAAAAGAAAAGAACATAGGCTGTCCCTCACAAACCCCAACGGTTCCCGTTTTCAAGAGCAGAGCCTGTCTCTCAAGGATAGGTCTCCACAAACACAGCCAATTCTGCAAGGCTGGCCAAATCACAAGAGCGCAAATCTAATCGTCTTCCGAGACTATAGAGCCAATGATTATGATTTATTATAAATCTAAAACCTCGTGGTCTCGTGGTGATGCGGAAAAATAAATAAATCTATAGGCCCAATATGCATTGAAGGTAGGCATTATTTGGGGTAATAATATATGAGGCAAGGTACAGACTGCCTTCCAGCAATTTCCACTGAGGGAAACAATTTGGATGTTGTCGAGGATTACACCTACCTTGGCAGCAACCTCTCAAGCTCACTGTTCCTGGAAAAGGAAATACAAACCAGAATTGGTAAGGCAGTATCCTTAAAGGCAAGGCTCAACCAAAGAGTGTGGGACAATGCACAACTCACTGACAGGACAAAAATCTTCGTCTACCAGGCCTGCGTGCTCAGCACACTCCTCTATGGAAGCAATTAAGACCTGAGCTACCTACGCTAAGCAAATAAAGCAGCTCAATAGCTTAAACCTGCGATGCTTACATCATGATCCCCCACATCAAATGGCAGGAAATAGTCACTAACGTGGATGTTCTCAGGAGAAGCCGTATGCTGAGTATGAACTCAATCCCGAGTGAGAGGCGCCTGCGACGGATAGGCATGTACACAGAATGGGCCCTGCTGTAGGCCCTATGAAGAGCTGGAACCTGAACAAGGAAAAGATGCCGACCTTGTCTGCGTTTTAAAGACGTTTGTAAAAAAGACATGATACTGGCACAAATCGATTATAAAACGGAGGGCCTTGCTCAGGAACACACCTCCTGGCGATCAAGGGTGTGCGATGGCACTCAATTCGCAGAAGCTACCCTCACAGAAAGGAGTGAAGAAAAGCGAGCCAGGAGAAAGGTGAAGGGCAGAGGAAAAGGAGACTGCGCCATTGTACCTTGTGGACGGACGGATGCCATATATTTGGGGTAAAGTAAAGTCGTGCCATCGTCCCTTGAGGTCGGTCGGATGCCATATATATGGGGTAAAGTAAAGACGTCTGAGACGTCACACAATCCTCCAGTATGCTTTGACCACAGAAACCCATGAACGTTGCGTCGTTGCTCTATGAATCAATTTGGTCCGAGGGGATTACTTCACTTTTTTTGTATAGGCCAGGGGTCGGCAACCTTTTTGTAATGGTGTTCCAAAACTGGATTCCCAAGCCATTCAGTGTGCCAGCAGCCTAAATGCATTGGCCTTTTAGGAAATCTGTGGCGTGCCATTGAAAATTGCTCTGTGTGCCAAGTTCGGCACGCGTGCCTTTCGTTTCCGACCTCTGGTATAGGCTATGCTAAATATTTAAATTTGCTGGTTTTTGGCTTGTAAGCTTAATTTTTTTTTTTACATAGGCTTAAAGTGCTTGTTTTTTCGGCATTGGTTTGGTTTTCCCCCCGACAAAGCCTGGCAACCATTATTCTAGTAAAATTTACTTGTAAACAGAGTAAACACTGATAAACACGGTAGGCTTAATATTTTTCTTATTGTGTTGGTTTTGTCTTAGTGTATGTGTCTGCTAAGTTCCGTGGTAGTCAGTTGCGTAATAAATCTAGATAACAGTATTAAAGCTATGTGTACATTTGTATAAAGTGCATTGGTTGACACATTTTAATCACTGTTATTGTCACTTATTGTGCGAATAAATTTTGAATTTCTAAACTGTAAGTACTAGTCTATACTATAACTATAACTTCTATAACTAATTAAACTATAACTATTAACTAGGCCCATAACTTCCATAAGCGAAGCCCATAATCAATAATCTATAGGCTAACTATAACTATGATAACTAGTAAGTCAGTAAGTAGGCTATTGCCTAAGTCTAAGCCTAAGTCCTAAGTATAACAGTCTAAGAAAGTCAGCTGGCCTAATTCTAAGAATAAAATAGTAATAGTAATAGTAGTGTAATCGGTAATACGGTATGCGGCGACTGACCGACTGTATGTTGCACTTTCACTCATGTCATTGTCATGACTTATGCTTAGGCCTATCCTTAGGCTTATACTTATGCACGGCAAGGTACGACATTTACATTGTTATGTAAATATGTAGGCTAGGCCTGATTTTTAAATTTCCATCTTAAAACTTGTACTTGTAGGTGATACACTGATAGTGATTGTAGACATTGTAATTGTAGTACTGTAGTAGTGAAAGTGATAGTATCCACGAAAAGCAAAGCCAAAGGCGAGTTTGTAATACTTGTAAGTTTTTAAAATGATTGAATAGGCCTATTGCTAATATTATAGGCCTGTTACCTATTGCTAATATTATAGGCCTGTTAGCAGAGAATGGCGATTTTATTTTTAGATTTTAATTTTAAGTTAGCTTATATAACTTATAACTTCATACGTTTTAATTTATTTAAGTAATGTATATTATGCCTATATATTTTATCTATAATATTAATAGAATAATAGGGCATATAGAATCTATATTTTATTTAGCAAAAAAAATAATAATAATCTGGCTACTGCCATTCTCACTTCACTTGTGACACTCATTCAATGCATTAATGTCCAATTTTTTAAACAATCCTGTAAACTGTAAATGTAGTCATTGTAGTAGGCCTGCTTGTTTATTATTTATGGGGACGTCCATTAATTACGTCAACAATTTTTTGGCGATTTTTACCTCCCCCTTGTCAACAACTGTCAAACTTTCAGAGACCCCCCTACATAATTACGTCAACAATTCGTTACCCCCCCCCCCCCCTATAAAAAGTATTAAAAAAATTAAACGCTGGCTTTTATGTTTAAAATAGATTTGAAACGGAAAGGTCTAGACCTTTACTATAATTAATTGTAATACATTTTAAGACTTGTTTTAAAGATTTTATATTGACTAGATAGAACTCTCATATGCGTTTGCCACGAAAGGGGTGTAACATGCTTACTATCCCCCATCGCCCCTCCCAATTTGTTTTTCCAATCCGATGATTTTAACAATATTTCTTTCCTTTTTATTTACTATTGTTCTTTACATATAGAAATATTGAATACTTTCTGATTGTACGTTTCACTAATGAGCTTTTAGTACAATGTTAATTGTTAAATAGCTTAGGGGGAAATTGTGCACCAGTTGTAAATTAACCTGCTATTTTAACCACATGCTCACTATTCCTTCTTGCATTATTGCCCCCCTCCCCACACACACACATTATATGATTATACACACGGTAGTTGGCTTACCTGCCCCTACCGCTCGTACCTTGCACTATTTGCCACCCACACCTTGCAATCTGGCTACGCCACTATAGGCCTACTAATACATTTTTATCTCATACATTTTTTTTTTTACAAAATTAGAAATTAAAACAAACAAATCACTATATTTAGCCTAATCACCAAATTTTAATGTTTCACCCATTATAACGTGTCAGCAAAAATATATTAGTTTATATATCAGAAATAGTATTAGGGATGTTAAAAGGAATGCTAGGCTAAGTATTTCGGATTTCATGGGCCACGAATTATTTTTCTGAAGGAAATATTTAAAAAAAACCATGTTGGATTCACACAATAGCCTACACTTCATTCAATGCAATTCAAACATAGTCTCAGAGAGGGCCTATTGTTGTTTTTAGTATTATTGCCCATCCCAGCTATCGCGTACATGGTATATATAACGAACGTCAGTCTCTGGCGCCTAATTTAACTTCCGTACCTATGAGCCCCAAAGCTGGCGAAGTATGTAAACCGCCGATACGTTCCCATTAAGAATACACCAGCGGGTGAACGCATGGGGGAGAGCTCCCGCAGCGGGTCCGGACAGAGCTGAGCTCAACCCTAAACGTTACGCCCTGGACACAAGACGGGCTCGTCCGATTATATATTTTTAGACTTTTTAACTTGGTTCCCCGAGTCTGACCAGTGAGCTAATGCATGGGACAAGCGGTCGCCGAGATAGGCCTACTTCCACTCCCATCTCTGTAAGTGACGGAGAGAGGCGTGGTATCACGAGCTGCAAGTCTGGAGATTAATCGGCTTGTTCTGTTCTTCCATTAGAGGGGGCCTGTGAGGTAGGCCTACCCCACTGTCCGATTTCTGGCGTCTCCGGAGTGGAGCTGATGCGACGTACGGAAAGGTATACAAAACGTCCTGTAAAGACGGCTGCTTTCAAAGGTGGCCTTGAGGGGATGACATCTCCGTGTCAGACAAAATCCGCTCGGCCAACACACCGTCAGCCCACATTACAGGAATACGAGGCAAGCCATGGATGGCTCGAGCAAATGTACGTTCGTAAAAGGGGAATCCGAACAGAGCAAGCCGACCCAACAAGCGACGGCCTTGTAGGACAACGCCTACCTACTCATATCTTTCCATGTCGGAGTGGATGGCCTGCTAACGCTGATCCAAACATGGTTTCAAGGGTTGGAACTTGGAAAAGACTCAACCATGGGCGTTGAATTAAAGCAGTCGACTCTCGGACGGTGTTAATAGTCTTTTCAGGACTCAATAACAGAACGGCGCCTGATTTAGATGTAGGCCTACTGAGCGGCAAAAAACTGGGTTTCTGTTTCTGAACGTACTCTGCAGAATGTTTGTTGGTGTGTTTATGTTCTTTTGTTATTCCAGTCACAATGGCTCGCTAGACTACAGCGAAGGTGACGTTTTTTACAATTGGTCGGTCATTTTGCTGTGCTAACAATTGCATTAGTTTCCACTTTCCACTCATACATAGATCTACAAACTAACAAGATGAACATAAAAAGGACATGTCAAATGTAGCGTCCGTAATTTTAATTAATATATTTGATTAACGTAAAACCATGTTGATATATTATGTCTGCTATGTAAGTGGCACATGACAAATGTAGCCTGGAATTTTGTAATAAATTTGTATCATTATTTATTTTAAAAAAGTAACATTGTTGACGTCAACTTTTCTTGACCTCCCCCCCTCCCCCTTGTCAACAATTGTCAAACTTTTTCAGACCCCCCCTCCCCCCTATTTTGTTGACGTAATTAATGGACGTCCCCTATTATGTTATTTATGTACAGTGGCCAGTGGCATTACCACTAATACAAAACAGTATTTTCAATAATAAAAAGTGGGGACATTTTAAGAATAATGTGGGGCAATTTCATTAGTTAAGCTGGGAAATTTAAGAATAAAAAATGGTTCTTTACAATTTAAGAAAAGAAAAAGGACAAAAAGAAGAAAAATAAAGTTGAAGATTGCAGAAAAAAGTTCAATAAAAAGAAATGTGAAATTAGAGGCATATATTTAATGCAGCACGACAAAGATATTTGAACCTATGCACTAGCAACTAATAGCAACAACTGGCTTCAGCTGCGGCAACTGAGTCTTTACAAAACCTATACAATTTAACAGAAGAAAGAACAATCAATTTTTGTACAGAACATTATTGGGCTCAAAGCCTGATCAGGATTGTTATTTCTTCATATATAAAATAAAGCCTCTCAGTTTATATTATAATATAGATGAATGGTATTGAAGAATAGCAAAGATTGATCTGTATTTTACTTTGCACACAGTCCAATGACATGCCATATCAATCCACCATTTCAACTGCCAAATGCTCAAAAAGATCCTGAAAGAGAATCTTTAAATATACAGTCCTTAGCTTTTTTTTTTTTAATTGTTATAAATGATATTCATCTATTTTACTAGTTTTACCTGAAGTAATGTCATGATCATGTGCAGGGGTCTAACCATAGACACTTAGTTGAATTCTCTTCTTTATTTTTTAAGCTCACTGGATGGTAAATAATCAGGGCAAGAATTCATATTTACAATGGCTGCTGAATTGAAAGAAAGTGGTGATCCTTATTTGGATGCAGAAATTGCCCAATGGCTAAAGAGAGATAAAGTAGGTTTCAATAAATTGTTTTCTCTAAGTTTAATTGAATTATATATTATACCTGTAACTAAAATAAAATATATTTATAATTTTCAAACAGTATTATGTTAGCTCATGATCATTCACTAAACAAAATGTGAAAATATTCACTTAACTCCTTAGAATGAGAAAAGTCGCTTGGCCATTAAAGAGCTTGTAAATGCAAATAATTTTGATGAGCTGAAGAAATTGCTGCTGAACAGAATGGAGTTTGGTACTGCAGGTAGGAGAAAAAAAAAATCATCTACTGGTTTATAATTGTGAAGAAATATATTATTTATAGACAGACATGTAGTTGTTGTTTTTTATAACACTATTTGAAGTGTAATTGTTTCCCTTAGTTTATTTTAAAGTTTTTAAATTGCTTCCATTTAGGTTTACGTGCAAGAATGGGACCTGGAAATTCTCAAATGAATGATTTAACTATTATCCAGACAACACAGGTTTGCTCATAATTTTGGACTTGACTTTTTTTGCTGACCATATAAATTATGTGTGGATTCATTTAGAACTAGGAATACTCGTTGTGATCTTGACTTTTTTTGCTGACCATATAAATTATGTGTGGATTCATTTAGAACTAGGAATAGAAATAGATGTTCTTAAAAAACTTTTCTTTTATTTACAATTTGTTTTCTAAACCTGTTAGATTAAATACTTATAAATATTTAATATTTATTGTGTATGATTTTTCTCTAAACTTCTGTTTGATAACTGAGTATTTATAAAATGAATTCAGGGTTTGGCCAAGTACCTCAAGTCAGTGCAGCCTAATGTTGGAAATATGGGCGTTGTAGTTGGTTTTGATGGACGACACAATAGTTTTCAGTAAGTAACTGCCAGAACTGCTTGTGAGAAATTTTCTAGCTTTGTTATAAACCAATAGCATTTTTAAGAACTGGATAATGGCTGTAAAAAAAAAATTTCCTGCTAGTGTTCCCAATCCATCCCACCTTTGCGGTTTTTAATCTCTTTGCCAACAGATATTTGTATGGTTTTATACCACATGATATCTAGCAAAATTTTTAAACCTAATCATTTTTTTTACTTTTCCGTCTTTACTATGCTTTTTATTGAATGAATTAGCCTTACATGTAGGTTCAACTTCATTACCTAGAAATCTTTTCATAGATACATGTTTATTTGTGTGTGTTCCTGTTGTGTAACATTGTTAAAGTGTACTATTTCTAATATCTTTTGTTGCAGCCTAAGTTCACTCTTACACTTTCTGCATAAGATCATGTTTTTTCTTTCTCTACTTTCACAGCTGGTCAAAAATTGTGGCTACCATTTTAGTCAATGCCAAGATTAAAGTTTATCTGTTTTCAAAGCTTTGTCCGACACCCTATGTGGTAAGGTACTTATGTATTTAGCATAAAAATTACTTTCAACCATTAACATGCCTAACCTGTACTTTGTAAAAATCTCCTTATTCATTCTGCTTCGATGTCTTTGTTGCATACTCAAGTTGGCCACTTAAATAGCTGCTTAGTTCAGAATCCTTGATTTAACTAAATTTGTCTTTTATTTAAATTTGTTTCGCTAAGAAATCAGACTTTCTTTTAAAAACTGTGATAGCCATTATGGTTAATATCTATTTTAAAAGTTTTTTTAACCTTTTTTCTCTTGTCTTATAAAGCCACTTGTGATAATATTATTCAATCTATAGTTCTATTGCCAAAATTCTTTTTACATTATAATAAAAGTTGCTACTTAAAAAAAAAACTAATTAAATAGAATTTCAATTTTAAATATTTTGAAATAATAAACTTGAGTTATGTTTTTGTAAATTTACATAGGTTAGAAATAATTGTGTAAAAAATATGTTTCTTATCCAAAATTGTTTTCCTGCTTTCTAATATTACATTAGTTAAATGCAGTTTTTACTACAAAAAAGGGTATAATCTTTGTTTCTTTGTTTAGGCATATGGTGTCCGCGCCTTTCAAGCCGCTTGTGGCATAATGATAACTGCAAGTCATAATCCAAAGGAAGATAATGGCTATAAGGTATTAAACAATTAAGTTTAAAGAAAAGGAGTAGATTGGTGTTTGCCCTCCTTTTTTTTCCCACACTAATATTAAAGGGCGCAAAGTAGTTAGGAGGCAGTGCATTAAAGGCTATTTGAATGTCTCTGGGTTAAATCCTGATAAATTCAGGCTCTGGAGTGGTGTCATTATTTCTAGCCAGCTCCATTGGTCCATAGTAAGTAAAGGTGGTTATAAAGCCATCAGAATGGGTTAGTCTTAAAGACTGAAGCTTGGAACATTTAGTATTCATCATATAATATAATGCTTATCACTGGAATATTTTCTGTTCACCTCTGAACAATGACTACAATGAAGAACAATGTGGTCAAGGCTGAGCGGTATTTTAAGTAAATTTTCAGTACTAGGTATGAAAAAAATATTTTCTTTTTAGTTGTTTATTTTTAAAGTGTACATTAACATGCCTTATGTGTGTCTTTGCAGGTCTACTGGGATAATGGAGCCCAGGTAATAAATGCATTGTTTAACATTTCTGATTTTCGCTTAAATTGTGTTTACATTTGTTTATTTTTTTTATATGCTTATTAAATTATGAACTAAGCATACTCATTGTTATAGTAATAGAAATACCTGTTCTTAAAAAAAGGAAACTTTTTTAGTCACATTTTTTTTCTAAACTTGTTAGAAAAAATACTTATTGTGTAAGAAATAAGAGGCTGCAGCATCAACTTTTTTGTTTTAAAAAATTTAGCATCATCACCTCAGGCTTATTTATTTTAATAAACATTGAGCCTAAAAAGAATTACTGTAAACTCAAGCAAATATCTTAACTTAACAAGTGGTTATACATAAGCTGATAACAATATCCTTCCTGTTAATTGTATAGTTTCTGTAGTAATTGTTAGTTTTGAAACGCCAGTTCATATTTTTTCTGCATACACTTGTGTGAAACAGATTATCTCCCCTCATGATAAAGGCATCAGCAAAGGCATTCTAGAGAGCTTGGAGCCTGAAGAGGCATCCTGGGATATTAATATATTGGATTCTTGCAAGGACTTTATCATTGACCCCTTAGAAGAAATCGTCAAGCGCTACAACAGCGATGCACTGAAACTTTGTTACTTACGGTAAATAATTGGTGACTGCACTATCCCTTTGAATTAAAGGAGTGTTCTAGTTTTGTCCATCAATATTATCAGTATTGTAATCTTTTAACCTGTGACTATTTGAACTTCCATAGAGAAAAGAATCACGACTGTCCCGTACCGATAACATACACAGCCATGCACGGTGTTGGATATGACTACATTTTGCACATCTTTAAAGCCTTTGGCTTCAAAGAACCTGTGCCTGTTCTCGAGCAAGTTAGTATCAATACATGGAATTAAAGTAATAGCCAATTACTTGTTTTCATTTCTACAAGGTATCATTTAAGTAAACGTCCTAACATTCACACTCAGTCTAAACTTTTTGTTCTGTTAATATAACATTTACCTGTAATTTTTTTGTTGTAAAATTTTAACATTAATTTTTCTTATTAAATTTATTTGTTCAACAGTTACCAAAAATTAAAAATAATATCAATTCTTTAATCTTGCATGCCATAGGAACTTGACCCATTCACCATTCACCAACATGGTCAAAAGGGATATTTGTTTTTACTATACTTTAGAACACACAACTAAATCCAAATATTTTAAAAGGTGCCCCAATTATTATTTCTGTGTATTAATGTTTCAGATTAAACCAGATCCAGATTTTCCAACAGTAAAATATCCCAATCCTGAAGAAGGAGAAGGCGCTTTGGTAAAATGTTTATTTTAGTAACAATATTTAAACATATGGTTGAAGGTGAATTTAAAGCAGTGGCTCGATAGTAATAAATACATCACTGACATATATAATCCTTGTGCTAGCCACCACCAGTTTTTTGCACTGGTATAATATTTTCAAATTGCTGACAACTTGAATGTGCTTATTTTAGAAAAACGTTGACTTGACAAATTTACTCTTTAATACAGAAACTTGCGATGGTCACAGCAGACAAAAATAAGAGTAAAGTCATTGTGGCAAATGATCCTGATGCAGACAGATTAGCAGTTGCTGAAAAGACTGAAAGGTATTTTTCACCCTACATTTGAATGTATTTTCTTAATTTATAAAATTGTATGCTTAAAGACAGATACAATTGCCCCTCACCACTTCATGCTTTAACTTTCACAGCTTCACTCTAGCTCATTTTTTTAGTGTATGTATGATTAAATTTATGATGGTAATAATAGAGTAAATTAATAATAATACATAAGGCATTAATTTGTAATTTAGAAATACAACACTGTAACAATCTGTTACGAGGCTCAGAAAAACATAGGGACAAAAACACTTTCCTTATCCCTTAAGAAAGAACAAATACATATAAGTAGTCTTCTATCCCGAGTGGCATCCGGGCATGGAATGTGTTGCCTGAACAAACCAGGAAAACCGATAACATAATTTAAAACACTAACAAAAGGACAAGACTAGACAGATTAGCGTAGGATGCAATAAAATTATTTCTAGATGGAGCGTTTGTGGTATATAAGATATAATATGATATTGTAATGTCTAACATATCTTATTTTCTCATATTTGTCTAACATATTAGTTTATACTAGAGTAGTGGTGACTAAAGTAGTGTTATCTCGTGCCCACAGGGCTCTAATAATCATAGACTATAATATACATGGACCGCTTTCTTTAATATTTCTGCTATATGATGACTTGAAACACTGATGATCGGAATTTCCCGATTCTAAATAACGTAATTGCTATACAGGAAATAAAGTTATTGATATACAAGTTCCGTTTTATTTAATCGCTATGATTTTCTCAATGAAAAATTAAAATCGAAAGTAGTACAGAGCGGAAACATTTATAAATCAGTGTTGTGTGCGCACGGAAAAAGAACATAAGCTCTAAAAATAGAGCAGGCGGTCCATCTTATTATAGTCAATGATATATTAATAGGCCTACAAGTATTCATTTAAAGTCGAAAAAATGCAATTTAATAAAACGGAACTTGTATAACAATTACTTCATTTAGAATCGGGAATTGCAAAAAAAAATATATAAAAAAATAATAGCATAAGAAACTAAAGCAAGCGGTCCATGTATATTATAGTCTATGCTAATAATGTTTAATAAATGGATGTTCCTTGATGTCTCTTTACTAAAAAATGTTTATTTTTTTTTGTTTTTGTTTATTCATTCAGTGGTTGGCGTGTATTTACTGGCAATGAAATTGGTGCATTCCTTGGTTGGTGGTGCTGGACATCTTGGCGCCAAAAGAACCCGACTGTCAAGTGTAGGCAGTTATATAGTTATATTGATTCCTGTAATATTTTTAAAACCCTTAACGCTATATCGGTTGGGTCATAACACAATTGCCTGAGTCATTTTTAAGGGGTTTTGAGTTGAAATGTATAGTTTACATAGTCTTCAATTATATGACAAATCGCCTATATCTTAAACCAATCAGAAAACAGTTTGTTTTTAAATGTACCAAAGTGACATAACAGAAGTAATACCGATGTTATTTTTTTGTTTTATCAAAACATGACAGGTGATTGTGAAATGACCATGACGAATATGCGTAATTGATTTGCCTGAGCTATAATGCATTTATCTCCCTTTGTCAAAATCTGATTTGGTTTCCATTTCAGTGAGTGATGTGTACATGCTTTCCAGCACTGTGTCCTCAAAGATTTTGGAATCCATTGCCAAGAAAGAAGGATTTAATTTCATTGTGAGTATCACAATAGTTGGCAACCATATATGTCTTTCCAGCTTGTTTGTAGTAATATTCCTCTCCTAGATGAATGACTATGGCTGTCAGTTTAACTCATTTGCTACTACTGCGACTCAATGCGACCTACCCCCCTCCGTACTAATGCACCCTAAAGCGGCCGCCACGTGTGTGACTAACCTATTGTCATTTCTTGATTTTTCGCCATGCGTTCTGTTTTTTTTTAATACTGCAAGCACGGCTTTTAAAAAGTAGGAATATAGCCTGTTTCTTTAATAAAAACCGGATGTTTTTATTAAGTTTTGTTTTTTTTGCGCTGCGCATTCAAAATACGGGTAGTTTTCACTGGCCTTTATGTATAAAAGTATACATTTCCAGAAAGCTAAGATATTTATCTATTTTATGATGTAATTTTTATTCACTTTGGGGAATATTTAGTCATTAAAAAAAATATTAAAAAATAATTTACTAAATTTAATACGGAGTTCCTTCCCTTTGGCTAGTATTTTCCGGGGTGTCTTTGGAAACTAGGTTAGTAGCAAATGAGTTCATAATTAATTCATGTTATGATAGCCACCATTTTGTAATCAAGTCAAATTTAACTTGTTTAGGTTCCATAAATGTAATCTATTTTCTGGCATGTCTTCCTTTTTAAAATGATTCAATTATTATTAATCCATTTCATGAAATTTATATAAAATATTTCCATCTTGTGTAGGTTAACAAATTTTTTTTTTCACTATCCCCCATAGGAAACTCTTACAGGCTTCAAGTGGATGGGAAATGAGACAGACAAGCTGATGAAACAAGATAAACATGTCTTGTTTGCTTTTGAAGAGGCCATTGGTAAATCTTCATTTTTTTTGTAGTGGAGAGCATTTTATGTAGGTGGCCTGAAGTAAGATATAATATTTGATAACATTCAGTTTAGCAACTATCATACAACCATGTTGCTCACTCTGAACAGACTTTATGAAAGCCATTAGTATTCTTCATATAGTCTAGCTATCACCTCCTTCCTAAAACACTAATTAGACTGCAAGACTAGACTCTAATCACGGATAAGTGTAGGATACAATAATCTTGTGTATAGAATGAGCGTCTGTAACATATGACATAAGTTCATTCAGTAGATCTGTAAAATGATCATTAATACTCTTTATATTCTAGGTTACATGTGTGGCTCATTTGTTATAGATAAAGATGGTGTCACTGCTGCTGCTGTAGTTTCAGAGTTGATCAACCATGTCTACTCCAACAATTCATCGCTCTCTGAGCAGCTGGAAATTATTTACAAGACGTAATGTTTTTTAATGACATTTTTAGCTGATTTTTCATGATATATAGAGGAATAAGATAATATTATCATAATCTCACATTACTTGTAACAGAAGGCAATGCTACCACATTACCAAATTGTATCCAAATTGAGCTCAATTGGTAAAAAATCTTAATATGCCAACACATTTCAAAATAGAAATAGGGTTAGCCTACTCATTACCATGTTTTGACATTAAAGTTGGAAGGTTACAAATCAAACAATCACAAACAGTAAAAAGGCAAAATTTTTACAGTCTCATTAGATCATCTAAAATATTAGTTTAAGTAGATTATTGTTTAGAGATACTTGTATGTGTTGTGCCAACGCTCTTTATTCCACCATCTGAAATTTTCTGTTTGTCTCTGTAGGTATGGCTATCATGTGAGCCAAAACTCCTACTTCATCTGCCACGATGCTAAGACGATAGATGCTATGTTTGCGAGACTAAGGAACTATGACGGTCCAAACCAAGTAGGTGACTTTATTTTATTTTTTTAACTGTTTCAAATTTGTTACTGTTGCAGTTTTAATGTTCGTATTGATGTAATCTTTTGATAAACAATGACAGGCACCAATATTTTTCTACTGGTTTTGCATACATTTACTCACATATCCACTTGATATTTCATTTGTTTAACCCTTAAAAATTACTAATTTTTCTTGGATCATAAGATTGAGCCCCAATTTTATTGTTGTCAAATAGTTCATGACTTACTTACAGACCAACTGAAGAGGTTTTGCTCAAAGGGACAAGATTTGTAAAAGCCTCATACGGAAGTGAAAGTGGCGTAATAGAAGGCAAAGAAATAAATTAAACACGACTCACTAAGTCTGTATTTAACCATTTTGTTAAAAATAAGAACCGGGCAAAGATTCAAAACACGTGGCAATATTTATTTTTCCTTGTCGCGTTTTCTTCACTGACCTCACTTCCATTTGTTGTCATCTCAAATGGCTAGGAGATTTGGATTTTTCCTCTAGCAAAACACACATTTAAGTGCTCATATTAAACTATTTATTTGTAAGTTATGTTTAATATTTTTATAAATGATTTTATTAACATTGGGATACTGAATACACTAATCACTATCAAAATAAACTTTTTAATTCAATTTTGATAAAAAGCTCTTCACTTGGTCTTTCAAAGTTACATAAATGTTTTGTTAAAACTATTCAATTAATAAACACTCTAACAAAATTTATAAATGACAGTAAACAAAACTATTTAAAAATAAAATTGAGTAACATTTATATAACCAATAAATTTTTATGTCTAGCTGTATTTATTCTTAAGCCTTTTTTTATATTGCTTTTCAAACCATCTTTTTTTTTAAAAACTTTCTAGTATCCCAAAAAATGTGGTTCCTATGAGATCAACGGTGTTCGTGATCTCACTGTTGGCTATGACAGTTCTACTACAGACAAGAAGCCTGTAAGTCTCTGTTGGTCACTGTTGTATTAAGTAGTATTAATGATAAAACATCCATTTAGAAACAGCATTAAATGGGTGAAATATTAAAAATAAGTAGAAAAATGGAAGTATTATTTTCAATGTGCAATATGTATAAGCCCCAAACATTTCTGAAAAAGAACAGAAACAATTTTATATATTATTAAGATGTGAATATGTTATTAGTCATTTATAAAACAATACATTTATAGGGCGTTTGCAATCACGTGACAAAAAACAAGTGTTTTCTTGTTTATTTCGTGTAGTGGTGTACACAATGGCCGCTGTATCAATAAAGTGTCGTATAGGCTCTAGCTTGTTTTTATTTATGTAAATAGGTCTAGCCGGCCCTAGCCTAATCACATTAATCAATTAATCTGCAGTATTTAAATTTTAAAATAGGGGGAATACATATAATTAATGTTGTACCGAACGATTAGGCCTACAATTATTCGCAATGACATCAATAATGAGGTCTATGCACAATTCCTTAGAGACAGAAAATCGATCATGTGATGCATTGTAAACTAAACAAAATGGCTGATTTTACATTGATCTTAATGGCACCTATGCTTGTTAAAAATTCTTGAATATTGTGAAATTATAAATGATGCTCACGGATGGAACAATGTTTATAGACATACAATTATTAAAGGACAACACCTATTTGTTGATCTTTCAAAGAAAATCGATGAAAAGATTTTAGATTCTTTACATGATAATTTAGCGGTATAATTTGCGCACCCAACAGCAGCGCAGTAAGCCATTGTTAATGTTTACAAGTATATTTACCTAACATCACGTGACCGGAAAATCATTCTGCATAGACCTCATTATAATATCAATAAAATCAATTCAATTGCAACACTTACCGGTCGGATATGAAGATGATAAAATGGGCGTAAAATGTTGAAAATCGTTGAAAAAATACCATGTCAGGCTTTCTCTTGGACTAGGAAGATGATCTACGACTATTTACCTCCTAATTTGTGAGTAGGATAGCCAATATTCAGATGTGAATTTAGCATGATGAAGAACAACTTCACCACGTTACATTTGTACCTCAAGTGGGTTCTATATTTACACAAATACGTCACTAAAAAAACCTAAGCCATGCCCATTGCGAACGCTCTATTAGATATCAGCCCATGCCCATGTGCAATATCTGTGAATTATATACTTTGTATTAAGCAATACATAATATGGGATGAGGTAGCACTGTTTGCTTGATCTCTGCAACTTGTGTGTGTTCTGTAGATCCTCCCTACCAGTAAATCAAGTCACATGATCACCTTCACATTTGCCAATGGCTGTGTGGCTACCTTGAGGACCAGCGGCACTGAACCTAAGATTAAATACTATGCCGAGCACAGACCTAACCCAGAGTCTGGGTACGTTTTTAAACAATTTTTCTTTAAACCGCAGGGTATTAAATATAACTTAAAACCAAAAAGGGTCAAATACTGCTGAGCTCAATTCAGTGTAAGAGTATGATAATCATATTATACAATCCTAGTGTATAAACATCATAAGATTAAAAACTTTATAGGGGTACAGACTGAATTCTAACTGTTTTTTAGAAACACACAGAGTTCATACAGTTTGGGTGAAAATTATTTGTATTTTCAAGTTTGGGAAAGCTTTTGAATTCTGCTATAATAGACAAAGCAGTGTGAAAAAATATGTTTAAAAAAAAAATTATGAAAAACTTTTTGTTTAAGGAATCTTTAACCCATTTTAAGTCTGTTTTTTTCGGTAAGGGGAAGTGAACTATTCAAGAACTGTTTTTATTAGTTCTATGAGAAATGAAAAAGATTTAAAAATAAAATGTTCCATTTGGGATTACTGGTTAACATTAGAGGTTGGAAAAATAATTTCTGAATTTCAAAATGATTTTAGAATGAGAACTCCATTACAATTTTTTTCCACTTATAACTTATGCACAATTTTCAATTAGGCTTTAGTTGTTTTTGTTTTTTTAAGCAGGGTATAATTTGATTGTTTTAGGCAAATGTATTTATGTATGTACAGTTTAAAAGAAGGGTGGGGGCTATGGGTTATTAGTTCTCATGAATTTAAGTAAAGTACCCATCGGACTGAATTGATCATAGGTCCGGTGAAGCACCAATCACCAGTTTCTGTGGCCATGGCATACTATGCCAGTGTGGCCAGCACAATGCCCAGCTGCCCTTACATTCCCCCAACTAATTTCAAGTACCCATCAGCTGGGTTTAGTTCTCATGAATGAGATGACATTATTAAATTTTCTAAAGCTATAAAAGCAAATGTAAAAAAACAACCCACTTAATATTTCAGGCTGGGCTTTGAACAAGTTAAAGAAGAGCTTGCGGACATAGTGAAGAACATTGAGGAGAGTTTCTACAACATTAAACTGTTTCCTCTCATAAAGCCAAGAGAGCTTTGAACAACATGTTTTCCTATTGGCTATCTTTCAGTTTGATTCCATTAAAAAACAAAAATAAAAAATGTTACACAATTTTTTAAAACTGTTATGGTCAAGATGCGTTTAATTTTTTTTTATTCTCGTATGTTGCAGTGGATAAATATAGTATTATCATTATGCTGTTGCCTCCCTGCCCCACCCCTGCCATCCTCTTCCCCATTTCTTCTACTTTCCCCATCTCCTCCCCATCTGTGATTGTAATTAATATACTTGTTTTTTTTTTTAAAGCATTGTTTTCTCTCTAGCCTGTATTTTATTTAAGTTAATCAACTACATTCACCAACTGACACTCAGGAACAGGTCCATATTTATTTTGTTTTGTACACATTCTGCCCATCATCTAAATTAATTCAGTACAGTAGTAAATTATAATGATATTTTATATAAAAAACCTTTTAGACTATATCTTGCACCCAACATTATATATATATATATATACAGTGCTTTTTTTGTGACGGTACGCACCGGTACAGCGTACCGGCACCTTTTTCAATGTGGGGAAAATATTATTACTTTTATTGTATTTTAGCGTTTATTATTAATTTATTATATTATTTATTTGTTAAAATTGAAATATTTTAAAATTGCGCGCTATAAGAATTAAAATATAAAATGCGAAACTTCTTTAAAAGTTAGGCAGTCCATCACTGAGTACCGGCACCTATTTTTTTTACAAAAAAAAGCACTGTATATATATATATAATGTTGGGTGCAAGATATAGTCTAAAATGTGTTTTTTTCTGTCTTAGCTTTACAGATAGGCTAGAAATTATTAGTAGAAATCCTGTGTTTTATTTTAGTTGATACATCATTGCATTAGATTTTAAAGAGAAGTAAAATCATGTGTGAGTCGCATTACCATATCAAGTTTTGTTTTATTAGTTTTTCAAACTGGTGATTCCTATTCTGTAATGTATTTTTTTTAAATATTTGTGTTAGAATCACGCTGTTGTTGTTTTTTCTTCTCCATATGTGGTTTATTTTTGAGAGATGTATTTTTAAAAATTTAATTGGTATGCATTTCTAATTACATTATTAAATGATTAAATAACAACGTTATTTTCTGTCTAAAACTAATGCTTCTAATGTTGTAGGTATGTATCATTTAAGAAACGTTTCAGTTGTTGTATTACATCTTTACACAAGTAATTGCTGAAAGATGTGCTTCAGTAGGCCTGACTTCCTTCAAAACAAAATATAATCAATTCAGTCCTGTTACTCTAGACTCTATTTTGGGGCAAAAATATTTATAAAAAGTTGCTTGAAGCTGGTGAAATACTGATTATTTTTCTTTCTTTTCATCTTATTATTATAATAATTCCTTATTTTTTGTTGTCTAGTTTTTATTTTAGTTCCGAACAATGATAGCTACATCCTATTTTATTTTGCTTGTGTCTATAAAATATCCTACCCTACATCCTACATATCCCGTAGTCCGTTGGAACGTTGGGGTGCCCCAGATGACATGTACACCAGCCTACTCCATTCCTCCCGTCTCTCAGCCGTACTCAATGCGTCACAGTTTTGTTTCTGTCCATTCCCTGATGTTGTCCTCCTATCGTTTCTTTTGTCTTTCTCTCTTTCTGCCTCTTCTGGTGGTACCCTGCAGAATGGTTTTGGCAAGCCTGTTAGTTCTGGTGACAAGGCCATACCATTCCAGTTTCCTTTTCTTGACTGTGGCCAGCAGGTCTTCAAATTTTCCAACTTCCTGATGTATTCTTTTTCGTATCTGTTCATTGTCTATAAAATATACAATGTTTTTTTTATGTGCTAGCTCAAATCATATTCTACAATATACAATGAATTTTTTATTCACATTTTTTTTAATGATTTATGATTTGTATATCTTATTAGTTGCTTTGTATTTATTTAAATTTAGCATTAATCAGAATATCCATATATGACAACAAACTTTTTTGTTAGTTGAAGCAGTTTAAAAAAATATAAGAAAGTTGGGTGGGTGGGCAGAAGGTCAAAGTTTAGATTCTAGTAGCATGAATAATAGCATGTTGGACTATAATTTACTATAAAGCTATTGAAGCAGTTTTCACCAGAGAATTGGTTTTCCATGGTTGACAAGAGGATTAACTTTTATGGCTGGGTAGACTCAGGGACACCACCTCAAATCTGGGCTAGAAAATTCTAGGGTTTTCACATGGATTCAAACATGAGGCCTTCAGAATGGCACTTTCCTATACCATAGAGTCCCATTTAATTTCCAATTGTGCCACCTGATATTGAAGTCAAATAACCATTTGTGCTGGTTTCACAATCCCCTGGTATAACACTACCTTAGATACCTGTTTGCTTTAAAATAGAAAATTGAAATTAGCTCACCAGCTAAAGTAATTTGGATATTTGGTATCATTGATAATGATACATTTGTTCTGTGCCATTTTGTAAGCCATCTAATGAGTATGAAGAGATTAAAGCAAAATATGAGAATCATGGCTCACTCTAATTCTAATTCAGTTTGATTCAAATAACGTGCCATATTTCTGTTGTTGTTGTAAAATAATGAGTAATGACATCTGAAGCATATTTTATGTACCCACATCATGGCGGAAAAACTTAAAATTGAGTCAATTTATCCTGCATTGCTTTCCTCACGGTCCCTAAGCTTTTATTATCAAAATAAAATATAGATTTCCTAGATTGCCAAGAGGCAATTGAAACCTTGGAAAAGTAAAATTATTTTGCAAGATTTGCGCTGGCCACACTATCCTGAGTGTATACCATGATAAAGTACGTAGTGAACTCTACCTGGGAAAGGGTTCATTACGTGCTTAAAATGTATGTATGTCTTTTTTATTTAATCCAAAAACATGTATCCCTGAATGTTATTTCCTGATTACCTGATTAAAAGGTTACCCAAGTTGACATATATATTATTACAGTTACAGGCTTGATTTTTTGTTTGGTTAATTGTAATTCTCATTTTGACTATGAAATTCTTTCATTTGTATTTACTTTGGGAACTAAATAAACTCTATATTAAAAAGTTTGTTTTTTTTCGTGGTTTTGGTTTGCTTGCTGTTGACTGTTTCATAGTTTTAGAATTGTATTGACATTGCTTTCCTGGCATGTTAATGACACATTTTTCTTCCTGTATAATATAAATTCAATTTTTTTTACTCAAATCACAGACAAAAGTAATATAGTATAGCACTAAAAGAATTTTTAAAATGAATTCATCAAAATGCACAGGTTTTTATAGTTTATTAGAAATAAGACATATTTTCAAATAAATATATCAGTCCCCAGGTAAAAAAACAACTTCATCCTATATTATATGCTACAGGTGCTTATTCTTTACAAAAGATTAATGTATCTTAAACTTATTGTTGGTTTCAATCTAGTCTTGTCTAGTCTAGTTATAACTTTTCAATATTAATGTTTTCTATATTATTGCTACGACAACTTTTGCTTTTTAATCTTCTTTCCTGGCTTGTCTCTACATTGAAAGAATCTGCTACTATATGACAACCCTCGGTTTTCAAGGGACGATGGCATAATACATTTGGTGTCTGCCTTTTGCCTTTCTCCTGGCTCTCTTCTCTGCGCTCCTTGTTGCAAGAGTGGCCTCTGCTATCTGCGTTCCCTCTTGCACAACTGTTCACGGGGTCGTGCTGTAATGAGCAATTTCCTCCCATTACTTATGCATGTTTCTATTCCTGAGCGCCTCCACATTTTTTTTACCCTGTCGTATTGTTTGATGTGAGGATCCTATGGGGGCATCTCAGGTGAAAGCTGTTGGGTTATTTCCTTTGCTTGGTTTAGTATCCCACTCCCAGGTCTTGCTTCCATAGAAGACTGCTGCACATGCAGGTCAAGTACGCTATGAGGTTTTCTTCCTTTTTGTAAGTTGGCAGTTGTCCCATGTACCCTTTGGTTGAGCCTTTCCATTATGTCTGCTGCATTTTTAATTTCTTGAAAAAAAACAACTTTTTTTTTAAAAAGACCCCACTTTTATTATTATTGAAAAGGCTCCACTTTAATTATGATTTAAAAGGCTTTATTTTTTAAAAGGGCCCCACTTTTATTCTTGAAAAGGCTCCACTTTAATTATGATTGAAAAGGCCCTATACTTTTATTCTTTAAAAGGGCCCACCTTTTATTCTTGAAAAAAACCCACTATTTTTTTTTTGCTGCTGGAGAAGAAAGATTATTTATATGATAGGCCTATAATGGGTTATTTCTCCGTTTGTACTATAGGGCCGTCCATTAATTGGCAATAAAATAAGGGAAGGGGAGTTTGAAAAAGTTAGACAGTTGTTGTCACGGGGAGGGGAGGGGGCATGAAAAATTGACCTCAATAATGTTACTTTTTATATTTTTATAATAAATGTAATAAATTTAAAAAATGGAAATTAGTCGTGTGTTTGTATGACACACATATTCATTCACCCATCAACAGCCAACCATTTAATAATATATTAAATATACATAGTGTAATTGGGGGGATTGTGCAAATTATGTGTGTGTATGTGGGGGGAAATATTAGAAGGTTTATTCGTATATATATATACTAATTTAGTTTTGCTAACTACTTTATAATAGGTGAAACGTTAAAAATTAGTTCCATTAAATAGATCTATTTTTATAATTTCAAAGTTTTAATTTCAAATTTTCTGGGAAATATTTTATGAGGTAGGCTAATAATGTATTATAATTATCAGTGGGGTAGCAGGATTGCAAGTTGTGGATGGCAAATATAGTGCAAGGTAGGAGAGGTATGGTGCACAAAGGAAGGCACTTTGAAAAGAATGCGGGGGGGGGGGCAAAAATGCAAGAAGGAATCATAGTGAATGTACGGTGGAAATAGAAGACTAATTTACAAGTGGTGCACAATTTTCCACTAAATCACTAAACAATTCAACAACTATCATTGTATCATATTATCAATAGTGAAACTTAAAATTAGATTAAATATTAAATATTTGTATGAAAATAAGAAACAGAAATATTGTTAAAATGTTCAGATTGGAGGCACCTAGGCTTATACACTCATAATAGGCATAAATTTAATACAAATAATTAGGCCTACTTATAGTCTTTTTAATTTAAATTATATAAACATAAAAGCTTGCACATAAAATTTTCTTAGTTGATTGAGGGGTGGGGGTAAACTATTGTTGGCATAATTTTATATGGGGATCTCTGAAAGACAATTATTGTTTACAAGGAGAAAGGGAAGGGGTAAAAATTACCTAAGAATTGTTGACGTAATTATAATGGACTATATGTGTCTATCTGAATATTGCAATAGATTATTGTGGAGCATTTTTAATGTAGACTTAGATCCGGCGTGTGATTAGGCTACATATCAGGACAGGATTTGCGTTAATCCCATTTTCCAGTTAGATTCTTTCTCCATTCCATTTTCTTTTGACAGACTGCAACTGTATGTCTTACAGTGGCGTAGCTAGGGGAGGGGGTCCAAATTCGAAAGTCCACCCGGGCCCCTACTTGAGGGGGGCCCTACTTTAGGGGGGCCCCCAAAAGGAGTGTCCGAATTGTTTTCTTTTTCATGTCATAAATAGACACCCACCTTAGGGACCAACAAGCAGGTTTCAGAAAAGACAGATCTTGCACAGACCAGATTGCCACACTGAGACTCATAGTGGAACAATCCCTGGAGTGGAACTCGCCACTATATATTAACTTCATCGACTATGAGAAGGCTTTCGATAGTGTTGACAGATGTAGCCTACTCTGTGGAAACTGCTGAGACGGGGTACCACAAAAATTAACAGACATAATTAAGGCTTATTCCTATGAAGGACTATCATGCAGAATTGTTCATGACCACCAAACAACCGAGGCTTTTGGTGTACAGACTGGTGTCAGACAGGGATGTCTGCTCTCGCCTTTCTCATTCCTGCTGTCCATTGACTGGATAATGAAAATGTCAACAGAGCAGAAGAGAAATGGCATCCAGTGGACACTATGGAAGCAACTTGATGACCTGGATTTTGCAGACGATCTGGCCCTAATATCACACACACAGCAACAAATGCAAGAGAAAACTAACGACGTAGCACACTACTCTGCATGCATCGGCCTGAACATAGCCTACATAGAAGAAAAAGCAAAGTCCTTAAGATTAACACATCAAAAAGCACACGTATAGCACTGGAAGGAACAATCCTGGAGGAAGTGAAAGCTTCTCATGTCTCGGAAGCATACGTTATTCAAGGAGGGACTGATGCTGACATAAAAGCGAGAATCGGCAAGGCGAGAGCAGCATTCAACCAATTAAAAAAGGTCTGGACCAGTGGCAACTTGACCCTCAAGACTAAAGTCAGGATATTCAACACCACTGTGAAGCCTGTCTTGTTGTATGGAGCAGAAACATGGCGAACAACAGCAGCTGGTTCTAGAAAGATACAGTCATTTATAAACTCTTGTCTCCGAAAGATCCTGAGAATATTCGGGCCCATCGTCATCACCAACGAAGAGCTCTGGCGACGCACTCAGCAGGAACCGGTGGGAGAACTAATCCGACAGCGCAGATGGAAATGGATTGGACACACTCTTATCTTATCTTATAGGCTACATTACAGACGCTCCTTCTATAAAGAAGATTATTGCGTCCTACGCTCATCCGTGGTCCGAGTCTAGTCTTGCATTTTTATTAATGTTTTAAATGATGTTAGGTTATTGGTTTTCCTGGTTTGTTCAGGCAACCCATAATATTCCATGCCCAAATGCCACTCGGGAAGAAAGAGTACTTATATGCATTTGTTCTCGCATAAGGGACAAGGAAGGTGTTTTTGTCTTTATGTTTATCTGAGCTTTGCAACAGATTGTTATTGGGTTATATTTCTAAATTAGAGTTTAATGCCTTATGTATTATTACTATTTTACTCTTTGCCCTTCTGTCCTCTAGTGTTTCTAGGTTTAGTGATTTGACTAATGGAGTTACTCTATTGTCAATTGGGAATATTCACTAAGCTTAGTTATAAACCTTGCAGCTCTTTTTTGAATTTGTTCACTCTTAGGAAGCCAGGAACCAGCACCACGAAACAAGCCCTTACTTGGAACCCACAGGGCAAGAGAAAGAGAGGTCGACCCAGAATGACCTGGAGAAGGGAGCTGGAGTCAGACACCAAAAAGAGTGGTCGCAACTGGGGGCAGCTGGAGAGACTGGCCCAAGACCGAGATGCCTGGAGAGCCTTTGTTTGTGGCCTATGTTCCAGACGAGACGAAAGGCGCTGATGAAAATGCAGGGGCCTCTTAAGAAGCCGAGTCCCCGGGCCCCCAAATCCCTAGCAACGGCACTGATGTCTTATATTATAGTCTTAGGCTATAGGCTTTGGTAAAACAAACTGATTCTGTAGGGGCCTTTATCTCATTCGTCATAAGCTTCCCTGTGTCCTTGTGGCAACTATGCTAACATTCCATAAGAGTTAATCTTTTTTAAATTTCAACTATTTTTTTATTTAGTTTGTTTTTAAAAAAAAAGCAACGTAGGGTTTACGTTTTGAATTTATTTGAAAAAAAGTTAAATTAGCACAAAAAGGCGCAAGAGGCAAGCATCCATACTTATAGCTACATATCTCGACAGCCAATAGAAAAACGTTTTGGTGAACTAGTATATTTTCAAAATAAGTTGTCAGCACTAGTCACTAGTCACTATTCAGTAGTGTTGTCATTGTAACAAGTGAATAATTGAACATGGGAGATACACTAAAAGTAGTTGCGAGAGTAAGGCCATATCTACCGAAGTAAGTTTTTTATTATTTTTTACAGCAAATGGTAAATAAGTCGGTTAAATCCGAGGTAGTTCGGATTTTACCAATTCAATAAGTCAATAATTTAATAATAATAATTGAATTACATAAATATAAGTTAGAGTTAGAGCTACTCAGCTAGTCTAGTCTAAAATTTAGTTTAGAGTTCTCAGTTTAGGGCAGGGCCTACTTTTTTAGTTTAATTTATTAACAACTTCATTAACAACCTTTTTACTATTTATACTTTGAAATTTAATAAGTAATAAGCTAAATAAGTATTTGTATTATCGGCTAGGCCTAGGCTATACTTTGGAAGAACTGCCCCACAAATTTTTCTTAAGGCAAGTTTTCAAGTTAAGGCTGCAGACTGAGTGCAGCCATTCGGTCCCGGGTCCCTTTAACTTTAACATGAAATTGATGAAATGGCTCTTCGGACCCAGCTTCTGTCAGAATTCCTTAAAACTCATAAAAATAAAAAACATAAAAAAGAGGCAAACAAACACAAAATATATTTGCCATGGCCATAGCCATAGGCCTAGTGATCTAGTGACTATACTATTAGGCTATATTTATAATTATAAGAAGTAGCACAGAAAACACCAAATCTATCCGGGACTATCCCTATCCTTTATAAATTTATAACCTAACCGATGCCGATACTAACTATTACTATTACCAAAAATACTACAAAGCCATCCCTAGCCCTAACCTATATAAACTAACCGATACTAACTATTTATCACTAAGTCACTAAGTCTATCGGGTCCGAATAGCCACTTCGTTATAGGCCTATTAGTTTTCTTAAACCTGAATGATTGTTGCCCCCCTTCATCCTTCAATTCAATAAGTAGGCCTATTATAAGTTCATTCAGTGATCATTCACAAACAAAGGGTCATAAAGTTTGATTTATATTTATTATATATATTATAATATATAAAGTTGATCCTGAAAATTTAAACATTGCCCACTAGCCACTACGTTTTATCTAAAATATAATGTCACTTCAATGTCTTTAAACATGGAATGAAATTTTGTCCTTTCATTCACACTGTTTGAAGAGTATATAACAATAATCTCACTGCCATCCTTATCACTTATAACTTATTTTGCTTAAAAAAGATTATAATGTGGTATGTAGGTTTTACAAATAAAACCTAATGATGTATAGTGTCTGAATAACTGTGCCCCGGATTACCTTTGCTCTTGTCTGGAGCTCTACACCCAGTCCCGCCCACTTCGTTCGGCTTCTGACGCGCTTATTCTGCGGATCCCTCATGTGAGGCTAGTGTCCGCTGGCGAACGTTCATTTTCCTACGCAGGACCGTCCGCTTGGAATCGCCTCCCACTACAGCTTCGCCAGAGCCCTAGCTATGACACCTTCAGGAGCCGGCTGAAGACTCACCTATTTCGTCATCAGAACTAGCGTATTATTATATATTTCGTTGTCTGTCTGTACATGTAACTGTCGATAGCGCTATATAAGCACCGTTTATTATTATTATTATGCTTACATACATACTCCTTTTTTTTTAGATTTATATATTATACTAGCATATTTTATGTGTCATAACCGGATAAAATATATTTTCAAATACACTGTAACTAACCAAGCAGTTATGAGCACAATAACTTTAATAGATATAGACCTAGTCTTGAGCATTGATAAAGCATTTTCCGGTTATATAAACATGAATGACAAAGTCATGTTTGATTTATATTATAATATAAAGTTGATCCCAGCAGTTCATGCCCAAAGTTTGATGATATCATAAAAATAATTTTGACACCATCCTTTTTTCTCATTTTGTGAAGACAAATTTAATTATATAAAGTTTGTTCTTCCAGCAATTTTAATGTGATACAAAATGCTTTCTTTTATTTCTCATTTGTGACCCAAATGACCAATGCTGTTATTTAAAAAGAATGTTAAGCCTTGAACAGTGTTCACCACAGTAAGAATATTTGTAGGAAAATTTTCAGTTCAGTATTAAAAAAGATGCGGTATGTACACACATACATATATATATATACTTACATGTTGTATACTCCTTTTGAGATTTATATGAATATATATATATAATATATGATAGAATTGCAATTTCAGTAGGCCCTATTTGATTAGGCCTTATTGCATCAGGTCATCATTGCACTGCTGGCGATGCTATGCCGTTGATGCAAATAAAAGGATATAAATTTAAAAAAAGTTCTTTTTATTCCTGTGTGTTAAGCAAAGACTAACATGTGCTACTAATTGGAGCATAACTTATAAAATAATTAAATTATATACATTTATAATAATTTATTACGCTAAAATCATTGCTGGCCAAAGCAATAAATAAAGACTCTATTCTATTACCTTCTAGTTTCTAAAATAGCTGTTATATAAAGTTCTGATTTTTTTTACTACTGCTTTAAATCAGCTAGTAAAATGGATAGTTTCTATATTTGTTGAGAAACAATTTTTAAACAAAAAAGTTGACTCTAATCCAAAAACACAATTTTTGTGAAAAAAAACACTTGACCAATATATCTAATTTTACTAATAACTTTCATTACAACTTTTTTCCAGGCCTAAGGAACTAATTTGTATTTAATTATTTTTTTCAGCAAAGATAAGGTAGCACCAGCAAAAATCAGCCTTACCTCTGATTCAATATCATGTGAAGGGCACACCTTTCAACTAGGTAAGTAAGCTTTTTTTATTTTTTGTTTTGGATATAAAATAGAAGAGGCCTACATATAGCTACTTCTACCAAGTCTACTTGTGATATCTTTAAGTAAGGGGGTAAAATTTGAAAATCGGAGTTAGTTGCTTTAAAAATTAGTAAAATTGAACATCATATTTTAGGCATTGAAAAAAAGGCAGTAAGCAGTATATATATTTATTATGTTTTATGTCAGTTGCCACTCAATGGGAAAGGTGAGTATCACTGACTGCAAACTAATATAATTTGCTGAAAGACCTATATAATTAATTATCATTAAAAAAAAGTATGGGTCATACCACATTTATCTTTTTTTTTTTTAGATAAGGTCTTTAACGAAAAATCGTCGAATGAAGATGTGTACATGCATGCGGCCCATGATGTCGTTCTCGCTGCCATGGATGGCTACAATGGTAAATATCTTGCACTAATCTAATACAAAACATTTTTATCAAAATCAGTTGTATTTAAAAAAAATAACAATGACTGGTTCTTGTGTCTTTTTGTGAGTTTAGTTGCGTGTCTGAGGCTTATATTAAGAACCTTATTATGATAATGCCAAAAACGTCATGTGATCTTGATCCTATTCCAAGCTCAATACTAATCGATTGCCTCGATGAACTTGCTCCTGTTATCACAAAAATAATGAATACCTCATTGACTACCGGCATAGTACCACAGTCTTTCAAGCATGCGCTTGTCAAGCCCCTTTTAAAAAAGTCCAATCTGGATGCCGAGTGCCTAAAGAATTACTGGCCAGTTTCCAACTTACCATTCTTATCAAAGGTCCTGGAGCGTATCGTGTTGGCACAGTTGTTGACTCACTTAAGGCATCATAGCCTCTTGGAACTGTTCCAGTTAGCTTACAAGATGTGTCACGGCACTTGTCAGGGTAATTAACGACCTTCTTTGCGCGTCTGATTCCGATCAGGTGTCAATCTTAGCGATGCTCGATTTGTCAGCTGCATTTGATACGCTTGACCATGAGATTCTTATTGATAGATTGTCCACTACTTTTGGTTGCTCAGGATGTGTTGGCAGCTGGTTTAAATCCTACCTAACTAAACACACACAAAGTGTCATCATTGGTGGATCTACCTTAACATACTCTGCAATATGGAGTACCACAGGGATCGGTTCTAAGCCCAGTACTGTTTTTACTGTACACTTATCCACTTGGCGATGTCATCAGGCCTTTCAATATTTCATACCACTTCTACGCGGATGATTCGCAGTTGCATGATTCTGCTGTTCCCGCTGAAGTCTCCCGTATAGCCACCAACCTCAGTCTTGCTATTGCTAGTGTCTGCTCCTGGATGATGGAAAACAGACTTAAAATGAACGAAGATAAGACGGAGGCAATTCTAATTGGAACTCTGAGTAAAATCGCCAAAGTCGAGGGCTTGGAATCATTGGTGGTCTTAAACTGCCATATCCCCTTTGCAGACAACGTAAGAAACCTGGGTGTCACCCTCGATTCACAGTTGTCTTTCGATGCCCACATTGGAAATCTATGCAGAGGCCTTTATTTACAGCTGCGTAGACTTGGTAGGATACGGCCCTATTTGTCACTTGAGTCAGCAAAGAAACTTGCCGCTGCCTTTATACCCTCGGGCCTCGACTACTGCAATGCTCTGCTTATCGGGGTACCTGACGATAAGGTCGCCAAATTACAGCGAATACAAAACAGTGCCGCTCGCCTAGTCATGCGTAAGTCAAGGCGAGATTCTGTGACAGTTCTCCTACGTCAGCTCCATTGGCTCCCTGTGAAAGCCAGAATCGAGTATAAAGTGGCGCTATTTTGCCATCAGTGCATTTTTAATAACGAGTTTCCGTCCTATCTCAAGGAACTAATAACACCATATGTCCCTCAAAGAACACTTCGTTCTGTTAACTCATCTCTTCTGGAAGAGCCCCGTTTCTCTCTGATGACCGTTGGCCTTAGAGTCTTCTCAGTATCCGGTCCGAACGTGTGGAATCTTCTTCCCATTCAACTCAAGCAAACAAGCTCCATTGATTCCTTCAAGAAGAACTTAAAAACTCATTTTTTCAATATTTATCTCAGTTAACATGCTTTAGAGCCTTACTGTTTTACTTATATGTTAGGCCGGTTATTTTGTTTTAGTTGTTTGATTTGTTCTGTGTTTGTAATGTTTTGAATCATCAATTAGTTTTTTTTATCTCTTGGCCTATAGATTGTATCTGTGTTCTTTAATTGTTATGTTAAATGCGCTCTGAGCTTACAGTATGTTTGTTGGCAGCGCTATACAAATGTCATCATTATTATTGTTCTGTAAGATTGTTTAAGTGTTCTCTTTGCGATGAATTGAATATGGAAGAAAGCCTGACATCGATAGGAGTTTTGTTTATGTTTTGAATAGTTTCCTGCATTTTTGCTTTGATTTCAGGCACAATTTTTACGTATGGTCAGACATCCTCTGGGAAGACGTATACTGTTAACTACTTGCGCCTCAAAGCCATAGAGTCCATCTATGAATATATAGAAAATGTAGGTCACAGCAGTTTTGTTTTCTTAATAGTATGTCTGTAGGTGAGCACAATGTCTTTTAGTAAAGGAAAGGTTGGACAAAAAAGCACAGCAAAACTTTGACAAATAATAATATGCCAGGAAAAAATTTAAAGCTATTATAATACTGTATCTTGAAAATTTGATTAGTATTTTTATGATGATTGTCCCTGTATGTTTTCTTTTCCATCAACGTTTACCTTTAAGGTTAGAAAGAAAGCATGAGAAATTTCCATGAAGATTACTAAAAATGTTCAGTTAAAAAATATTAATATACTGTAAATACTCTCTTATCGGTCGCACTAGTGGATAGATTACACCCTAATTTTAGTCCTTACTGACTTTCTGGTGTGGATGGCCAAAGAAAAGAAGCATTATAGAGTGCTCTCTTTTGAATCCCAGTGCCTAAATTATGGAATGTTTTGATTTAGATATTAAAGGAAGAAAAAAAGGAATCTTTTAGACTATGAGACCTTCATTTTTTTTACTAGGGATGTTAAAACCGGTTTTGAAGCTTCAAAACCAGTTTTCATTTCTATAAAACCGGTTTAAAACCAGATTTTGGTTCCCCGGCCCTGCGCAATGTCACAGTAGTCACAGGCAGCCAGAACAGCCAAATGTGGGTATAGTTAGTTATGCAGGTAGGCCTATATTTGAAAAAAAGTTCAAATTTTATTAGTGTTTGTAGGGCATTCAAGGGGTTGATTTGTTTAAATACAATATGATTTTTTACACTTTTCCATAAAATTCTTTACAACTAAAATAAATATGGGCTTATTGATTAAAACCAATAATAGCTTTCAATAGTGATCGATGAACATAATATTGAGAAGCATATGAAGAGGATGACGATGTTAATCCAGAATACTTAGTACTCAGGTGCGCACACAATCCAATGGTACTACCATTGCCACCTGCCACCGCTCCGGCTTATCTGTTGGGAACATAGTTTACAATGAGCATCGTTAAAAAAGTTTTTTTTTTTTTTTCAACATTTTCCCACACAAAGGATTGTAAATGTAACAACATTTGGTTTCATGTTGTTTTTATAACAACTCATAGATGTAGTTGGTATTTGGAAAAACAATAAACACAATATCTAAGACTAGATAGTGTTAGCAATTAAAGCATTTCAAGAATTGTTATGTGCGAATCCAACATTATTTATTAAAATCTTTCCATTAGAAACAAAACCAAAAAGGCTGTGCTTCTTAAAGTAATTATTACCTTCCAACCAACAAACCAAAAAATCAAAACCGGTTTTTGGTTTCAAACCTGGAATCCGGTATTCTGGTTTTTGTTTAACATCCCTATTTTTGACAGATTTTTAAAGCCTACCCATAGTCTCAAACTCCACAACTAAAACATGGATCCAGAGCACAATGAGCATTCTAAAATGTTTGCCCTAAATAGAATTAATAGACGAAATATAGGAATGCCCTATGTATTAGTATTAGGACTTAGGACACATTTGTCATTGTTTCTAATGCAAATAAGTTGTCAGTGCTGACTTTTTCTCTTGCTCTCTTTGCGACAGACAAAAATTGTTTCGTCCTAATGAAAAATTAAACTAATACATTTTTGACATCCAATCATTATTTCTATAATATGCAGATGCATCCTTTTTTAAATGAAATTTAAGTATTAATGTCTCCTGAATTGTCGTGAAATTTGTCAATCGGCCGATCAGAGTTGTGAAAACATGTTTTGGTCACGGCATGGTTTTCTTGAATTGCTAAGTACTGGCTGGCACCTTAGTGGGCTATAGACCTTTGAAAAATGCATCTTAAGTTTAGGCCTACCATATATTATAGGTCTAGATAGGCTTTGATATATATATATATATATATATATATATGGTTCTTCTCATATAATTTACGATCAATAGAAAAAAATGTCACCTTAGGCATATATATGCTTATCTACAACAATACATAATCTGTCCAAAAGAAAAGGGGGCAAGAGTTTGAAAACCTGTTAATTGAAAATGGTCAATTGTTAGCTCCATCAGGAAAAAACAAAGTCAGTCTCAGTGGACCTACTGCAAAAGTTTGTTTTTTTTTTACCGTAGGTCTAAGCATGTCCTAGTAATTCTACATCATTAAATCAGATAGGGGCGATAGTTGCAACTTTATGACAGAGTAGTGCTGTTTTTTTAACTTTTTACAAAAAAAGGTTGCTACCCCAATGTTTTTCTAAATTTTTGTTTAAAACTGTGACCTATATGCGAGTATACATGGTAGCTTTACATTATTCCATTAATAATAATCATTTTCTTTGATTTTTTTAGTGTCCATCCAGGGAGTTTCTTCTAAGAATGTCATACCTAGAACTGTACAATGAAAAGTTTCAGGATCTCCTAACTGATGAGGCTAAGCTACTGGTATTACGTGAAAATCTGGTAATGTGTATTTAAAAAACATTTTGGTTTGATTTAATAGTTGATTTAGTTGTGCATTTAAAATTGACTGAGAAACAAATGACTGCAATTTTTTAAAAATCTTATTGTATTATAAAAAGCCCTGCTATACTGCTATATATATGTTTGTGTGTAAAAGTTTAAACACTGGTAAATTGAATTTTATTAAAACTAATGATGGTCCTGACTATAGACATGTCTGTAACTTCGATTTGGTCACTCTTAAAGTGCTGGTGATACATGATAGTGGTATGATAGTGTAGACATTTGTTACCAAACTATCGTAGTTCACCTAGATTAATCAGTTCTAGTATTAGTATTTAGTAGGCTACTATTTACTACAATAAGTGAATTTCTGCGATATAGCCTACCATTCTTTTTTTATTAATCAATTATTTTTGCATGTAGGGCATCAAACACCTTTGCACAATCCTCTGATTGTGTGTTTTAAAACATTATTAGAGCCATCTAGTACAGAATACCCCCTTTAACTACCATGAGCCGCATTTTGCGGCTCAAGCCAGCCGTGCCGCAAGACCACAAGCCGCATTTTGCCGCTCAGAAACCAAAACATATTTATTTTTTCCAAATCCAATCCAAGATTTAGAAATAATAAACTAACTTCCTTGTTTCTAATCGTCTACTTCCGTATTCGTTCTTTTCAAATGTAAATACCTGCTGTAAAACATTTTTTTTTGTTTAAAAGTGATTTTTTTGCGATGTCTGTTTTCATTTTCCATTTTTTTTCCCTCAGTATTGTTACTGTATTTGTGTTTTGTTTTTTGTCTGTATCTTTGTTATTTGTGAACCAAAAGTTAATGAAATTTGAAGCGAGTGTTTCTAATAGAATTCTAAATAGGATCGCAAAGTTTCTTTTTTATTCGGATTATTTTTTTTGGACATATTAGACTGTAAGTGACAAATTTCTTATTTGTTTGTTGTTGTTTCAAAAACAACATTCTTACTTTCACCTTTACTTTCACACTTATTCTAGAATTTAAAAATGTTCTATTAGCATATTGTATATGCGCTTTTATTTCTGCTTATTTTGATATGTAACACTTTGGGCTTCATTCGTAATAAAAGCTGTAAAAATGTGTTGATTGCATTGGGCCCATTTTTAAAAAAAAAAGGTCATGAAAATGGGCTGTGGCCATACGGTGAAAATACCATGGTAGTTATTGAGTTAAGGAATATTCTGTGGCCTATGGAATTTGTGAGCATTATTTTACAGGTCCTTTGGGTTAAATTGGTCCCAATGGGATAATTATTTTATACTTAACCAAACAGTCCCTACTTTTACAATTTGTGTGAGATTTGCAACCCTTTTATAAGAAATATTTTTTTAAAATTATTCCCTACATCAAATATTGGAACAGAATAAAAACAATCAGAAAGAAGAAAAAAAAACAAAGAAAAATAAACTGCTTTTGCTGCTATCGTGTTCCTGGAAGGACCAAACAACACACAATTTGAAAGCACTATTAAGGGGACATAAATTTGAATATTTTTTAAATGGCTACAGTTTACACTCGTAACATAATTAATTTACTTTATATACTCACGTATAAGTCAGACTTTTTTTTACGCAAAATCTTGACAAAAAGTAGAGGTGCAAGTTATTATCTTATACACTCGACACTGTTTTTTAATACTTCGATAAACATCACTACTCTGTCATATAGTTTCATACATAACCCCTATAGTTGACTGTAGTGATGTAGAATTACTAGAATATGCATAGACCTATATTTTACATTAAGAGAACTTTCATAGGTGTAAATATACTATCTTTATATAACTGAAATTGACAAATATTTTCAGTTTTTCAGACCCTCCTCCCCCCCACTCCTCTTCCATCCGTTCCTTTTGAACTTTTGTATTGCCAAAATGTAGCGTAAGCTTAAGGCAGCATTTTTCATAGGCCTTTTGAACGCAAATTACAGTATGGAAAGATTCCTAAACGTGTGAAAACCCTTCTAGGCCTACAATGTAGGTATAAGCTTGTAGACTAGTAGCTTAAGATGCGTTTTATTTAGGACCTATGGCTTAGGCCTATAGGCTATATAGTAGTCTACTAATATGGCAGTGTTTAACATTCCGAGAAAGCCGCGCCATGTCTAAGCAATGTTTCCAAAACAACGATCGACCGATCAACACAATAATTTTTTTTGTCAAATCTATATAGAAATAGTGTGTAAAATGACAAAAGTGTTTCATTTTTCAGTAGTTGCATGTTAGAGTTAAAAAAAAAAACACAGCATATTGTCGGCCACACAGTCTTGTTTGAAATCATTACAAACAATGTTAATGTTAATTAGGGCACGTCTATATCGCTCATCAATACCGGCGCCGTTCAGTCTAGACATTTGTCTAGAAAGATCCTAAGGACCTCCTATATGGAGAACTGGCATCTGGATGGAGAAAAACTGGTTGGCCGCGCCTCCGTTACAAAGATGTCTGCCAGAAGGACATGAGAGCAGCCAGCATAAACACAAATGACTGGGAGTGGAAAGCAGAGGATCGATCCACCTGGCTCACTGCTGTCGGGGGGGGGGGGGGGGTAAAACTAGTGGAGGATAGAGGAGACCGTAAAAAAAAAAAGCTAGGAGAAAGACAAAGAAAATGGAAAGCACAGTACACGTGTAAAAAAAGATGTAATAAAGACTGCCATTCAAGGATAGACCTGCTCAGCCACCCGCAAAAATGAAACCTCAACTTACGGCGATGAACCATTGTCTCGCGAGACAGAAGGATGCCAAAGAGAGATATATAAACAAACTCACAATAATTAAATATGTTAATTCACCAATAATTAAAATAATTATAATTTAAATTTCTTTTGGAGGATTTTTCCTATTTATGTATTTTACTTTTTGTCCTGATCGTTAAACCACCTAGGAGTCTATGAAGAACAGATGTATTTATATTTATATATAAACAAAAGCACAGTAATTATATGTGTTGATAATTTGTATTTTTTTCTTTAACTTAAAGGAGAAGCATGTATATTTAAATAATCTGTCTAAAACCTACATCACATCACTTGAGCAAGTAACACAAGTTCTGAGCAGAGGAGATGGTAAAATTGATTGTTATTCGTATAATTAGTCTCATAAAATTTAAATATTTATGTGTGTTTGTTAGTTATGTTATGCTATCCCCCCTTGGATAAACATTTTGAATTTTTGTGAATTAACTGTGGAGGTGATACAAAATCAGCTTACTATATCTTATATATTGAAATCCTTCAAAATGAATATTATATCTTTCTAGCTCTGTTTCTTCTATTATTTTTTTTTATCATTCTTAGAGCGCAGACATTTTGCTGAAACGCTTGCAAATGACTGTTCTTCTAGATCACATTGCATTTTTACAATCGTAAGTTTTTTTTTTTTTTGCATTCTCAAAGTAAAATATTTTTTTGAAGTGCCACTATTTTATTGGTTTAGTGAAGCAGCATGCAATGGCTGTATTGCCCAATGGCTGTATTGCCCAATGGCTGTATTGCCCAATGGCTGTATTGCCCAATGGCTGTATTGCCCAATGGCTGTATTGCCCAATGGCTGTATTGCCCAATGGCTGTATTGCCCAATGGCTGTATTGCCCAATGGCTGTATTGCCCAATGGCTGTATTGCCCAATGGCTGTATTGCCCAATGGCTGTATTGCCCAATGGCTGTATTGCCCAATGGCTGTATTGCCCAATGGCTGTATTGCCCAATGGCTGTATTGCCCAATGGCTGTATTGCCCAATGGTCTTTAGTTGACCCAAATAATATCAGGTGGTCAACATTGCTGGGCAGACTTATGGACATCCGCCTGAGCTAGGGGGAAAAACCTGGCTTTTAATCTCCATACGAACTAGAATGGTTAGATTACTGTGTCCCATAAAAGAGTAGACCACTTCCTACTTGTGTGCTCTAAGCTAACCAACCTCATACATGTATTACCCTTCCCCATTCCTCACTCAACCTACCATCACCAACAATAATGCTGAACAGCTAATAAAAATGATGAGTAAATATGTTTGTCTGATTCTGACTGCAAGAGAACAGACAGGTCTGCTGACTGGTTAAAAGAAGTATCCTACAATCCCACAGATTTAGAAAATACTGAAGCATCAATTTTCTGGCGTATGAGACTTTATCTTGACCAAAATAGGGAGGATACATTTTGTTATACTGGATTATTCCCATCCTGAAGGAAATGGCCATCTTTGTAAACAAAAATTTCTCCTGTTTATTATAATGATGGACTCAAAAATGTCTTAAGAGAATAGTAAATTCATGGCTTGATTTCAAAACAAAAACTCTTCCAGGTAGTCATTCCTATTTTTGATCTCTACACTAGGGTTTGTTCTACTTATTTGTGTTCTAATTATTTCTTTTACAAAGGAATTAAACAGACCCTTTTATTTCCTTCAAATAAACCTTTAAAAGTTATAATTTAAAAAAAAATAAAAAAATCTTAAGAGGTTACTTGTTTTATTAGTTTCTTTGTCATTGTTGAATTTGTTCATTATTTACAGATCATAGAAAGTCGGTTAAGAGAGGATGCCAATTTAGAAAGTTCAGGCGTGTTTGTTTCCAACCTGGTAGGTTTTTTAAAAAATATCATTGTCACTTTATTGCTTTTTCGGTAAGTTCTGGGGTGATTGATTACATTAAAAAAAATTGAATAAGTGTGAAGTCCTGTACAAGTTTAATGCTTGTATATAATATGCCACATTGATTATTTTGATTTTACGTTTATATTATGAAAGCTAAAATATGTTGCCCTCTCCAAAGCAGCTAAGGAAACAAAAGTATATTTTTTAGAGTTCGTTTATGAAACAAACACAGAAATAATTCAAATTCTTTTTATTAACAGTATATTTTAATGACCTTGTATAACCGTAAAATCTTGTGTATAAGTTACAGTTTTTTAGTCAAATTTTCGGCTCAGAGCAAGGTGCTTGGTTTATACACTCGTAAATAGTTTCTTTCGCTAGGTTCTGATAACTGAAATTGACTTATCGCCTACGTGTCATCTTTCAGGCTTTAAAATTACGTACAAGGATATATATATTATGTAGCTAATATTTGATCTTCCATACAACAAATAAATACAAATTCAACAGGGAAAAATAAAATATGGATCAAGAAATTGTACAGATAGATTTTTTTTAGAGCGGCTTATACACATGAACTTCAATCTTACTTGTTTTTCACCTTTCAAACTATACCTGCGGCTTATACACATGAACTTCAATCTTACTTGTTTTTCACCTTTCAAACTATACCTGCAGCTTATACTCAAGATTTTACGGTATTTGTTAGTTTTGATCTCTGCTATTTTGTTTAAGGATAAATATACTTTTTTAGAGTGTACAAAATAAAACTGTTGAATACACAATGCACAGTATATATTTAGCTTGTGACTCTATAGTCACCTAATGAAATTTAACTTTTCTAATCCATTAGAATATAATAGATTTAGCCGGGAGTGAAAAGGCTTCAGAAAATGCCAACAAAGATAGGTTTAATGAGGGCTGCAACATAAACAAGTCTTTGTTGACCTTATCTCAGGTGATACGTAAACTCAGTGAGGATGACAGGTGAGGTCAAAACAAGGGTTTGGACTATATAGATTAATAAATCTCATTCTTTTGTTTTCTTTCTTGCAATGTTAAAAATTCTAATAAGTAGTGAATCACTTTCAAATTTATTTAGACCAATTCTTTTTTTTTCTCTTCATATTTTAAAAACAATAGACACATCAATTACCGTGACAGCAAACTGACCAGGTATCTTCAGAATGCTCTGGGTGGCAACTCCAAAACCGCTATCATTCTGACCATATCACCAACGAGTATAGAAGAAACCATCTCCACACTCAAGGTAAACTTTCTGATTTAATGATCCCCCTTGTTATACCTAATGGGCGCGGTGATCTAACATCTGCTGGGCTTGCATAGTAAAAGTCCCAGGTTTGAATCCTGGTGAAGACTAGGATTTCTACAGGGTTTTAGGGGGTTCCTTAAGTCTACCCATTTTCAAATTCGGTGAGAAAAAATATGATGATAATAGATATATAATAGATATATAATTACCATATCCCAAATGACTTTACAGTAGAATCAGCAAACCATTAAATCTTGCATTACTCATCCTATTTAATGAATTGCAACCAACCAATTTGATAAAATTAAAAAGAGTAAAATTGTTAAACACAAAAAGAAGAATTTTAAATATCTTTACTATGTGCATACAATTTTGTTTTTTTATAATCACTTTGTAAATGTTCAAATATCTGTCAACAAAATATTTTAAACTTTAAAAAAAGAATAATTTTTAAAAAGTATATATATGAGCCCAAGTCAAAGTTTGCTCAAATTGATGCAGGGATAATTTGTCTACAAGGATTTAAAAAAAATAGTGTTGCTTAGGACAGTTATTGTCATTTCAAGTGAGTGGAGTTTATGCTCCTAAACCCCCTCTTTTGCAACTCCTATGCTTGTAATACTCTTGAATATCATAAATATAGGCTATGGAGATATGTGTGTTAAATTCTTGAAGAAATCCATCAAGAATTAGTATGTTTTTTTCTGAAGTCAATTTTTTTTTGTCATTTGTCCTAAGAGACACCAAGATGTCTATAGCAGCCATTTCTTTTATTTCGCGTTTTTCGTCACTGTGTCTTTTCCAGTGTATAACTTATTTTCCCACTATTCAAATTATGTGTAGGAAGGTTCTAAGTGCGTTTTTACACCTTTCTGTGAATATGACATTTTTTCCCTTCAAAGAGCACCTTTTGACTTGGGCTCATATATATATATATATATATATATATATATAAAAAATATATATATATATATATATATATATATATATATATATGCCGTACATACTCGCATATAAGTCTTTTTTACTAAAAATGACGACAAAAGTAGAGGTATTATCATTCATCACACCTTTGAGAGGCAATGTAATGCACTGCCACTATGCACTTAAGACATTGGGGACCCTATGGGATGAATATTACATTTGTTAGCACAATTAATCTTTGTACTGTGTTAACCCTACAGTTCGGGCAAAGCGCCAAAAAGATCAAGAATCGCCCTGAGAAGAATGAAGTTCTGAGTGAAAATGCCGAACTGAAGAGGGCATTAAAAGAAATTGAGAAGCTGAAGGAGAATATCCGCCAGGTAAAGCTACAAATCAAAAACTTCCATCTTCTATTTCACGACGTCAGTTTTTTTTAATTTACTTTTTTTGGCCATTTATTTGCATGTAATTGTATTTATTCTCTGGCTATTTTCTTACAGCTGGCTGTAGCACAACCTAATAAGGAGCTGGAAGAACAAAGAGTAACGAAACAACGAATCGAGGAATTGCTCAGCTTTTTTTGTGTTTCATCCAAAGTGACCAAAGAAACCAAAAAGGAAAAAGTAATTTAGCCGAAAACTATTATATACAAAAAAATTAGTGTTGTATATTACCATTGAAGTAAACAACATGGTACACACTGGTTGAAAAAACTGACAGCAACAGACGTCATTGGAACTAAAAAAAAAATAATTATTTATTGTCTAGTATAGAAAGATTACAATATGATTTTTTGAGCGAACAAAGGGAAAAAAGTAACACAGAGAATCACCGATTTGTGTAGAACATTTAATTATTCCTAAAATGTGCTCATTTTTAAAATGTTTTTTCTAGCGGCCTCTTATAAAAAGAGTTGAATAGTAGGTAAATTTTTACCTGGTTCATCGGTTTCTGGTCTGCTCATTTTTTTTTTTGTTTTTAGAAATATAATATTTGCCCTTATAAAGAATTTTGTACGAAATTTGTTTTAGTCTTTTTAAAATATTCATTTAATTTTAATATTGCAAAATTTAATTATTGAATTATTAAAAGGAAAGCCTGAAAGCATTTTACGGTAAAGAATAAAAAATTTTAGTACTTAACTCATTTGCTACTAACCTACTTTCCAAAGACACCCGGGAAAGTACTAGCCAAAGGGAAGGAACTCCGTATTAATTTTAGTAAATTTTTTTTAAATATTTTTTTTTAATAATTAAATATTCCCCAAAGTGAATAAAAATTACATCATAAAATAGATAAATATCTTAGCTTTCTGGAAATGTATACTTTTATACAAAAAAAATGCCGAATTATCGGTAGAATTATTCGCTGAGTGTTGAGACCCTATGATTTGCCTAAATATTTTCTCTAGGCCTAGCGTCAAAGTCCCATAAATTATAATAAATCCCAAAAATCGAGTTGAAATGGAAATTTATCTAAGTCTATATCTGCAGCATCCTTATTATCAGAACTATTGTTAAATGTTATATTCGGATGTATAGAGCTATCGATTAATAAAGTAAAAAATGAAAGACGAAGGCTATAAAAAAAGTTTTACAAGACGAAAGGCAAGTGAAAAATACCGATTTTTTGACGCGCATAGCAAAAAAACGAAATTAGATAAAAACATCCGGTTTTTATTAACGAAACAGACTATATTCCTACTTTTTAAAAGCCGTTTTTGCAGTAAAATAAAACCCCAGAACGCATGTCGAAAAAAAATCTAGAAACGACAAGGTTAGTCACACACGTGGCGGCCGCGTTTGGACGCATTAGTACGGAGGGGGGTATGTCGCATTCAGTCGCGGTAGTAGCAAATGAGTTAAAAACGTGCAACTTTAAATTTTACTTAGACTACCAATATACACAACTTTAGGAATATTTTTTATTATTATTTTGTAAAAGTTAAAAGTTTGGTTAATAATTCTATATTAAGAATTGAGAGCAAACATGAAAGTAAACATTTTATTTAATGTAATTTTTTATAGTTGAAATTTACAAATTTCATTGTTATTGCATTGGTATTTGTTTTGTATTTTCTTTAACTAAGTTAAACTTAAATAAAATTATAATTAGATTTTCTTTTAATGAGCTAAAATTAAAATAAATGTTTTGTTTTTTTTCAAACTGAATAGAATCGTAGACAGACTGTCTGTGTCCCACAGTTCTCAAGATTCAGGGTCCCTAGTGAGTATTAGTATCTTTACATATAAGAAAAAATAGTTTGTTATACACAGGGTTGCTTCTTTGCTTGTTGCCTTGGATTTGTCACAGAGCCAAGCGCCTCCGCAAGTACTCAAGCTCACTCGATTCTGGGAAGCTTTTTTCACTTCACGAAAGGTTGCATCTCTTCATTTCCTCTTCACAGGATCATCTCCAGGTGGTCTTAGGACCACCAACTAAATCCACCAACCTGTCTTTTTTCCTGGGTAGGTTCCACTGCAAAGGCTGCTTAGTTATATCCTGTGGGGGTTTTGTGCAGGGTGCATTCTATCCAATGCCATTTCCTCCTTTCAATCTGCTGGTCAATTGGAGCCTGGTTTTGTGGTGCACAGGGTGAATGACCCATGTTTCCCACTAATTTTGTAACATAGAATAAAGCACAGCTTCATTTCTAGCCCTTAAATTGTCAAAATATAAAATATCTTCCTTCCGTAATTAAAATATATGACAAACCACCTTTTGAGCTCTGAAACAACATAACAGCATAATTTTTAAGTTACAACTACATCGGTACCTCTGGTTACAAAGGCCTTGGTCTTGGGTAACAAATACTGCCACAGGTTATGAACAAAAACAAGAGAGAACGGTGTAACATTAGGGGCACAATTGCTTACAGTACAACCAAAGACCATGGTAGTTGTGCTGCTGGGCAGAAGAAATGTATAACAGTGTAGGTAAAGAAAGAAATAATTATGAAAGTTGTGTTTGCATGTGTGACATCTGTTAGTGAGCACAGCAAGTCAAAATCAACAGCCTCCACCATTTAAAAAAAAAACCCAAAGATTTGTGACCTTACACCCAAAAGAGATCATAGCAATACTTAAAGAAATGAATCCCAAAGATGGTCTGAGTTGCATCAAAAAGCAACTGTTGAAGCTGTAGAAGCAAACATCTTAAATTTTAGAGTTTAAAAGTTTCACTTGATCTATGAAATGTTTTGTTGTTTTCTTTCTCTTTATATAATATGTGAAGAACACGTATTCTTTGCATTTTGTCAGGAAAAAAAACTGTATGTTTCACTTTGAAACAAATTGTCTCTATTTCATTGATTTCAATAAATTCAATGTTTCGGGTTAGGAACAATTAGGGTTACAAATCGAGTTCTGTAACGCATTACCAGAGGTACCACTGTAAGTGTAAGCAATTAAAAAATCAATCATTTTCTATTCCATTTGTTTTGCCTAATGTATATATGTACTGTATATGCTATGTAAATAGTGCCAAGCTTAACTTTTGATTTGTTTCTTTGGATAAAAACAAAATTTGAAAGGAGTGGATGTTTCACCAGTTAGAGTTTTACCTTCAGCAAGCATTGCCAGCAATGTCTGTTTGTCTGAGCCATGGTAAGTGCTTGAGTAGATTTCATGCAGTAGGGGGAGAAGTGGGACGTTAAAATCCCTACTACGTTAATTTTAAAGTTTTCATATAGGGCTCATTGTCTAAAAATCCAAATCAAATAGAATTTCATTTAAAAAAAAAAAAAAACTATGTCTGCAATATGTACAAAGGAATAAGCATACCCAAAAGAGGTAGAGTTGGACCATAGCGTGGGGCAAAATGGTCCAGAGGGTAGGAATGACATGGGCATGGCTGAGGAGACGTTCAATTAAAATTGTTAAATAAGCAGCTCTCTACTATTTAATAGAAATATATAATTTAATTTAACTAGGAGAAAAATATAGAGAATAATAATTGTTTGAGCCCTTTAAAAGCATATTATCATAGACTTCCTTTTTATAGTTTGTTTGTGAATTTAGATGACAAACCTTTATAGAAATCATTTAAATGTAAGGCAATAGCAGAATTTAAAACTACAGCAGCAAAAACTGGTTTTAAAAATGGTATTATTGTTGTAGCCCTGTTACTTTGTCTTTCAGGACTCCTAGCAAAATAGATCAATTAGATCTTTCATTCAAGGACTATGAAAAACTATTTATCCAAGAAGATGCTATTAAGGTTAGCACTCATTTTGATTTAACACAATTTAAAAATGACTGTCATGATTTAATAGCTAAATCTTACCCTTGCCAGTCAGCTCTTAAAATGTTTCTTTCTTACAACTTTGTTACTATGGTGATGAATATATATTGTAAAATGGTTATAATTTTTCAATAGACAAGATAAATTAGTATTCTAAGTGGAAAATATTCAAAAATGTTTTATTATTGAATTATTACTTTGAAGACTTGTATATTTGAAGGAAGACTGATGATTTAGCTTTGAATTATTTTATTTCTCTATTTCGACAGAAAATTCATGCTCAAATGAAAAAGCTTGAATTGGAAAACAAACATCTCAAAGAGCAGTTGTGGAATCAGAAAGATAGCTTACAGGTTACTGCTATATCATGTTTTAGTCTTAGTCTACTTTTTACTTTTCTTCTTAGAATGTGTATTATTCATTAGTACCTTGCCCCTTTTTTTGGCAAGCCAGCATTAGTTTACTTTTTCTATAACCATTTATATGTCTGATTATAAAGATTCCCTCTTGTCAACAAAAATGTAATTTAAAAAGCATACTCTGTACAAATTATTTGTGTTTTTCAGGACACCAAGGAGCCATCATTAGTTTTTAATGAAAGTTTAATGGCTGATGATGTACCTATAATGGACCAGGAAAGTTTCTCTAGCAAGGTATTAGAATTATCATGTGACATGTTGAGCACCAACCAAAGAAGACAGTCTGGGGTGCACTGGCTGGATGTCAGTTCACTAAATCACAACCACTCCAGGGCACCCGGGGTCGAAACGGTCATTGAGGAGGAAGAAATCTCTCTAGAGGGACAGACTGACCTGGCCATGTATCAGACAAAAGACCATAATCTTGAACATTTCATATCGGAGATAAAAGATATGGGTCTTCAAACTGAAGATCAGTTCAACGATTTAAAACTGACTCAGGAAATGGTGCTGAATGAACAAAAAAAGCTTGCCCAAATGAAGGAAGACATTGAAAAGCAAGAAACATACTTAGAAAGTAGAATAGATCATCTTACCTATTTGGAAGAATTAAAAGATGAGATCGAAGAAAGAAGACATGAAATTGAGTCAGAGAAAGCATCAGTACTGCAGGAGAAGAAGCATTTTGAAGAAGAGAAGGAAGCTTGGGAAATAGCTGTGAAAAAATGTAAGGACGAATTGAAAAGTCAACAAAGAGAGTTAGAGAACATGATGACTGATTTGAAAACAAAAGAGAAAAATCTTACACATTTCATTTCTGAGAAACATGATATAAGTCTTCAAACTGAAGATCAGCTTAACAATGATTTCAATGAAGTAGAAAGTAAAATGGATCAACTGAATCACCTCAAAGAGCTAAAAGTTGAGATTGAAGAAAGAAGACATGAAATTCAATCAGAGAAATCATCAGTACTGCAGGAGAAGAAGCATTTTGAAGAAGAGAAGGAAGCTTGGGAAATAAAAGTGAAAAAATGTAAGGACGAATTGAAAAGTCAAGAAAGAGAGTTAGAGAACATGATGACTGATTTGAAAACAAAAGAGAAAAATCTTACACATTTCATTTCTGAGAAACATGATATAAGTCTTCAAACTGAAGATCAGCTTAACAATGATTTCAATGAAGTAGAAAGTAAAATGGATCAACTGAATCACCTCGAAGAACTAAAAGTTGAGATTGAAGAAAGAAGACATGAAATTCAATCAGAGAAAGCATCAGTACTGGAGGAGAAAAAAGATTTTGAAGAAGAGAAGGAAGCTTGGGAAAAAGAAGTGATAAAAACTAAGAACAAATTGAAAAGTCAAGAAAGAGAGTTAGAGAACATGGTGACTGATTTGAAAACAAAAGAGAAAAATCTTACACATTTCATTTCTGAGAAACATGATATAAGTCTTCAAACTGAAGATCAGCTTAACAATGATTTCAATGAAGTAGAAAGTAAAATGGATCAACTGAATCACCTCGAAGAGCTAAAAGTTGAGATTGAAGAAAGAAGACATGAAATTCAATCAGAGAAAGCATCAGTACTGGAGGAGAAAAAAGATTTTGAAGAAGAGAAGGAAGCTTGGGAAAAAGAAGTGATAAAAACTAAGAACAAATTGAAAAGTCAAGAAAGAGAGTTAGAGAACATGGTGACTGATTTAAAAACAAAAGAGAAAAATCTTACACATTTCATTTCTGAGAAACATGATATAAGTCTTCAAACTGAAGATCAGCTTAACAATGATTTCAATGAAGTAGAAAGTAAAATGGATCAACTGAATCACCTCGAAGAGCTAAAAGTTGAGATTGAAGAAAGAAGACATGAAATTCAATCAGAGAAAGCATCAGTACTGCAGGAGAAGAAGCATTTTGAAGAAGAGAAGGAAGCTTGGGAAATAGCTGTGAAAAAATGTAAGGACGAATTGAAAAGTCAACAAAGAGAGTTAGAGAACATGATGACTGATTTGAAAACAAAAGAGAAAAATCTTACACATTTCATTTCTGAGAAACATGATACAAGTCTTCAAACTGAAGATCAGCTTAACAATGATTTTAATGAAGTAGAAAGTAAAATGGATGATCTAAATTGCATAAAAGAACTAAGAAGGACCATTGAGTATGGAAAGATGATTTTAGCCGAAAAAGATGAAGATATAGAGGTAAGTGCTTGGGATAATCTGTTAACTCTGTTGATCTATATTTCTCTTTATGGTCAATGGCTAGAGTATTTTATGTGTATGATTTAAAAAAATAATAGAAGATGGTGAGGAAAAAATCTAAACTTAATGTTCAAAGATTTACTCTAAAATCTAAAGACTTATGATTTCTCTTGGAAAACAATTATGAGCATGTTACATTAGGCTATGGTGAGGAATTCATAGAATAGAGATAGCTCAAAATATAAAAATGTATAGCTTATTCTTCACTGAAAGGACTGTAGAGTTTGCCTTATTTTTAAGAAACATTTAATTCTAGAATTGATTTTCCCTTGAAATATATATTTTGTTATTTTGTTTTTCTCTTGAAATATATACTTTGTTATTGTTTTTTTATCAGCCATTTTGTTCTTCCTCAGACACTGACTTTGGAAAATGAAGAGCTAGAAAGAGAGAGAAGCTCGTTGCAAAGCGAATTGTCTGATCTCACCGCCGAGATGGAAAAAAAGAACAGCGCATTTGAGGAGATTCAGGCAAGTCAAGAAAAGCTAAATCTGTTGAATAAATCTATTCATAGAAAAGTTTAAAATGTGTAGCTTATTTTTAACTGAAAGGACTTATTGACAAGTCATAAATATTATGCATACATAAAGGTTGAAAGTGTACAACATTTCTAGTCCCATTCGTTCATTTGCTAAAAAGAAAACATGTCTGTGTACTGTGTTACTACTTGTACTACGTTACTGCTTGTACTGCGAATAATAAAAGATATAAAGGATTAAATTTTATTTTATTTACAAAAGATGTTGCAGAAAGAAAACCATGGATTGTGAACGTCAGACTAGAAGAATCTCCTATTAATAATTTCAAACTTATTGCTGTATGCAAAAAAAAAAAAGTTTTTATGTATCTATGGATTGTGTTTTTTTAAAAACCAAGGACGCAACTCCTTGACTAATTTTATTTTATAAAGAAATCTAAATTTAACTTAACGCGGCTCACAATTTAAGCACTAATTATCGCCTACTCCCTTTTGATCTTTTAAATGGATTCCTTGTAGCCTTTGTATATTTCTAAAAGCGAGGTTGAAATCAATAGTCAAACACAGCAAACGCATGTTTTTTGTTTACAGAAATGATTGAAATGGCTCTATTGTCAATAGAGTTTGCCTTTTTTAAGAAACCATTTATTCCAGAATTGATTTTCTCTTGAAATATATACTTTGTTATTATATTTTTTATCAGCCATTTTGTTCTTCCTCAGACACTGACTTTGGAAAATGAAGAGCTAGAAAGAGAAAGAAGCTCGTTGCAAAGCGAATTGTCTGATCTCACCGCCGAGATGGAAAAAAAGAACAGCGCATTTGAGGAGATTCAGGCAAGTCAAGAAAAGCTAAATCTGTTGAATAAATCTATTCATAGAAAAGTTTAAAATGTGTAGCTTTTTTTTAACTGAAAGGACTTATTGACAAGCCTTAAATATTAAACATACATAAATGTTGAAAGTGTGCAACATTTCTAGCCCCATTCGTTCATTTGCTAAAAAAAAACATGTATGTGTACTGTGTTACTGCTTGTACTGCGTTACTGCTTGTACTGCGAATAATAAAAGATGTAGAGGATTAGAGGATTAAATTTTATTTTATTTACAAAAGATGTTGCCGAAAAGAAATCATGGATTGTGAACGTCAGACTAGAAGAATCTCCTATTTATAATTTCAAACTTATTGCTGTATGCAAAAAAAAAATGTTTTTATGTATCTATGGATTGTGTTTTTTTAAAAACCAAGGACGCAACTCCTTGACTAATTTTATTTTATAAAGAAATCTAAATTTAACTTAACGCGACTCACAATTTAAGCATTAATTATCGCCTACTCCCTTTTGATCTTTTAAATGGATTCCTTGTAGCCTTTGTATATTTCTAAAAGCGAGGTTGAAATCAATAGTCAAACACAGCAAACGCATGTTTTTTGTTTACAGAAATGATTGAAATGGCTCTATTGTCAATAGAGTTTGCCTTTTTTAAGAAACCATTTATTCCAGAATTGATTTTCTCTTGAAATATATACTTTGTTATTATATTTTTTATCAGCCATTTTGTTCTTCCTCAGACACTGACCAGGGAAAATGAAGAGCTAGAAAGAGAGAGAAGCTTGTTGCGAAGCAAATTGTCTGATCTCACCGCCGAGTTAGAGGAGAGTCGGGCAAAACAAGAAAGGCTAAATGAGGATCTTAGAAATAAGAAAGGTAACTTTTATTTATAAATTTGTTAGCCATTCCTAAATTGTCTAGAATTTACAGTCTTGATAATATAAAATTACACAGTTTTTACTGATTTTTTCCTCAATGGTTTATACACATGTTTGGCAGTATTCATTATTTAAAAAAGACCAATTTTCAATCTGACATTAGTTAGTGGTTCTTCTTAATATATATATTTTTTTAAGCCTGAAAAGGATAAAAAAAAAGTAAATTCTTTTTATTTACAAAGATCATGTATTTTTGTGGTGGATGTTCATTTTGCTTTTCTGTAATCTGCAGAAGAGATTAAAACTCTACAAGTAGAGAAAGATGCTTTAAAGGAAAAGATCTTTTGTCTGTAAGTAACATTTTTCTGACCTTGTTTTGTCTTTTCTTTTTTTTCACAGGCTCTGATATTGGCTGGGTTTTTTGTTTGTGTGTGTATGGCACCCACAGTCCTTTTTTTTAAGTAAAAAATGTTTCTAATCCTGGGGGGGGGCTTTCAACATATTTTAGTTTCTGGATGAGATTCAATCCCGGGTTTGAGAAAATTATTTTCTTAGTGGGCATCCTGTCTGGAATGGGACCACATGGTCTGACTTTGCCATTATGAACATTTCTAACTAATTTTATTAATTTGAGCTGACTGAAATTCCAAGTTCTGTCTTCTTGTAAAAACATTTCTAATCCCTACCCATTTTTTAAAACAATTATTTTGTCATCACCTATGATAATTTTGGGTAAAAGAGTTTGTGCGCGTCTACCAGAACACCCAAGTTAGCATGCTTTCAGTTGTTAAGATAAATATGCCAGTTTGGCAAGTTGTAAGAAAGTTACCAGTTTAATTGCCTGTTTGGCATGGGTACCAGTTTTGAATTACCATGCTATTTTCCTAATTTGTGCACTTATTTTCCCTTGTATTATTATTGATTCCCCCCCCCCCCCCCCCATAAGTCTTAGTATTTTTATTACGTCTTTGGAGCTCATAAGTAGGCCTATAGTCTAATAATAGCAGGCCTATGCCTTTGTGCCGATTCCCAACCTGCTATGATTTAATATTAGGCCAATTATAAAAATTAGTTAGGGCTTACTATAGGTCTATGAAATAAAAATACATAAGCCTAGTAGGCCTAACATAGGAGGCTAGGCCCTAAGATTAAAGTTTAAACTCAAACAATAGACCTAGGTCTACACTACAAACTATTAAATAGGCCTATATATATATAGCATAGCCCTATGCCTATAGTATAGGCCATAGGCCTACCTACTAAAATTATTAATATGCTTAAGGCTATAATAGGCTATATACTATATGTCGCTATAGCGCGGCTATAGGCCTAAGGCATACTATTTTCGTAGAAACAGCAGAAATGAGTAATATTAATATGATACTAGATTATAATATAATATAAATGATAGTGATCGTGCATAGGCTAGGGAAGGCCTACTACATTATAAATTAGGCTATAACTCATAACTGGATAGGCTACAAAGTACAAAGAATTTACCGGTCATGATTAATTCAGGTAGGCCTATTTAGCCTACTGATAGGCCTACTGATACAGTTAGTCTACACCAGTCAACGACAACTCTATAGCCTACTAATAGTAGTAATAGTTTATAGGCCTACTATAATAAAAAAAATAATAATATTAATATAATAGTAAATAGTTCTAGGAAAATTACAAATACTATTACAGTAAAGTATTATGTAAAGCAATGTATACGTAGCTACTAGGCCTTAAAAAATATAAAATAGGCCTAGGCCTAGGCCTACAATTAATTATTCTGAACTGAAGGCTATTATAAATTCATTCAATAAACTTGACTACTAGACACAAAGACTTTCAAAATACGGAGGCTACCTGTTTAAATTGTTTTGATATTTTATTAAATTTTAAACATTTTTTTACTTTATAAAGGAGATTTAAAGATTACTTTCAATTTAAATTGATTATTTAGATTTGGCATTAATTTTTTATTTTTTTTGGCTCTAATTTTGTGCTGGCCACTAATGATGTTTTTGCTATCTCTCTCTATTTAAACTACGGTGGACGCGCACAAACTTCTTAACCTAATTTTGTTTTTGTTATCTTTAAATTTTCTCTGTCCACATTTTCCTTGTTCACATTTCTTATTTTGTTTGTCCACTTTTCTCTCTCCACATTTCCTTTTCCATTTTTTTTTTCTTTGTCCACTCTTCTCTGTCGGCTCTTCTTGTTCAAGTTTTGTTTTCTATTGACTTTTCTCTGTTCTTGCTTTTTCCTCTTGTCACACCCTATTCTATTCACCCTTAACTTGGCTCACTCACCTAAATATATGAAATTATATTTTAGAAAAGACAGTTTGGAAAAAGATACCCGGTACTACCAAAAAGCAATCGACAACCTGAAAAGGTCTCAGTGTGATAATGATGGATCTTGTGAGTTTTTCATTTTGTTTCTTTACTTGTTTCTTTACATTTTATTCCTTTTCTTTTTTAAGAAATGCGTAAAAAATTGTGTATATTCAGAGCATCACATATATTTTTTTTCTAGGGCGGTAAATAACATTTTTATAAGTATATGCTAGGATATACATTTAATTATTTTTTCAAACGTACACATTTGCAATGGGGGTTGTATTTAGCTTAATAAAGGGCAGAATCAAGATTTCAGAGACACCATGTATGATTGGTTCAAATTTGTTCTACTTTGGTATTTTTGCATTTATTTCTGCACCAAGAAAGCTTCCTGCGCACTTATGCTCACAGACATGCCTACCACTCCGCTACCAGCGGATTTGTTCCACTTATGCTCACAGACATGCCTACCACTCCGCTTTCAGCAAATTTGTTCCACTCTTTACTAAAAAAAACACCATTTGTTATGCTGTTCCGCCTCCCACTAACTTTGTTACGCCAAAAGTGGAAAGTGTTTTTTTTTATGTGTTGAAATAGTGTTTGTGTCTACGTTGATAAAACAAAGGCACAGAATTTGTCTCACAGCTATAATTATTATAAATTAGATTTTCTAGGTTTTTCTAAAGAATATTCTGGGCTTTTGTAACAATTTTTAGCGGTATTACATTTGGCAATTAATCTTCTTTTCATTAACTGTATTGCTAAGATTGTGAAAAGGTCTAAACGTCCTGCCTCAGAAAGTTTAAATCTGACTTGCTCAAAGTAAAAAAAACTAATTCATTGTTATAGGAATGAATATTCAGAGGAGTTTCCTTTTATTCAACAATGAAAAACTTGTGAATTTAATGTTTTTTTGTAGTGTTTGCAAATTTTCTGTAAAACGTAGGGCTTACATTATAAATCGGTATGGTCCTTTTTTTTTTTTTTTTTTCTTTTTTTTAAAAAAGATTTTACATATAGACTTCCTTTTTTTTTTTTTGTTGAAAAATCCTCTTTTACTTTTGATCTACAAATTTATCATTTTAATAAATAAGTTAAACCAAGTTGATCTATATGGCAAGTGAAGCAGCATTCACAAGTTTCTGTGGTCACTGCATAGGACATTGTGTGGCCAGCACAATGCCCAGCCACATTACTTATCTCCAACTACTGTCCGGTACCTTGTAAGAACTGGGTAGACTCAGTCACAAACTCGATTCCCGGGAACTAATCCTAGCCTTCAACAAAAAGCAAACCCAATGCCCTTGGTTTGATAGCCCAGAGCACTGCCACTAAGCACCTTCTCCTATGGCATTATTATAGTCATGCAAAAAAACAAAAACAAATTTAGTTAATTTAGACACTAAAAAAAAATTTTTGTTTATAGTTTTACAGCAAAAATCTCATGAACCAACAGAGTTGCAAATTAGAAAAAGGTTAGATTTGGAATTCGGCACTAAAATTAAAGACCTGGAAATGGCCAACTCTAAAAAGGCTGTAAGTACAAAGTATAATAAGTGTGTCAACCTTGAACTCATTGTGCTGGCTTTGTTTTCTGTAACCTTGTTTCGTGTCATGCCATTGCTTCTTGGGACCTGCTAATATCAACATTGTTTCCTTCCTTTTTTTTTTTGAGTTTGCTAAACTCTTCTTTGCTGAAAATGGCCAAGAGTGATGGCGACGTTCTGTAATGCTTTTAGCTGGGCTTATTTCTATGCAGTTACTTCATGCTGCTTCTTTGTCCAATGAAATGTAATATGATGATGGTGTACAATTTTCTTATAAATATATCTTGAAATAGACATAAGCCTCAAGAGTAAGCTATTGGTAAAATATATTTACACACTCTAATTGTATTTTCCAAAATGTTACTATTGCTGTAAATTTTTTTTCTTTCTGATTTTGTTTGTTTTTCTTTTCTCTGTTTATATTTTCTGTTTATCCCGTTTTCTGTTGATGTTTGTCTTTGTTCACTTTTGTCTCTGTTCATCATTTTCTCTTTTTCTCTTTCAACATTTTCTCAGTTCATCCTTTTCTCTTTTCTTCTATTTCTACTTTTGTCTCTGTTCATCATTTTCTCTTTTTCTCTTTCAACATTTTCTCAGTTCATCCTTTTCTCTTTTCTTCTATTTCTACTTTTGTCTCTGTTCATCATTTTCTCTTTTTCTCTTTCAACATTTTCTCAGTTCATCCTTTTCTCTTTTCTTCTATTTCTACTTTTGTCTCTGTTCATCATTTTCTCTTTTTCTCTTTCAACATTTTCTCAGTTCATCCTTTTCTCTTTTCTTCTATTTCTACTTTTGTCTCTGTTCACCATTTTCTCTTTTTCTCTGTCAACATTTTCTCAGTTCATCCTTTTCTCTTTTCTTCTATTTCTACTTTTGTCTCTGCTCCCTCCTTTTCATTTATATTTTTTGTTTGTTCTTTTAGAAAGAAATCAGTGAACTAAAAGAACAACTTTCTCAAGCCAAAGCCTCTGATGGAAGAACATCACACGTATTAAAAGAGATAAATGTAAATACTATTTTCTTCCTTAATATTCAACCATACTTCTTTTACACTATTTCAATTTTAGACATTTAATTTAGCTTCCTTTACAAAGTTAGATTAGTCATTGCTGGACCTGCTCAAAGAAACAGATGGACATGCCTATCTAGCTGAATAGAACTCTAGGTTTTGATTGGCTGGGAAAGGTTGCTTGATAAAATCTGTATTTAAAATATTTTTTAATTGAATAACCAATTAGTTCAGTTTATGTTGTTCAAAATTAAATGTCCATGTATTTTTTTCCTCAAACTCCTCTTTATTTTAACTATTTAAATGCACTGCCAGTAAACCAAGACATTTTTCACATAGGCTACCATTGAAAATTGGTTTGTCATTTATTTTTTAAAGAAAAGTTTGTGACTAGCTTTGTAAAATTTTTAGAGCTTTGGGAACTACTAATCAAACAATTTTTACTAAACAGAACAATGTGTTGCAGTGTGCAATATTTCAAATGAACTGTTTGCTTATCTTATGTGCAACTTTTCTGTTCCCAGGGCTGTGCGAACGCACCCAGAGACCAGGAGCTGGAGAGAGAGAATTCTCATTTAAAAGAAAAATACAATAACCTGAAAAAGAAGTTCATAAAGGTATGCCCTTGTATTATGTGAAATCTATTATTAAGTTGTTTATATTATTACAACAGCCCTTTTCTTCATAAGAAATCCTCAAGTTGAGTTTTCAATTCTCATTACAAAGGCGTTATATCAGTGGTCATCTATGCACTGTCATATATGCCGCAATAGATAAGTTTATTATCTCACTGGTCAAGTAGCTTGATATGCTTTTCAAGTATCAATTCAATAACAATGTTAAATGACAAGCCAGCTTTTATTACCTTTTGTAGATAATTATTAAGTAGTAGATGACTGTAGCAGACCTGCCTACTCTCCCGCATTGTGCGGGAGTTCTACGCATTTAAACCCTGTTTTACGCACACCTTTAAAATTCTTCCGCTTTTTTGTTCACAGTTTCGGTCGTTTCAGTTTTTCACCACTGAGCTATATATAGCTATATATGGGTTTTTCATGTGTTGAAATATTGTCCGTGTCTAGGTTGATAAAACAAAGGCATTAATATTTTAATAAGGACACAATGCTATAATTATTGTAAATGGGTTTTCTAGGGTTTTTAAAAGACATACTCTGGGCTCTTCTAAAGTTTTTTTGTTGTTGTTTTTTTGCGGTATTAGGCGTGTTTGGCAATGAATCTTCTTGTCCATTACTCAGGGTTCCCGCGGCCTCCTGAAATTTCAGGATGTCCTGAAATCCTCCTGAAATTGCAAAAAAGTGCAAAACCTCCTGAAAACCTCCTGAAATTTGAAATAATCTCCTGAAATGTCCTGAAAAATTGAGCTGACCCCTATTTTTTCCTTCTCCAACACGTGTCCCTAGTTCAACACCCCCACCGTGTTACGCTTACGCTTGATACGCCAAGCCTATACCTTCTCACTTTGTGACGGTAAAGATGGTATACATACAAATAGTATACATACAGCGCTTCCTCCTCTTTTGCTCCCTCTCCCACAGTTTGGTGTCTGCTAGATTAGATAATGATATAAGGACTAAGGTTAAGGACTAATGTGCCTATTTTCGCGATCTATGTCGAGAATGCCTGATCACGCTACGCGAGGCGCCTACTAGTCTACTTGGGGTCAGCGAACCGACATATTTTGTGCCGAATTGATTTATTTTGAAATATTCTAAATATACAGAAATATGTCTTTTTTTTAGTTAAAAAGAAAACGATGATGTTTAAGAAGCTATCTTATATCATATGGTAAACATTCCAGTAGGCCTATGTAGCTAGCCCTACGAGAGGAGTTATTCGCGATGTTGGCCTACGCCGATTTGCGCCGATATCATTATCAACTTTTTAAAGGTGTAGGCCCTACAAGGTTTTACTAGTTATGATATCGTATACGTAGGCTTACAATGTGTTTTAGCTATCAATGTGGGAAGTGTAGGCAGACGATTTTGGGTCTAGGCATAGGCCTAGCCGGTGTGGCCCTAGGTCTGTCAGTTTATCAGTCTAATGACTGGGCCTAATCTTACAAGTCTAAGTCATTTTATTCACCAATACATTGATGAAATGCACTCAATGCTGAATATATCTGACTAGAAATCATTACAAACAATGCTAATGGTAATTAGGTTAGGGCACTTGTATAGCGCGTCATCATAACCGCGTCATCAAAACGGCGCCCTTCTGTCTAGAAAGCATAGACCGGCCTACTTCAAAAGACGTTTTTTTGTTTCAACCCACTATATTGTTACTATAAAGATAGGAATTTTAGTATGGACAGGGACTTAGATGAAGAAACATATACCTTACTTTCCCATATGACTAATGGATGTAGGCCTATTGTCCTTTGTTTAAAATAGGCCTAAGTGAAGCGCTGTGCATGTTTGCCTTAGGCCTATATGCATGATTGAAACCCAGTGCCGTTGTAAGGGATTTGTGGGCCCGGGGGGCTTGGCCTCTTTAGGGGCCCCTGCATTTTGACATTCGACATTATGACATGAGAAAAAACAATTAGGACACTCCTTTGGCCCCCCCCCTCAAGTAGGGGCCCGGGTGGACTTTCGAATTTAGCCCCCCCCCCTCCTCCCCTAGCTACGTCACTATTAAACATTTTTTAAGAAAAGTTTACAAATTAGGGTGAATATTTAGTAACTTTTATTTGTAAAATGTATGCATTTTTGAGAAGTTAAAGGGCAGTATAACCCCTGAAAGTCAGGATGCAACTTATCCACAGGTGTTGTAGTTTTTTTTTTCATATGGTAGTTTAGGGAGATATTTTATGCACCAGTTCAGAATCAGCTACTCCCTCCCCCCTCCCTCCCCGAAAAAAAATCAATGTGTACTATTCCCCCCTTACCTAACTACACCTAGCTGCTGTAAGGTTTTATTTTTGTAGCAGGATTTTAATAGACTTAATGATCCTAATGATTGGAAAGTAATCAAATTGGCTCTACATGTCCTTTACAATAGCAGATTTTTTTCTTGTTATAGTGATAATTTTTTTAAAACTTCTAAATCTGTAAGCTATCTATATATTTTTCAATGTAGGCCCATGTAGCCTAAGCATTTTCGCTATATTTGTTAATGTAACAGTCTATATGTTAGGCTACAGATGCCCCTATACAGGATACTATATTTCCATTCTCTGCCCCCCCCCCCCCCTTCTTTTTTTTTCACAAACAAAATTTATTTTATTTGTACTTTTAAAAAAATAATATAAGATTTTTAAAAACAGTTAAAAGACTCTATATAATGAACATAGCTTAATTGAACATATTTAGCTTTCACAGTATAAATGCCCTTAAAAATCTTATATTTAATTGTATATGTATCTGAGTCATTGTTAAGGGGTGTAGTGAAATCGGATTTGCCGCACCTCCTGAAATTTTAGATTTTCTCCTGAAAAACTCCTGAAAACCTCCTGAAATTTTGATTTGATTTTGGTGCAGGAACCCTGATTACTGTATTGCTAAGAATGTGAAAATGTTTAAACGTCCTGGCTCAGAAAGTTTAAATCTGATTTGTTCAAACTGTAAAAAAAAAAGAATTCAGTGTTATAAGTTATAGGAAGGAATATTCAGAGGAGTTTAATTAGCAAAGAAAAACTTTTGAATTCAATGTTCTTTGTACTAGTTCTAGAGCTAGTAGAGCCATTGTCTGTAAAACTTAGGCCTACCTATACATTTTAAATAGTGAAATAAATTGAAATTTTTTGCAGGTGTTGTAATTATTTATTTTGGACACGTAAATATTGCATTTGGATTGATGTTATTTCATGTAGATTAAATATTATTATATACTATGCTGCAAACCTGTGTTTCTTTGTAACTATGTAGTTTGTGTACAATTAGCCTATAATTATAATTATTATTATGTATTTTTGTTACGCTGCTCTATATCTTCTTCATCAGTTGGAAAATCTCCCACATAACTAGCCTCTGTCTTCCTCATTGGTCCAGTGGGGGGTAGGCAGGTCTGTGTAGAATAATGAGTACCGAATTGTAGACTGTATTATTTATTTGGCTAGAGCCCCCATTCAGTTGATGAAATATTTATTAGTTCGTTGTCTTGTAGTTATTATAATTACTGCTTCAATTGGTATTATTATTATTAGTTCATTTTGATATTAGTTTAGTGTAGTCTAGGTTGGTCCTGATTCAAAATATCCCCTGGTAATCTTTATAACATTGATTAGAGTTTTATTTGATTTCTTCAGGTGTATGTTTATGTTGGCTCAAATACACAGCAAGCATAGTGTTGTTATTGTGTAGTGTTGGCAATGATTATTACAGTATAAATAACACACACAATACTGGAACGTAAAGAACTGAAATAATCGATTTTGTAAAATAAACGAATTATTGGTTTAATCACAGAATCATCAATTAGCAATCCGAATATGTACACAAGTGGTTAAGAATAGCACATGTCCATAGAATGAATAAGAAATATATTCAATAGGTTATGAATAGCATTGAAACTACTGGAAAAACATTATTGAATCCTTTATAGTATAAATCTGTAGGAATTTTATCTCAGAGCACAAGTTACATGTTTACTTGACGAGAGCTGCCAAAGAACTGACAAAACTTTCTACTGATTCGCATGGGTCTATAATCTGGGTCGATACGATACTAAAACCCGAATACAAGGGAGTCCATTACATTATATAATAAAATACTAGCGTGCGATGGAATATCCGAATACGACCACTAGCAACGTCGGCTATGTTGTCCGGTACAGTAGCTGGGGAAAACCAACGACCTTATTAGCTGGGAAAAAACAACGACCTTGGCCTATGAAATAATACGTCAATATTGTCTGGTTATTTAACTGGGAAAAACCAACGACCTGATTAGCTGTGAAAAACCAACAACCTTGGCTTATGAAATAATTTCTATCATTACTACTGCAATTCTTATGAACGATTAGTATCAATTTAATTATTGTACTATGTATAAATTTACGTTTCGTAACAATATGTTTGTTTTATAACCTAAACTAAACCTTTATGTCCTTTGAAATGAACATTGCAAATATTTTTTTACTTCTGGAAACAGGCCTACGACTTGGGTCACAATGACGCGACCAAGGACTGTCCGAAATGTGCATCCATTAAACAAGGTGGGGGTGCCGTTGAAGTCTATAAGTTGGCCATGCAAGATCGAGAAATCACCAAACAGAAAAGAGAAATAGACAGGCTTAAGGTTGGTATAATTTATTCTCAGTACTTACAATGTTCACTTGCTGTTAAAAGTTTACAAATAATTTCTGTTCTGCTGAAGTGTGGTTCTCTCCAATATGGTGCTTTTTTTTTTTTAAACAACCAGCTTCATACTGGTTGGGAAAGTAGGGAAAGATTGACTTGATTTTTTTTAGTTTGGAAATGATTATGCAAAACTTTTGTTAAATTATGGACAAGGTAGCAACAAACAAACAAAAATTTTAATGAGAAAAACTATGTAGTGAAGCTATGGAGTCCTTAAGTCTAATCATGTTTTTTTTTTCTTTCTAAATTATTCTATGGTACCTAAAAACACCCTCAAACATTTCTGAACAAATTAGACTCTCCTATACACTACCAGATATTAAAAAGATATTTCAAATTTCACACATTGATATAGATTAGAATCCTCTATACATGAATGATGATACAGTTTAACACCTTTGATTGAAGACTTGGTTTATATATTTTATTGTGATTTGTTTCCAGGAGGCACTCAAAAGATATAGTCAAGACACAACAGAGTGATGGCTGTGACATATAGCTTTTTTCACATACCAGCTGCTTGCAAATGACTTGTCAATGATGTAATGTATATAAATTAAAGACTGTGATAGCGTAATGATTAAAATTGTAAAATGTATTGCCTTATATGACACAGTTGCTGGTATACACAGACAATTATTGTGTACTGTGTTTATCTGTGGCTTACGTTTCTCTTGGGCAATCCAATCATTACTTGAAGACAATTTATACGTTATTGCATGTGAGATAAGAAAACTTTCCTTTTAATATTCTTTCCTCTAGTATTTTCTATGTTTTATCTAATCATGGTTTTGCCATTGTCAATATTCCATTGCAGCTCTTTTCTACATCTGTTCTAGTTGCATTAACAATTTCTTTATTTTATAGGCCTTTTTTTTATTACAAAGGAAGCATCTTGCAGCATAACCTTATAGATCTAGCTAAGTCGGCCCCAGAAATTAATAACTGCAGATCATTGGTGTAATCAGGGGAGTAAGAAAATTTCTTTGCTTGATAATATTTACATATGTATCTCATTTTCCCAATATCGACATATGCGTGTTTAGCGTAAGCATATTGGGGATCATATTGGAATCCAGCTAAAATCAAATGAGTACTTTGTGACAACCTTGCTGTGTTTGCACTTTCCTGCTTTTTTTCAAGACACTTTTTGTCATTCCCCTAAAGACTTGTTAACTCTTGATGTGGTTGCTCCTTCTCACATTTCTTCAAGATGTTTTTGAAGCTCCTCCAAAGACTCGGTAGCCCTTAATGTGTTTGCTTTTTCTTGCATTTTTTCAAGTCATTCTACGCTCCTGCAATGTCTCAGTAGCCCTTGATGTGGAGCTGTTTCTCGCTTTATTTTAAGTCGTGCTTGATGCTCATCTGATGTCTGTATGGCTCTTATTGTCCTGGCTCTTTTCCTTTCTTTTTCATGTCTAGTTTCACTTTGTTCAGCAGTTTCATCTTTTTGCAAACGTTTGGCTTTTATTGCCTTTGGAGTTTTTTGTCCAATCAGTTTTCTTTTCTTTGGAGGCATTTAAAATATTGACGTTGAAAGTTTAGTATAAAAAAAATTATTCAACTATTATGTAGGTCTCTTGTTCACAAATATTTGTACTACCTTGCTTTGAAAAATGATCACATAAATACTATTTTTAACAATAACAAAATGTTGCCCTTCTTGTTAGTTAGTTTGAAAGAGAAATGGGCTTTTTTACAATAATATATCATAAACCAATATCATAAACACATAAATGCATCTTTTGAGTTTTATATATTTATATTTGATTATAAGTGTATTTTGTAAATAATTTGTAAATAAATATCTTTTTCAAAAATGTATTTGTTAATAATATTGAGCAATATCTCCAAACAATGTTTAACAAAAGAGAGAAATAATATATAGTTCGGTGTAAACCAACTTTAAAAGTTTTTTTGCTAAATACTTTTTTTAAAGAAGACTTTCATTAGTAAAAAGTAATAACTATATAGTATATAGATATGTATGATATTATATATTCATCCATCACATCCATTTTATGTGAACAGCCTATGAAGAGTCTTGCCCTGCTTTCACTTCCCTCCTTGGACTCAGTTCTATTTGATAGCTATCATACATCAACCATCACCAGATTATCAATCACCACATCCATCACAACATCACCCATGACTATATCATCCATCACCACATCAAACATCACCACATCATCCATCACCACATTGGAACTTAAGAAACTGCAAGAAGTTGAAACTGTCCTATGTTTGAAATTGAAGCTATAAAGCTTTTACTTTGAATAGACTATACATTTTTAATCTTCATCTTACTTTTTCTTTTTTAATGAACTTCTTTTTCTCTACTTTCCATGTTTTCATTTTAAGTCATATCTTCATGTGCCTTGATCTTTTTATTATTTCCTATGTTGTTGTTTCCTTTTTGACATAAGATTATTATTATAATATGTACTCCAAACGGGCTTTGATTTGTATTTCTTTATTAAACTTTATATCAACTTTCAATCATGCATAGTTCATTGCTAATTTGCAATTTCTTTAATATGTTGTCATATTTTTACATATGGAAGAAATTTGAACATTAAAAAAAATATATTTTAAGTTAACCTATAACAGATCCTGTTTTATTTGCCTAATACTATAGGCTTGATAAAAACATCATAATAAATTTGTACAATATATATAATTGGATAAAAATTTAAAACATAATGTAAACAAAAAAATTCCTTTTGTTAATTTTTATTTATGGATATTGTAAATATTTTCTAAACTTTTTTTTTTGGAAATCTGATGTATTCTTATGTAATTTATGTCTTATGTACCATACCATATGTGATCATACTTTTGGAATATAAATCTCATGGACAAAACACATTGTAACAATCTCCTTTTTGACTTTTTCAAAACCAGCAGACTTGATCAAATGTTGAAATAAAAGTATTGATTACAAAAATTTGTTACCAATCTTGCTTTTAGCCTTTTGATTTTATTTTTTTTTTTCTATAATAATAATAATTTGCTAATATTTTTATGTATATTTTAATTTAGAATACCGTAATCTAACTATTGTTAAATGATATAGTGTACACTGTATAGTAAAAGAAAAGTATCCTGTCAGACCAAGTTGATTTATGCGTGTTGAAGCAGCATTCCCAGTTTCTGTGGTCATGGCAAACTAGGGGATTGTGTGGCCAGCACAATGACAATCCGTCTTTACCCTAACTAAAGTCCGGTACCCATCAGAGCTGGTTAAACTCAGGAACACCCTCCAGACCCGATAACAAATCCTAGCCTTTAACATAATTCGAACTCAGGACCTTCGGTATGATTTTTAAAAATCTATACAATAGAAAATAAAACAGTGTTTTTAAATCCTAGGCATATTTCAAAACATTGTGAGAAAAATTTGTTTCAAATATCCTAAAGGTGACGTTAGAAGTTTTTGACTTAATTCTACTTAATTAATTATACTCTGCATCAATTCATAAGGACAATTACATAGACGATATTCTCTATCAAAGAAGCATTTGGAGCCTATATATATATAAGACAATATTTTAAATTACCGTAGCTGTAATTGTTAGTTTATTTGACTAGTTCAGATAAACTAATGCTTGATTGTTGCGAGTAGGGATTTAAATATTGTTTTTTTTATTTTGAAAATGATTTTCAGTTCTAGAAATCCAATTTTAAACTGGTTTGGCCATTGCAGTTTAGCAAGCTTTGTTAATTTGAATCACACACACTCACATGCTTGACAAACACACACACACAAAGCGCTACATAAAGTCTGTCTGTTCGGTACTTTCAGCATCTGTGGGGAAATCCCAGTGGATCAGAAGAATAGTGCTGCAGACTCATTAAACATCTGTGTTTGTTGTTCTCTGTGTTTCACGAGCAATATTCGGAATTTGAAAAAAAAAAAAGGTCAATAGACTAGACCAGGGGTCGGCAACCTAAGGCACGTGTGCCAAACTTAACATGTTTTAGTATCACTATTGAATCAATTTTGGAAACTTTTTTTTTTAATTCAAGGGAGATAATTAAACGATTGTATTTGCGCTTAAATATTTCTAATATGTTTCTTTAATAAAATAAATGGTTTACAATGTATAACTTATAAATGATCAAACTGTAAAAATTATTTGTAAATTATATAAATATTATATGACTAAAGAATGTATATATATGTATATTTTTTAAAATTACGTTATCTACCCAATTTGTATGATTACTACATTATATCTATTTCGCTTAACTATATTACTACATCATTCAGAAAAAAAATAATATTAAAGGACATCTCAGTTAAACCATAAGGAGATCAAAGTATAATTAATATGTGCTGGTGCTAGATCCTCATCTGGACTAACAAATGATAATGTTTAGACAATAAGTATCATAAATGTAAAAGTTTAGTGATAAAATATTGTATTTGATATAAATGCAAATATAAAAAAGAATGATAATCACAAACCCGTGTATTTTTTATTAAATATAAAACGATGTTCTCCCTTTCTTGCTGCCTTGGTTTTGCTATGGAGTAAAATTAATTGTCCTGTAAAAAAAATAAATTTAAAATAGGCCTATAATAGAGCAGGTCGACTTTTAGACTGTTGGCACGCTGAATGATATAGAAATCCTAGTTTGGCACACTGTTAGCGAAATGTTGCCGACGACTGGACTAGACTATCAGTCGCCTATGATAAGGCCTATTGAAGGAGCGTCTGTAATGTATAAGTATAAGATAAGACATAAGATAAGATGACAAATTAGACATCTCAGTAGTCTAGTGACTAGTGTTAAGAAATTATTTATTGTGCGAATCAAAGATAATTTTAAAGTATTTCCTTAAGAACAAAAAAAAATTCTGGGACACCATATTTGAATAATTTCCCCCTAAACTTACAACAAAACCGAAAATCGGTTTTAAGTTTGCAAACAGATTTCCCTAGTCAACCCTATTTACCGTATTTACGAGTGATAGACGATTATAATTTTTGTGCTATTGATATATTATATAGGTTATGTTTTTTTTAAAACACCTCTCTACTCTCTTGTACAGGAAAGTAAATTTATTTCTTTGGTACCTATTTTGATTTCAGAAGTATTTACCTCAAAAGTACGGTAGGTAATGAAGGAAGCTTTTATAGATGCTTTATTTAGCTCATAAATTTATAAATAATAATTATTATTATAATTGGAGCCCCAACTATGAAACTGTACCGCTTTACAAATTAAATTAAATAACTTAACATCATTAAAACATTAATAAAAATGCAAGACTAGACTCGGACCACGACCACGGCACGGATGAGCGATTCAATGAGCGTACTCAGCGTAGGACGCAATTCAATAATCTTTTTTATATAGTTAATATAGGCGTCTGTAATGTATAAGTATAAAATAAGATAGAGTATGAGTAGTTAATGTTTGTTTAGAGTACAGTTTAAAACTGAAACGTTTAGGTAGGCTTAGTCACACTTAGTGCTTAGGCTGCTTGGCTACTATTTAGGTCTTAGAGTCTTAGTCTTAGGACTTTTTAGGCTAATATTAAATTTATATTTATTTATATTATATTAGGAATATTAGGCTATATTAAATAATAATAATATTATACTTAACCTTATTAACTTTTACTTATTATTTAGGCCTACTTTTATACTACTTATAAATTTATAATAGCCTACTATATTAATATTAATAATAGTAGGTCTATATAACGATATTACTATATTATTATATATACTTTAGAGTAGTCCATTAATTAGGTCAACAATTTTTTGGCGATTTTTACCTCCCCCCCTCCCCCTTGTCAACAACTGTCAAACTTTCAGAGACCCCCCCTATATAATTACGTCAACAATTTGTTACCCCCCCCCTCAAAACAAGAAACAAAATTTTAGACGCTTGCTTTTATGTTTAAAATAGATTTGAAACGGAAAGGTTTATACTATTATACTATACTTAATTGTAAAACATTTTAAAACTTTGTTAAAAGATTTCAAATGGACTATAACGTTCATAGGCGTAGCCACAAAAGGGGGTGTAACATGGTTCCTACCCCCCTCACTCGCCCCTCCCACATTATTATTCGATCCGAGGATCTTAACAATATTTCTTTCCTTTTTGTTTACTATTGTTCTTTTCATATAAATATTTAATTTTATCTAATTTTACGTTTCACTAATGAGCTTTTGGTACAATGTTAATTTTTTTAAAGTGTAGGGGGAAATTGTGCACCAGTTGTTAATTATAGCCTTCTATTTTAACCATATTATGTTCACTATTCCTTATTGCATCATTGTCCACCCCCCTGACACACATACATTATACACACTGTAGTTGCCTTCCCTATCCCCTACCTCTCCTACCTTGCACTATTTGCCACCCACATCTTGCAATCCTGGCGACGCCACTGATACTAATACATTTTTATCTCATACAATTTTTACAGAAAATTAGAAATTAAAACGTACAAATTACTAAATAGAACTATGTAGCCTAATCGACCTAATTTTAATGTTTCACCTATTATAACGTAGCCAGCAAACCTATCTGTCTATATAGCCTATTAGAAATCATCCATCCATCCCTATGGCGCTACAGCCCATGTAGGGCTTTGGCCTGCTCCACCATCTCCTTCCAATCTGGCCTATCTCGGGTCTTCCTTCGCCAAGCCCGCACACCAAGATTTTGTAGATCGTACTCTATAGCTTCGAGCCATCTTTGTCTTGGTCTGCCCCTAAGCCCATTTCCTCTTGGTATCTGGTGATGTGCTGTTCTGGCTGCTCTGTCGTCTGTCATTCTTTCCATGTGGCCTGCCCACCTCAGTCTGCCCTTCTTTATCTCGGCTACCACCGTTGGATCCTCGTACAGGGTGTACAGTTCTTCGTTTGTTCTTGACCTCCAGCCATCTGTGTCTTGCAAAGCTCCATATATCATCCGCAGCACTTTTCTTTCCCAGGTAGCAAGGTCTCAATGGATTTTGTCATTGTCTATGTTTCACTGCTGTACATCACCACTGGTCTTATTATGGTTTTGTACATCACCTTCTTTGTTCTTTTTGAGATATTTTTGTTGCGGAATACATTTTGGAGGCTGAAATAGGCACGATTTCCTGCAGCCATTCTTTCTTTTATTTCAGGTAGTATCTCATTCCTTTCATTAAAGCTTGACCCTAAGTATTTGAAAGTATCTACTCTTTCAAATGTGCGATTCTTGGTTTTGAAGTCTTCCTTATCTTCTTCCTATGTATCATCCCTCATCAGTACCATGTACTTTGTTTTGTGGTCATTGATCTCAAGTCCTGCCAGCTTGGAGGCATCTTCAAGCTCTGTAAGAGCTTGTTGAATGGCATTTTTATTATTTCCAAGTAAGACTATATCATCAGCATACGCTACGTACTGTAGAGGTTGGCTATATAGGGTTCCACTGAGGTGTATGTTGGGGGCTTCTCTATTGAAATATTCTGTTATCGTCCCTCTAGTGTCTACATTAATGTTTCTAATGACTCTCTCTAATTCTAGGTTAAATAGCATGCACGATAGTGAGTCTCCTTGTCGTAGTCCTTGTTGAGTTGGGAATTCACGCGAGTATTCTCCATGAGCCTTGACTTTACTCCTAGATTTACATAGTGTCATATATATTAGTCTAGTTAGCTTATTAGGGATCCCAAAGAATTCCAGTGTTTCATATAGATATTTTCTATTAATACTATCATAAGCCATTTGTAGTCTATGTAGAGTTGATGTACAGGTATATTATATTTATTATAAGGAAACAAGGTACGCTAAGTATTTTGTAGTGGTGTATTTCGTACTTCATGTGGTGGGCCACGAATTATTTTTCTGAAGGAAATATTTTAAAATAACCATGTTGGAGATTCACACAATACACTTCATTTAATGTTGTGCAAACATTACTTAAAGTCTCAGAGAGGGCCTTTTGTTGTTTTTAGTTATGTTGTCAATCCCAGCCATCGCTTACATGGCTTACATAACGGACGCCAGTCTCTGGCGCTCAATTTAGATGTACTGAGCGGCAAAAAAACTGGGTTTCTGAACGTACTCTGCAGACAGTTTGTTTGTGTGTTTGTGTTCCTTTGTTATTCCAGCCACCATGTCTAGCTAGAATAGGGTTGCCACTTGCCAGACGTCCGGCAAAAGAAGGACATGTCCTCCTCTTTAGACTCATGTCCTCCGTCTGGCAGGCAAAATCTTTAAAATGTCCGCTTTTTTAATCTATTTTGTTTTTTAGGCATTAAGACAAATACATTTTGAAAAATAGTATTAACATATTAAGAATATAATTGATAAACAGGTGTTGCATGTGCAAGAAAAGAATTATCCTTTTTTAAAAGACTCTTGCATGAGCTTTAAACTTGCCCAATAGTTTACCAATAGGCCTACACACTTAAACATAGCGGCAGCTCTTGTAATAAAATTATACGGATTGCGGATTTAATTAAAGCGAAACTATCCAATTAAAACACAATGGACAACCCGACGCTAAACAGCGAAGATGTTGTTTTCTACAATTTTGGTCGTTCACACTGCCTTGCTAACAATTGCATTAGTTTCCACCCATACATAGATCTACAAACTTACAAGATAAACACACAAAGGACATGTCAACTGTAAGCTTAGTTAGGCTATATATGTATTAACGTAAAGCCATATTTTTGCATGTTATCTATGTAAGTGAAACATGGCAAATGTAGAATTTTGTAATAAATTTTATTATTATTTATTTCATAAAAAGTAACATTGTTGACATCAACTTTTCTTGACTTCCCCCCCTCCCCCATGTCAACAATTGTCAATTTTTTTTAGACCCCCCCTCCCCCATGTCAACAATTGTCAATTTTTTTTAGACCCCCCCTCCCCCTATTTTGTTGACGTAATTAATGGACGTCCCCTAAGTAGTAGTAGTAGTACTCACTAGTAATAGGCTAGTAGAGTAGTACAAACACAGTCTAGACTAGTTAGTAGTTACTTCTATAGTACTAGACATCTCTAGTAGTAATTAGTAATAGCACACTCCGATGCGGAGTGCCTATCCGTAAAGGTCTATGGACAGACACTTCCATTGACTACTATGGTTGTATTGTAGTATGGACTATGCCCACTTTGGCACAAGCCATATCTATATATTATATATAAAAAAAGAGTGTTTGTCCGCATACGGATCCCCATTGGTCAATTTGAAATCACGTGAGTTTGTGTCACTGACCTATTTAGGTCTAGGCCTGTATACTGTCTAAAAAATTTTCACATCGGGCATGTGTCTTCGCTAGCTCAGTGGTAAACGTAGCGGACTGCTATGCGGGCGACCCGGGTTCGATTCTCCAGTTAGACTATACCTTTTTTTTTCTGACAATTTTTTTTTCAAACTTTTAAAAACAAAAAGACATTGTAAATCTACAAGCAATTTAGATTTTTGTTAAAAATAAAAATACTTGCCTATTTTTTTTACCCGATTACAATATTTATTTTAAATTACTTTCCTAAAAGTCTTCAGTAAAAAAATTATAATAATTTAAATATAAGATTTATAGGCTAGCTTTCTTTAAAGTGTAGTTTATACATTTTTTATCTGCACCTTGTCCTTTTTTTTTCACCCGGGCAATGTAGCTTGTTATATATAATATGCACAGGCCATATTATATATAATATGTCTAGACTATAGGCCAGACCTACTTATACCATATACATTAAAACACATATAAAAGTTATAAGACTATGGTCATTATGGCTGACCATGGACTATGACTATGAGACTATGGGCTATGCAACATGACTATGAGGGAGTGATTATGGGTGAACTAAACTTGACTGAAGAGAAATGAGAAGGTGTAGGCTATAAAGTATACTTAGAGCTGTATGTGATATAAAAAATAAAGGCGATGTACCTAGGCCAGGGGTCGGCAACCTGCGGCTCGCGAGCCGCATGCGCCTCTTTCGATGTCAAGATGCGGCTATCCAGTTCCATGCGCAAATATTAATAACTATATTATTTTATTTTCAAAACTCATAAAAAATAGTATGCTCAAATATATAAATATATATATAGCCTTTATACGTAAAACAAGATAAAATCACCCAACAGAGAACAGTGATAATAGGTGCAGTAATAATAATAGCCAAATAATATTACTTGTATATCCCGTTGTGAATAGTTCTATGCGCCGTCAACAGTTACAGACAGAGTACAGACAACGAATAGAAAACGAAAATGTATGCATGTACAGGTGAATACTGCTACTTGAATAGGAGCGTCTTCAGTCGACTCCTGAAGGTGTTAAAGCTAGGGCTCTGGCGAAGCTGTAGAGGAAAGGCATTCCATGCGGACGGGCCCCCACAGGAGAATACACGTTGGCCAGCGAACACTAGCTTCGCACGAGGGATCTGAAGAGCTAGTGCATCAGAAGACGAGCGGTAGCCAGTGCAGAGATCGGAGCAGAGGAGTGATATGAGTCGACTTCTTCTTCTTAAGGATCAGTCGGGAAGCACAGTTCTGGACACGGAGGGAGGAGGCCGAGAGGCCAGCCAAGAACGAATTGCAATAATCCAAGCGGCAAAAGAGGAGAGAGATGAGAAGCTTAACACAAGCTTCCTTGTATAGTGCAGCTAGTGCATCAGAAGACGAGCGGTAGCCAGTGCAGAGATCGGAGCAGAGGAGTGATATGAGTCGACTTCTTCTTCTTAAGTATCAGTCGGGAAGCACAGTTCTGGACACGGAGGGAGGAGGCCGAGAGGCCAGCCAAGAACGAATTGCAATAATCCAAGCGGCAAAAGAGGAGAGAGATGAGAAGCTTAACACAAGCTTCCTTGGTGAGACATCGACAGATGGCGGCAATACGAAGCAGGTGGATGAAGCAGATTTTGTTGAGGAAGGAGATTTAGGTCTGCATGGTCAGCGTGGAGTTCACATAGACACCAAGGCTATTGACAGTCGGGGAGAAAGGTTCTGTTGCGTCGGCCAGCTGAAGATCGGACGCAGTGAGGTACACGACCCTCCGTCTCGTACCGACAATAAGAGCTTCAGTCTTTTCACTGTTCAACTTTAACTTGTTTTCCTTCATCCAGTTCTTGATGTCCAGGAAACAGATTGAGATGGAAGCAAGGAGCCCGTCGAAGTTTTCAGGCTCATCACTGTTATAGAGCTGGTGTCATCGGCAAAAGAATGATATTTCAGGTTGTGGCGTTCGATGACAAAGGAGTGGGGTTGGGTGTAAAGGGTGAAAAGAACTGGGCCGAGGACAGACCCCTGGGGCACACCATAGTAATAGTAGACATGAACAGGCTGGGAAGATAGAGTAGACATACAGCTGAAGCTGACAGCCGCTACTCACTACTTAGACTTCTATTAATACCACCCAGCCAGCAACCCAGCGGGCGGTAGTGTTAAGTCTTCTTCGGAGCAAAGTTGTGAGTTGGAGGTCCAGAAAAGCATGCACGTCACGCTGCACAACTGGACAGTTCTAAACTCTAAAAGAAATGCCGCGAGTTGAGGCACTCATATTTGACGCATGGAATAGTCTCCCAGAATGCTACAGAGGTGAAGAAGTTGGCATTTGGAGTGCTGACGATATCGAGTCAACATATTCTTGCGAGCAAGCGTTCTCTTGCATGAAATACAATAAAAAGTAAAGTAAGACGCCGACTAACAAATAAAAATCTAGAGGCTAGAAACTGAAAACAACAAGTTATGAGCCAGATTTAGCCAAACTTTCAAAAGGCATTCAAGACCTATGCTTCCATTGATGTAACTATTGTAACTATCTATTTTTCAATAATTATAGTTATAGGCCTACTATTTGATTACTAATTTTATTATTCTAGCAGAGCTAGTTAAAATATATTTTGTGCGAAACATTTGTATGTTTTATATGAATAAATAGGCCCCTATTATTTCATATTTAAAAATAATTATTTTAAATCAAAAATCAATTTTGTAGGCCTTTTAGGTGGGCTAATCCTACTCCTAATCAAATACGATAATATTGAAAAAAAAGTTAGTGGCTCTTTGAAAACTGTGAAATTGTGTAAATTGTAACTTTTGGCTCTTCTGCCTCAAATGGTTGCCGACCCCTGACCTAGGCCTATATATATTGATCTAACTAGGGACCACACCAGTATGAAAATTGTTCCTTCAAATTACTAAGTCCCAGCTAGACCAATGCTGTAATGATTTGTAACACATCAAAAAAAAGTCTGAGTGTCTGTAGGCCTACCTTACTTAAGAAATTGTGTAGACCTAAGGCTAATGCCTTAAATTCGACTTAGCATATATATATATTTATAACGAATACTATTTCTTTTAACATGCTGACTGCTCTGTCATACTCACTCCAACAACCTGAATGATAATTTAATTCTTTTTAGCCCTGTTACTAATTATATTTTATTTAATATATAATTGAAATTTGTATTTATTTAAAATGCAATTGAATGTAAAATATTAAAAAAAACTTGTGCATAAATTCTTATTTATCCAAGTTTTTGTGTTATTTCTGGCTTTTTAGAAATAATATCCTAATCTTCCTAAACAAACATAACAGAAGCATAGTAAATAGTTATTAATATTATATGATTTTGAAATAATAAAAAAAATACAAACAAAAACTTTTAGGCACTTTTGTTTATATTCAGAACTGAAATTCAAAATGGATAATACATCCTGTTGTGAAGTTGATGACTGGGATGATGACCACTTGTTGTTGGCAGCTCTTCAGGAAGATAAAGTGAATGACTTAAAGAATCATGAAGCAACAATTCAGCCAGGTACTTTTAATTCTTCACTTACCCAATCAGTTAGTATTTTATTATTATGTGTATCATGAGTCCTAGGCATATTTTCCCCCATTTTGTGAAGGAACATGTTATAAAATTCCACACACAAAATCAGTAATTGGACAATTTTATTGATATAATTATAAGTTAAAAATTTACTTTACTGGTTAAAGGTTACAATCTTATTTTTGTTTAGATATCCCTCCCTCCTTTGGGACCCAGTCATCTAGTGAAGGCTAGGATTTGTTTCTCGCTCTGGAGGGTGTCCGCCCAGATCTGTCGGATGCCCAACAGTTACTTGTTTTTATGCTGGCCACACATTCCCATTTATTGCTAACTTTATAATAAGTACTACTGACAATAATTACACAAATGAAACATTATCAACATATTTTATGATGTTAATAAACCGTTTATTAAAAAAAACAAACTTTAATTTTGAATTATGTTATGATTCTCATTACATACATTGAAGGTCGACTAAAAAATGGTAATGGCAGTGGTTCAATAAGTACCTTTAGGCCCCGGATCTTTTCTCTAGTATTTGGTGCACCCTTACATTATTCCACTCAATGAATGTTTAAAGAAGTTAATTCTTAAACTTGTTTACAAATAATTTAATTAAAGTTTACTGGTTGATATTAAGGAGCTTCCTTAACACTCTGCAAGACAACACCACTTTTGCATGCTTTATATAGGTTATGTTGCAGAAAGTGCTAGAATGGATTTTCCTGAAGTTGTCAGAATGTGTAGGAAAATGCCTACCAAAGACTATAAGAATACTTGTTTGAGTACACAAATAATCTTTGAGCCTTAATTAAATATTAATAAATAACTCTAAACGAATTATATTATAGATTCAGTTTTAAATATATAATGTGAAACCTTTTTAAACAAGCTATACACATATAACTTTACATATTAATTTCACTGTCTTTATTATAATAGGCTATAAATGAAGCCACAAATGGTAGGGAGTCAAAGATATATGAAAATGGGAGGAAGGGATGTTTAAGATGACTTGAAAAAAAATTAGATGAAATTTTCACTTTAACAAGTTTGATTTAATTACTTAGGTTAAACTAATTATATATTAATATATATTTATTTGCTTATTGGCTTTCATGAAAAATCTCTATATTCTACCTCAATGGTATACATTATTAAAAAGAACAACTAAAAATAGCATTTTTTCTCAATTTGTTTCACAGTAACAACTGTTGACTTACCGGAGACCTTCCCCTTTCCTTTCACACCTTATGATATACAAAAAGACTTTATGGACAATTTGTATCAGTGTTTGGAGTTGGGTAAAATTGGCATCTTTGAAAGTCCCACTGGAACTGTAAGTACTTTGCAATACATTTTGTTTTCTCCTTTGAACCTACACTTTAGTTGATCCACATTTAAGTTTTTAATGGTTGCTTTTGTACTTGTTTGACACTGTTGTTGAACTTTGCTAGGGGAAGTCACTCAGTATTATTTGTGGTGCTCTGAAGTGGTTGAAAGACTTTCAAGACAAGCAAAGGAAGCGTCTGGAGACATTAGAAAACAGGTAAGTAGTTTTTAAACAAATAATTTAATGTTCAACATCACCATTAATATTTTATATACACATTATTTATTGCATTAAAAACTGTATAAATTTTCTCTAAAAAGTCTATAACAAACATTATTTTCATCACACTTTCAGCAATAACACAAATAAAATGTCAAAACCAAGCACTGACAAAAAAGGTAATTGAATGAAAATTACATTTCACCTTATTTTATTTTAATATTTTTGATATGTGATTCTTGCATCATTGAAGTTGATTTTTAAGTAGAACTTCTTCATATTATTCTGCTTGAACTACCACTGAATTCCAACACCTCCTCAAGGTGGTGTAATGGAGAATATTCGAGGAGAGCCACCAATGGTGGAAAGTCTTATACTCTGGCAAACAAGACTAAAAGCAATTTATGTTCCCCTGTAGTAAAAAGGAACAAACCAAAGGTAAAGCCAGACCAAGTCTGAGGTTAAGGCGGATATACAAAAGCTTAGTGTGCTGGCATGGAGATGAAGAGCTATGGACAGGCTCAGGTGAAACAAAGAGATGTAGCTGGCCAGAGCCCTATATTTTCTGGCAGTGTCAAAGGAATGGGTGGCTGCGTCGCTTGGGGGTTGAGGAAACCTCAAATGAGAGACCACTGCCAGATAGACCTGGGCACAAAAATGTATTTTTAACGTAACCATGGACACATAGGACCAAACAAGTCATTAAATAATTGATATAGGTATGTCATTGGTGTTCCTACCAAAAAAATGATGCTGACATTGTGTAAGTTCCACAATTCCTTCATGTAAAGTGCCTGCATAATAGGTGCTCAGAAAGTTGTGAGTGAACTAGTTCTCAACTGAATAGTGTGAATGTTGGTCTTATAGAATAACAAGGTTTCAATTTCATAAAATAAATACTACTCCTTTTTTAAAAATGCATTCTTATAATAATTTTGTGATTCATATTTACTATAATAAATTAGAGAATTTTTTATGCCAATGAATAATGAATGTCTAGAACAAAATCAATGTTTTCAAATTTGTATTAATCTTAGAGCCAGAACTTGATTGGATTCAGGAATTTTTAGTTAAACTGGAAAATGAAGCAACACTTTCAAAAATCAAGGTTGTTATTTTAATATCATTTCATTGACTAATGTGCAAATAAGTTTATTTTTAATCATTTCATTGGTTAATTTTTTATGAGAGTAGTTTAAAATATTATTTTTCATTGGTTAATTTCTAATTAAGGTACTTGACTATAATTTTATTGGCTATTTTATAAAACATTTTCTCAACGTTCATTAATTGTCACAGTCTAAGTAATTATTTTTTTTAAGAGAGATTATATTTATTAAAAAAATAAAATTTGTGTGACTGCCAGAGTGAACAAGAGTTTATCAATAAGAGAGAGAGCAAGTTGAAAGAACTGGAGCAGGCCAGTAGCAGGAAAAGAAAGGTGACATCTTCTTACCATTTCTCTGTCCATAATATTTTAATCTGAAAAGTAACTTGGTTACATTTTCAAATATGAATTCAATTATTTGTATTTTTTTGGATGAAGTATATACTGGTTTTGGAATTCACTTCTGTACTTATTTGACCTCAAAGCTTGTGATGTGTGTAGACCACTGATAAGCTCTTATTAAGAGCTGTGGTGGGAATAAAATAAGGACACAGCAATGCCTGTCCTGGCAAAGCCTAGTGTCTGGACTGCTGGCTTATAATTTGGTATTAGCACAACCAGGCAAATGGTATACCAGGTGATGATGCCTCATTGATGATCCAAGGGAAATTACATAGGAGATTAAAATGTGGGTGCGTCTACGGCCGTCCTAACATGCAGCATGAAGACGTGCCCCATCCCTTACACATTACACCCAAGACTCAGACTAAAGAGCCAAAAGGTTTATACGGAATAAGAAATTCCTATCCAGATCCAGAACTTGCATACAATCAATATTTTTATCTTTAAAAAAAGGTTCGTTTTTCATTAAAAAGCTGAATGTATTAAGCAGCTGAATGTATTAAACAGCTGAATGTATTAAAAAGCTGAATGTATTAAACAGCTGAATGTATTAATCAGCTGTTTGTCAGTATCCAGTGTCTCACTTTCTATCTCTAGTTTAACTCCCAGCTGGATTCCAAATTTGAAGCCCTGATGACGGATGCTTCAGAGGACATAAAGCGAGCCTGCATGGCAGAGTTGCAGGCCCTGGATGCAGAGGATGCGTTGGGAGAATCCAAAGAGGATGAGGATATTCTAGTGGGGGAGTATAACAGTGAGGATGAAAATGAAGGCAAGGCTAAGGAGAATGATTTTGAGGAAGAGGAACACATAACTAAAGTAATTTCTTATTAAGCTGCTCTATTTTAATGGGTGTGTCCTCATTGGTTTAATTTGATACGCAATAATCTTCTTTATAGAAGGGGCGTCAGTAATATATTAGATAAGAAGATAAGATTCTTACAATGGACCATCAATATATATATTACAAGCTAAATTGCCAGGTGTTGGCCGGGAAAAAATACTTAGCCCTACAGACCTAAGACCTACTTAGCTACAGATAAAAACAATTATAAACTACAATAAACAGAAAGATATAATAATTTAAAAATATTATTTATTTACTGAAAACTTTTAAGAAAGTAATTTAAAATAAATATTTAAATCAGGTTTTAAAAAAAGTATGTCTTTTTATTGAACAAAAAGTTACGAGTATCCCTGGCTGAGAATCAAACACCTGACTCTCGCATGCACCTAAAATATAGTTATTAGATGTTACTGACTGAAAACATTTTAAGAAAGTTTTGAATCCTGAAATTTCTTACAATCTTCCCAAAAAATGTAATATAAATGGACATTTTTAAAAAGTAGAATTAGAAAAAGAAAGTTATCAGTGGGGAATCGAACCAAGGTCGCCCGCATGGCAGACAGATACGTGCCGGAAACGAGATCGCAAAAGTAAAATATAAGACAATAAGGTCGCACTTCTTTAAATTAACCAATGGGGATCGGAATCCACACATGCATCATACTTTATATTATATATATAGATGAGTGTATAGTTATTCTACAATAAGCTGTTATGCCAAACTAATTTTAAAATGTTTGATTTCAATTTTGTTGCTTTGCATCAACTTGATGTGTTTAGCTCTTATCTTGAGCCAACAATAATTCATATTTTTTCTATTGCTAGATTTACTATTGTAGCAGAACACATTCTCAGCTTTCTCAGTTTGTTAAAGAGGTTATGAAGTGCCCTTACGAGAATGTTAGAGTTATATCCCTTGGATCAAGACAGGTGAGAGTTGTTTTAGAAAATAATCTTTTATAATTAAAATCCTTTAAAGTATTGAACTAAAAACTAATGTTTGTAAATATTTAATAAATTAAATGCAGTGTTGAAAAACTTTTAAAAAATATTTATTTCAAAGCAAAACTTTATCAAATAATGTTTCTTGACCTTTTTTTGTTCTTTGCAAATGTGTTTTTTTATTCTTTGTATAAAAAGTCATAGATGCTGAAACATCAAGGTCTAGCTCTGGGATATGCATATCTAAATGGCAGCATCTTAAAAAATGACTCTGATTTAAACTGTTACTATGATTTTTGAATTTAGCTAAACAATCAGATTGATCTTTTCATAGTAAATTTTTTTGTTCATTTTCATCTCAATGGAGTAACATCACATTGGCATATTGGTTCTACACAAGTTACTTTCTACTTAGATATATATAATGTTGAAGTTCAGTTACAATTTTGATTGCATTTATGATACTAATACATATTTGTATAGAGCAGTTGTGTAATAAATAATTGGAGCTATTATTACTCATAGTCATTTCTTTGTTGGCTCGGCACAATTTATGGATTTATATAAAGGTTGTGTGGTAGTTGTGATCGTGGGAATTACCTGTTGAAAGAATAACTCCACACTGTTTCGTGCTACTAATAGTGCCTTGTGCATAGGGTGTCAACCCAAGCACATAAAACATGTACCACACTTGTGGTGTGGCTTAACAGAGGTCTAGATTGCACTACACTGGATAGAGCTCTCCCTGTTGGGGTGGGGGTGGGGTGTCTGGCATCTGAAGCTGAGAGACAAATTGGCTTATTTCCTTAAATTCCTTGTGGAACAAAGGGCCTCTTGAGAGACAATGGGTGGGCAAAATGTCATTAAATGGCCTGCTGTATCCAGGATGTGATGATTCCTCATAGTACTTTGTTGATTCCACATAGTACTTCATTGATTCCACATAGTACTTCGTTGATTCCACATAGTACTTTGTTGATTCCACATAGTACTTCGTTGATTCCACATAGTACTTCGTTGATTCCACATAGTACTTTGTTGGTTCCACATAGTACTTTGTTGATTCCACATAGTACTTCGTTGATTCCACATAGTACTTCGTTGATTCCACATAGTACTTTGTTGATTCCACATAGTACTTTGTTGATTCCACATAGTACTTTGTTGATTCCACATAGTACTTCGTTGATTCCACATAGTACTTTGTTGATTCCACATAGTACTTTGTTGATTCCACATAGTACTTTGTTGATTCCACATAGTACTTTGTTGATTCCACATAGTACTTTGTTGATTCCACATAGTACTTTGTTGATTCCACATAGTACTTTGTTGATTCCACATAGTACTTTGTTGATTCCACATAGTACTTTGTTGATTCCACATAGTACTTTGTTGATTCCACATAGTACTTCGTTGATTCCACATAGTACTTTGTTGATTCCACATAGTACTTCAAAGACAAATAAAAGCTCTCACAGGTAAGTGTCCCAACCATTTGGAGAGCTCTGGGGATGGTGGAGAATGGACCATATATATTTCATTTTAAAACTTAAAAAAAAAGAACATTTTTTCCCTGTTAAATTATGTAAGATAAGAAAACCAATACCTTAACATAAGTTAAAACCCTAATTTTTGAATAAAAAATGCAAGACTAAACTCTGACCACGAATGAGCGTAGGACGCAATAATCATCTTTATAGAAGGAGCGTCTGTAACATGTAAGATAAATAGTATATTAGTCATGAGATTTGTTCCTGATAATAATAAACAAAACTCTCTTTATTTGCTAATTTGGCATTTAAAAAAGCATTGTCATTTTTTCTCGTCAATCTGTCTCACAGAACATGTGCATCAACCCTGCAGTTAGGAAATTAAACTCACTTAATTTAATCAATGACAAATGTTTAGAGCTTCAACAGAAAAAAAGTGAGTGTTTGCATTAGCAGAATTTTTTTTTTTGTAGAGTATCATTTTATCTACTGTTGCTTTAGACTTTTATACCGGGTACTTACAGAAACATTGTAAGAACTTTGAATTTAAAGTTGCTTTATATGCCTTTTTACATTAAACACTAGTTGTTGATTTATTTTCTTAGTGATATTTTCTTAAAATTTTCTTAATAGTTTTAACTCTTTCTCTCCGGATCGACGATACCAGCGTCGATTTTAAAACGGCCATTTTGACGGATCGACGATGCCAGCGTCGATTTGTTAAAATAAGTTTATTTCGTTAATTTTCAGCGCTATTCTTTTTCTTTAACTTTTACATAAATCTAGAATGATTTCCCTTTGAATAACATCCGGATTTGTGTTTACATCGCGTTTTAATTTTTTTTTAATGCATTTTTATGGATTTTTTTTTACCCATGCAGGGCCGTATGTGGTGGGTAGTGATAATAAATGATAAATACGGGCTTTATATTTCTATTTTAAAAGAAATATTTTTGTTTTTAATAGTGAAAAAGGGTATATATTTTAGGAAAACAATGTAGTTAATTATTTTGGGAATTTATTTATTTTGGTGTGAGCCTTGGAATTTGTGTTATGTAAGACTATGGTGAGGGATTTTTTTTTTTTAATTTTCGTTTTAAAAAATTATTTTTTAAATGTAAGTAACAAATGATTTTATATTCTCTGTAAGGAGCTTTTAGTTTCCTTTAATTCAATACCAAATATAATATTGTCTGATTAAAACCAAAAAAGTTTTTAAGATTTGAAGATAGCAATAGTGATGGCAAAGAGAAAAAAAAGGATAATTCCGGCAGAATAGGGAAAATAATTCCGGAGAGAAAGAGTTAAAAACTTTACCAGCTATTTATAGCAAAGTGGAAATGTAATATTTCTTACAATTACATTATAATCACATACCATTCTAACATAATTTTAAATTACACCATTATTTGTAAAAAGGTATATATTTTTATTAAAAATTTAGTGTTAAAGCTATAGGAAAAAGAAAAATGAATTGAAATGCTTTCTTTGATCTCTCCCTAACCATTAACTAGGTAAGAAAAAGCCAGGCTGCCCTTTCTTCAAACAGGAATTGTTACAAACATTTAGAGACAAAGCACTGGTAAGTTTGACTTTAAGCATGCCCATGGTTCATTGTTTATTCATTAAGGGAAGGTTTTGGCTCTGCTGTGCAATTCCTTTTATGATTATTATTATAAGTTAAGAAAGTTAAAAGTAACCGTTGACCTTAAAATCTGGCCATGATTTTAAACACCGGCCCCTAGAGTGAATCTATGACCAGAAGGTTACTGTGTTTGTTACAGACATGGCAGATCTTATGACTGAGTCTTAGCATTCCCCCCCCCCCCCCACTCGGGGGCAACATTGAAGAAATGCCCTTCTTGCTTATGGTCAATGGTGTGTACACATTTTCTTTCCATTAGGAAGTGGGATGAGATAGCAAATCTTAGCATGCCATGTCATATAGATTTACAGCATGGCGCCAAGGTTAAAACTCTGTCCCTTTGTTAGCTGGCACCTAAGATCTGACTATCTTAAAATATATGTTCTTTTCATTACCAATAGATACATTAACACTTTTCTTAAAATATATGTTCTTTTCATTACCAATAGATACATTCACACTTTTCTTAAAATATATGTTATTTTCATTACCAATAGATACATTCACACTTTTCTTAAAATATATGTTCTTTTCATTACCAATAGATAATAGATACATTCACACTTTTCTTAAAATATATGTTCTTTTCATTACCAATAGATACATTCACACTTTTCTTAAAATATATGTTCTTTTCATTACCAATAGATACATTCACACTTTTCTTAAAATATATGTTCTTTTCATTACCAATAGATACATTCACACTTTTCTTAAAATATATGTTCTTTTCATTACCAATAGATACATTCACACTTTTCTTAAAATATATGTTCTTTTCATTACCAATAGATACATTCACACTTTTCTTAAAATATATGTTCTTTTCATTACCAATAGATACATTCACACTTTTCTTATAGTATGCAACATGCTAAAAAACAACTTTAAGATGGAATGGCTAAATCAAAGGCACAAGGAACAACTGGATGGAAAATGAACAGAGAAATGAATCAGCCCAACAAACAAGACAACATAAAGTTCCTCTCCTGCAAAGAACAATGCACTATATTCCAGTTGAGAACAGGACATATAGCACTCAACTCACACCTAAATAGAATAAACCCAACTCACCCACCTAACTGCAGACTTTGCCCCTGCCCACAAGAAACTGTGGACCATTTCGAATGCCCTGAGCTAACCTACCTCAGATACACTCTGCTCCCCCTTCAACCTACCATTACCAACACACTATACAACAATACAGAACAACTAAAATGTAAATGTAACAACAGACATGTAAATATGTTTGTCTGGCATTGACTGCTAGAGATCAAACAGCTCTGCAGACTGGCTAACACAAGAAGAAGAAGAATAGTAACTTTTTTAAAAAATTATAATGAGTGTAACTCATTTTTTGTGCTTACTAAACAGTTGAAAGTTGTTGACATTGAGCAGTTGGTAGCCACTGGTAAAGAGATGAAGGCTTGCCCTTACTATGGGGCTCGTTTGGCTGTTGCCCCAGCAGAGGTAAGTTATTTTTGCTGAATAATAATTTGGCTTTTGGTGAGTATTTCTTTTGGTGAAACCCTTGTAAAACATTTTGTTTACACTCATCTCAAAATGTCTTAAAAAAGAAAACGGAAGAGCCTTCCATCTCTTTAATGCAGCCTGCTGATGGGTCACACTTCATACAGTAGGGTTCTCGCAGGCATATGCACTACACTTTTTCCCCCTTGCGGATTCCCTTCGGTTCATTGACAAGGCTGCATTGCTCTTGTACCCTTTGTTTTCCACCAGATTGTTGCCTTACCTTACAACACATTGCTGCACAAATCTACCAGGGATGCCTGTGGGATTAAGCTGTCAGGGAACATCGTGGTCATAGATGAAGCTCACAATCTCCTGGAGACCATCAACAACATACACAGTGTAGAAATAACAGCCGCCCAGGTAATTCAACATGGATGTTTTAGTAATATTTACTATACGTTATATATTATATAATATTTTGCAGCTGTAACTATATCACCAACTGAGCCATTACAAAAGTTTGTTTCCTAGATCTTCAAGTAAAAACTTTAACAAAAATGTGTTAAATATTATATTAATATTTTAAAATACACAAGAATTTCAAACAGTTTAAAATGAAAAAAATTAAAATCAAAATGCTAACTATCCTTCAGCTTCAGGGGACATCATTTTAGCAGTAATTCAAAGTTGCTGGGCTCTATTTTTTTTTTAGGCTAAGATTCCTTTCTTTTGGACGGTGTGATTGTCATACAATTTGTAAATATGGCTTGATTTGCCGATCAATTTACCTGTCCACAAAATCACTTGGGTTAAAGGAACACTAATAAACTCTACAATGTCATGTTACCTTAACAAAAGCAAATTTTAACCCAATTACACCTGCCATTTTTATGCATTTTACTTTCCAGGTAGTCAAAGCTCATTCACAACTGAGTCAGTATGAGAAAAAGTTCAAATCTCGACTGACTGCAAAAAACTTGATGTACGTTAGACAGATTTTATTTGTCTTGTCTCATTTGGCTGCTGTTTTGGGTGGTAAGTTAACAACTAATATTAAAGTTCTTTTATTTTTCTTGTTTACATTTTAATTTGAAAGAACCTTTATAGTGTATGTTTTAAGAAAATATTTTTTGTTTGTTTTTGAAATGCATTTGTCACTTTTCTCAATCGAGATTAATAATGTTCACACATTTTATTGTATTGTTCAGCTAAAGTAAATACTTCAGCCACAGCACAGGTTGGGAGCAGATCAGGTAAGTTTTTATATTAGAAATATCTTGTTCACTTAAATTCTGTCTTACAGTACGATTCATAGCTTTTGTAATTGTCAGTAAAATATGCCCATGAAAATAATATTGAAGTAGGGAATTTCTTTGCTCAATTAAAAAAAATTCTAATGTCATTACATTGCAGAAACCAAACTTGAAAACTTAAATGACTTCCTGTTTCAAGCACAGCTGGACAATATGAACATGTTTAAACTTCTGCGCTATTGTCAACAAAGCCGCATCAGCAAAAAGGCAAGCATACAAATTTAACTTTTTTTCTGAAAAAAGACAACTAAGAAAAGAGAAAGACAATTGCAAATAATTATTTCAAACTTTTTATAGAATGTCTACATTTAAAAACAATGTATACAAAATAATAATTTGAATTTTTGATGGAAGAAAATAACTGAAGTAAAAGTTAAAGTGTAGGGGAATACACATTTTTATACATTGAATCTGGGCTAGTTTGTTTGCCTTCTGCATGTCTCTTTGTCTTAAAGAATAAGTAAAACCTTTCAATGATGTTTGCAGAATTTCAGAAATTTCCCACATTGTAAAAAATCAATACATGTTCTGTTTTAGCTTCATGGTTTTGTTGAGAAATACCAAGAAACAGAAGTAAAAACAGGTGAAATTTAAATCTTTTATTATTAATTTCTAATTATTAATATACTAATTATTTTAGACTAGACATTTAGATTCATTGTTCATATATTTAAAAACTATTTGATAAAAAAAATATTGTTTAAATCATGTGAATTAAAAACAAATAATTCCCATAAACTATTATGTCTATAAAGTCCCATAAATCCTCATGTCTATAAAGTCCTATAAATTCTTATGTCTATAAACTCCCATAAATTCTTATGTCTATAAATTCTTATCTCTATAAATTGCCATAAATTCAGTGTCTATCTTCACTTTTTATTGGCGTCCCTGTAGAAGAAGCCCCTTGTTCTGGTGTTTCCAAGTTTCTTCAAGAAATTCATGCTTCAAAAGGAAAACAAGAAAACAACACACCTGCAGGTTCTAATCATTTTCTATTTCTTCAGTTCCATTTCTATTATTAGCATTAGTTGCCTCTTGACAAATAATTTGAAAAGTTTTTTGTCACAGTTACAGTAATGACAATAATAAATTTGTTAAAAATAATGAATCTTGAGAATATCTTTTGTAGTTTTCATCTAAATCAGTTTCTTAAGGAAATATTTTCAAAAAATTTTTATTTTTTTTAAATCTTACTTATTTTTTTTTCTAGGAAAAAAACTATTAGAAAGGACAACAACCAATTCATTATTTTCTTTTTATAAATTGCTGAAGACTTTTTGAATACATGCATTTTGAGATGTTGTTTATATTGTAGCATATTATATTGACTATATATTATATCTGATTAGTATAGACACAACTGACCAAGTAAACTATTTTATTCTGGAAATGATTGATGAACTTTTTGACGTATCTTGCAGTGTCAGCAACTTGTTCAGACAATCAGCAATCTGGCTACATGAGTTCACCCCTGATGCAAATTGAGAGCTTCTTAGAGGCACTGACCAATGCTGACCAGGATGGTAGAGTTGTAACTCATAAAGAAGGTACAAAAGCTCAACTGCTGCAGTCTTTTTTTAAAAAATACAATCTAATTATAAATTATAGACATAAAACTACTCTTTGGAGCTCAAAATTAACTTATTGTGTATTGTTTACAAAGTAACTCTGGGTAGAATGAATTATATCACTATTCTATTTAGGTTAGAGGTCTTATGGGAAATTTTAACTAACATAATATAATATAGCTACAGTTGCTGGATCATATATGCTTACAATATTGAGAAAAGTCATTAACTTATAGATAATACTTAAAAATATAATTAGAACTCAATCATACGTCTACAGCTGTTTTGAGCCAGTCCACCTTAAAGTTTATTATGCTCAACCCTGCTGTCCATTTTGTCAGTGTGTTAAAGGAGGCCAAGGCCGTTGTTGTGGCCGGTGGAACTATGCAACCAGTAAGTAGTTGGTTTTTTAACACTGGGGGATATTGTTTTGTACCTAGAAGCAGCACTTGTTGCATTTCTAGACTAGTATGAATCTTATCATACAATCTTATTTAGCTTTGATACTGCTGGAACACGGATTCATTGGATAGACTTTAAAAACACTTCTTGAGACATTTGTACAAAATTCAACATTTCTTGACAAATGGGATTTTACAAATGGGCTTAATGGGTACTTGCCTTTTGTTGGGGAACGTCAAGTGCGCTGTCCGGGCCACACAATTTCCTCATATACTGTGGTGACAGAAACTGTAGTTTATAAAGCATTCTATGAATGAACACATAATTGAGCTCTTCGCTACAAGTTATAATAAAGTATGATTAATTATGCAAATATCTTATACCGGTAAACGCTGCTTCACTTGTCCCATGGACCAGCATTGTATTAAAGGGATACTTTTAAAAAAATATCTTGTAACCATCAAACAAAAACTCTACATTTTAAATATAGATCTAGATTTTAAATATAGAGCTAGATAAATTTGTTCATACAGTAACTTAACTCTTTGAATGTTTATTGACGGAATATAGTATCCCACAAATCCTTACCTTTATATTACCTTTCAGGTTTCTGAATTCAAAAATCAACTGTTTCATGCTGCTGGCATATCACCTGAAAGAATTTTAGAATTTTCTTGTGGTAAGTGATTGCCTTATAGACCAGCTTTAGGCAACACTTGAATACATGTTTGTCTATTTACCTTTCTTAAAAATAAGATCTTATTACAAATATATTATTTACAATAAAGTCACTTTTGTTTTGTTATTACATAGTATTCTAAACTGTGCAACTATTGGCAGAATTGTTCAATTCTATAAATCAGGTTTAAGAAAACTGTTTCAGTTAATTCAATTCAAAATACTAATGTAAACAAAAAACATAATTTTGTATGAAACATTCAACAAAATGTTTCCTCTCTGGGTTCCAATGCACGTCTTGAAGGTGTTCCTGAGTCTACATAGCTCTCATGGGTACCTCACAGTTGTTGGGGATAAGAATGGCGATGAACATTGTGCTGTCCACACATCCCCTAGTATGCAGTGGGTACAGAAACTAATGAATGCAGCTTTACCAAGCCTATTTATCAATTTTTAAAGTATCCCATGGCCACAGACACTGGTAATGGTTGCTTCGCTTGCTCTATAAATCAGATTGGTCTGAAATCTGAAAGGGATACTTCCTTTTTTTTTTACAGGCCATGTGATACCTGGACGTCAACTTCTCCCTATGGTGGTCTCAAAAGGACCAACTGGTGTCACACTTGACTTCACCTATCAGACACGGGATAAACCCTTCATGGTGAGTTACTGGCTTCCTGCACTGTAAACCAAACTAGTTTTGTTTAACAAAATAAAAGCATTTCCCTCTTTTAAATGAATCCAGTTCAGGATTGCAGCCCACTGTAACAGCCTTTATGCATTTGGCAACTTTTAGTGCTTGAGCTTTATAAACTCATGAGTCAGCTTTCAGATAAAAAACATCTAACCTCTAACCCTTCCCTAAAAGGAACATGCTAAATTTGAGTTGGCGGTGGCTTAACAAATAACATTCCTTGTCTTTCCTTTAGTTTTATAGATCACACAGAAAATTTATCCAATTGATAGGATATAGATCATACAAATTATGAATTATAAATAATAAAGATCACAGATAGTATGGATTGTGCAAACTATAGATCATACAGAAATAGACGAAAACAGATTCTAGAAAAAGTATAGAGTAGTTCATACAGAATATAAATTGTATAGATTGTGCAAGCTCATTTTGAAAAGGTTCTGAAAATATCAATGTTTTTATACAAAATTCTTCAAAGTAATTTAAAGTAAATTAAATTAAAGTTTTAATTGTGTGAATTTACTAAAAATGAAAACTGGGTGTTTGAAATATTTGTGGTTACAAAAATAATGCATTATAAAGTAAACCCTCTTAACTTACTGTATATATGAACTCACTGGCATTTCTGGATTCATGGATAAATGCCTTATAAAGAGAGATTAGCTATATTATTAGCTGAACTGTTTTTCTAAGAGATTAGTAAATTGTAGAACATTTTGTTTTTTCTTTTGTGGGTCAATACAGACAATGTTGTATTTAATTAGGAAGCAGATACTATTTCAACCAATAATATTGCTTGTGAAATTCTATTGTGTTTACAGTTTTGTCTTTTAAATGTTATTGATTAGATCTAGTGATTTTTTTTTTATAAACTAAAAAATAATAACATTTTTAAATCTTCTATACACAATAGATTGAGGAACTTGGCAGAGTCCTAACTAACGTCTGCAATGTTGTGCCCGGCGGAGTTGTCTGCTTCTTCCCATCTTATGATTATGAAAATTTTGTCTACACAAATTGGGAGAAAAATGGCATCATTACGAAAATTGAGACTAAGAAAAAGGTATGAAAGATAGTAAACAGTGTTTACTTGCATTACCAGTATGTATTATATTATTATTATATATTGCATGTTCTTTGAGTAAAATGTTTATTCATTGAAGGTATTCAGAGAACCAAAGAAAAGTGGGTTTGTGGAGCAAGTCCTTCTGGAATACTCTAACTGTATAAAGGTAGTACCTTTTGAATTCTTTTGTGATTGTAATTGGCATCATAACTAAACCTCTGTTTTTAACATTTATACATTCTAAATGCTTGTTAACATGCACCAAAGCTGTCTATCAATATCACTATGAATCAATTTGTAAGCAGAAACCAGCAGGTCTTTTGTTGCCTGTCTATGATCTTGTTCACTCTAATAATAAACTCAAGCCACTTGATGTATGCTCAAAGAAGAATTTAATGCTTGAACTTGTGTAAAATATTAACATTAAACTTCCCCTGTAGCTAAGCAAAAATCAACAACAATTGCACTAATACGTACTTATATAGATTTTGGTCCAGAAAGTACTAGAATAGATTTTCCCGAAGTTATTAGAATGCAATAGAAAAGGCATACTAGAAAGTCAAAGAAACTAGAAAAAGCATAATTGTGTATTACATCATAATAAATATACATATATATACAAATACTCCGCACCAAAATTAAATTTAAATAAATAACTCTACATGAACTAAGGAGACAATCTCAAATACAATATAGAAACTATTATTGCATGCTATACACACATAACAATTGTCATAGGGACATAGAATAGATGTTTAATCTTTGAATCATGTGATGATTGTATTGTTAATCTAATAATTTGATCCTAAATCACTAGAGGTGCTCATCTTGGCAGGGCTCTAGAACTGGTGCTCTCTTGATGTCTGTAGTTGGTGGCAAAATGAGTGAAGGAATCAACTTTTCTGATGACATGGGCAGGTAACTAGACTAGAGATTGTGTAGTGAATAGAGTGAGAATAGAGAGAGTGAAGGAATAAACTTTTCTGATGACATGGGCAGGTAACTAGACGAGATTTTTTTTTTTGCCATTTGTTTTTATATTTTGTTCATGTTTGTTTTCATATGCCAGTATACAAGTATAAACTGTTAGTTAGTGTAATAGTGCATATAATATTATTGATATAATATAATTATACATACTAAGTTATACTAATATCTATACATATTAAGACAAAAAAGGAGAGTGAAGAAATATTTAAATATATATTTTAAAGTTTTGTTATGATTCGAGTAAAATAAACTATGACAATTAAATCCCCTATAACTGCCTTGACTATGTTCTTCCAAGTTTTGAATTGTATTTTATGCTCATTTTTGTAATTGGCTTTTGTAGTTTTTTCTTTGCATTTTATTTTAGTAGCATTAGCCCATGTACATCAGCCATTTATATCGGTGTTCTCAAACAGCCAAAAAAAAAGTACTTCCTGCATGGCCTGGTACATGAAAAACATAAAGTTAATGTTTTTACTTTCCCAACAGATGTGTGATGATGATAGGATTACCATATCCCAACATTAACTCCCCTGAATTAAAGGAAAAGATGAGTTATCTGAATTCTACTTTTGTAAGTAACTACGCAGAAATCTTTACAAACAATGCAATTCAAAACTGCTTTTTTTTCTTAAACAACATAAAAACTGAACCCCATTTTGGCATTCTAGCAGTAGCATGCTTGGATTGTGTACTAAAGGTGCTGGGGTTCAATCCTAATAAAGGCTAGGATTTTTTCCCCTGGTCACTGGGTCTACTCGGCTCTGATGAGTACATGACATTAGTATTGTGCTGGCCACACAATTCCCTTTCACTCTGTGGCCAATAAAAACTATTCATGTCCCCACATTTGCCCTTTTGTATCACATTGGTTTGATAGGGCATGCTTTAATTTAATAATATGCCATAGTTTTCAGAGTTTTATATTATATTAGTATTTAACTCAATTGAATTGATAATCAATGATAATAATTTTTTTATATTTTGTTGTTTGCATTCATTGACAAATCAGTATTAGATAATATATTCATTTTGAAACCAATAATTATGGTCTCATTGTTATTATAAAAATATATATTTATTTCAAAACCTATATAACTAATGTCGTACAGTATGTGACAATGAAAGCAAAAAAAAAAAGACAGTTGTTCTTTTTTTACTGTTTTAGCCAAAGGATGAAGAAGGAAGATTAGCAGGACAAGTTCATTATGAAAATCTCTGCATGAAGGCTGTCAACCAATCCATAGGTCCGTGTTGCATCATTTTATTTTTATACACTTCTAATAATTGTGCTTGTGCAAAATAAGTTATATATAAAGTGTACATACATTCTATTTAGGCTGAAACAAGCTATATATAAAGTGTACATACATTCTATTTAGGCTGAAACAAGCTATATATAAAGTGTACATACATTCTATTTAGGCTGAAACAAGCTATAAATAAAGTGTACATACATTCTATTTAGGCTGAAACAAGCTATATATAAAGTGTACATACATTCAGGGGCGAAGCCAGAAATTTTTTTCAAGGGGGGCTGAACTTTCGCGTGGCAAATATTTACCGAATACCAGGGGGGGCTAAACTTTCGCGTGACAAAGAATTACGAAATTTTTAGCGAATTTAGTGCATATTTTTAAAAAATCAGTTGAAAAAAAAATATTTTTTTTAATTCCAGGGGGGCTTAGCCCCCCTCAGCCCCCCCTGTGGCTTCGCCCCTGCATACATTCTATTTAGGCTGAAACAAGCTATATATAAAGTGTACATACATTCATTCTATTTAGGCCGAAACAAGTTTTATATAAGATAAGAAGATAAGAATGGGCATTTCTATAGCGCTTCTATCCATGCTATTAAATTAGCATGCTCAGTGCGCTCTTGGTGTGATTGGCAGTGGCAGATGTATTAGCCAAAAAGAAAGGTCTTCAAGTTCTTTTTTTTTTTTTAAAGTGTACATACATTCTATTTAGGTCGTGCCATTCGCCACAAGGATGACTATGCAGCCATTCTGTTGCTAGACCATCGTTACTCAAGGCCAAATGTCTCCAGCAAGTTGCCATGTTGGATTGGCCAACACTTGGACAAGGCAGACAACTTTTCAAAAGTCATGCAAGCTTTACCAAAGGTTATTATTTCAGCACATTTCCTTATTTTTTCATTTATTTATTTTTTGCCAAAAGAATTTTTTTGTTAACAAAAGTAAAAATGATTGCATTTTTTAATTCTGTAAAAAAATTATTTTACATCAATATAAAACTATACATTGAATGTATCAAGAGCTTAGCAAAGAGCTTAGTAATATTTTTTTAATCTGTTTCTCTATTATTTTCTGTACATTTGTTTTTAAACAGTTCTTTGCCCCATTCAAGTCTATTGAATAGCATCCACTAAACAAGTTCAGGTAAAGAAAACCGCTCTCATTTATTATATTTACTTAGATAGAAAGATATTATAAAATCTTTAAGAAATCTAACAGCTGCTAATGGAATACTTAGATAATTTAATCAAATGAGAAATACTGATGATGAAAGTCAAATGTACTTGACATGACAGTAATTTTGTTCTATGATTTAAGATCACATATTTTTTTTAAAATTTAGAATTTGTCTTGAATGGGTTTTGTTGGTGAACTGTTTTAACAAAAGCAACTCTGTATTGTATCAAATCCTTCCACCTCAGTAACAACAGAGTTTTTGTCATCACTTCCAATTTTTTTTTTGCAGTTTTCTTTGCTGTATTATATAGTAGAATATACCTACTATATTAAAATTTTGCATAAATGCATTAACTTCTTAAAATGTACTGTACAGAAACATTACATTTACCAATGTACACCTACTATGTACCTCAGTTGTATGTGAAAAATTGTGGCTAAAGTTATTGTAACCTCTTACAACTCTTACTGAATAATTATCATAGCTCTTTACAAAAAACACAATTTCTAATGAATTGAATGATTTTTTTTATATTCCTAACACTAACAGAAGCAGGACACAGGGAAAAAAAAATATTGACAAGACTACATGTATCCTGGTGAAGATGTAATACACAGATGTATCATGTCCTAGTTTTTTTTATTGTACATAATTTCTGTTTTACAATTGTTAACTGCAAATTTGTATTATATGAAAATTCATTTCATTTAGACTTGTTTATGTATTGCATTGTTGACTTATTGTGGTTTAAAAAGTATTATTTTTGTTTACCAATACTTTTTATATCTGTGTTTTTCTATTTGGAATAGTGCAATAAAAATGTAAATGAACATGAATTCTTATTTTTTATATGCTTTTAATGAAAATATTAGATATATTACTTACAACCTGATGGTGTTTTAATTAGTTATAACAACCTGAAGGTGTTTTATGGTTTAGATATATTAAGTATTATTAAGTCCTAAATGTGTATTCTCTTTAAAAAAAACTGATGCAACAGCTCAATCAACATTTCACATCTTCCTTTTTTTTTAAAACAAATTATTGTGTCATACAGCATTTTAAAATTATCCCTTTATTTCATACTTACTGTAATACTAGCTAATTTCAATTCTTATAATTAGTTAAAAGAAAAGGTCCCAATTGTATTAATAATATTAATATGGCACAGAAAAGCTTGAGTAATAATGGAATAGAACATTAGGAACAATAAAATGTTACAAGTATGAACACCTATTTGTATTGTACATGTCTTTGTATAGACACTAATTTCTATTGCAGATCATTAAGTCTAGTAAATAGTTGTCTTTTTGAAATTGAAATGTAAGATAAACAAGCAATGTTGTTGAAATGGAAAAAATGCAACCAAGCAATAAATGATATCTGTTTAACTACTTTACTTTCAAAATAAATCACCAGTTGTTAGTCTTTTGTTTTAATCTCAAACTCAAAATATGAAAATGTTTAACACAATATACAATAGTATTCTTTAAACTGGACATAGTTCAGCAATTCTCAGCTTATTTGAATAAATATGGTCCCATGGAAGAATGTGAAAAAGCATTATAAGTTAAAGATTACTTGAACTAAACAACTGAGACCTTTATTTATTGTATAATATATTGCAAAACTTCATTTAATGTGCAATGTAAACATTTATGCAATTATAACGTCTAAAAATTCAAAAAGATTTTAAACTCTTAATATAATGTGCCATGTAAAAATTTATGCAATTATAACTTCTAAAAATTCAAAAAGATTTTAAACTCTTCACAAAAGGGGCGTATATTTTTTTCTTTATCACAAAATGGTATAAAGTAATTTTTAAAAATATACCGTAATCCAAATGTGCAACAAAATTAAATAATTTAACTGCTTAAAAATAATTTTAATTGTATAAATGTACAAAATACACATGTATGACAGAGTGATTCTTGCACTCAGATTTTGTAAAATATGCAACAAAAGAAGCATGTACCAAATTTTATCTCACTATAACAACTTAAGAAGATTTCTGATCAGTATAATCAAATATCACCAGTCCTCATCGTCACTGTCAGTGTCTCCGTCATCTCTCAAATTCTTTGCTGCCTTGCCAAAGATTTTATTGACTTTCTTCTTGCCCGCAGTAGGTGGCTCCAACAGATCTCCTTGGTAGTTGATCATGTCGCTTCTTCCCAGTCTCCACTCCAACATCTCTGTTGGAAATTCGTCTGTTCCGCCCAGATCATCGAAGCCTATAATGTAGTCCACGGTCTTACCATCTTTGGCTAAGCAAATTGTAGGCAGTGTCTTTATTCTCAGTCTCTCTACCAGAAATTTGCACCGTTCTGCGTTTATTTTGATAAACTTTGTTTCAATGTGCTTGCGTGCTATTTCTGTCAAATGTTTATCTACAATCTTGCACCTGAAGGTTGCGTCTCTGTAAAAATGGCAAACCACTTTTTTACTCTTCTTGCAAGCTTCAAAAAATTCTTTCTCATCTGGAATTTCACTGTATTCTCCATGACCTGCCGCAAGCCATTCTTGCTTTTGCTGCTGGGATTTTTTCATCGCCTCCATTCTGCGTTGCCTCAGTATTTCAAAGTCATCTTCGTCCAGCTTTTCCATGCGCTCAATTTCTGCATCAACCTGACTTTCAATTATCTGTGTTGCCTGTAGCAAATGATTCTCTAAAGGGTTTGCCATTTTGTTTGGTTTCAGTAAGTCTGTGTGAAAATGTAAAGAAAGAAAAAAAAATTGAGTATAATATAAGTTCTTTATAAAACATTCCTTTAATTAGAAGTTTTTTTTAACTTTTCAGTTGAACTGTCATTCACATTAGCCCTTTTAGAATGATACACCCAAACATACATAACTACCCTGGAAACTAGCCTGAAAGCCAATGAAGTTCAATACAGTACTTGAGTAGAAAAAAGTTTAAACTTTATTGTACTATTTATAATTTAGAGGAAAAAGGTATGTGTTTTACAAAAGGTTGGCTATTAGGTCTACACATACAACCCATGCTGAGACTAGATATAGACTAACTTTATCAATTAAACAATATCGGAAATGGAAATGTTTGTTTACTCTCACTATTATATTATTATAGTAATTATAGGCCAAGGCCTAGCCTACTATTCTTAGAGATATATATTCAGAACAATTATTTTATAAATATTTACAATGCAGTTTTTTTTCCTTTCATAATTAATACGGTAATGATTTATGAAAATTGGAACTTGGTGTTTAAAAAAAAAATATATTAATATCTTATTATATGGCTTATTATATATTTTAATTTATAGGCTATATTGTAATGTTTGAACAGAGGGTACAATGAAATTGAATGTCTTTTTGAAATATTAAATTTTTTAAATAAGTGTATAAATATAAACCAAGACCAAGGTACAATTACCAATCAATGACACCATTCCATGAGTCTGACAATCTGAATGAATTAATATTCATCTAGATTTCAGTATAGGCTAATTATACACCCTCCCCCTCCCAAGCCTAACTCTTAATAATCCGCCAAGGTACAATTAGACTAATTAGTAATATTAATACAGAGCATATCACAAACGAAGTGGTCCGCAATGAAATAGCTGCTCTCATCGGCCCATACTAGGACCTTCTCACCTCAATTAAGAAGAAAAAACTGAGATGGTATGGACACGTGGCAAGATCTGGAGGTCTTTCAAAGACTATAATAAATATACTATAATGCAGGGCACAGTCCAGGGAGGAAGAAAAAGAGGCAGACAAAAGAAGAGATGGGAAGACAACATCAAGGAGTGGACCGGCCTATCATTCACAGACTCCCAAAGGGCATCACAGGACCGGAACAAATGGCATGAGATAGTGAACAGCCAATGATGGTGCCCCAATGACCCACCCACGGGTTAAGGGATAGGTGAAGGTGAAGGTGAAGTAATATTACCAATCAACAACACCATGATTCCATTAGTCTAACAATCTGAATGAACTCAAATGAATGTTCTAGATTCCAGTATGAGAGTATAATTATGCACCCTCCCCCGCCCATGGCCAAGTACAATCAGAATCAGGGCCAAGGCCTGACTCTTACTCTGCCTCTATCTACCAATATTTTAATAAATAATTATTGAGTTTAGTAGGCCTACGCATGGGCAATAGAGATAGCTGTATACTGTATGTCTTACGTCGTCCAGGCTACTTAAAGTAGATGATAGTTATAATAATATATATATACTAATGAATACAATTTTATTTAATAAATTTATTTAGCCTAATCCTAATAATAATAAAAATAAATAATGATAATTGTTAAAATGATAATGAATGACTCAACAACCCACAGGCACAGGGCAGTGCAGTGGCTAGTAGTTAGTACTACTTGTACTACACTAGTACTAGTATAGCCAGTATAGGCCTACAGTTAGTACAGTCCTACAGCATACTACTAATACTAATACTAGATCTAGTTACTAGTAGTAGCCTACTACTACTACTAGTAGTAATGTCACTCAGTGGCCACAGCGCCCCAGCCAATTAATTTGTTATAGTTTTTTTGGTATTGAGAAAATCGTGTATCAATTATATTAGTAGTTTGTGAAAGCTCTTACTTTTAAGTCTAGTTTAAAATCAATTTTGGCATCGAAAAAAAACTATTTGACAGTCCAGACTTGTTCCAACGTATTAACTTTTATTTACTTCGTTTCGTAGATAGTTAAGGTATAATTTTGATTGGTCGTCAATATAGACATATAAAATTAAGATTCCTAATCCATGTAGAAAAAAAGAAACGGCTAAATATATGTATCCATAATATTAGGGTAGCCTACCGGTCACCGGTATCCGAGAATGGAATGTGTGTGGTGTGTGTAACAGTATGTGTGTGTGTGTGTGTGTGTGTGTGTGGTCCATGAATAAACCAGGAAAAACAATAACTTATATATGCCTAGGCCTACTAATCAAAATGCAAAACTAGTAAACTAGGCTATACTAAAACCACGGATAGGCGTTTGACGCAATAATCTTCTGAAGGGTCTACAGAAAAAGTGTCGGTAATCAGTAGCAAATTATAAGTATAAGACAAAGATCATAAGACATAAGATTATATGTGTTCCCTTAGGCCTTAGACTTAGACTTTAGACTGCCTTAGTCGAGTTTAGACGCTTAGGGCTTAGAAGTTTAGAGACAAGGACAACGTAGGGCCTACACAGCTATTTTCTGAAATTGAAATTGATTTAGTCTTTAAAAATTAAAAGTAATGGACCCCAGACAGAATTACCAGAATAAGTCGACTAATATTAGACTACTCTTAACCATGCGTCGAACGCAGTAATCTTCTTTTTAAAAGAAGCATCCGTAACAAGAGACGGAGGAAATGACTAGAATATGAACTCTTACAACGCTATGCAAGTCCAGTGCGAATAGACAAGTGTTCGAAATAATGATTTCTCCCTTGCAAGGTAACAGATCTCCCGGATGAACGCCCTATTACTTGGTCGCAAATAGGAATTTCAAAACAATATGATCTTATTTCACAGTTATTCTCAAATTTAATAAATATAACCTGATCGTTATTTATAAACTATCTATAAAAATGGCTGGCAAAGATCTGTCAAAAACATTTGAAGACATTGAGTCTGAGGATTTTAGTCTTGAAACAAGTTTGCCTACTGATCTTACGATTTCACCAGATCAAAGTGAAATTGACATCCGGAGCAAGAAGAAACATATCACTAAACATTTGATAGAAAGAAAAGAGCTGCTCCGTGATATTCAGCTTCTTAAAATTGAAATATCACACAAAAATCTAGCGCTTGAAAATATGAAAGTCGAACATTTGCAGCAGATTGAAGATCTAGATGAAAAACTTCACGATATTACTCACCAAAAACAAATTCTTCAAGTAAGTTTGTTGGCTTCTATTTCTAATTGTAATTTAATTGTATTTTTATTTGAAATCAATAACAGTATTCAGTATCAGATAAGGCCTATATAATTTATATGATATATGTACTCAAAATGATTTGCAGGCAGCTATGTTATTAGTACCCTCAGAAGAGGAGGACCTATTTTAAACTATTTACAGTTTAATGAGTTTACAGTTACAGGCTTAAATAGATGGCTTAAACTGAGTGTAATAGTATATGGCAGGTTTCACAAAATGGCTACCAAATGATGGAGATTTATTGTTTGTTTAAAAAATAAAAATTGTTGATACAAAATGCTGTTTTTTTTACTTGTATGTGTTTATATGTCCATAAAGTAACAGCTGCATCAGTATTGTTTGTTTTAATTATGTTATTGTGTTGTTTATATTAATTTAAACACGTGATTTCGCACTCGGGCGCCTTATAGTCTAGGACTACCGAAGTCACCGCCATACTGTCAAAATGGCGGCTATCGTGGACGTAAACAAAGCGTGTGTGTTGAAAGTGAAAAAAATTATTTTGTACGTTTTAACCACAATAGTTTGCGTAAATTTAGTTTTAAACTATAAATAATAGTATTTTGTTGCCGTAGATAGTACACAAACAGTCAGAAATCGGAAAATAAATGTGTAAATAGTATTTTAGAAATTACCTTTTTGATATCGATCATACGTTTCAAAAAACATACGTTACCCTCCGAATCGAGTTAAAAATGAAATTAAAATAAAAATCCTCTTTTTACGAACTCAAAAAGTACATCAAATGGAATTTTTAAGCTATCAGATCGGATTTACATTCTAAAATTAGCACGTGTGCATTTAAATTGACCTTAATCTCGAATCTTGTTTTTAAAGCAAACGTTATATAAACATTTTTTTGTGCTTCTAATGGTGGCCTAGGGAAAATTAACATGTTTATGAATGTTAAACATTAAAAAAACTTTATATTTTGGCTTTATTTATTCCTGGTAAGTGATTTTCAAATGTATACAAAAAATCGGGAAATGGGCTCTGTGGATTATGTAACGTTCAAGGGTGTTAAAAAATAACATAAACAACACAAAAACATAATTAAAACATACAATACTGATGCAGCTGATACTTTATGGACATATAAACACATACAAGTAAAAAAACAACAGAATTTTGTATCAACAATTTTTATTTTTTAAATAGACAATAAATCTCCATCATTTGGTGGCCATTTTGTGAAACCTGCCTTACTTTAACAGCAAACAAATGCTAGATTTTAAGTTTATGTGTACTCAATTTATTATAATATTGTTGTGCGTTTTTCAAAAATAATTTATGATATTCTTCTATATTTTATTGCACTTTTCTTTGTTTGTTACCTACTTACTAACTTATGCCTATTGCCCCACCCGGGCCACAGGCCACCAACTGGAGTCCTACAGTTATCCCTATCCTGGACCAGTTTCTCTATCTGACCCCAGTTAAGATCTAATTTTTTGGCATCAGCTTCCATTGCTTACCTCCAGGTTTTTCTTGGTCGACATATTTTCCTTTTGCCCCCGGGGATTCCAGGTGAGGGCTTGCCAAATGATTTCTCTGTTAGGGCTGAATGAAATTTTTCACTGAACTTCCCCGGGCTGAATATTTTCAGCTAGGGAGTACCAAAGCAGAACAAAAATATTTTATATAACAGTGGAAAATTAGCTATTCTCTCTGGTAATAGTTATACATATTATCTATTTGGCTTACTACTTACATGATAACAGTGAATGATTCTCATTTGTTACTTAATTGTATCAGCTTTTGGTTAAAATTAGGAAAAACCTGTCCAACTTTTAAAAGGTTATGCCCAAACCTTTGGTTTAAAAAAAGGATTATTAATTGCAAAAGATAATCACATAAACAACTATAAAATAGTGAAGCTTTTCTAGCAAAATAAAATTGTGCCTCATGCTTGTATAGAATTGGATTAACTACATCCTTACAACCAATATTGCTTTCAAAACTTAGTACAAGACTGATTGAGGTCAGATTTTTTTTGTGTGTATTATTATGTCCATAACCACAAAGAGATAAACTCTAGGAGTATGTATATTTCTCATTCTTCAATTCATAATATGAAGCTTTATTTATCTTTTTAGGCCAGGCTTGAGTCTGAGATTCAAATTCAGTCAGAGGAAGCCCGCAAACGGCAAGAACTAATTAAGAGAGAACTGGACTCCTTAAGGTGCCAACAACAGCAGCTAGAAAGAGCCAATGAGCGACTCAAAGAGAAAGCTGGAGATGTCAGAAGAACACTTAAGGACCTGAGCTTGTCAGAAGAGCGTTATTACCAACTTAGAGCTCAACCAGAGGATGAACTATCTCTTAAAGATTACGTTTCTGTGAGCATTAACCTATATAAGTTAGTTTATATCTTATTGCCCGTGACAAATAGAATCAATAGATATAATAGCATTAGCCTATATCAGATAACTTTAAAAAAAGAATGATTAAAAAATAAACAATAGTTAAATAAATCAAACAAATTTGAATATTTTCAATAATGTGTGGAAAAAAATACATATTTAGAATATAATATAATTGACTGTGGAAAAAGTCTTTTTGCCTATTTTTCTTTAATGACAAAACTCAAGTTTTGTTACATAAGCATGCATGTCGATTATCACTTTTTGTAAAATAATATATAAATATAAAGGTTTTGAATACCTGGCTTAATGAATGAATTTATTATTATTTCTAATTTAACACTTGCCCTGTGTTTTTTATTTTTCCACAAAAGATCAAGTTCTTTGAGACAACGAAGCCTTTACAAACAGAAGTTTCTCAGCTTAGAATACAAAATAAAACTTTAGAAAATGAAGTGGCAGGAATGGCAAAGGAAATGATGGAATTACAAAAGGTTTTTTGTTTTTTTACATTATTAAACTCTTGAGTTAATTAAAATAAATTTGACATATTTTAAAAGTTAAAATGTTCTTTTTATTGCATGGGATTTGTCTTCATTTCTTACTATTTCATTTTCGTTTTTGATTTCCTTAGAATCTAGAAGAAGAAAGGCAAGCTCATGGAGAATTGCGAGTCAAATATCACAAAATCATGACAGAATATGCAGAAACTACCAGCAAATTAAAAGTTGATGATTACAAAGTGGAGAACTATGAGAAGGTCAAAAGGTATGAAGCCAACATTTTTTGTTAGAACCAAGAATTATTTTATTCACAGAAGAAAAGGTATTTTGGTAAAAGTTGTATATCAATATTCTGTATGGGGTAAAATCAGGGCTGTGGAGTAATTAGATAAATACTCCAACTCCGACTCCTCATTTTTGTGTACTCCACACTCCGACTCCTCTGCATTAATATGCAAATGCATTGCCATATAGTGAGGCACATGAAAAGCATGCTTCTTCAAGGTCACTTAATGTGTTCGTTTTGCGGTTACGTGAGGCACTGCATGCATTGGTCTTTATTCTTACAGTAGTCATTAATTATAACTTTGTGTGAATTGGGACATTTAAACTTGCTTTTTAAAAAATTCCAAACTAAATTTAGTCTGAGTCGGTGCATCATGTGCCAACTCCGACACCAGGTACCCAAAATGTCCCTTGACTCCAACTCCGACTCCACAGTCCTGGGTAAAGCACTGAATGGCTGCTCTATACGAAAAAATACAAAGATTTGAAAATGTATTCTCTATTGATGACATTTAGTATGCCAGTATTTATAGTTATTATTTATTTATTTATATTTATTATTTATAGTTATTATTTATTTATTATTTATAGTTATTATTTATTTATTATTTATAGTTATTATTTATTTATTTATATTTATTTATTATTTATAGTTATTATCAATCATAAATATTCAATTCTGGAATCAGCAATTTTCAATGTCAATTCTCTTTCCTTTTATATTTTCCAGTATCTTAAAAATAAATTTCCACCTAGCTTATAGTATATTTTTTTAATGTCCTAAATGAGTGCTTTTTTTCCCTTTAAAACCAAGTTGCAGAGGCCTATATGTGACATTTATCTTATCTAGTTTCTAACTAGAAAACAAAAATGTTTTTATGAATTACTATGAAATTTTTCTTGTTATTAATACATTACCAATGAAGAGCTTAAAAGTTTAGATTTTAATCCCAAACGTTAAAAAAAATAATTGATGTGCTTTTTCACATTTAAATAATCATCAGTGAGAGAGATGGACTAGAACACGATTACATGGAGACCTCACGTCAACTGGTCACAATGGAGGCAGCGTTCAGCAATATACAGAAGGAAAGAGATGAATTAAGTAGAGAGGTAAACTAGATGGACTTTGTAGTTATATTTTGGTGACTTGTTGTTGCCCAGTAGCTGGGCAGTGTGTTCAGTCAATTTCAGTCGCGCTGCATGTCTTAAGGAAGGTCCCTTGTTAAGTGAATAATAGGTATTATAGGTATTTCCGGAGCTCATCAAGCTCTGAGTGCTAAAAACAATGAATGAAAGCAGCTAAGCATTGTTGCTGGTTACACAGACCCTGAGTGTGCTGTAACTTTTAAATCTGGCAAAACCCATGTTTACTAATATATAGTGTCTAGAAAAAACATTAAGATTACTTTCTTTAGTTCTTGTTGCCAGTGACAAATAGATGTAACTTTGACCAGGGAATGGAGGATTCACAAATAATCTTTTGACTGTGTCACCAGCACAATGCCAAAATTTTGGTAGGAAACCCTTCAGAGTTTATACTCACTCTAAGAAAGGCAGCTCATTTCTCAGCTACTAAATAACATATCTCCATGGTCTCACAGTAAGTGAAGAATTATTCTTAATTCCTCTCTCCCAAACATAAAAAAAAATTCTTCTTTTTTCCAAAAGCTGTCGTCGTCCAAGCAAACCATTGCCTTGCTTAGACAAGACAAAGACTACCTGACACGCCAGCATTCTGACGCTAGCAACAAACTGGCTTATGGAGAGGAGAAGCTGCAGCAGCTGAGCAGGCAGTTGGAAGATGCAAAATTTGCAAGGGAAGAGATGTATGAGAAATATGTAGCTTCAAGGTGAGTAAGATGGTGTTATGGCATGCCATTTAATCTTAGGACAGTCACCAGATATTCATTGTACTAACTCGAATGATTTATGTTGTAAAAAGACAAAGAAAACAAAGTGTGGTAATGTTTATTGGAATGTCTAAATGGCTTTGTTTTATTTCTTCTCCTAGAGATCAATACAAGTCTGAATATGAAAATAAATTGAAAGAAGAACTGGAACAGATCAGAGTGAAGACCAACGGTGAAATTGACAGACTCAGAACATCAACCAGAGAGATGTATGAACGAGAAAACAGGTCTCACATTAAAAAAAATTTACATTTGAGTTTATTTGTATTATAATTTGTCACTATGTGGGAATAATGCTTCTATTATTATATAGCTCTGCTCTGTGTCAACCAGGTGCAGACATGCCTACCGTTCCGCTTTTGGGGTATTTGTTCCGCTTTCTTATAAAAAAACACACTTTGTTCCGCCTTCTACTAGTTTTGTTACGCCAAATTGGAAAGTTTAGGTTTTTCATGGGTTGAAATATAGTCCGTGTCTAGGTTGATAAAACAAAGGCACAAATAAAGTCGCAATGCTATAATTATCATTACTTGGGTTTTCTGGGTTTATTAAAAGAGATATTGTTGGTTTTTCTAACATTTTTTGCGGTATTACGCGTGTTTGGCAATTAATCTTCTTTTCCTTTACTGTATTGCTAAGATTGTGAAAATGTCTAAACGTCCTGACTCAGAAAATTTAAATATGACTTGTTCAAACTGTAAAAAAACTAATTCAGTGTTATTGGAAGGAATATTCAGAGGAGTTTATTCAGCAAATGTGAATTTAATGTTCTTTGTAGGCCTACTAGATCTAGATCCATTGCGAATTGTCTGTAAAACGTAAGCCTACCTACATTTTAAATAGCTAATGTTGTTTTTATTGTTGTTGTTTTTTGTTATAAAAGATTGTTAGATAAAGAGTGTTCCGCTTTTTTGTTGAAAAATCCTCTTTTTCATCAAGATTGTTTTTCTTTTTAGTCCTTAGGGGTAGGCATGTCTGCAGGTGTATAAGACAAGAAATGCAGTAGTTTAGAAATACAGTAGAGTTGTGGCGATATTGATTTATTGAATGGGTGATTTGAGTTTTCACATAATTCCAACAAATTTGCTATGACCACAGAAACTAAAGTCATCTTTAAAAAGCACATACTTTACAATGTCAATAATAGTTTTTTTTAAATAATCCTACCTACATACTACATATCCCGTAGTCTGTTGGACCGTTGGGGCGCCACAGATAACATGTAAACCAGCCTCCTCCATTCCTCCCGTCTCTCAGCCTTTCTCAATGCTTCACACAGTTTTGTACCTGTCCATTCCCTGATAGTATCCTCCCATATTTTCTTTTGTCTTCCTCTCTCTCTCCTTCCTCTGTTGGTACCCTGCAGGATGGTTTTGGCAAGCCTGTTGGTTCTGGTTATGTGGCCATACCATTCTAATTTTCTTTTCTTGACTGTGGCCAGTAGGTCTTCATATTGTCCAACTTTCTGGATTATTCTTTTTTTGAATCTGCACATTGGAGATGTTATCTTTATAGCAGATAGTGAGCAGATTTCTGAATAATAAAAGCATTTTGATTATTTACTTCAATGAATGATCCGTGGCATAAAATCCTTCATTATAGATTTTAAAGTCCTTAAATTCTGACAAAAATATTTATTAGTCAATAATTAAAAGGTTGCTTTAACTTTAATTTAATTGCATTTTTTCAGGAACTTGAGAGAAGCTCGGGATATTGCTCTATCTGAAAGAGACCGAGCTCAAGTTGGAGAGAGAGAGTTGGCAGCAAAATATGAACACATGCTAACTGAGTGAGTATTCTAAAGTCATGCGGCAAAACAAAAATGTGTGCATTCTTATACATTCTGACTATGACACATATATATATGTAAAAATATATGTCATTCAGACATTGATAAATATCTTGATGCTTATGAACTGTAAGTTTTTATTAAGCTTGAATTTGTTTTATTAAGGTTTCGCCAACTCCAAGCCACATCTGAAGGTAGAATGTCAGAAATACAGAATGAGCTAAAAATTAAAATGTTCGAGGCTGAAAGGTCACAGATGATTCATGGAGAAACTGTGAAAAATTTAGGTCAGGCTGAAATGGAAATTGAAAAGCTACAGAAGAAATTAGAGGTTTGTAAAATGTTATGGCTTTGTGCTGGTGCTATTTAATTGAATTCAACATATTTTTTTCACATTCAATATAAATTTATGAAACTTATTAAGATATAAAAATATTTGCCTATTTATTAAGCTTAGATCTGAAAAAAAAGGCTTCATTCTTGTAATATTCAACACAGACTGCAGGTTACATATTAAGCTCCAGCTACTATTTTATTTGTGGAAGTTTCAGTATGATTAACGCTTTTGATCTTCTCTATTCTATACTATTGATAATAACAAAAAATAAACTCTCCCAAAAGTATTCTTATTACTTTGTTATATTTAACAGTTCTTTGACTAAAACAGTTATTTTATTTTTAAACAAAAAAATCTTGGAATTGAATCCTCTTTATGTAAATAAAAACATTATTTAAAATTGTATATAAAATAATGTAAAACAAATACCTCACTTTAAGAATAGAACATATTATATATCACTTGCTGGTTGCATAAAATCTTTTAAAGCTAAATAAAGGAAAATTAATACCTAGTGCTGAAATTTGTATCAAAAATGAAAATTTGTTAAAGAAACCTTCAAGTTGATAATCTGTTAAAATAATCATTGATGCATACATTTTTTGTTCAGTTTTTTAATATGTTTATAAAGTAAAGATCAGTTGACATGTGATATTTCTTCTGTGATTGATAACTTTCAATATACACAAGAGTATGCGAATCAATATTCAGCAAATGATGCAGTATACTGCATGAAAGTGCAATAGTGCACCGCCGATGTGTTCTAGTGTCTGACACATAAATGGGTTAGGATGATATCTATCCACACTTACTGTTTGCTGGCCCCTCTCCACCTCTAATTGTAGACTTAAGCCACTGGGCCCTCATACTGACCATTGTCAGCTCCCATGCTAAAAGAATTATACTTACAAATATGCAGGTGATCTTCTGTCAGTAAAGTTTATAGTTTATAAATGTCATGTAAATGCCATGTGAATCTCATTCTGGATTCCTTGTACTGAAACTAGGTGTTAACCAAAGAATACTACACTCTACAAACATCTCATGAGAAACGTCAGGTGGAGCTGGAGGCCTCAGTATCAGAGAAAAAAGCCAAACTAGAAACGTATGAAAAGTTAGAACAAGACCTGGATGCAGTGGTCATGCAGGCAGCCGAAGGTAAAACACTTTCCTTTCTGTGATTGATGGAATCTTTCCATAAATAGACCAGTTACACAATTTGCTATGTTTTTCTTTTTTTAAGGTCACAAATGTCCCAAGTTGTTTTTACTTTTACAAATTGCTACGAGTAAAAACCATTCAGTATATCTTTATCTGATACTCAATATATATTTGTAAACAAAGCTTTTTTTTTTTGTGTGTTTTTGTTTGTTTTGTTTTTTAAATCAAAGAGGAACAATAACAGTGATTTGGTTTTGTTTGAAATAATTTTTTTTTCATTGTTTTACAGTGGAGGATGAAAAACATGCAGAGAGAGTTTTATTTTCTTATGGCTATGGAGCTAATGTTGCCAGTACAACAAAGAGAAGGATGCAACAGAGGTCAGTCAGTTAGTCAGTGTTTCTGTCATTTAGTCTGTTGCTGGTCAGTTAGTCAGTTTTATCAATATTCTATAGTAGATATTTAAACAAAGATATGTTTCAGTGGAGTGTTTATAGATGTTTTTCATCACTTTTCTGTTATCTTCTTTAGAAGTTATTGTGAAAAATCGGTATATTTGTTTGTTTTAATTATATATGTTGTAAGAAGCTTTCTTTTTGTTACTTAGTGTATACATTTGGTAGACATATGGTCATTAGTACAACTGGTAAAATAATTGTCTATGAATTTCTTGTTTAAAAATCACTTAATTCTCTATAAATTGACATGTTTATCTGTAAAAAAAATGATTTTAAATTGTTAGAAAGTCCTCTGAAAGGGCCCATTAAATTGAAGCATTGTTGTATTTCTTTCAAAAAAGTTTTTTTTAACTTACTTTTTCCAGTGTGCACCTGGCCAGAAGAGTTCTACAGCTGGAAAAAACAAATACTGGACTAAGGAAAGAAATGGAAGAATACAAAAACCAAATAAATTCTCTAGTTAAACAGGTAAGCTCCAGGATCTTTAAGTTTAGTTTTTGTTTTTAGATGAATGAAACTGAATATTGAACCATGTATCTTTACCAATTGAAAATATAAAAAAATAATATATGAATCTCGCAACTCTGCTACCGCTTAAATTGTGTTTTAAAAACATCAGTTTAAGGTTCTACAGAGCTGTTCAAATTTCCATTCTGTTCAATTCTTATACATTAGTCTGACCAGTATGTGCTATAGTATTTTTACATTCCAAAAGTATTTTTGAAGGGCTTAGCCTAATATATATATATAGACTATATTGCCCAACATAAAAAGAAACATTAACTCATTCTCCGCACTCACATTTTGTATTTACAACTTTAATGTCTTGTAAAATAATAGAAAGTCAAATTGAAGGGCAGCTTGAATAAGTAGAATATTGACATGTGTATAGCTTTATTTATAATTCAGTACAACAACATTGCATGCACCATTTTCAAATAAAAATTAAAAAACCTAGCTTTATTTTTTTTTACATCATTTACATTTAGGCCCTGGTTCTGATTATTTTCTAAATGCTGTATATTCCTATATTCTTCTATGTCTTAAAGTGTTGTTCCATAATGTAAGTGGAAATAATTGGATAATCCGAAAAACCCCAAATCGGAATATGTAGTATTTAAAAAAATAATATTTTATATCAATATCTACTTTGTTATTTTATTTCATCCATCTGTAACTAAGCTAATTTTTCTGATTGAAAGAATTTTTTTAAATCTAATAATATACCCAAAAATATAATTAATTTAAATATATACAATCATTTTGTTGCCAAGGAAGGAAATTATTTTAATGCATTTCAAGGGCAATGCTGGTAAATTAAGCGCTATTTATATGTATACTAAATATGTATGTTTCAATTGTAATCATTCTAACTGTATATCATTGAGATCAGGTTGATTTAGTGAAAGTCATACCAGATAGTCACAGATATTTTTCTGTTGTTTGAGTACATGGATGGAATTCACCCCATATTAAACTATGAACGTTGTTATTAGAAGACATCTGATTGTGATCTTTGTTTTTCAGGTGGAGACAAGCAACACTTTGTTAGATCAAACTCAGCAGCCATACAGCTACTTGATCCAGTCAGTGAAATCAAGAGAGGAACAAATTACAAAACTCACAGCCACACTGAAAGTCATGGACAATGATCTCAGGTAGTACTATACACAGCTTTTAAATTACCCCATAGGCATCAGTTAATCATAAAAACATTACTTTTTATTCAGTTTGTTGTACATATGTGCAATATCAGTTGAATCTGGTCACTGTAGACTGGCCTAAAGTCTGCTTACCTGACCACTATCAGTGACTGGGCATGGCAGACAGGATTGGTGTTCCCGCCCTGTTATCCAACAAACTAAAACAAGCACTCTGTGGAAGTTTATGCCCCCATCTGTTAGTCCACCCTATCTTCACCAGCTTTGAGGCCCTTGGCTACAGATGAGAAGTTTGTTGACCAAATATGTAAAGACATCATTACAATCTATTAGGCACAAATATGGCATTAGACACAACCTTCCTCTTAAGAAATGATCTCTCACATTCTTTAGTTACTAAAGCAGCTTTGTTTTTGAAATGTGTGTTTTAATTAAGTATTAAGTAATTCGATTTAAAACAACAACATCTGAAGGATTGTTTCTTTTTTTGTTTGTAGTAAAGTGGAGAAAGAAAAGGAAGATTTATTGAGAACACACAATCAGATGAGTTTAGACCTGGAACGTCTTCTAAACCAAAAGGAAGTAAGTTCAAGTTTGTTGTAAATGTTAATTACATGCACACATATAAGATTGATCCAACAGTTAAAGTCGTCAATCGAAGTGTCTGTCCGTACACTTGTACGAAAAAGCACTCTGCATCGGTGTGTGTAATTACTACTAGTACTATAGAAGTACCTACTACTCTACTAGCCTATTACTAGTGAGTACTACTACTACTACTTAACTCAACTAGTCTAAAATATATATAATAATATAGTAATATATTAATATAGTATAAGTAAATAATAAGTATAAAAAAAGTCAGTATCGGAGGCTAGGCCTAAACGCAGCGTTAAACAGACCTTAAACTACCTAAGCCTAAACGTTTTAAACTGTACTACCAGCTGGTCCAGCGGTTAGTTCACCGGACTGTCATCAACCAAAAACCAACTGACAGGTCGCGGGTTCTATCCCTGCCACCGACGGATCCCTGTCGCCCTGCAGGAGTTTTGGGCCTAGTGGACGTCATAATCTTCTATCTAGAAGGAACGTCTGTAAACTTATAAGATAATGGTTGGATCTCAAAGTTCCAATTGTCAACATCAGTAAATAATAGTTTGACTGTAATTGTTTCATCAGGAGATGGCCGTTATGAAGCAAGTGGTACTGAGTTTATCTGAGAGAAAATTTGATCTGAACAAAGTCAAGTCTAGAGACTTCATGGAGCCAAGTAAATCATCTTCCACAGGGCACAGGTTTAGGAATGATTTTGAGATGCATGACGACCTGAATGTTGTCAAACCTGGTGCTCTGCATTTGGTGAGTTAGAGATACAACTGTTGTTTTTTTGTTATTGCAACTTCACATTGCACAGAGTTGATTGTAGATTGTGGGCTTCATGTTAATACTGTACACATTATTGAGTTAAAAAAAGAGAGAGTGTGCAGTCTATTTGCTTTGGATTAGAGTAACTTAAATGGGCCAGGTTGATAGATGTATTGACTGGCTTATACTATTGACTAAAGGATTGGTTGGCAGGTGTATAAGATGGGTTGGAAGATGTATTGAAGCTGGGTTTGTAGATGTATAGGTTTGAGTTTGGGTCAGATTTCATCAATTCTATCAGATACAATCTGGTTGATCACTGAAATGACTACAACCCCTAATGCATGGTGAAAATTAGTTTCCTGAGTATTTCTAGGCTCTGTAGTGCATTTATTAAATTATAGTATAGATTTTTTAAATCATTTAGGTAATTAAGTTTAAAATGCAGTTCATAATATTACTTATTATTATTATCAAAAAATATATTTACTGTTGAAGTAACAAATGTAAATACAGTTTTGTTCTTGTTTATCTAAAGATATTTTGTTTATTCAATATTTACAGGTTAAACCCAAGTCACCATCAAGACATAGACCAGATAAAAAAGCCAATACAAAGTTTTCTAAAGTCTATGGTGTTGCCAAGTCTTGAAATGTAATATTTTAATTATTTGTTAACATTATGAATAAAGAATATAATTATTTTGTTCTACATTGTCCAGACTATAGCCAATGTACAGAGATTCCTATCCTGTCAATGTCAATAGCTTTCTCATACAAATCTTAGCCTTGTATTACATATAACTGGTTGTATACCACCATGCGTAATTAGACATTTGATGGATGGTTTTGCAAGTAATTTCATACATTAAAACACATTTCTTAAGCCTGAATCAAAATAAGGTAAATTTTTTAAATAAAATAATATTAGACATATAACATATGTATTTTGATGTAGATATTTTATATACGGTATGTGTCTGATCTACATTTTTTTTTGCATACAGATTTGATTATAGATTCAGGTTATCACATTTAGTTTATGCTATGGCTAATAGAAACTCATTATATGTATTGTGTCATTGTCTTCATGTCAGAATGTCAGGAATTGAAAGTTTGAAATAATAGAGTCAGGGTTTATGAGTTAAATAGTTTCACTTTTCCTGTGTATGGGGAAAATTCAGTCAAGATTTCTGTGATAATACTTAAATACATTTTTTAACTTTATATATATTGTTTTAACAACATCTATCATTAATGATGGTTTTTTTTAAATCAATACTTTTTTTTAGTAACTTTGAATATGTATTTATCAAATGTATGATTAATGATGAAATTTACAATAAAATTTTGTCATGACTGACTAATTATAATTTAAAAACAAAAGAGAATGTAGTTTTGTGCTTGACCAGTCAGAAATCTGGTGGAAATCCCTATTTCTAAACTTATTCTTTAGCTTTGAATTACAAGGTAGAATGTCAAAGTAAATGAAACTTTATGTGAATTTAAGTAAATTTTCCCTTTAGCAGTTTGAGTTATTCATCTGTTATTATTACAGTTACATAGCCAGTAGCCACTTTTAAATTCTGGCTCAATTTTTTTCTTAACAAGATTTAAATGTTTTAACTTATGAACATATTTTTGTTTATATTCACTTAGCTTGATTGTCTTAAAACCTGACATGTCAGGGAACATACTTTGTATAGATCCATTCTGGGATCAACTTCAGTTTATGTCCAGGGTTTTATGGGATGGCTGCAGCTCTTACTTTATAATATGAATTCTAATATAGACATTGATTCAATGAATGTAGTGATTTTAATCTGAAGTTTTATGACACAATGTTGTGTGTGACAATGACATTCTCAACTTATTGTTTAGGAAAGGTTTCAATAAACTAAATAGTGAACATCTAATATCAAGGACCTTTTTATTTAAAAAATTTAAGCATTTTAGCACAATTTATTTGTCAGCGGGACTAGGAACAGCTGTTAGAATTTGCACTGTCATGTAAATATTGAAATGTATATAAGTTTTCTACTTTTGAAGGTGCTAAGTCACTTTTTTGTATCAAAATAAGTTATCCCAGCTGTCTGTAAGAATATATGTGTTTATTAATGATGCTGATCTAAAACTAAACCTTTACAAATTATAAGCCTGCTAACATATTTGATGGAAAATATAACGCTCGTATAAAAAAATGTTGCTACAGTTAAATTTGATTTCCGTCGACCTAGCACCCTTTTTCAATTAGACTACTCATACGATAGTAAATCTCAATGAATTAACTGGATTCATTTAAGGACTATGAAAAAATATTCACATTAGTTACTTTAACTTTAAGTGAAAACAAACACAAAAAATGTCAAATAATTACTGTTAAACATATTTAATTTATGTTCATGGATACTTTCAAATATTGAAATAATAAATTGTAAGAGGTTACACATTTCATCACAGATAATGTTATATGTTACAGACACTCCTTCAATACAGAAGCTTGTTGTTTACTAAAAAAGAATCAAGTATACAGTACTATGTGCATAAAACAAATGATAATACAATTTCAGTACATTCAATATGTTAGTACATAAAACAAAATCAGCTCTGAACTTTTTTTTAAATAAAAAGATAAATTTATATTTAAAAAAAAACTTATTAAGAAATAATTAATGGATAAATAAATATGAAAAAAACACCACTATAATATTTGATAAGGATAAATAAAACTTGGAATGTGCATCAAAATAAAGCTAGTCAAACTGGGCCAGTAATACAGTAATAGTACTAATAGAGTACAATATGATCCATCACATCCAAGCAATTAGCTACATAGAAATATATATATTATTAATATTATGGTCAAATTAAATACTCTTTTTGATATAGACATAATACATAGATGTATCAAAATTAGAAATACATTTAATGGAAATGAATTTTGTTTTAAATCTGCTATGTAAAGAAGTTTTTTTTATTACTTCTAAATGATTTAGAAAATTGCTCAACTATAACTTTTTTTGTTTGCTCCTTCATCAACATTAAACACACTGGAAATCAGATTCAACAGATTAGTTGTGGTACTACATTCATCAACATTAAACACACTGAAAATCAGATTCAACAGATTAGTTGTGGTACTACATTCATCAACATTAAACACACTGGAAATCAGATTCAACAGATTAGTTGTGGTACTACATTCATCAACATTAAACACACTGGAAATCAGATTCAACAGATTAGTTGTGGTACTACATTCATCAACATTAAACACACTGAAAATCAGATTCAACAGATTAGTTGTGGTACTACATTCAGCAACATTAAACACACTGGAAATCAGATTCAACAGATTAGTTGTGGTACTACATTCATCAACATTAAACACACTGAAAATCAGATTCAACAGATTAGTTGTGGTACTACATTCATCAACATTAAACACACTGGAAATCAGATTCAACAGATTAGTTGTGGTATTAGGTTCAGAAATTAAAAAGAAAGACTTGTCCTTACAAAACATAAAATCAATCTTGTAGGTAATAGGTAATATAGCAGCAAGAATCTCCGCTCATACTTAATTTATCATTTAAACTAGAAACCATTTTTTTAAAACAAAATTAAATGAATTGATAGTGAAGAGAATAAAGTCTTAGATATTGAGGTGCAAACTGTCAAACTAAACCATTTCTGTAGACACAACTTATATTGAGAAATCATTAGCACAATATAAACTTAGCACTGGGTTTTGTCTTTTTTTAAAAATATTTTAAAGCTTTATAATGGCAAGTGAAAAATAATTTAATAGCAACAACAAATAACATAAATTAGAAATGTATAGTTATTGTATCAATACATTCTACCAATATGTGCACAGTAAGGGTTTCACAGTTTCAAAATCTGACAACCACACAAAATATAAACACTCAACACCAATGTTTACATTAATTTCAAACAGATTGTATGACATATATCAGCATTTTACATTTTTTTGATCACATTCTTTAGTTTTACATTTATACACATTATGTTTACTTCTACATTTCCTTTTTCCCCACTAATGTAATAGGTTGAGTATTCAAGAATCTTAAAAGCAGATTATGCTGATTGATGACATGATTCTTATAACTTTACCTTTTATATATATTATAGCCCATAACTAATAATGATAGTACACAAAAAGTGCTTGCACTTTATAAATAAGTATGCTTAGTATACATAAGTAGTAATTTACAAGTCATCAACTGTTATATCAAATGAACAAATATTCTCAACTACAAAATATGAAAAATTTTGGTGTTTCTAGATATGGAAGAAATATGTTCATTTGGATTAAAGAAAGTTGATTTTGATTGAAGAAAATAATAACATACTGATAATAATGTAAACAGTATACTGCTTAATACAACCTAAATGAAAATATAAGTAGTAGTTATTAGAAATAAAAGTGACATTAATACTAAAAAGTTGTAAAAGTAAGATTGTTAATAGATGAAATATGAGCATAAAGTCTGAGATAGCATTTCTAATCCATAGAAAAACTACATGTGTTAAGAGGGGTAGAGGTGGCTGCACAGGGTGCAAAGTTGGTATAGGCGCAATGCGACACTTTCTTAACCCCTATACAAGTTAGAAAAAGAATAAATGAACATTCAAATTTTAAATTGGTGACAATTTTTATCCCTAACCCAAGCACTGTTTTTCCTAGTTATGTCACTTACCACTACTAATATACCTAGACACTAGAATAACTTACATTCTCTCTAGCAATAGTTTGGCTCACTCTTGAAATGTCAATATGCTGATCAGACAATATTTCTATTTTATTAGTAGTTTTCAATAAAATACAAAAATGTGTAATCAGCAGATATAAATAATGGTAATGTTAGTAATAAAGAAATGTCCTATTCCCAGATCAATGATTTGTATTAATCTCAACATCCACTAAAAATAACATCCTACACACACACATAGCTAGCTTGTGTACCGTCCAACAAGTGGTCCAGATTGAATACAGAGATAACAAAAAAATCCTTGAATATTAAATGCAGTGTAGGAATATTGAAAGTATTTGCTATAACATTTTTATGTACAAAACTGAATACAATAAGTTCTATTTTTGATTTATCATTTACATAATATATATAGATATATAAATACAGTATATAACCATATAAATATATTTAAATAACACAGAGAACTGTTGTACATATTAACATTATTTAAAGTTTTAGATAAAACAGAATAACATACATTTTATAAATAATATTATAATATTTATAAAGGAAAAGGTAAATTAATAAATGTACACAAAGAATTCTAAATTCACACAGCTAGTAAGTTGTTGTTTTTTTTTAAATAGTTTTTTTTGGAAGACAAGACTGTCATGATGGGACACTACAAGACAGTAAAAAACAACTGATTACTGCACAAACTCTATTGTACAGTTCACATCTAATGACCAAGTTGTGACTAATATTTCATTATGAATAAATATAGTCTATTATGTTTCCTTCTCTGTTATGTCAATAGAGTAATGGAAAAAAAACACTTTAAAAAAATCTAATTACAGGATTATTATTGTGGCATAGTGACCCAACACCAGAGAGCAAGAATGTTAATACAGGATTAATTCCTCATCATATTTCAATGATGGAATGTATGGCCGTAAAACAAGCTGGAGAATGATGATTTACTATCACAATGAAAGTGTTTTTCTTCTATCTAGGACCAAAGCCAAAGACTGAAATAACATCCAATAGATGGAAACAGTCATCATGTAAGATAATTAGATTTCCTAATTGACTTGCCACAGCATTACTATAACCTATAAATGACAAGCCATCCCCAAAACCCTTTTTGTTGGCGGTCAACTCTTAAATGCAGTACAATTAAACCTAACACCAGGAAAGCTTAGACATTTCATATGGTTACTTCTTACGTTAATGATCACTACAAACTAATAACTTATTGACATAAATGCTGGTAGAAAATATGAACAAAGTGTTGACATAAAAAAAAAAATATGTAGGCTACAACTAACACAATGATAGAGTTCCAACTCTTTTCTGTTGCAACAGTGGGATAAGTACAAAGTAAACTATTTAAAAGCTTCATTTTCTTTTTGAGCATAAAATTAATAAAGAATGATAGCATACATTGGCAAAGCCAGTGTCTTTTTTTTTTTTTCAATATTACTGATTAAACAAAAATATTAGCAGTAATTAGTTTGTACATAATGGTTTAATGGAATTTTTTTTTTTCAGTAGGCTATAGATTACTATGTTCAATATACAAGTAAAATAAAAGACTATAATCTATGTACTTCAGTTTCATTTTGGATGCCTTTGATAGTACTTAGTAAAGTTCCCAGGAGACTGGCTAAATTAGTAGCTTGCTTCATTAGATACTTCATGTCTGGGTCACTGATGGGTTTCCCTATGGCTGTATTTGCAGAATGGACAGTTGTCTTGAAGGCATTGGCAGCCTTGACCAGTTGGAGTCCCATGTGCTCAGCATGGTCAGGTGACTGCACAAGCAGCATGGTAGCCTGGCTGTGCAGGAAGATGTAGGCCAAGGTGTGGGTGGCCGACTGCAAGCTGGACAAGAATGTCTCCCTGTGCCTGCTTGCACTGCTGACCACCAGCTTAGCATCTTGAACAAATTGTTTGGTCTGCGACAGAAGCTCTGTTACGCACATGTTCAGCTGGACTGAGCTTTTCTCCATGCGAGATGTCTTCAGGGACTTCATGGTCACTTTCAGGTCCTCTAAGAGTGTCTCGACGTCTTGAATAGCGAGTGACTCGTGTCCAAGAGAATAGCTGTGGGACAGAACCTGTTGGATGGCCTTGCTGACACCATCACTGACCAGCTGGAAGCTAGGTTGCTGGCTATTAACTTTAGGCTGAGTGAGTGTAGATCTGGGAGGGGAAGCTGCCGGGATGTCACCTTTGAGTGAATCTGAAACTCCATTAGAGACAACAGGCAGTCTGTCTACTGAAGCTGGTGAACTGTCTCTAGAGTAGTCTTCAGGTATTTCTATCAAATCACTGCTCGGTTCACTGACCCAGGTGTTTGTCTGGTTCAACGGCTTGGTCAAGTATTGCTGCTCACTTAAACTAGCTTGGTGCCAGTGGTCATCTTGTGACAGCCTGTCTTTATCCCTGATGTGTCCGGTCAAAGGCAGCCCCCCAGTCTCGATGTCCTGCTGATTCCACTCTGAAGATTCATCATTGCCATTCAGACCTTGTCTCAGAACATTCAAATGTTTAAAAGACTGGTATGTTTCTTCAGCCCTGTCATTAAATGGTACATGCACTGACGAGGAAACTGGTCGCCACATTTTGATGGTGGCATAGGGGTTGGCGGTCAGCTTCTCTCTCATCTGACTCATAGCCAAGTCATCTTTCGTTTTACGGGTTGACTTACTGGACTTGGGTGGCTTGTCTGCTGTGTGAGCCATGACCCCACTGTCCTTCGTAGCATCTGAAGGAAGAGCTTTGAGAGGTCCATGTTTTTTAGATTTTGACTGAAACGAAATAAATATAAAAATATTAAATCCTTTTTCATAAACAGAAATTCGCTTAGCCTAGAGTTAAAGGTTTTTTTAACTACAAAACCAACATAAATATAAATATTAGACAAAAGTTGCACAATAAATTTGAAAAAATAGGCTAATTAATTGAATGAAACAGCAGAAAGAGCTGTTTTGCTACCAGTAACTTTATTTGGAAAAACAAACTCATTATGGGCATAAGCTTATTTAGTCTAAATATATAATTTAAAGTTAATTTTAAATGTTTCAAGAGATACAAAAAATTCTTCATCACTAACTTTAAAACCATTAAACATGAATAACTAAACATGAATAACTTAGTTTTAACCATTTATAAAGGCAAACAAACAAGTATAATAATGCAATCTGTTGTTTTTTAAATAGGCCTACGTTTTGTTTTTATAGGCCTCCTTCCAGCCCTTTTCAAAATCCCACGTAATTTAATACTAGGGTCTAATGCCGGGGTCGGGAACCTATGGCTGGCGAGCCAGATGTGGCTCTATTGATGGCTGCATCTGGCTCGCAGACAAATGTTCGATTCTAAAAACATTTTTTAGATGCCTTTGGTAGGCCTATACATATTAAAATTGCATATCAATATTTCATTCTACAAATGAGCTTAAGTCTACTGCAGCTCAGCATCAGAACGGAGTTAAGTAGATAAACTCCGCTGATCTAAAAGACAGAAAAATAGCAGCCCTGCAGTCATTGTAATTAAAGGGAAATTTACTTGAATTTTTATTTTTAAACACAATGTATGGCTCTCACAGAATTACTTTTTAAAATATGTGGTGTCCATGGCTCTCTCAGTAGAAAAGGTTCCCGACCCCTGGTCTAATAGTTTATAGGCTAACAGGATTTTTAGGCCCCCTATGTCCTTCCTACAATGCTATATAGGTAGGCTACTATATAGGCAATGCTATGACCTATATAAGTTAGTAAGCTTTGCGACCCAAAATGTTTTCTGTCACTTCACACAGTAAGTGTGGTTCGTCTTTTATAATTTCATTCAATTGGAGTAGCAAGAGTCTGGGGGGAGGGGGGTGGAGCTTCGATGCTGGGGCCATTTACATTATAATTTTATGTCTCCCGTCGCCCCTTCCCCAAACATCGTGACCGTCGCGCCCCTGTGCATTTCCCAACCAGCACAATCCCTAGGTGTTCAAGGCTTTCAAGTTATAGTTCTAATGATAGGGCCTATATTATATGTACAAGAAGAGTAGTGTTTCAGCATTGTTTATGGCCAACATTGCACCGAAAGCGGCTCTTCGCCATCATTTTGTATTAATGGTTATATGTAGGTCCAGCTCTAAATTAGGGGATCTAAAATTGCTACGTAGGCCTATTTAATCTAGTTGCTGTTATTATTTTTGAAATATCCGATAGGCCTATGTTATTAGATCAAACCATAGCAAGTGAGCCTCAATAGCTTTACGTGTATCCCATTTGACTGTAGAGTCTATAACCATATATCGCTCACAGTGCCTTTCATATGCATGAATTGAGGAGGGGGGGGGGGCAGTGGTGAGTAACAGTGGGTTAATACCCTACTAGAATCACCGCCCACATTAAAAAATGAGTGCTAAGAAAACGTCCTCTGCCTTTCTGAGTCAGTCTAGAAAAAGAAAAAAAAGAACCTATGGAGTCTATATTACAAGCTATATTATTCTAAGTTTAAGTTGATTTAAAAACTACACAAAGAGACAACGCCCCTATAGAGTCTATATTACAAGCTATATTATTCTAAGTTTAAGTTGATTTAAAAACTACACAAAGAGACAACACCCCTATAGAGTCTATATTACAAGCTATATTATTCTAAGTTTAAGTTGATTTAAAAACTACAGAAAGAGACAACGCCCCTATAGAGTCTATATTACAAGCTATATTATTCTAAGTTTAAGTTGATTTAAAAACTACTCAAAGAGACAACGCCCCTATAGAGTCTATATTACAAGCTATATTATTCTAGGTTTAAGTTGATTTAAAAACTACACAAAGAGACAACGCCCCTATAGAGTCTATATTACAAGCTATATTATTCTAAGTTTAAGTTGATTTAAAAACTACACAAAGAGACAACGGCCCTATAGAGTCTATATTACAAGCTATATTATTCTAAGTTTAAGTTGATTTAAAAACTACACAAAGAGACAACGGCCCTATAGAGTCTATATTACAAGCTATATTATTCTAAGTTTAAGTTGATTTAAAAACTACACAAAGAGACAACGGCCCTATAGAGTCTATATTACAAGCTATATTATTCTAAGTTTAAGTTGATTTAAAAACTACACAAAGAGACAACGGCCCTATAGAGTGTATATTACAAGCTATATTATTCTAAGTTTAAGTTGATTTAAAAACTACACAAAGAGACAACGGCCCTATAGAGTCTATATTACAAGCTATATTATTCTAAGTTTAAGTTGATTTAAAAACTACTCAAAGAGACAACGCCCCTATAGAGTCTATATTACAAGCTATATTATTCTAAGTTTAAGTTGATTTAAAAACTACACAAAGAGACAACGGCCCTATAGAGTCTATATTACAAGCTATATTATTCTAAGTTTAAGTTGATTTAAAAACTACACAAAGAGACAACGGCCCTATAGAGTCTATATTACAAGCTATATTATTCTAAGTTTAAGTTGATTTAAAAACTACACAAAGAGACAACGGCCCTATAGAGTGTATATTACAAGCTATATTATTCTAAGTTTAAGTTGATTTAAAAACTACACAAAGAGACAACGGCCCTATAGAGTCTATATTACAAGCTATATTATTCTAAGTTTAAGTTGATTTAAAAACTACTCAAAGAGACAACGCCCCTATAGAGTCTATATTACAAGCTATATTATTCTACGTTTAAGTTGATTTAAAAACTACCCAAAGAGACAACGGCCCTATAGAGTCTATATTACAAGCTATATTATTCTAAGTTTAAGTTGATTTAAAAACTACACAAAGAGACAACGGCCCTATAGAGTCTATATTACAAGCTATATCATTCTAAGTTTAAGTTGATTTAAAAACTACACAAAGAGACAACGGCCCTATAGAGTCTATATTACAAGCTATATTATTCTAAGTTTAAGTTGATTTAAAAACTACACAAAGAGACAACGGCCCTATAGAGTCTATATTACAAGCTATATTATTCTAAGTTTAAGTTGATTTAAAAACTACTCAAAGAGACAACGCCCCTATAGAGTCTATATTACAAGCTATATTATTCTACGTTTAAGTTGATTTAAAAACTACACAAAGAGACAACGGCCCTATAGAGTCTATATTACAAGCTATATTATTCTAAGTTTAAGTTGATTTAAAAACTACACAAAGAGACAACGGCCCTATAGAGTCTATATTACAAGCTATATTATTCTAAGTTTAAGTTGATTTAAAAACTACACAAAGAGACAACGCCCCTATAGAGTCTATATTACAAGCTATATTATTCTAAGTTTAAGTTGATTTAAAAACTACACAAAAAGACAACGGCCCTATAGAGTCTATATTACAAGCTATATTATTCTAAGTTTAAGTTGATTTAAAAACTACACAAAGAGACAACGCCCCTATAGAGTCTATATTACAAGCTATATTATTCTAAGTTTAAGTTGATTTAAAAACTACACAAAGAGACAACGGCCCTATAGAGTCTATATTACAAGCTATATTATTCTAAGTTTAAGTTGATTTAAAAACTACACAAAAAGACAACGGCCCTATAGAGTCTATATTACAAGCTATATTATTCTAAGTTTAAGTTGATTTAAAAACTACACAAAGAGACAACGCCCCTATAGAGTCTATATTACAAGCTATATTATTCTAAGTTTAAGTTGATTTAAAAACTACACAAAGAGACAACGGCCCTATAGAGTCTATATTACAAGCTATATTATTCTAAGTTTAAGTTGATTTAAAAACTACACAAAGAGACAACGGCCCTATAGAGTGTATATTACAAGCTATATTATTCTAAGTTTAAGTTGATTTAAAAACTACACAAAGAGACAACGGCCCTATAGAGTCTATATTACAAGCTATATTATTCTAAGTTTAAGTTGATTTAAAAACTACACAAAGAGACAACGCCCCTATAGAGTCTATATTACAAGGTATATTATTCTAAGTTTAAGTTGATTTAAAAACTACACAAAGAGACAACGCCCCTATAGAGTCTATATTACAAGCTATATTATTCTAAGTTTAAGTTGATTTAAAAACTACACAAAGAGACAACGCCCCTATAGAGTCTATATTACAAGCTATATTATTCTAAGTTTAAGTTGATTTAAAAACTACACAAAGAGACAACGGCCCTATAGAGTCTATATTACAAGCTATATTATTCTAAGTTTAAGTTGATTTAAAAACTACACAAAGAGACAACGGCCCTATAGAGTCTATATTACAAGCTATATTATTCTAAGTTTAAGTTGATTTAAAAACTACACAAAGAGACATCGCCACTAGGCTTTCTGGTTGTACAAATGGTTTCAACTGAAAGATACACAATGGGGCTGGAGATATATGAACATACTGGAACTGCGTGGAGCATAGGAAATGTCTGAACTTGATGTAGATTGACTATCGAGCTGTCAGACTCATCGGCCGTCATGCTGTGCTTCTCGTGCAGTTGACGTAGACACAAGTAAAAACACACACGATGTGCAGCATATAGGCTATTAAGACTATACAATTTCACCATTTTATTGCTTGCTTCAGTGCGTAGCTATAGGCCTACATTTATAGCCTGATCGTAGCCTATAAAGAAAAGCTCTCCCTCTATTTCAGTCTTTCTCACTATCTCTCCCTGTCATTCTATCCCCCTCTCCCCCCCCCCTCTCTCTTCTCTCTCTCTCTCTCTCTCTCTCTCTCCGCGTGTGTTTCGACAACACAGTCGTTGACTGAAACAGAACTAAGATGCACAATTATTGCACAATCGTCTGCTTATGTTACGATCAAATGAGTAGTACAGTGTATAGTTGTAGAACGTATATAGCAGCGATGGCGAACCTATGGCACGCGTGCCACAGCTGGCACGCAGAGTCATTTCTGCGGGCACGCGAGCATTTTCCGAAAATGGAGCAGCTTAGTTATGGCCACACCGCCAGAGATGGGATCGTCGATTTAAAACGGCCATTTTGTCGGATCGACGATGCTATCGTCGATTGGTTTATATACGTTTGTTTCGTTTTTTTTCGCCGCTATTCTTTTTATTTTACTTTTAAACTAACCATACACCATGTGCTTGGATGAAGGCACAGATGTAAATAATCATGCAAGGTTTGTGGTAATTTTGCGTTATGCAGTTGGTGACATTATGAGAGTATAGCTGGTGAAATTGTTATCTTTGCCTGAAAGAACACAAGGTAAAGATATCCACTTTGCTGTTATGGAATCTTTTGGGGCACAAGATATAAAACCAGAAAAAGTTATTACAGTTACTAGTGACGGGGCACCTTGCAAGGTGGAGGACGCGCATCTGGTTTCATGAAGTTCTTTGTTAAAGAAGCAAAACACCCAATCGTTCAGTTTCACTGTATTATACACCAAGAATCTCTTTGTGCCAGGGATAGCAGCAAGAAATTAGATGATATCCTCAAAGATGTCACAAACATGGTCAATTACATCATGGCTCGTACTCTTAACTGTCGACAGTTTCACGCACTTCTTGATGAGGTCAATGCGCAGTATAATACTTTACTCATCATGTACAAAAATGTCACGTGGATGGGCAGAGGACGAGTATTTGAGCGATTTGTAGCATGCTTGTATGAAATTAGGCTGTTTATGATTCAAAAGGGGCAGGATTATCCACAGCTCACTGATATGGTCTGGCTAAACAACCTCATGTCTTTTACAGATTTTACAGCACACATTCAATGAACTGAAGAAATAAACACTTCAAGGTTCAGGAAAAACAGTAGTAATGATGTTTTGTGATATCAGAAAATTTAAAACAAAACTGCGGTAGGCAGCTGAAATATTTTCCAAATGTAAAAATGCATTAAACAAATTCTATAACATTTACCGACAATCAGGAAATCTACAAGGAATGTTCTAGCATCGGAGCAGATGCAAGGGAGAATTTAAGTAATAGATTTGTACAGTTTCGTAAGATGGAGACAACCCTTCCCCAGATATAGCCAAGTTTGAAGAACTTGATCTTTCCTGCTTATTGTGGTAAGATTTGGGAAATCTGGAAATGCATCTATTGGAATTTTTTTTAAAGTTATATCTGGAAAAATAAATTACATTACATGCGTGAAAAATTTGAGAAGGATGGCAAAGTACAGCCCAGTTGGTAGCTCTGATTCCTCTGATGATGAAATCCTCAAAGTGTGGAATTCTCTGCCAAATAATTTCAAGTCGATGGAAGCACTTGGGATTGCACTTCTTACTTTGTTTGGGTCATCTTATGTTTGTGAGCAGCTGTTTTCAACTTTAAATTATATCAAATCTGATACCAGAAACAGACTGACTTGATGACCTGAGTGCTGCATATGCCGCTCTTAAAGTTACGGAGTATGAGGCAAGGATTGACAAATTATCAGCATGCACACAACAGCAAAAATCACATTAAATATGCAAAATCATTATGCCAAATGCATACAAATAACTGTAATTGCAAATATTAATATTGACTATTTGTAAATATTAATATGTTTTATTCATTTACTACAGTTCATGTTTTTTTTTATATAAGAGACTGTTTGTATCATTCAAAGATCTGTCAATTTGTTATTATTTCTGGAAAAAAGAAGTTAATTAGTTCGGACAACTGTATGAGATGTTTTTTTTAAAGTAAAACCTCAGTATTTTGTTATAATTGCTATGTTGGCACGTTGAAAGAAATAAGTTGGTATTGTATTGCACTTTGGGCACGCGGCCTCAAAAAGGTTCGCCATCACTGGTATATAGCATACATAGACTCTTATCTATTTTAGTTAAGACAATTCTATTTGTACACATCTTTGGGTCTTATTTCGAGATCGAGTTAGTCTACGAGTATGTCATGAATATTGTAAAACAAATAATAATAAAAATAGCATATGATAATAAGCCCCACCCATAGATTTGGGAATTACCGTGCAGCGCCTAATTTCCACTTTTGGTAACATATTGATCTAACTCAATTTTAATATTTATAATGAATCTGTCTAAATAAACTAAGTTGAAACATTATAAATTATACATTATTAGAAAAAGACTAAATGTATAAAAAGAAAACAACAAGCAGACATCGTAACACAATCAGGGCGTAAACTGTAAAAATACGGGTTAGTTATGGGAATTCCCAGTAAACGGCTATCATCATAGCCACATTAGGACTATAGTTTGTAAACATTATGTTGTCTTTCGCGGAAAACAACAACAATAACAAGAGATAGCAAACATAGACGCTCACATGTTTTATTAACCATCGCAGAACATGGGCTTTAGCAATGTAACCTACAAATAAGCTTAGGCCTATATTTAAACATAAACAAGTAGGTCTACAGTAAGATAAACGGCAATAAACGTTCGTTTGTCACAAGTAGAGACGATGCAATAGGCTAAGATCAACGAGGATGGATATGTGCTTATGAGGGCAATGAAATACCATAAATAAAAAACAGTCCGCATAAATGATAAAAGCATAGATCATAGAAGAATTTAGTTTTTTTTTTTTACCTTTCTAAACATGGTGTGAATGAAGTTGAGACGACCGAACTTCTAAGTCTATTAAGTAGAAATCTATCACTTCCTACTGTCACTGAACCTAACTGGCTTCTTGAGTGCGACACTGTAGTAAAAGTTTTCTAGCCTAGTTTGTGATTTCTCCCCCGCCCTTCCCCCACCCGCCGTTTTAACACTTCCTTGTCAACGTACGTAACTTGGCAGGTTGTAATATAGGTGTGGGCCTTTTTATGGTCTTATCACACTGATCTCTTTACACAAGCGACACACACCTGGAGTGTGTCCTAAGTATTATAGAGGGCCTACAGTTTATTAGAGTATTGTTTCTTGGCAGTGTTTATGTAATAAGAGAGTTGGGGTGTGTTTGATTTATAATATGTCAATATTAAAGACCACTAGGAGGGATTAGGCCATCATTAGGCCTACCCGTTTTTTTACGCATATATAGTCAATATTAACTCTTTCTATACGTTTAGACATACTGTATGCCGTAACTTTATGGCTCGGATTGATTTTACGTATGGAAAGAGTTAAACAGCAAGAATTAATCTCAACAAAACAGTGGCCTATTTAGACGTCAGTGAAAACACAACATTAAATAAGTCTAAGCGATTGGCTAAGTCAGGGATCGGCAACCTACGGCACGCGTGCCAGACTTGGCACGCAGAGCTATTTTCAATGGCAAGTGGAAGACCCTTTATGAGGCGATTCAAGTATCTTCTACATGGAATTGAGTGCTTAAGAAGGATGACCTTTAGGATGTTGGCACGCTGAATGAATTAGGAATCCTACTTTGGCACAGTATTACTAAAAGGTTGCCGACCCCTGGGCTAGGTAGTATCAGAGTTGACTATGCATATTGCATGGACCAATTATAATCTATTTTATCTGCCCTTATTCCGAGTATCCCCCTCCCCTCCCATCCGGTTAATTTAAGTGGAACTGTACATTGATAGTAAATTTCTGTTTAAAAAAAATATGATACAGTTGTGTATAAAACTAGACAGGTGATATATCAAATATCAAGCTCAAGACCCTCTCGTGCTCATTGAACTAATGAAACGAACTGAAGTGGCGACTTAAGTGAATGCTGACCAGAGTTAAGTGAATGCTGACCAGATGGAAGCGTGATGCTACCAATAATACAGGACACACACACTCTAATTTAAACGAGGACTCATAACCCAATGATAGAAATAAGTGACAACAGTAAAGCAGTTTTAAAAATATTTTCTTGACGTGGGATTTTAACACTCTTTGTTTTAAAACTTTATTTCACAATTGATTTGGGACCAAGCCTGCATACAAAAAAAAGTGAAGCAAGACATTCAAAGTTTGAACCTGGCATGGATTCAACGTGAGTTCCCAGCGGGCTCACCGCGTCTTATCGACGTGGTTGTTTCCACGTTTTTTTTTTCGTGGTTTCCACGCTTTTCCCCCGTCAATACGACGTGTTGTGCCCGCTGGGTTGGATTTCAAATTAGGCTGCGAAGTAACTTAAATGGAAAATAACCTAAATATAGGCATATGTTGTAACGATATTTAGACCTAGATTATCCATTTTACACACGGGGAACCTTTAAACCTAGAAAAACAACAGCTAAACAAAATACACACACATAAACAACAACACTTAAAAAAACAAGAATATAGAATATTCCAAACTAAAAAGATTTTTCAAAATTGATAGGTAAACTTTTTCTAGACCAACTTTCTGACTTTATAGGGCCTACACAAAAAAACAACAACTGAAAACTACGAAAACACGTGGAAACCACGTCTTTTCTCCGTCGATACGACTTGGTGCGCCCGCTGGGTAGCATTCCCTAACGATGGGAACAAGAGAGTGATTATCTCAGTGATTGCAATTTTTGCAATGTGCATTAGCCTACTTTTTGGGATCAACAGAATAATAAGACTTTTTTTTTTCAATTTTCATAGCTTGAAAACAAAGTACATTATAGAAACGCATTTCTAACAATCTGAACAAATTAGCCTATGTTCAGTCTAATTTTGAAAACACCAAACTGGAGTTCATAAAATTTGCCGTAGATTATCAGAAGTCATTTTGGATCAATTAGAAGCTCATTCAATGAATAAAGCTTAATATTTGTAGGCCTATCTATTTTACTTAAAAGCTTCTTATAAAAAACAACTACATAAAATCGTCAAAATAACCCATTAATATTCCAATGTCTCAGCATTGAAGGCCAACATGTATGCTAAATTGAGTTGGAAAGTTTCTAATTAAAAAAAAATGTAACACACCCAACAGAGTCTGTGCTTTGAAGGTAGGCATACACTAGGTAAATACAACAAGGGAAATACGAGCATGTTTTAAGAATTAGGCCTGCACCTTGAAAACGTAGTTTATATCGTGATTTTTCAAGGCCTACACTGTGGATTAAGTATGACATAGAAAGCTCTAGTAAGCCTAGTAGACATCTTTAAGACAGAAGCGTCTCGCCATAACGTGCTTGTGGTTAAAAAAAACAGTGGGTCACCGGGCAATTGTACCCACTTCCAAAGTGTTTGTCCCAGTTCACCCTCAGCATCGATTGCCGAGGATGGCCTAAAGATGATGAAATCTAATTTTTCCACTTTACACAAAGTCAATGCATAGATGACCTCACACGCCCCACACACTCATTCCTATAATAAACATCCATTACTATAGTGCTAATGACGCCTATGGATTGATAAAGGGTGGTGTCGACCTGCTTGTAAAACTAATATATTTTAATGTAATAATAAACTAATTATGAAAAAAAATAAGGTGGCCGAGCGGCAGCGCGTTCGACTGGCATATCGAAGGTCCTGGGTTCGAATCCTGGTAAAGGCTATGATGTTTTCCCTGGACTCGAGGGTGTCCCATGAGTCTACCCAACTCTGATGGGAACCTGTCATTAGTTGGGGTAAAGTAAAGACGGCTGGGCATTGTGCTGGCCACACATTCCCTAGTATGCCGTGGCCACTGAAACTGGTGAATGCTGATTCACTGGCCCTATGATAACTTTGATCCGACGGGTACTTATTTAACACGCGATGATATGAAACACTCAAAGGATATCTATTTTACAGTTTAAGGTTTACTACTCGACATAGACTAGATGTAATCTGTGTCAAATGTAGCCTAGTTAGTTTAGTTTAATACTTGGATCTTATTCCGTCATGTAAGCTTATAATGACATTTGCTACAAAGAAGGTTGCACTGCCTTTTGTAAGAAGCTACCTATAGGCTTAAGGCTTGAGTTCAAGCGCACACGGTTTAAATTATACAATAATTCGATGCAAGTTTTTGATCTATAAATAAACCAACTACAGAGATAAAGATCCTATTAGGTTTAGATCCACATTTAGGCCTAACTAAGTCATCCCAAATGTGATCTCACAGTTTAAGCAGAGCATTAGGAAGAGTTAAAATGAGATACTATTTTGTTACAAAAAATTTGCCCAGAGCTATTCTCAACACTAATTTTTAAACCAGTACGTTATATTAAATGGCAGATAGAATTCAGCATGACCCTGTCAGTAAAATAGCAAGTGTAAGTATTTAAAAAATGAAGCATGCAAAGCCTTGAACTAACGAGGTGAACAAGCACATGCAACGTGTACTTAGAGTGTGTACATACAATATATGTACATAGAGTGAAGCATGCAGGCAACCACCAGAACCATATAAGCCAATAGTTATTTTTAAAAAATATAATACCTGGGCGCAAAGTATAAACTCACTGAAATATACAATGAAGACATTAATCTATGTAGATCTCTCTAGTATTGAAAAGGACCTTGTCAAGTGATCTATTGAGGGAAAGATATAATGTGTGTGTGTGTGTGTGTGTGTGAGAGAGAGAGAGAGAGAGAGAGAGAGAGAGAGAGAGAGAGAGAGAAAGAGAGAGTGCGAGAGAAAACAAGAATAAAAGTGATGTGTCCATCTTTTAGCTTACATATATCTATATCGTAGACTACTATGACAGTGAATTATTACAAAGAATTAAACAACGGAATAATAGAACAACTTACATTGTTACTTTGTTACATTATATTCTTTACATTGTTTAAGAACACAATTCATACAAAATGCATATTATAGAACATAAAGGGTATGTATACAAAAGATGACAAGTGAGACGTAAATATAGCGTTTTGAAATTTAGCACGTTGTGTTCATGGTTTCCCATCCCTAGTTCTTTAATTAGTTATAGTCTAATAAAATGATAGAAATCTTATCGGGAGTATTTGCTATGCCATTTATTCACACATAGAAACTGTCCGTGATAACATTTTTAGAAAGAAGAACGTTTCAAAGTCCATCTTAGCTGAACACTTGTTATACAAGTGGTATGTAAATAAAGCTGGAAATTGTAATATATGTCATTAACAGTTGCAGTGTAACTTGTGATGATAGATGTCGTTAGTCCATTTGAACATGTTTATGAATGCCCCCCCCCCCCCCCCCAGTTCTTTTGATTTATTACAATATCAATGACCATAATACTGTAATATTGTACAGACGGCAGAAAATAATCCGTGCACTTGATTTTTTCAAAACTATTATAATAAGCACAAAAGCCTCTTCTATTTAGAAATACCTTTAACAATTTACAGACGTACTTAAAGTGGCTGAAACATTTCCTTACATTTTTTTAAAAGTTTATATGTTTAGTTTATGTTTAGTTCAATGATATGAGTCTGCATCCTAAAAATTCATTGTAATTATTTCTACATCTTATAGTATGGGCTTTCTATCATCTTGATGAGTTTTTTTGGACATCGAGAAATATGTTACTTTTATAGTAATAAACGTTAAAATCTTTAAACTTTGTAACTCAAGAAAAGCTCAAGATAAATATATTAAAAAGCCTATTTCAACATAACAATAATTATTTATATTGCTTCAATAGATAAGCATAACTATGTTCATATATAGTAATTGCATATAGGTTTTTTGTAATACAAAGACTTGCTATTATTCAATAAAGCAGAGATTAATAATATATGTAAGAGCTTAGACAAATTCATTCATAATTATTATATTGAACATTGTAAATATAAATGGATGCAGCCAGCCAATGTAAAAAATATTGGCCATACACTAAAGAATAGTTTAATGAGGTAAAGACAGTTAACACTTACTTGATTGAGTAAAGAACTTGTGACTGGTCTGAGTGATGGCCTGTGTAGACCAAGTGCATCTCTGACCACTGGAAGGCCATCTTTTAATACTACTCCAGACTTGTCTTTGACTGAGACAGAAGACTCAGTCGTTGGTTTAGCTTCCTTGAGCTCCCAGTTGCTATCTGATGAAGTTGTCACCTTGTGGTCACTGTCAGAGTCCCGTCTGGTGAATAGTCTGGTCAGAGAGTGACCAGGCTCATTGCTGGGAGAGCTCTTGGATTTACTTCGATTTAACAGATAATCCCTGTAGTCTTTCAGTTTGGCCTTAAGGCTGGCAAAACTGTCCGAGCTGCTGATGGTGGATGAATGACTCGAAGACGTTTCCTGCCTTGATTCAGAACGAGACCTTTCCCTGACATTAGAGACCTTGCTGGATGGCTCGGAGCTTTGAATTTGACTGGACGAATGCCTCAATCTTAATGATGAACTACGACTAGAGAAGTTGACCACAGAGTTAAACGTCCGTATACCACCACTTGATGCGAAAGGAAAATCTGCTTGAGCAGCTGTGAGGTCTAGTGAAGAACTTCGTTGATGCATGCTGGCGGCCGATGGTGTGTCCTTATTTAGGTTGCTGAGGATGTCTGGGGTAAAGTTTGGAAGCGACTGAAGCAGGGAGTAGAGTTTCTGTGAAACTGTGGCAGGGGATTCCCCACTGAGGTTTAGGTCACTCTGAGTGGATGCAACATTCAAGTCCGGGGGAGGGGAAGGCTTGGTGGAGCTGTTAATGTTATTTTGATTAGCGTCCAATGATTTACTTCTAAACTTTGTGTCCAGCTGCTCATTGGCTCTCTGTATAAAGTGAAGGTCTAGAGAGGAGGAACGTTTATGCCTAGAGACTGGCTTGCTTTTAGAATCTGTCATGGGCTTGGCCTGAGATGGATTCCACTTTTCCACTGTCAAGTCTTCATTCAGTGGTGTGGTGTTGGTTGGGGGTGGTGGTATGATCAGGTAGGACAGGTCGTCTTGGGATGAGTTGGGTGGCATGGCGTTATCCCCACGGGACACTCCCCTGGAGTCTGTAGATGATGATGATGATGGTGGTGGTGGAATGGTGAACTGGGCAATGAGAGCATCGATATCATCATCCAGGAAATCAGGACAGTGTCCAATGCTGGCTGACCTTTCCAGCCTACTGTATTTCCCAGTAGATCTGGCTCCATTAGCTGCTCAAATAAAGAAGCCCTTTGCTATAACTTGTTTTTAAATAATAATTGTGTGTGACATTAATACTATTAGTTATATTAGGAACATTTTCTTAACCAATAAATACTTCTTCTTTTAATGTGTAATATAGACATAGTACCGTAGTAAAACAGGGTGGTTGAAGAGATTTAACAATAAACATTTGTCTTCAAGAGATATAGAGACTTCTGGACATTTTTTTAAGTTTTATAGTTTCAACAATTAGTTCTTACATACATTACTAGATTATGTGAAACTAACAACCCTCACTCACACCATTAAAAATCTTCACACATATATGGTTACTGACCAAGCTTACATTAAAATTCACCTTGCTAAATGAACAAACCATGAAAGCTTTTAACAAATGTTAACTGTATGAATTTTACCTGAATCACTCCTGGAAGAGGTTGGAAGAGAAGAGTTTGATGAAAAAATGGGAGGTGGACAGTTTGCCAGCTCTGTAAAGTCCAGCATTGAATCATTATCTGGAGTCTCAGGTGGAGGGAAATTGGTCAAATCTAGGCAAGAAAAATGAAAATGTATATACAGAATGTCTTATCTTCTTCTAACAGATGCTCCTTCTATTTAGAAGATAATTGCAGCCTCTAAGCTCATCTGTGGCTTTAGTCTAGTGTTGCATTTTGATAAAGGGTTTTTAAATGATGTTAAGTTGTTACTTTTCCTGATTTTTCAGGCAAACTATCCCATTCATGGATGCCAGTAAAGGAAAACAGCATAATCAGTCAATTTAAAGTACATTTAAATACTTGACATACTCAAGGTCTACTATCTGTATATTTTGTTAGTAACATTAGTTAGACCTCTTCTAGAATATGCATCTGGATCATAAATCTCTTACTCTTAAATGATTAAATTTAGAAGCACTTCAGAAAAAAAAGATGTAGAAGCAAATAGGGGCCTATGTGCGCTAGAAATAAAACATTCAATTATAATTTTGAAAATACAGCTTAATAATATAATAAATGATTGAGAAAGTTATTGAGATAGAAACATAATTTTTTTTACTCCCCATGTAAGGAATCATTTATTTAAGTTTTCTTTCATCACAAGATGCTCTGAGGCATGAAATGGATTGCCTGATTTATGAACAAAAAGCTAGAACATTGTAAGTTCTGAATGCTTTTGATAAGAGCACAATTTTTCTTTAAATATTTTGAAACATTTTTTTAAAGTACTTATTACAAGTAACTTACCAATAATGTCTGGGTCATAGTATAACCTCTGACCCGTGTATCCCTCTATAGAATTCAAAGAGTTAAACTGTTCCTCAATACTATTTGACTTCTGGTCTTGCACGCTGTGGAGTTCTGATGTTGAGCCTGGTACCATGTCTGGACTATGAAGGCCAAAGCTTTGGTGATCTATCAGAAATTAGTTTCACAAGGATATGCAAATAAGTACATTGAATGAAATATACATTGTTATTATTACAATGGGAAATTTAAGGCATTAATATACATATATATTTATATATAAATATGTTACACACAGATAGTCTCTTGCCCACGTCACGAAATGTGCAAAAATACTCATGCTCATTTCATGAACTGGGCAAAAGGTTGACCAGTATATATATATAGAGAGAGAGTGAAAAAACATGTAAAATGTACCCACCATGCTGAACAGCTAGATTTGTATTAGTCAACTTCTTTTTAGCTGGACTTTCTCCTGGTGTTCCCCCACTGTCAGTGTCATCACTTTCTGGGTCAAGGCCACCATTTAACCAAGGCCCTGACAAGGAAGGGTTAGAATGCTGGTTGGAAGGTAAAGGTGAAGGAGTCCTACTGACGCTGTCGGGCAACAAAGCTTGTCTCTCACTTGCCTCACTGTCCAGTAGGATACTGTCACTGCTGCCTTCTCCAGCTCCCAGGCTATACTTTCTATTGGGGGGTGTTCCAGTCTTCAGGATCGACTCTGTCTTAGGAGACTGGTTCAGCTGGGAATCTGACCTGGCATTTAGAAGAGGCTGAGCCCTTCTGCCCACTGGGCTGGCCTGGAATGTGACCAGCGAAATTGGAGATGGGGGTTTGTATTTAAAGGAGTTTTGAGTATAGACACCTCCTTCATCAGTGTTGAGTCCTCTGAAAGATGTGATTTCTTCTTCAAAAACACTGCTGGCAGCTGCCAACCTGGCAATTTGAGATGTGCTTAGTGTTTCTTCTTTAGGAGCTATACTTCTATCTCCCTGGATACACAAATGAAACATGTGTAAAGAACAATGACACAACCACAAGATTACACATCTATACAACATCTTTTTAAACAGATAAAACTAATCAATGAAAAAAACTAATGACATTATAAATAACATCTGTGCACAAATAAAAAACAAAAAAACATGTCATGATCAATTAAACAGAAAGTAGAAAAAAAGAAGTGACACCACAAAAGTTGTCATTACTTGTAGTCCATCGTCCAGTTGGTCACTTTTTCCTTCTTCCTGGTACTTGGGTGGACCTTTGGACAGGTCTATGATTTTATCATCATCCTCTGAGCCCTCTTTATTGGTCTCAGTGCCTACAATTTCTGAAACCAGATCCTCAGGATATGCCCAGGAAGAACGAAGCACTCTGTGTTGATCACTGTATGCTGGTACTAATGTTAAAAGAAACAACAAAGTTTTGACAAGTCTTTATTTTTCGTGTTATGTGCAATATTAGAGGCAAAGGGCAGAGTAGAGAAAAGAGACAAAAGCTACCTGGTGATGGAATTTTTGTAATTTGTTTGTTTTTCTTTGTTATAACTGTTTAGTGGAAACACTTTCCTTATCGCTTATGAGAGAACAAATGCATATAAGTAGGCCTACTCTTTCTGCCAGAGTGGCATCTGGGCATGTGATGGGTTGCCTGAACAAGCCAGGAAAACCAATAACTTAACATCATTTAAAAAACTAATAGAAATGCAGGACTAGACTCAAACCACAGATGAGCGTAGAAGTAATGTATAAGATAAGAAAAGCTACTTTGTTGAGCCTGTTGTAGTTTGTAGTCTTACAAAGGCTTTGTTGGGCAGAATTAAATAACCAACTTAATAAAAATAGTGATATTTAGATACAAGAAAGCATAACTCATTTCTGGGTTTTCTTTTATGATAGAACATAAATCAAAGTCCTGAATGCTTTTAAAAGAGAAAAATTTGTTTAAAAATATATTTATTTATATAAAATAGTGCTCACAAGTTAAGGTTAGGGTAGTGATAAGTCACAATCATAATTGTATTATTACTATTTTCTATTTGATTAACCCTAGCCGAACATCGATATTTTGCATACATATTGTACTTCGTGTTCCATTTTTTGGGTCATACTTTTACATAGAGAAAATATTAGTGTTCCCTTTTTTGGGTCATACCTTTTATACAGACAAACTATTTCTAACACACTTTAGCATTGGAGAATAAGATAAAATCATACAGACAAACTATTTCTAACACACTTTAGCATTGGAGAATAAGATAAAATCATACATCTTATTAACTTTAAGCACATAAAATGTCATTTAATGATGAAAAATCTCAAAATAAAAGATTAAAACAGAAATAACATCAAAGATATCTTTCTTTGAGCCTTCATAGTCATCATGGTTTAATAAAAATCATTATAAGATTTTATTTTAAACCTACAGTATATTATAGCTAAGTCATTAGTGTTTAGAAAAAGTGTTGCATTTGAATAGAAATCTGTCTCTCCTATTAGGCCTACTCACGATTGATATAATGTATGCAATGATTTTTTACTGTATAATAAAATAATGTGGTCATTAATTATATAATTGATAAAATGGTGAATATTTAAGTACTACATAAACTAATAATAACAGACTGCTAAGAAAGAAAAAAAAGACTTACCATCAGGATCTGAAGTATTTTTGCCTATTGTTCTTTCTACTATCTGCTTGTTCTTGTCCACAACAATGTGGTAGTAGCCTTCAAGCATGAGAACAAAGTTTTGAGCATCCACTGTTAACAGACCTAGACCAATTGTCTACCAAATACAAACATTGTAGTGTTTAAATCCACAGTAAATCATGTACTTGTTACAGAACTAGTAGATCTTTTCCTTTTTCATAGTAAGACAAATCTTGTACATAATGCTATCTTTTTATCATATCCAAATATTATAACTATAATAAACAAGATTTGAAAATATTTTAACAAATAAACTTTTTTTTTTTACTTTTTGAAATTGCTAAAAAATGTAGGCCTGTATGACGGTTAAAAAAAAGGTTAAAAAGAAATAAAATCTTAATAAATTTGTAGCAATAATAGACATAGCAATTCTCTTCTTACATTGACTTGTCCAGCAATGTTCACTCTGATATCAACACACTGCATATTCTCCCCTTCCTTCGTGACTTTGATTTGCTCAATCTGAGAGAAATCTGCCAACTGTGTCAACTGATCAAAAGAAAAATCAAAATATCCTTTGTTACTTAAGAACAATCAAACAACAAACAATATGGAAAATAAACATTATGTCAATGTGGTTTCATACATTATATACATTGTTGGGTCTTAATTTTTATACTAATAGCAAAATGTGTAATAAATGTATGAAAAAATCTAGAAAAAAAGCTCTTATATGCATTACATGTCATATGTTCAATAGAATTTGTTCTCATGATGTTTCATCATAATACATTCCATCAATATGAAATAGAGTCATTGTGCTCCAGGTAAATATTTATCAGAACGTAAATTCCTTCTTAATTAAAAAGATAAGTCGCCTAACCCAAATAAAATGAAAAAGTAGATATTGACTGGGTTATATACAACAATGAAAAATAATAATTTTCAGCAATAATTTGAAGTGTTTGTAGTTGGTTTAACCAATTATTTCTATTACAAAACACACTCACAAGATAAAAAAAACACACAAGTGATTAGTCCACTTTCAAAGTGAGCTAAGTCCACACAAAATGATATGACAGAATTTGACTTTTTTAGCATCTTTTGCAAGGCAATGCATATTTTCTACCAATTATAGAAGAGTACTGAGAACATTTTGAAGGTTGGTTAATAAGATCAGCATAAAAAATATACACATATTTTGGAAGACATTGGGGATAACTCTTTTTTTTTTAAAGTGATGTAGTACCTTTTGAAAGTGGAATACTCGACAATAGTTCATTTAGTAAAAAAAAACAACAACAAACTTACAGTATAAGATTTTATGTTGGTGACTACACTGACTCCAGCCTTTGGTCCAACTAGCACCATAGCTTCAGATTTTTGATCCTAAAATAAGATGCATATATTGAAATCACTAGTTAAATTTAAAACTTTAGCATGGTATACAGTTCCTTAATGGAACATAATATAAATACATAGATAAGTCTAGGCAGATTGTGACGATGAGAGATAAAAGAATGGCTTGGCCAAAGAAAAAAAAATATTAGAGGGAGTTAAAGAAACGTCAGAATCTATGTAAGAACATCTTTGCTCAGATCTGGCTAGTAAAAATGGCAACTTGACTTCAAGATAAAGAAAGTACCTAATGCTGTATTTTACAAGGTTGGTTACTTCTTTAATTCTAATAATGTACACATCTGTATCTTCATCTTGTAATGAGGCTTAATACTACTTATTGCTACTTATTGCTATTTAATGGTACTTATTCCTTATAGTAAATTATAGCATGCTGTCTTGGACATTATCATGTTAAGATATTTACAGCTATTTGTCATATATTTGTACTAACAACTTAACATCATTCAAAACCCTATTCAAAATTCAAGACTGCACCCAAATTATTGATACGCATAAAACACAATAATCGTATGTAAAAAAGTAGCGTCTGTAACTTATAAGATAACAGTTAAGCCTGATTAAACATTAAAACATTTATATCTAGCTGAACTATTTACATCTCTAGAGAATCATCTGCTTGAACTGGCTTGTTAAAGCTAGTCTAAACTACTAAAGTTACAAGATGAAAAGTCAACTGACCAGAAGTGTGACCATAAACACACGAGAACCAAAAGTCTTCAACTCAGATACAATCTTCATGTAATGGAGCTTGGCTTGCAGAGCGGTCAAGTGTTTCTGCCCAGGAGCTGTCAAGCTTTGGTTCATCTTCATGTACTGGGACAACATTTTACGCAGATCTCTGTTTTTCATACTCTCCATCAGACTATGAGCTACAAACCTTTCCAGACCTGTAGCCTTTCTGAATAACAGAGCATACACATTAAAACAGTGTGGATATAAGAAATAAACAAATAGACATACATAGTAAGTCTTATAAATATCTATTAAAAATATGAACAGTTTAATATTACCTAAATGCAATAGGTTTAAAAAAATATTATGCTCCACATTGAATTTGATTCATAATTTAACAATTTTAACAGACTAAATTTTTGACTTGTATTGGAAATAAAGAATTATTGTACAAAAAAGTTCAAATATTACGGTAATTTAAACAAAAATATTTAACTAACACAAAATGCTATAATTTGTTCATACTATATTTCTGGATTATATTTATATAAACCAATGTTGTCCAATATTTATGCTAAATGTAAATATTATAAAAGTCAATGTTCTTAAAATGATACAAAGCCATAAATAAGGGACATAATGCAGAATTGCTTTCCCCTTTTCTCTCCATATTTTAAACTTGTTTTGCATCAGCACCACAAAAAGATAGATTTTTTTTGGTTTCAAATCACATAAAATAATTAAATCATGTTCACTCAATCATGTTAAATGAAACCAACAGCCTGTTCATAAGCCTCATTATAAAAATGATTTTTAACACCAAGATATATGCTTATTCATACACAATTTTTTAAAGTGCTAATTGCATTATTTTCTTTTTTTTTTTTAAATGTCTTTTATAAATTGTATTCAGTTGGGCTTAAATTAAACAAGATCAGTGCATGACAGCAGATTTTACTACTGGGTATTTACAATATATTATTGTAAGGTAAACCTTTTTGTTGGTGAGGAGGATGCATTTTACATGAGATGAAAGATGTGGACTTACTCTATTGCTTTGATGGAAATTTTCCCCACCATATTGTTGCTAGCAGCATGTTGCTGGATGTGTAGGGCGGCCAGCCTTAGAGCTGTGTCATACTTCATATCTGTGGTCAGTCTTTCATGGACAACATCATTACAGCACTAGAGATGAGAGGGGGGAGATAACACAGCAGGTCAGAATACATACAGTGTAAATAGAGTTCTCTCCCAAATCAATCAAAGGCAAACTCCTGGGACAGCATTCAAAAATTATTCAGACAGTTTTTCATTTCAGACCTGAGCCATCCTTCATAAGCTAAGGGAATATAACTAACCCAGATTGAACAGATAAACAAATAGGCTTAATGTTATAAGAAGCAAAGTCAAATCTAATGTAAACCCAATTGTTTTTAATAATGTCTAATCTAATGTCGGTCCCTTTAACAGTATAGTTAAATCTAACCACACTAACAAAAACTTTAGTAGATAACCAATTGTAAAGTACCCTTTGCACCAAACTGATCATAGGGCTGGTGAATCAGCGTTCACCAGGTTCTGTGTCCACTGCATAATAGGGGATGTGTGGCCAGCACAATGCCCAGCCGCTTATACTTTACCCCAACTAATGTCAGGTACCCATCAGATCTGGGTAGACTCAGAGACACCCTCAAGACCAGGGAAAAATCTTAGCCTCCACAGGATTCAAACCCAGAACCTACAAATCACCAGTCGAACACACTGCCGCTCAGCCACCTTGCCCCATACCATACATGTATCCCATTCAGACCTATTTGATCAATAGGGTAAGTTAAGCAGCATTCACAGGCTTCTGTGGTCATGGCATACTAAGGGATATGTGGCCAGGAGAATGCCAGGCTGCTTTACTTATCACCAACTACTGTAAAACGCACGTACCTGCATATAAAAGTATTCAAAGGCCACTGGGTCTTCTTTCAGCAGATCATAGGCATCAAGGGGAACAAAGGCAACACGAAACAAACATCGAAAATGGCAAATTTCTGGCCTGGCAGCAATCTAGTCATTGAACAATTTTGTCAATTTATATAATGGTGGAACAATTTCTAAAATTGTAAAATGATGGAACAATTTTATTTAAATTGTATTGTGATAGAACATTTTTTGAAATGAAATAAAGATAGAACAATTTTGATAATTATATAGTGATAGAATACTTCTTTGATATTTAATAAGTGCTAAACAATTTTAAAAATACTATAGTTAAGGATAAATTAGGGAATGGTATGGATCTCACTTTATAAAGCTAGAAGACCTAGTACATCCTAATTGGATCAGTAAGCAATAATAGTTATTTAAACATTAATACTATTTTTTGCTCCCAAACATGTTCATATTTCAAGTCTCTTTTTGTTGGTGCCCTAAACCAGGGGTTGGTAACCAGACATGGCACCCAGAGCCGTTTTCAATGGCACTGGAAGGCTACCAAAAAGGCAAAAAGTCTCTTCTACAAGAAATTGATTGCTAAAGCAGGAGACTTATAGGATGTTGGCACACTGGATGAATTAGAAATCCTACTTTGGCACACTATTATCAAAAGGTTCCAGACCCCTGCCTTAAACTATCTCTAGCTTGCCTTGATTCTCTTAGGTTAAAAAATTTTGCTCTTTGTTGATGTCCATTATATTCCTTATAGGCCTAGTAGCCTACTTTAGCATAAGCTTCTTAGATTAACATTACAACCAGTGTATTTGGGAAGCCTGTAAAAATGTCAATTTTCTATCGACAACTAGAATGTGACTAATTAGCTGTCATACTCACATCATCTAAAGTCTCTTGTTCATCCAACAAAATCATTTGCCCAGGGACATTGTTTTTCATATTCTGTAACATCAGGCAGAAGTGGTGAGTACTGCTGATGTTAAGTTTACTTTGGAGAGAGCAAACTACATCCTGAAAATATAATGCAGTAAAAAAATTAGCACCCACAAACAAATTGTAATGCAAAAAAAAACAACAACAACTTATAAAATATTTCAACTAATGAGATAAAAATAACTATTTTATATATCTTATCTTATACATTACAGACACTCCTTCTATAAAGAAGATTATTGCGTCATATGCTCATCCGTTGTCCGAGCCTAGTCTTGCATTTCCTGGTTTGTTCAGGCTAACCATTCTTTGCCCGAATGCCACTCGGGAAGAAAGAGTTTCTATATGCATTTGTTCTCGCATAAGGGACAAGGAAAGTGTTTTTGTCTTTATGTTTATCTAAGCTTTGCAACAGGTTGTTATTGGGTTGTATTTCTAAATTAGAGTTTAATGCCTTATGTATTATTACTACTTTACTCTTTGCCCTTCTAGTGTTTCTAGGTTTAGTGATTTGACTAATGGTGTTACTCTTGTTAATTGGGAATATAATTCCTATTCATAGACTAACTTTACAGTATGCCAAACAGGCATATATATTTTAACTATCAGAGGTAGAAATGTTAAATTCATTTACATAAATTTTATAGACTCAAACCATTATATAAGTCTCTATATAAATATAATTTTAAAAAAGTAAAATACTAGTTTATTTTCATATAACAGACAAGTGGATCGGTGATATCCTATACCATTATTGTATCTAAAGCTAGTTGATATGACTGGACGGATAAGTAGGCATATAGCGCGACTGTGATAGATTTGTATATAGATGATATAACCAAGCCATAAAGACTATAGGCTACAGAATTAAATACGTTTTATTTTTGTTGTTTTAATTTATGTTGTTATTTTGTCCTTAAGGATGTATCAAGATTCTTTTTTAAAAAAGGAAACTTCTAAGATTTAAAAAAAAAAGTATAAAGAGCTTTATGTAATATGAACTAGAACCAAGACTTGCTCCTATAGTTGTTTTTTTTTCTTACAAACAATCATTCACAGTTGTTGAATATCTTCTGCTTGATTCAAAGCGATTCAATTCAATGCAATAACAGAAAATGAAAATTATGTATTTTGAAATATTTACATATGGTAAAACTAATCTTATTACAAATGTTATTTTTCCTTAACTTTGAATTCGTTTGGGGAAAATGTTGATGTGGAAAGGGAAAGGGGAGGGGGGGGGGGCTTACATGGGGATATAGGGTACGCAACTCCATCTCTTTCACAAGAAAACTTTATTTGATTAACGCCGGTTCATTACCTCCCTTGTTCGATCAATTACGAAACTAGAAGATTTTGACGTGAGTCTATCGAGAGATACTCTAGCTGCTGTTGTTAGCGTCCGAAAGTCGCCCCCCCCCCCCCCCCCCCGCCAACAAACGCACCATCTTGACATCCCCTCTACTTCCGGGCTACTAATGTGTGGCAGAAACACCAGGCCAGACAGTGAGCCTGGAATCTGGAACTCTTTATATTATCCCAGTTTTGGGGTCAGATCTTTTTTTTGTTTGTCTCTAGCGTGATACGTTGTGACAAGGTGACAGAAGGAACGAAGAAAACCCTTTAGTCTGACAGCAACAGTGCTGGAGAGAAAGTGGCATGGGAACCACGTACCCAGGGCCGGCTCTAGGGATTTTGGCGCCCTAGGCGAAAACAAATTCTGCGCCCTCATTAAAGTGCCTTCGACGGGGTCTGCCGGGTATGGAAGTTCGAAAATGTGTTTTGGTTAATAATTATTGTTATAGCCCAACAAAGAATTTTATTTTAAAACCTTTGATGGATGACTGTGAAATGTAAATAAAACAGTTGAATGAAAAGTAACATATATAGATTATAATTAGATTAGATTTATAATTAGAAATCTAAATTATTATTAGAAAATGTACATAACACACAGTTTTACATTATATATATGGGTTTATAGGTTTTATACCTACATTGTGTACAGTTCTCTTAATAACAAACTGAAACTCACAGTTAGATTATATATATTTTTTTTCTGTTTTTATAACACTTCAAAAAATACACGAAGAATACTTGCTATTGTTTGATATTGGATTATTGTTTTCTTACCTACGGTCCAAAAGTCACTTTTAAATACTGAATACCAGTATTTATACTCAAGACTAAAACCCTAATGGTACTTTCCGTCCTTTCAACTTAGAAAATTCTTGTATGACGGCTTTTGAGTCTAACTGTCTTGCTGTCTCACTTTCAATAGAAATTGTCGCCAGACCCACAAGTTTCTCCTGACACATTGTACTACGCAGATAGATTTTAATAAGCTTAAATTTTGAAAAAACTTCGTTCAGCACTAGCTACGGAAAGTGGCAACGTAAGCAAAATACGAAGGGCTACACAAATGATAAGAAATCCGTTTTCAAGATTCTGTTGGTAAATGTAGTTTAGGATTTCTTCATGGTTTGATACTGAGTTATGGAGATGATGAAAAATTGCTCTAAGTTCAGAACACGGTCGTACAGCAGCAATGTCAGATTCATTCAAACCTTCACCTTTTTCAATTGTTAATGTTTTTTCCAAGTTTTCGCACATCGACTTAACCTCTGATGTAGTCTTGTTTTTAAGGTCAGGAATGTTGTACAAAAAAATCCAAAGACACCAGATACTTGAATTAACTGGGGAAAACTGTATAAGCAGCTGTGTCTAAAGCAGCAACATAAAAGTGGATCTTGAAACTTTCTGAGGGGTATCCTGCTATATTTACTGATTCATCTGTTGATTCGCAATCAACCATGTTCTTCTTTTTTTTCAAGTCGGACCTTCTCTTTCTCAAATACTGGTTCTATTCCATGCAACTTCTTATGCTACTTCATTAGCATCAACCATAACTCTATTGAACTCTAAATCACTTCTAGCTGTAACCAAAAACTCTTCGTTTGTTTTCAGGTGACTTACTGCTCTCTGGAGACTCGAATTCTTTTCTTGCAGTGTCTTACTAGTTATGTTTACTTGAAACAAAATGTGGTGCCATGTGACAAATGCAACAATAAACTTGAAGTCTGATATATTTTAAAGTAACCCAAGTGCTTCTACCTTTGCAATACTGCCACTAGATTCAATTAGTGTCTTCAGAAATCTCGTCAAAAGCATCACAAACATGAGATGGCTGGTATCGTAGAGGTGTTAGTGCATCAATTCGACTGTTCCATCTTGTGCCACTTAGGGTCACTTAGGGGATTTAATGTACTCGTTTTTGTTTGAAAATGCACAAAATCAACAACTGCACTGTCAATGCAAACAACTTAGCGCCCTCACGCCTTACGATTCACGAACTGACTTGAAGGCCACGTCACTTCACTATGATATTCCGCCGCGCATCGCATCCAGGGTGTGGCCGGGGGAAGTGAGGGGTTGACTTTTTGCACTCCGCTATGCACAGCGAGGTTGCCAAACTAATTAGGCTACTGTTAGGGCATACTTTTCTATTTTCTAAGACATCATACCCTTCGCCTTTCATTACCTAGTAATTCCTTTGCCTATGTTAGTAGCGCGCAGAAGCACTAAACTTTAATATAGTTTATATTTTTAAATCCCCAAATTAAAAAAAATCCTCCATTTTGAGCCCCCCCAAAATTTTGCGCCCTAGGCAGCTGCCTAGTTCGCCTATATGGATGAGCCGGCCCTGCACGTACCTACCACAAGTATATGACCTCACGACTGAAGGCTTTCAAATAAATATTTCCTTACAGAAATAAAAATTTCCACGAGCCACGAAATAAAAATAACATTACCGGCGAAACAAATATGAAACAAACTAACCAACGTTAGTTAAGACTTAATACATAGTTATAGCCTATTTCTGTTTGTAACATTTGGTTTCATAAAAAGACATTTTTGACTAACAAGTCAACACAACTGTTCGCTACTTTCAATACCAGAAGCCTGACAGCAACAATTCTTATGCATGTGTCAGGGTAAGGGCGATTAGAAACAATTTAAAAAAACAAAAACTAAATAGGCCTACCGAAAGAAACGTTCTCACTTCAGTTTTATTGTAAATTGTCTTTTTTTTTCTTACTCTCTTATCAAAACACATTGTAGTCATTCGTTTTATCCGTCATTTTTAGTATAACAATAACATTGAACTAAACGATTACTTAGCAATAGCTAGACCAGGTGTGGGGAAATCACCTCCCGCGGGCCGGATAAGACCGCCACTGTAATTATATATATTGCACCGGCTCGCTAGTGCCTAGATACGTTTTTGTCTCAAGTATAAAAAGTAATAAATGTAAAATAAACTGATATCTCCTGACTCCTGCCAGATTCAAATCTTTAAACAATGTTAAGAATCAATACAAGCAGCAGCTTAGAGACACATTTGAACAAACCGATGAATGACTGCAGTCGACTACATCAGTCTCAATGAGTAGGATTAACATTAATGTTAATGCAATTCATGATATGTGCACATTTTCAATCCGGCCTATTCATGTTATAATACAATTTTGACATTCTGGTGAATTGTTCACTTTATAACTAGCCGGGTGTAATTTTATAATCAGCTAAACATGTACATTCAAACCAGTGAAAGCAGTCACGCTTGAGTCACCGCTTGACAATAGTTACATCTTCGTAAGTATCTAGCTCAGTAGCCATGTCCAGTGTGACAACCCGGCCTACTAAGGTAACCCATCCCTGAGTTAGACTATACTAGAGCAGGGGTCGGCAACCTTTTGCTAACAGTGTGCCACACTAGGATTTCTAAATCATTCAGCGTGCCAACAGCCTAAAATGAATCGTTACAAAGTTTTATATTGAATACAAAATTAACGTGTTCGCGATTATCATCTGCTTTATTTGCATTTATATCAAATACAATATTTTATTCATATTAAAAAATGTATGATAATTATTGTCTTAACATTATCTTTTGTTAGTCAAGATGAGGATCTATCACCTGCTAAAATTAATTATTATTTTGAACTCAGTAGTTTAACTGAGGTTACCTTTACAATTTTTAATCTAAACGTTTCGTTATAGTGATATAGTTAAGTGGAATATATACGTAGTAATCCTACAAATTGAGTTGTTAATATAATGTTTAAAAGTATACATAATACATATAGCCTACATTCGTTGGTCATATAATATTTATAATTTAATTTTCAAATACCTTTTACAGTTTGATTATTTCAAACTTATAAATTGTAAGCCATTTATTTTATTATAAAAGAAAAAAAAAGAAACATGAAAAATATTAGCTCAAATAAAACGGGCTAATTATCTCCCTTCAATTAAAAAACTTCCACATTTGATTCCATAGTGATGCCAAAAAAAATATGTTTTGTAATATAAAAAATATTACTGACTAATTATTATTTCTTTAGCCTATATAATCCAACATTATGGTATTTATTACAAGATTTTATTATTAGATGATTAAAATAATTTACGTTAGTTGTAAATAAACATTCCCTGCATTAATTGTTTGTCCATTTAAGGAGTTTATATTTTAAACATAAATAATTACAAAATTACATAATTTAGTGCAATTAAAAAAGTATCTTATATTTATCAAATTACTAATACAAATAAATTTGTTTTAGAATTAAAAGAATTTTGTTAATTAAAGATGTTGAGCATAAAAACTCTATTGTAATTAGTCTGTATGAATTAATGAGCGGTCAATTGTAAGGGACCTCTTTGTATGTTTAAAACAGCTTTCATGTGCGATAAAATCTGTCGACAAGAATAAGTTGAACCAAAAGCTGAAAGTAAAAGAGTGAATGCCTGGCAGTTGAGTAAAGCAGAAGACTTTCCTAAGCAGCTTCCTTCCAGATTTTTTCCGCAAATGGGCACATTTATTTGGGTGTCCATTTTAAAAATGTTTAAAATTCAACCTGTTGCATTTTAAAATTACCAATATTCCTCCACTTAAAAATGATATACTTCTAAGAAGGTTGTAGTAATATCAAACCAGTTAGGCTTGATGTGGTATAAAAAAATGAGTCCATCAATTTAAAAGTCTTGCCTTAGATTAGAAATTTCGTTTGAGTGCTTTGAAGTACTACTTAAAAAATATATATCCTTATATATGCCTTACTATAGGCATGTGCATCACGGCAAGATATGTCCAGTTTCAATGCAAATCCATTCCAGTGGTGCTTGCAAATGCAACTCACTGAAATGTGTCGCTATGTCATTCAGGAAAATCGGCTTCAACAGTCAGTTTTCCTAATTTAAAACCGGAAAATGTTTTTTTAATCAATAGAATACACCTCTTTGAGGACTCTAGCGTGCCCTTGAAAATCGCTCTGCGTGCCAATTTTGGACGCATGCCTTAGATTGCCGCCCCCCTGTACTAGAGTATTCATCGCTTCTTTCCGGACATCCTGTACGTAAAGACACCTAAAGTAAACTAGTAAAGAACTGTATACAAGTGAATATTGACACCTAACAGCTGTAAAAATCAGTCAATACAGCATATTAAATATATTAAATTAAAGGCCCATACATTCTAAAGACATTAACCTTATAACGTAAGTGATAAAAATAACAACAACTCAGAGATAGAAACCAAACACTTTTCCATGGAATACAAGATTCAATTCATTCATACAAGTTCTATTTCTTCTCGGATGGCTTTGGGGTATTGATTGGATAGCTTAAACCAGTCACGAAAACCAACATTTTAAAAACATTTAAAAACCTACAAATAAGGAAGGAGGTTGTTTCATTTTTTTTTACAGGAAGGAGAATAATTAGTTAATAACTCTAAAGACAATTATATAAAGTTAACAGATTTTGTTTAAATATTGCATTTGCATTCACTTTATTATACTAGTACCTTTTAAAATAATGACAATACATTTTTTATTAATTTATTATTCTAGTAATTTATGGCCATTTTGCCCTGTTCTAAATTTGTGCTAGTTTTGGCTCACCATATTATAAATGATCATGCTACGCTAGTGACTGTCCTATGTAAGTGATGTGTTTAGTATTTGTTTGTTGTAGTTTTAGAATTTTGTTCATTTTTTCTGGATTTCTTCAGAAAAACCATTATCTAAAACTTAGAATCATTCAATTAATCTAATTTTAATTTGTATTCAATGATATACATGTATAACATATATCTTCTAAGTAGATTAAGATTCTTCTTCTACTTACGAGGCTGCAGATCCAATGGCTCTCTCGCAGTCAATGCCAGACAAACAAATTTATATATTTTAAGATGAAATTGTCCACGTGCACATAATTGGACATTAGACCCCCCCCCCCACCACTCCCCAACACACACTTTGCACTATTTGTCCAACCTGTACTTTGGGTATCCTGGTGCGCCACTGCATCTGGAAGCTTTAGATTTCGTGCTACTTCTTTTTCTTATTCGCGCAACCCAAGCCATCCCTTTCAAAAATGTACAAGACAAGTAGCCTGGCTCATCAACCGTCTTATTACTTTTGGAAATTCAACAACCGAAATTCAAAGATCGATTTTAACGAATTCAGACGGAACATTTTGACTGCTTATACACACGAAATCTTCTAGATTGTCCACAGCCTATTTCAATATTTATACATATTATATTTCTAGCCGCCCAGAGAGGAAAACAATGTGCATAAGTACTAACCTTTACAGTTGTTTTACTGTCATATTTGAATGACTTGGTCTGGCCATTTTCCAAGAACACCTTCAAGACGTTTGGCATAAAGGGGGCGTAACTTTCCTGTGGCGACTGATTCTGAAGAAAAAAATACAATGAGATTGAAAGCCTAGAAAAATGAATTAAAATATACAACAATATAAAAAGGTAATAATTTATAGAAGAAAGCTTTTATATGATATTTATACCGTCCTTTTAATTAAAGAAGTATACCGTATTTCCAAACATGGGTATATAAAATTATAATAATATAGATACTTGAATAAAAACACACACTGTGGTCCTAGATCTATCGATCATTAAGAAAATGCTATAGAAAAATTAGAGATTTCTAGCCGGTAGAAGAATTTAGAGACGAACAAACAAATGCTCTAGTGATAGTGATGTCTTAATGCCATCTTATAAAATAAAGTATTGAACATTATAAGAGCGTCTGGCAGCACAATATGACAAGCTAGACCCCCCCCCCAACACACACCCCCATTTCTCCCGGCTCAATTTCCATAATTTTTTTTCTCTCCAATACACACTGTATTGATGCTATAATACAAGACAGAGTTGCCATTTTATTTCCAGAATAAATATTGACATTGGATCGCCTCACTATAACACAATTACCTTTAAAGGTCTATTTTAAGAAACACATTGCCTCAGAGATGTAAACATCGTTGTTGTGGTGTTTTTGTTAGTTTTTTTTTTACAAACATTCATTTGTTACAGTTGAATAGCTTTTATTGGTTTCAAAGCTAAAAAAAATCGCAATGCAATTAAAAAGAAGAACACAAATAGCTCAAACTGTGAGTACGTAGTTCAGCCACGCATATAGGCCAACGTATATTCTGTTAGCAAAATATCTCAGTTTTGAAAAACTACCAGTTGGTATCATAATGGTATTTATGCCATGCCTATAGGCCAACGTATCTTCTGTTATCAAAATATTATTAGTTATGAAAAACTATCTGTTGGTACCAGATTGATATTTTAACATTCTGTGTAATAGGTTTTGGTTCAATAACGGTTATTTAAAAAACAAACAACACGTTTGTAGCATGAGTGTTAGTTTAAAGGCGACTGCAATTTACTTTGTTAGTATATGTTTCAAGAAATTCGGACATACTTTCTAGTCAGACGTATACATACACGCACAATGCCTGGTAATGTGGTGGACAGTGGACATGTCGCCTTTCCCATGGTTATTCGATGTATCAACACAGTATCTGGATTGTTTGTATTGTGTACCATTGCATCCCATGACCATACTCTATTTTAGCCCCTTTCCAGACCAGTTGCAAGCACAAACATACGTAAATATTTACTCCCCTTGAGAATATAGCAACACTACAGAGCGCCCGTTCACAAAATATTGACCGCCATCATAATGAAAATAAAGAAAAGATAATAAATAAAGAAAAGAACATGGAAAGTTGGAACCTTACCAAAATAAAATCGAATTGAATGCATTGAGTAACAACGAACTACTCTCTCAAATGATGATTTCCTTACTGTCTCTACAAACCTATTCCTGGGCCAAAAATTGGCTTTTGGTTAGTCTGATAGCATTACTGAAATAGTTTCATTTTTTTTTACCAGTATATAAATGGCTTGTTATATCCTCTTGGGGTTTTCCAAAACTCCATGATAACTAAGTATGGCTACTCTTAGAAAGTGAATTACATTTTAGTTGTACTTGGTCTATTGATACTCTCACTACGACCCACAAGACCAAGTTAATAATTAAGTCATCTCCTACTATACTGATACAAAGAAAGGCTTTTAGCCATATTCTAAAGTACATTGTAAACACAAATAAGTCTATTATGAAAATAACTAAATTCGTAGAAAATATAGTTTAAGAATAACATTTTTTAGGTATTTTTTTTTAGAATTTTTTTTTCCTAAACATATTTTGTTTATGGCGCATCCTATGTCCATTTCAACCAGCCAGAATTGAGTGGTAAGCTTAGTTAATTCTAGTAGCCGCTAGGGATAAAGTTAGTGCTACAAGAAGAGATTTAGGGTTTAGCAATGTATACAACTGACATTAAGAGTTTGTAATCAATAAACACGTGCTTTATTGTAATGTGTAGTTTATTCGAGACAGTATAGGGAGCTATATTGTAACAAAAATATTAAACCTTCTAAAAATAAATTGAAATAAAACGCCAATTAAAAATATATTTGTTTGAACATAAATTCCAACATGTGTAATCCCTATACCATTTCACGATACAATGTTACAGTGTACAATTTTGAAAGAAAATTTCTCTAGTCTCTTTCTGAAGGAAACAGGCATTTTCCCACACATATTGACAACATAAACAAACTCCGAAATAATCATTTCTAATGTTATCTTTTCAAATCAAACGGTTTAGCTGTCAGATGTAACTTCTATAGTGGAGCATTATGCTTTTGGATTTAAGTTTAATCTGTTGGTATTCTACATGAGACACTGTGGTCCAACGCGCTCCATTTGCGAATTAAAGGTCGAATCCAGGTAAAACAAACACCTGGTATTTTACCCGAGTCTGGATGGTGTCCCTAGATTACTTCTATACCCATGGGCTTCCATGGAATCCACAAGTACGCTTGCATCAAGAGCAAACCGGTGGGCTACTGCATGGGGTACAGCCCCTGATGCGCGTCTAGGGTCTCATTGGACCGCCGAGAGGCTCCGAGCCTCGATGGGGAGGAAGCAGTGTGCGCAGAGTTTCCACCCCAAGCCTGCCCTGGTGCCTGGACAGTGAATACCCATACTTATAGTATGGGATTTGTGCTACCGGGAGACAGTACAGGTATTTGGGCGAGCCACCACGATAATAACGATGATTTTCCGAGGGGGATTCCGCAGTGGGGAAAAGTAATGTAATGCTTGTAGCTGGCGCCGGTACAGAACCTTTGGTTTTACAGTCTTCACAAGATTTTATGTTTTTGTATTATAAATAATAATGACATTCTATTTGTTACATATAACATGTTTTTTATAAAAAAATATTCTACTTTCTACTTGTTTTGTATGCTTTGTATGTATCTGTTAGAGAAAATAGTTCTGATACTATTCTCTAATGTTTAGTCTGGTGTTGGAATTGCGCCCATTTTTTATTGTCATTTTTTTTATTGATATAGTAAATATAATAATGTCTCATTTTGTCTCGGGAGACAATGGATGCGCCAGTTTGTTCACTTTGGAAGTTTTGTTTTTTTATTTTGGCTACTTATTGCAGAGTCCGCTATGGCTGAAGCAGCCAATTATTGAGTGGCAGTCTCTGGTGCCTTACTAATTAACTATTATTTTAGTATTATCTCAGATACATTTCCTGTTATTAACGGAAAAGTGGGATTATCCGTCAATGGTAATTGTACATCGTACCATGGTCTAAGTCGATGGTGGCAGCAGGACATGATAGCTGTTGTACATTAACTACTACTTTCACAGTCTCTGTAACTTTGATGTATACAAATGTACAACCTTTAACTAATGTCTTGTTTATGTGTGATTTTTCAGCTGTCAGCTCTGTATGCTTCAGAGTCTAAGTTAAGAGCTGGCGATTATCTATAACTTCTTCTCTGTTGTTGATTTTAGTTTGGCCATGTTGTGAATCGATTTTTGTGTGGATACTTCAAGTTATGAAAGATGTTCCCGTAGAATCCTATGGTTGCATTTGACACAGCTTTTCATTTGATGAATGACCGTTGTTCTATTTTCTTGATCTACACAAGTCCCATTTCTCGATTGTTACCGCGTTAGTTGTTTGTTCTAATTGAAATTAATTGTAGCAGTTCTGTTCAAAAACGACTTTATTGGTGTCTATTTTCTCGTTATTGCTTTTCGGTTTCCTTTTTTATTTTCTTGTGTTTTATTTTTTCTGGTACAAATGCGGGAAGTGCTACAGTAACTAGCCGCACATAGTCGTGAATCCTTTAAAAATTATTTTTTATCCATATTCCCTAGCTGATCGAATCTAAACGCTTTCATTAAATCATGCACAATTAGCAAATCCATCATTCTAAAAATTTTAGCTCAAACATTGCTTATCAGTGAATTTCGTTGTGTAAGTTACATATTAAAAAAAGGTAGTCAAAGTAACTATTTGTACCATTTTGATCCTATGACTACTAGTTTACCACTACAAGCTTCACAAGGAAAGTGTGGTAAGCACAATGCTCAGCCATATCTTCTTTCCCCAATGTATGACAGGCATTTTCGACCTGGGTAGACTACGGCCTAGGCCCATGGCCCTTAGATGATCCCTGCTTTAACCAGGATTTGAACCAGAAAACATCGAAACGGTAAACCGGCCAGCTGCCGCTAGATCACCGTGCCTCGAATACCACCGAATACTGTACAGTTTAAATATAACTGTGCACAGATTGGACAAGTTATAAAGCACAAATCAAAGACGGACATCCGATGGCCAGTATTTCTGAGGTTATTCCCCTAGAATCATTAGCCCAATAATATCTGAGCTTCTAGAGTCCAACCTATCTGTTTGACAGCCCATAATGTCTGGGGCGATTTCACCCTTGTTAAATCGCCGGCTATCAACTTGCCAGCCCCACGGAAAGAAGGAAATAAAGAAAAAAAGAAGCCGTTAAAATCTCATCCAAGCCAAACTTTACTTCCTTTCATTGCTGTAGTTAAAAAGAGATGTCTGTTTACCCAGTGTGTCGATGTGTCTGCTTACAAGTGATGTTAACTTTGGGATCTGACATTACAAATAATCAATATAGGATACAGGGTTCACGTTTTATAATATATTATTATCTAATACCTAATGTAGTATAGCTAGAACAAAGTATATATATATATATATATATATATATATATATATATATATATATATATATATATATATTTATATATTTATATATATATATATATATAGGTCGCATAAAACGGATAACATTATACTAATTCTTAGCAGACCCGGTTAGGTTAGCGCTACGTTAAACATGTATGTTTACTTAAGTTATGTCAATAAATAGTAAGCACATGGAAGTTATACTGCTAAACGAGTCTATCAATAGCACATGAAATTTACACTGTTAAACCCCGTTGTGTTTATAAATAGCACTCAAAAGTTAAACTGTTGTCTCAGTTTTAGATAAATACCCCACGAAAGTCAAAATGCTAACCGGGTTATTTTAATAAATAGCACACGAAAACTGATCCATTTGTTGGAAATTGATTACTCAGATGTTAAAAGACTATGGAGTTTTGAAAATTAAATAAAGGTACTCATTTGAAAAAAAAAAACACATCAAAACAACGTAACTGATGAAAGAATAGAAAAATAGGCTGAAGAATTTCTGAGTGGACTGTAGTTTGAATTATTGTGTTTATCTTGTAGGGTTGCTTGGTGAATTCTGTATTTATGATGATCACTATGCCAAAAGGTATCAGTATCAGAAGAAATGTAGTGAAAAGAAATACATTTAGAACAACCATTTTAATTTCTTTTAAAATAATTTTATCTTTGTTAGATGTCGATTCATTTTTTTGTCTAGTATTGTCTTTTCCGATATAAATTTGGATAAAGTAGATAAATAAGTATATATATATATATTTATACATATGTATATAAATAGATATCGATATATTTACATGGATAGATATATATTATTAAATATATATATAGAGAGAAAAAGAGATAGATATAGATAGATATATTTAGATAGATATGCTTTGGTTAGACAGTATAAATATGAATATAGAGCGGATTGTGCCAGAAAAAAAGAAATTATGTATTAACAGAAAACAAAACAAAGAAAAAAGTAGCCCATCGAAAGATATACGGTAAGTCAGGTGTAAGGTTTGATGTACCGTATGAATTTGCCGGAACCGTTTTTTTTAGGTGTTGGATCTTTTTAGAACCGGACATCCGGTTCTGGCCCCGGTTGTGAAAAAAAAGTGAAATTTGTAAGAAAACTTTTTTTAAATGCGTTTACTTTATATCGAAATCTCAATATTTAATCCATTAAAAAATACAAGTAACTAAATTAATATAAATCTAGAGTACTTTTCTTGTGAAAATACCTTCGGTCTTCTTTCAGTACGTTCGTAAAAGAAAAGCGCAAAAAATGTCAAACTTGCATTGTTCAAGGCTAAATTAAATTCCTTAACCTAGATGGCCTCAAAAAATATAAGACAACTTTGGTTTTTATATAGTTTTAAAATGGTTTAAGCCATAGCCAAACTATATATTATATATAATTGTTGCAGTGTTTCGAGGATGAAGAGGCAGGATCATATCTCCCCAATTCTAAGGGATCTCCACTGGAACCCGGTGATAAAGCGAATAAATCACAAAATTTAGTCCCTTACGTAAGAATGTATAAATGGCACTGCTCTTTCCTATCTTCGAGAATTTATATCAAAGTATGAGCCATCAAGGGAACTGCGCTCGTCATCACAGTCACTCCTTAATATTCCCAGTGTGTCTGGACACACACAAAAGTACCTAAAAGTGCGCTCATTTGAATCTATGGCGCCTTCTATATGGAACAGCTTGCCTCAGACACTGAGAAAATCTGAGACAAAAGAGTCTTTTAAAAAGAGTTTAAAGACCTTATTCTCTTTGGCTAGAGGCTGTGTGCCGTACATACTAATACAACTACCACTGCAATTCACCAAGAGAGAGCGCACTGAGCATGCTAAATTTAGCATGGATAGAAGCGCCAGTGGCGTAGCTAGGGAGGGGCGGGGGGGACATATGTCCCCGGGCGCCACGTTAGGGGGCGCCAAAATTAGTATTAAAACACTAATTATTTAATTTTATTTTGATGTAAACTAATGTATCCCAAATACGTTTGCAAGATTGAATTTAGGAGCTCCACAAATATCTTTATTACAAACCAGTTGGCAAGCATGATTTTAGCGCCCCCATTGAGCATTAAGGGGCGCCATTCTACTCATAAACAAATAACACATCCACAATGTAGAATTGCTGATGGCGTTTTTTTTTTAAACAAAGATCAGTTCGGGTTCAAATTATTATTCTTCATATACTGAAAGTGGCATCTGGTTTTAACAATTATACCTGTTGAATAATTTCGAGTCGAATATAGGATTTTACTTGAGTGTAAGAATTGATAATTCTCGTATCTATACCCTTTCAGCAGAGAAGCGGTCTATCGTCAGTAGCAGGTGATTACTGCGTCATGGTTTAAACGCCGACTAGCAAATGGAGAGGAAGTAAATCGCTCGTGGCTATTATATTCACCAATTAATAAAGGTTCTTACTGTTTCTGCTGTCTATTGTTTACATCAGGGATCGACAACCTTTTGTTAACACTGTGCCAAACTAGGATTGCTAAATCATTCAGCGTGCCAACAGCCTAAAAATCAACCTGCTCTATTATATATTTTTTAGTTGTTTTTATATCACAATTAATTTAACTCCTTAGCAAGACCAAGGCCAAAAGCAAAGGAGATTTATAGAGAAAATGATTAAAGCGTCTTATATTTAATACAAACTTAACGAGTTTGTGATTATCATTTTTTTAATTTGCATTGACATTAAATACAATAACTTATTACTAAACTTTCACATTCAATGGTAATTAATGTCTAAACATTATTCTTTGTTAATGAAGACGAGGATCTAACACATGCAAAAATGTATTATATTTTGCTCTCAGTTTAACTGGGAAGTAGTTTAATATTATAAATGAACCGTCACCTATTATCGTTAAGCGGTATAGATAAGTTGTAATCAAACAAATTGGGTAGTTAATGAAATGTTTGAAAATATACATTTACATTCTTCAGTCATATAATACTTATTAGTTTTCAGATTATTTTTTTTTACTGTTTTATCATTTCAAAGTTATAAATTGTAAACCATTTATTGTTTTTAAAAAAAAAAGAAAAAAAAAAAAAAAAGAAAGAAACATATTAGAAATATTAGCTCAAATAAAACGGGTTACTTATCTCCCTTTATTTAAAAACCTGTCAACATTTCAAGACATTTGATTCAATAGTGATGCCAAACCAGTTATAATTCGTAACATAACAAATATTATTGACTAATTATTATTTCTTTATATAAATCCAACATTATGGTATTCATTTCAATATTTTTTTATTTGAGGATTAAAATAGTTTACGTTAAACATTGCCAGCATTAATTGTCTGTCCATTTAAGGAGTTTATATATTAAACATTAATAATTACAGAAATTACATAATATAGTGTCATTAAAAAAGTCTCTCATATTTATTCAATTAATAATACAAATAAATTTGTTTTAGAATTGCTTATATTTATGTTTAATTAAAGAAGATGAGCATAAAAAACTTTTTTAATGTAATTAGTCTGTATCAATTAATGAGTGTATGTGACCTTTTTGTTTGCTTAAAAAAGCTTTCATGTGCGATAAAATCTGTTCACAAGTGTAATTTGAACCAAAAGCTGAAAGTAAAAGAGCGAATGCCTAGCAGTTAAGAATAGCAGGTAACTTTCCTAAGCAGCTTCCTTCCAAATTGTTTCCGCAAATGGGCATATTTGGATGCCCATTTTTTGAATGTTTAAAATTCAACTTTCTGCATTTTAAAATCGCCAATATCCCTCCACTTAAAAAAATATCTACATCTAAAAAGGCTGTAGTAATATCAAACCAGTTAGGATTGATGTGGTATGATAAAATGAGCCCATCAATTTGAAAGTCTTGCCTTTGATTAAAAACTCCGCTTTGAGTGCTTCGATGTACTTGTTAAAAAGCCCAACTATCTATCTAAATATATGCCTTAATATAAGGATGTACATGAAAAATGTTTTGAAATTGATTTCACGGCAAGATATGTCGAGTTTCAATACAAATCCATTCCAGTAGACCTTGCAAATGCAAGTTCAACTCACTTAAATGTGTCGCTGTGTCATTCAGAAACATCGGCTTCAACGGTCAGTTTTCCTCATTCAGAACAGGAAAATGTTAATATTTTTAATCAATACAATAACACCTCTTGGAGGTGCCTCGCGTGCTATTGAAAACTGCTCTGCGTGCCAAGTTTGGCACACGTGCCTTAAGTTGCCGACCCTGGTTTACATCATCAAGTTCAAACTCACGATCTTCATTTGAGTTAACCAATGGTTTCAACAAATGGAGAAGGCGCGAAAAACTAGTCTCATGAAAACAGTCTCGGCCACCGTGTGAAACTGGTGTCCTCTGGAGAACGAGCATTCCCATACGTGGGTCCGTCCGCCTGGAATGCCCTCCCACTACAGCTTCGACAGAGCTGTGCTTTGATACCTTCAGGAGCCGGCGGAAGACCCACCTATTCAAGTAGCAGTTCATTATTTTTCATGTATACATTTTTGTCTTTTATTCGTTGTCTGTCCGAGAAGGGGCGCAGACTTTGTGTCATGTCCCCGGGCGCAGATGGCCCTAGCTACGCCACTAAGAAGCGCTATAAAATTTACCATTATTATTATATGTACGTATATATATATATATATATATAGCTCAACCATTGCTTATCAGTGAATTTCGTTGTGTTAGTTACATGTTAAAAAAAGGTAGTCAAAGTAACTATTTGTACCATTTTGAACCTATATATTTAACTAAACTGTAGAACTAGGCCTAATGTAAAGCTTCAATCTTCCCTAATGCTATTTGTAATAAACGCCCAATCAACAATCCATAAACTTGTCAAGGATGTTTGGCCATCTTTTAGCTTTATATTGAAGTTCAACCAACTATTAACTTGAAATAATAGACTTTAAAATCAACTTTACAGTGGGCGTGCAACCATCGATGAGCTTTACATGCACGTCAATCCATCTATTAACTCATACGTCGACGTCAAGCCGTCTATTTAGCTTTACAAAGCGCTTAGCCATCTGTTAGCCTTGACATGGACGTGCTTTACAGGGCGTCAACCCATCTATTAACTTTACACGGACATCCATCCATCTCTCGACCTTACACCGAACGAAGCCATCTATTCACCTTAATTTGATGTCAGGTCATTAACTTAGCTTTACACGCTACACGCAAATCCCTTGAGATTGCATAATTGTATTCTTTTTTCTTTTCTGCATCTAAAGATTTGGAATGTATAGGGTCTATGCGAGAACCCGATCTGATATAGGCTGAATGGAGAAATTGAGAGATTAAAGTTTAACTCTAGACAACTCGCATTAAAGTAAGAAAAAGAAAATTCCCCCTGCGTGTACACGCCTCTACATTTACCGCTTCAAAGCAACAGGATGAATAAAAAAAACAAGCAAATATAGAAGAAATCTGTAACATTCTTTCAAAAGGCCAATGCAATCCATTATTGATTTTTGCTTTTTTTTTTCAATGATACCGATGCTCAATGCAGAGCGCAGTAAGTATCGATTGGAGCTTGACCCCTTCATGCCCCTGTCTCCCCAACACCGGGTTTTTCTTCTTTTATTTTTTCGTGGAACCTCGCCTTCGACCCTACATAGGGAATGTCAGATGGGTAAGAGACAAGTACCAAATTGAGAAAACATCAGTCATGGGGAAGACGCCTGGGTTTAAAGCAGGGAAAAAGAAAAAATCGAAAGGAAGGAATGGTGAAATGGAAAGACAAGAGATAGAAATGGAGAAAGGAAAAGTGTACGTTTGGCTATAGATCTTAAAATGTATCCACACTTCTAAGTTCTAAGTCATATTGGCAATGAAATGGTGTTTTCCAGTTTGAATACAACACTGTATGTACCAAATGGCTTGCTGCCACACGAAAGCTAAACACTACTTGAATTCTGAAGTTGCTCTATGAAATGACCCTTGAGGGGCGTGATGGGAATGCGGACAGTTGCATTCTTTCGTTTTATAGAAAGAAGGTTTCTGGGCTGATTTGTGTACGTTTACTAAGTTTATGATTTATAACAGAGACTGTACATTAGATTGTCACGGGCTGGTTGGAAAGTATGACCCCAGCTTGAATTTATTAGTAATTCGAACAATTAGTGTTCATTAAACATTTTATAGTCAGTTGTTGTTTTTTCTTCAATAGCTTGTTTTAATTTTTGTACTTGCTTTAAAGAAAGTGAGAGATAGTATGCAAAAAATTCCAATGTAAATATTTATGAAGGCTATTATACTATAGAATAGGAATTAGTGCGGTGTTTAGAATCAATAAAAATACTTGTAACTTGTATGAATTCCAGATGTCTCTGGCTTTCCAATAGGTCTAAACATTAATTTATTTATTTTACTTTAAAGTGGGGCAGTTGCGCAAATTATTATAATCGAACAAATAGAAAATACGAAAGGTAAGTCGATGTAAATAGGAAAGTTAATGTTACATCTTTTCTTGACTAAAGGACTCTGATTTTCTTAAACTTTCTGGTATAATTGGACAACTCTGTCTGTACCCATGGGCCTCAACGTTGGCGAAGTGTAGAAACCACCGATACGCTTGCATAAAGAGCACACCGGTGGGATAACGCATGGGAAACATCCCCTGCTGCGCGTCCGATGTCCCATTGCACTGCCGACAGTCCGCGAGTCTCGTTGGGGAGGAAGCAATATGCACAGCAGCCCGCCTCATCCTCGCCCTAGTGCCTGAATGTCCAGACCCATAGCCCGGAATTCGTGCTACCGGGCGACAGTGCAAGTATACGAGCGAACCACCACGATAATGATTCGGAAGAGAAAAGCTGAGTAGTGCACGTGGCCATACTCAATGTTATGCAACACGCCTCATCAGCGCATTACTCCTTTTTTTAGGCAGTTTTAGATCGGTATAATTGGAGAAATGTCCCATGCGTAATATCTTGTTGGGTTTATGCAAAAATTGTAAGGGCTTCGGACTTAAATATTTACCGGACTCATAAGCCTGGAAGGCCGTGCCTGGAGCAGTAGAACGTTGGATATTTAGTTTTGTCAGAGGAATTGGATTCCATTATACAAAAAATAAATAATTTAAAACAGCAATAAGGACAACACCAACAAAACAATAAATTAATATGTAATTAATATGTACCAAGGAAGATGAATCAACAACCACATTAATACTCTAAAGTACTATTGATTAAAATTGAATTGAAGATCAGACAGACATACCTGTGCTACACTAGCCCCATTCACTAGAATGGCATCAGCAAATCTAACTTTGGATGGATTGTTTTTCAACCTGGCTTTTTTAGCCGCAGTTAAAATTGCTGACTTTCTGTTGGACTGAAAAAAATCGACAATAAAACGATTATGTTAAATTTTGTTATGATCCTAAGCTGGCCGTGAAAGAATTCAAATTTTCATGGTCACAATTGTTTGTTTTTATTTTAAAAAATCACGTCAATAAGAAAATACCTACAATCTTTTTTTTTAAAATAAAAATCTAGCCTTTAACATAACTGAACAAGATCTATCGGTTTATTTTCGGTGTAATTTAGGAAAGGAACTCATACTAAAATGTAGATATACTTCAATGTTTAGCTATTTTTTTAGTGGCGAGTCTGAGACAGAAGTGTCACTCTTTTAGCATTAGATGACCAATGACCAATACTCACATTGTCAGAGTAAGGTTGACAGACCGTCAGCACAATAGACTGACGACATGATCGGACCAGCTCTATGACCTTCTCTCTAGGAGCTCGTCTCACCTCTTCCCCGTTTATCTTAAGGATTAGGTCACCTGGCAAAAGCTTATCCACACTCGGACCACCTGAAAATAATTAAATACTAATAAATACATATTAACATAATAAAAAAAGGTAGAACATTAAAATTCTAATAGAATAAAGCATTGACAAAGTTTTACTACAACCATATAATTTAAGGGATCTTATTCCGTGAGTAGGTAAACATTTTTTGTGTGGACATAGTAGAAGAATTTACAGAAAAAAGAGCTAGACAAGTACAAAGAAGAAAGAAATGTGCCGTTGGCGATTACCCGCTTTATTAAAAAAAATATTCCAGTAAAAGGCAGTATAGGTTAACAGGGTTCCTCGTAAAATAATTACATTCGATTTTTCTTAATATATTATAAGCTATGTTCAAGTGTGCGTGTGTTTGTGTGTGTGTGTGTTTTTTTTGTGTACACATTATTACACATTATTTTCCAATCAACAAGCAAATACGATTCGAGAAATGACAATAATTTTAAAACACCTTCGATTTTGCTATAAGAACATCTTCCCAAAAAGTACTTTCATCTCCCCAAAAAGTACTTTCATCTCCCCAAAAAGTACTTTTAAAATGTGCTGTCAGTCATTCGAATAAAACCAAACCCACGCTACAAATAAATATGCCGTCGTTGATAGTATTACACTTGACTTTCCTAACAGTTACATTTTAGATAACTTTTTTTAAACTTTGATAAAAAGTATTTTTTAAAAATGGCGTATCTTTATTCTTATACAAAAATGTAACGTTCATTCTGTCCCGATAGTTGACTTTATTAGATGATATAGCAAAGTAAAGTACCCAAACTGACCATAGGGCTGGTGAAGTAGCGTTCACCAGTTTCTGTGGCCACGGCTTACTCGGGGATGTGTGGCCAGCACAATGCGCAGCCGCCTTCACTTTACCACAACTAATGTCAAGTACCCATCAGAGCCGGGTAGACTCAGAAACACCCTCGAGTCTAGGGAAAAATCCTAGCCTTCACCAGGATTCGAACCCAGGACTTTCGGTACCCTAGATCAACGCGCTGCTTTTTATATATCATATACTAGTACTAGTATAATAATATTTCCAGAACGAAAAAAAACAACTAGATTTGTAATACATATATCTCAATTATAGAACCTATTACGTTAATATCACGAATTATTATATGTCCAGATAATAGATCGAAGAAAGGATAACAAAGAGAACTGTTTAAATATATGTCAATTGAATTCGGGCAGTGGGTAGAATCCCTTTAATACCCTTATACTCGTATCTGTTTTTTTTTTAATGTATCTAGTCAATAGTTAAATTTTACCAAAATAATGTTCTATTATGTTCTATGTTTACAGTGGATATTTAGACCAAATTGTATACCATAGATCAGATATCATTAAAAATATCTAGATCAAACGGTATAAAATTGGCTATTTCGAATGATGGCTGTCAGTAGATAAAATGGTATCATCATGTGATTAGATTTAATGTCATACACTTGCCATTTATTTCTAACGTCATACAGATAATATTTAGAAGAATTTAAATCAGTAGATAAAATGACATCATTAGATAATTAGATATTTAGATCTCAAATGTCATACAGTTGGCTATTTTGGATCAGCTACAAGTGTAGATATTTAAGTAGATCAAATGTTAGATAGCTTATTAATCAAATGCCATTCACTGAAGCTGGTAGGAAGATATACAAATAAATAGTAAAGTACCCTTCGGACCAAACTGATCATATGGCTAGTGAAAAGGCGTTCACCAGTTTCTGTGGCCACGTCATATGAGGGAATGTGTGGCCAGCACAATGGTCAGCCGCCGTTACTTTACCCCAATTAGTGTCAGGTACCCATCAGAGCTGGTTAGACTCAGGGGCACGATCAAGTCATACCAATGAAGAAGAAATAATAATTATGTTTACAACTACTTTATAAGCCATGGCGGAATTAACATAAGCTGGTTTTTGTTTTTAAAACAATACGCTTACAGCAGTCTGTCTTCACACCCAGACTTCTCCCTCTCAAAGCCCAAGTTAACCAAAGTCAGTCTTTAAGTCTTTGTTGAAATCCAGCCTTTCAGAAAGCTTTCAGACAGGAAGCTGATATCGTGACTCTCCAATGTCCAGTTCTATTAAGGCTGACAACTACCTCATTTTGGTCAGTCTTTTAATTCACCCCCCCCCTTTACCCCCCATCCCCTGGTGAATAGCTTCAAGTGAGAGAACGCCTGAATCTGATCCCACGATAGCCACTAAGTGACCAACTTAATAGTGTCAACGGAGATTGGGAGGGGGGTGGGGGTGGTAAGAAGACTTTATTAACTTACAGGGGGGGGGGGGGAAGGGGGGGGGGAGGGGTGACTGAAAGAGTGTGAAATAAAATATTACTTTATATTAAAATATTCCAGAATAGGATCTGGAGATCGAGACTAGCTATGTGTGAGAAGAAAAAATATTTTATTAATTTGTTGTATATAGTAAGAAGTTAGAAACAGGTTGTGACTTTTTTTTTTAATCGCATGTTATCCAATTGACAGCTGGCCTACCTGTTTTATTTGTGGACTAGGAAAGAAATATAAGCCACTAGTCATCTTTATTTAATATATTTTGATATCAGTCACAAAGTAACTAAAAACTACTTAGAAAAGTCTTTTGTCAGCTGTATTTATACAATATAACCATTAAACATATTTTTGTAGTGGTTAATAAGTATTTACAAAGCAGCTGTCTAGAAGTTTTTGGTAATTTCATAAGTAATTTATTAACATTATAGTAACATTAGTTATCATGTTATTTAATATTATTTATTTTACCACTTCTCTCCAAAATAACCAAACACGAACATTCAATTTCATTTTGGTTTTAGATTCTTTGCTTACATAATGGGTTGCCGAAACGATTCTGTGTAGTTCTATGACTGATTGTATGTTCGAAACCGAAGAAGCAAGGGCATTAATCAATGCGACATTACTGGGATGATCGAAAAAAGGAGGCAAAAAGTAACCCATGCTACAGGGTTTTTTAGTTATCATAGAAAATCTCATTGCTACGCTCCTTCACTCTCGGCTTTGGAAACCCGTCACCATGGTTGTCGGAAGTTATGGTACATTCCCGTGACGTCGGCTACTAGCTTCTTATCTTCATGTTTTATCTTTAGGCTAAGTTTTATTAAGATTTAATGGAGTTAAAAATGAACGGTTTTAAAGGGAGGACGATTAAATGTACAAGTTTTGTTCCAGTTTTGAATCCCAGGGAAATAATAAGAGACTTTCAAGCTTTAATTTAATTCCTTCATTTAGTTGTTAGTTTAACACAGAATCAAACGTGACCGTAAAACCAACATTAAAATGTTATACCATCCATAGATGTAGAAACATAGATGGCCTTGGCATCATGATATATTTTTCAAAATACTTCCAAAGGCAAATCCCCCCTCCCAATCGTCACAGTCTAATGGGATGTCAGAAAGCTCTGCACCCCCTCATTTATGGACAGCCCCAAAGAGAAAACTAGATAGAAGAAGGGAAGTAAGAAAAAAAAAAAGATGTACAGAGGGATAGAAGGAGCGAAGAGGGGTAGTTTATTAGTATTATATTTCTTTTTTACCTTTTTCCTGTTGCTATTACACTAAAATGATAATTTAAATCATAGACTAAAAGTCAGTCTTTTTCTGGAACAGATATTTCTTCTTCTCGTTTTTTTTTTGTTTTTCAATGGGTAACAAATTTTTTGTCTAAGAGACGGAGTCTAATTAAGAAATACCAAGCTAAGCCCAGGGGTATTTACTGTTTTACCCAAAAGGCACCAGTACACGGAGATGTCAATAGGTCATGAGAAGTAAGCATTATACCAGAACACTAGTTAAGCTCTATGTTTATATTGACTTGATGTCTCATTAGGACTGAATGTTAACATTTCTTATATTTGTGTGAACCAGATATATAAGGGTTTACCAACGTTTTTTTTTTTGCGTGTGTGTGTGACACACTAATAATTATATCCTCTACACCATGGGTCGGCAACCTTTTGATAACTGTGTGCCAAAGTATGATTTCTAATTCATTCAGCATGCCAAAAAAGCCTAAAAGTCATCCTGCTGTAGCACTAAATTTCTTGTAGAAGAGACTTGAATAGATCTTTTGGGCCTCTTCCGCGTGCCAGTGAAAATCCCTCGGTGTGCCAAGGGTGGCACGCGTGCCATAGGTTGCCAATCCCTACTATACACTGGCCTTTAATTAACATATAAAAGGTATACATTTCCACACAATTATCGATACTGGTGGTGTCTATACTGACTCTATACTCGAGAGCTGTAGCTAAAATCATGTTCAAATATGACACAATGTCCACTTGGTGCGAAATTAACTTATTTTAGGCCCAATACGCTAGTCGGACCTATTTAGATTTTTTAGCTTTAATTCTTCTTTTTTCACAAGGTAATTTTGCTTTCTTTGTCCGGTACTTGGCTACATGTATTACGCTGAGACATCCGATTAAGTCATTGTGCCATTGTCATGTGGAGTTTATTAAAAGCCTGTTTTATACAATTATATGTTCATTAAAGTGTTCTACTAAAATATTATTTTAAAATAAAAATAAAAAATTGCTCTACACATGAATAAAATACCGAAATTGTCATAAAATAGATGTTTAGTTTCTATAAGCCAACTTTTTTGTAAAGAGATACCTTCACATAATTTGACCACACAATTTGACCATCTGTGGAAAACAACACAAACACGGATTTCAAGTCAAATTACGGAAGAGTGGCATCCAAGTAGAAATTTGGTTAAAGAGTTCAATATATCCTAGCTTTACATTGGTCTGGCCTTAAAACAGAAAAAAAAAGTTTAAGCAAACCAAGCTCAATAAAGAAAATCATTTATCTCCCTTGTTCTAATCCCAACAGTAAAATAACAGACATTTGGTGGCATTGAAACGAATACTTTCCCTTTCCGATAAAATAAGAGGAAAATACAAACGTTTTTCCAGAGGGCTAAGTGGTTTGTTATCTAATAACGCCCCCCCCCCCCCCAAAGCCAACAACAAACTCACATAGAATAAATTAAAGTCAAGGGTGGGTTCAGATTCATTATAATTTATTTCCACAAAAAGGGGGCTTACAGAGGCCGATGTAAACGAAGGATTCGTTTGAGGACCTGAGCCAAACGTGAGAGCCAACGTGAGTTTGAAAATGGTTGCCCCCAAATGTCAAAGCGACAGGGGTCCAACATTTGAGTTCCCTTGAGGCCTAACTCTCGTTCTTTCTCACATTATGACAAAGATTTTTTTTAAAGTGAGAATGTCACATTGTTCCTAATTGGCTGATGTTGTTATTTGTTATTTTTACAAACACGCAAGAATCTAAAAGAATATTTTCCTTAACGTTACATCATAATGTTTCAATTTGAGCGCAAGCTATCATCAAGCATGACGTGCTCATTTTATTTTCTTTTTTCTGAGTTCTTCTAGCAAATTTTTGAATTGTGATTTTAAAATAACAGTAACTTGAGCATCGTTGAATAAAAACTATAAGTGTCCGTAATGAAAGACAAACAAACAATCATTGCACACACCATTTAGACGTTACGTTTGATAACACAATTAAAACTTGAATAAAGAATGATACAAGAAACAGCAGCCATGTTTTCATTGCTGCTGTATGTATTCAAAGTGTACAAAGGTTCCAGCGGTGTCTATCGCAAGATACCGCAAGACATTTAATTAACGTACACTTTACTAGTAATTGTATTTTTTTAAACAAGGAAAGCGATTTAACAAGTGTGACAATCTCGATTCTAGTACAAGGTCTGTGGATCGCCGGACAACCACTTAAAAGGAATGACAGGTCAGGCGAACTTCGGAAGTCTGGTCACCCTAACAAATCTCAGTAGCCCCAATAAATAGTCAATTTGGAAGGTGACAAATGGGTTCTGTCTAAGACTGGCTTAGTGGAATGTTATACTTAATAAATATAAAAAAAGTGTCTTTCCTTCTCAGTATATATGTTTTGATACAACAATAAATTAATCTTTAAAAATGAGACAACCTTCATATATGAAGGTAGTCCTAGTATGGCAAGTCCTAATATTTACATTGTATATAGGTATGGGGAACGGTGGTATGACTGGCGATCCGAAGGTTTTGGATTCGAATCCTGGTGCAGGCTAGGATTTTTCCCCGGGACTTGAGGGTGCCCCTGAGTCTACCCAGCCCTGATGGCATTGCGCCGTTTTTTAAATACTTTTTATCAAAGTTAAAAAACAAAAAGTTATCTAACATTTAATTGTCAGGAAAGTCACGTGTAATATCATCAACTTATATTGATTAACTTATATCAAGGTAAATGCAATAAGCTTCTTTGAGCATATTTTCAATAACAGCTGTCTCTTCTGTCGAAGTAAAATATGAGAGCTAGTCAAAGTCTAAAAATCGTTCCGTGACAAGTGAACTGGCACATGAACAAAAGAACCGTTGGTTAAATTTACTTACGTTTCTCGAAATTATCAAATATCGTTTTACTACTTCTGATTTAAATAATTTGACAAAAAAACGTTTATGGTAAAAATTCCACAGATGTAAATTGATTAGAACCACTATTTAGTTTTGCACAAGTTGACAGAAAAGCATTCACAATCAAATAGACAGTAATAGAACTTTACCTTGGATAAGGAAAGGAATAATCAATGCAAGAAATATTCTTAGAAACGCTTCTGTCACAGGAATAATCAATGCAAGAAATATTCTTCGAAACGCTTCTATCAAAATGCTGGCAAAAAAATTGCCAAATAATTTGATTTGGGCGTGGATCCCAATTATTCGGGTATTTATTTGATAAATACATCGAAAAACTCTTTACTCGTTCCTTACAACAATTTTTTTAAGTCTCAGCGAGGGTTTTCATTTCTCGGCTTGTTGTTTGGTTCCGAATTCCGGTGTAAAAGTAAAAACACAACACGGCTTAAAGGAATATTCCAATATAACTTTCAACTAAATGTATATAAAAATGCTTTTGGTCTCAATCAATCTAGCGAAAGCAGGTAGATATATTGGATAGTGGGAATGTTTTATATTTAGAAGAGGCAGAATGAATAATACTAGCGTATTTATTAACGTCCACTATTTATCTAAACTTTTTTGTCCCATTAATTCATAGCGGTAAACTAGTGTCGTAGTGGTATGTGATATGTGAACTAAATTATTTCCAGTTTTTATGTACTTGTAGACTCGGCAGTCTAAATAACAGCCACAAAAGTGTTAACGTGTATAAGAAATAAGAACCCGATGATCTTAGTGAAAAGTTTGAAGAACTAACACTAGTTAGACATTAGAATCTTGAGTTTAAGAAAGAATAATTGACAAAGCGTTCAATGTCTCACTAGACAATCACAGATAAGCATCCCCCTAATTTTAAAACTGAATGACTTTCAGCAGCATGCACAATGTAAAGCAAAATGATTGTCTTTGATGACCTTTTTTTAAATGCTCTTTTTAAATTATGAATGAGTGAACTATTACTTAGCTAATAACGTAGACCTAAAAATACCTTCATTATTTAAAGTTTACAAAATGATAAAAAAAAGGAACTAAATTAATATAAAAAATAGCTTCTCCCCACCCCCTCCCTCCCACTAAATTGCAGTATTACTTCAACACGGGTGACGTACCGAACGTCCTGGGTACGATACATGGTGAACGCTGGGATTCGTTCTCGGGTCTGGTAGGTGTCACTGAGTCTACCCAGCTCTGGTGGGTACCCGACTTTAGTTGGGGTAAAGTAAAGGCGGCTGGGCATTGTGCTGGCCACAAAATCCCCTAGTATGCCGTGGCCACAGAAACTGGCCAAGGCTGCTTCACCGGTCCTATGGATAAATTTGGTCCGACGGGATACTTATTTTTACTTTAACACGAAATAAGCAAATGGGAATTATCTGTTAGTAAACAAAAAAAAGCTATACTTTTGCTAAACAATTTGTCTACATCCAATTTAAGAATTGCAACAGAAAGAAGACATTGAATTACATTATATGTAATTAACCAGGCCTCATAGTGCATTTATTTTTTTCTATGAATTCAGACGTGTTGATTTTTGCAAGTTTCATTGTAACATTATCTAGAAAAACAAGGTGAAAAAGATGTAATTATATAAAGAAAACTTGCAAGAACTAAACCATTAAACTTAGACTAGCTTATAGATCTATATACTCAATTGGTTTTAAGGGATTACCCATCTATTCCGTGCCGGTACACTTTATAAATCTATTGCACCGAGCGGTAAGATGATGATAAGTGAATTCATTTTCTAAGAACTGCTCAGGCTAAAAAATTACCTTCAGTGACAAAACGGACCACAACCGGCTTCTCACTTCCGGCCACAAATCCAAAGCCCTTCTCGGGGTCTCTGTGCAGCTCCACCTCCCTGGGTTTGGGTGGCTCCACATACTCAGGATCGTGTCGTGGGTCCTCTCTCGTTGTGTATTTGTCAACATGACTGGTCGGAGACAAGAAAACCAAAAGTATATAATTTTGTCAATAATGTTTGTCACAATAACAAAAAACACAATATTTGGAAAGTAATATCTATCTATCAGTATGTCTGTCTATATGTCTATCAATAAGTCTATTTATCTATGTATGTCAATCTGTCTATTTATCTATTTGTATATATATCTATCTGACTGTCTATCTATGCGTTCATCTATCTTTCTCTCACTCACTATCTTTCTAACTGTTTTTCTATCGCTCTCTATCTATCTCTCAATATATACGAATTTTTTGGATTATTATTACATACAAAAAATATTTTTTAAACATGAGTATTTAGAGTGCATAATACTAATAGTCGCATTAAGAACTTCAACAAACTTATTTATAGAGTTTAAAGAAAGACGTAAATAAAGAGTGAGATGAAACAGAATAAAGTTCACCTTTGTACATATACAAGTGAATAGAGAAAATAATGCCCCCTCTTCCCCACAACCAAAAACACAACAATAACAAAAGATAAATGTAGACTACTATAGAAATAAAAATAAAGAACGGTTCATATAATATATAAAATTAGTGCATATAAAATTACTATTTCAAAGATTCACTAGATTACATAGAAGCATCGATTGATTCTTATATTTCTGTTAATTCGCCAGGGAGCATGCATTGTGAAGACCAAATATAAAAAAAAATGGCCAAAATGTATAGAAGTGGACAGACATTTACATATAGAAAGGAAAGTGAGAAGGCGTGAAGCATTCTACAGAAAAGAAAAACCACAGAAAGAAACGAACAGTAAAAATGAAAGATTAAAAAATGGAATGGTGTTAGGTTGAGAACTTGGAACATGTAATAGATGAGGGAATGAATAGTAATAAATAGTTTCAATTAGGTGAGCAAGATAAGTTGGAGAACTTAGTAGCACTATGTCGTATGAAAGAAGTAAAAAGTATTTTAAAAAAGTAAAAGTATCCTGTTGGACCAAATTGATCCATAGGACCGGTGAAGCAGCGTTCACCAGTTTTCGTGGCCACGGCATACTAGGTGATTGTGTGGCCAGCGCTATGCAGAGCCGCCTTTACTTTACCCCAACTAAGGTCAGGTATTCATCAGAGCTGGGTAGACCCGGGAAAAAGTCATAGTCTGCACCATAATTCGAACCCCAGACCTTCGGTACGCCAGCAGAACGCGCTGCACGACCACCGTGCCCCCTATGAAAGAAGTAGAGAGATGATACCAAACAAGAGACGAAAAGAAAGTTCACTTGGTGATCTGGCGTTGAAAGAACAAAGACTATAATAAGATGGACCGCTTGCTCTATTTTTTTAGCGTATAAGTTTTTTTTTTTTCCGTACGCAACCAATAAGGCTGTCTTAAATGACTTCTACGTTTCTACTTTTGCATTAAAGGTTTACGCTACATACAACTTTCGATTTTAATTATAATTTTTCATTGAGAAAATCATAGCGATTAAATAAAACGGAAGTGTGCAATACAAAAGGGAATCGGGAGTTCCGAAAAGAAGTCATTCGAGTCATCAAATAGCACAAATTATATTAAAGCAAGCGGTCCATCTTATTATAGTCTTCGGACAGAGCAAGTTCCAACTAGTGAGCGAATTCAGTGTGAATGTATTATGGAGATGTGAAGGTTGCAAGAGAATCAAGTGTTTATAAGATTTCAGTGCCTTGTTCTGATGTACTGATTTTATGTTCTATTCGGCCATCCCAGAAGTTGACAGAACATTTATACAATTTTATTATTTAGTTTTAATAAACGAAACCTAAAAAAATAAAACTATATTATACTTTGGATAAAATGAAATGTTACAAGTAAGAGTAAGAGACGTGTAAAATAAAATGTTCGAAGAAAGAGTAAGAAAAAAAAACAACAACAGAGAATACAAGGAAGTATTTTAGAAAGTTCATTCAACAAAATCCGAGTACAGATTCGTTTCCTTGGCTAATGCAATGTCTGGAAGACAAGCTTGTAATACAATGTGACAGATGTCCGTATAAAATATATGAACCACTCTGGTTTAAAAGCCCTGATATTACAAATAAAGATAATATTATTATAACTCTCTTTTAGTCTCTTTTTTTTTCTTCAAATAATTCTATTGGAAGAATGAAATTGCTGAATGAGTAAGGCACTAAGCTGAATTTGTATTTGTAAGTCAATCGAAGCTATTCGGCTAATAACCATAAACAATTCTTTCTTGGAATACTATATTATTTTCACTACTGTATATGTACTTTAATAGTATATGTATGGGTGTCTTGAACATGTCCCCCTCCCCCACTCACCACACACACAATCTCACAAACATATGCACACACGCATGAAATCAACAAACAAAGAGCACCGAAACTAAAAGACTTTATACCAGCAATTCTGGAACTTGCAACAGTTATCTTATACATTACAGACGCTTCTTCTATAAAGAAGATTATTGCGTCCTACGCTAATCTGTGGTCTAGTCTAGTCTTGCATTTTTATTAATGTTTTTAATGATATTAAGTTACTGGTTTTCCTGGTTTGTTCAGGCTTGGGCTAATACTTAAATTTAGACTTGTGTAGATAATGTAACCGTATGAATAAAATGAAATTTAAACATGTGTGTTGGTATATGTGGGGTGTGGCTCCTTATAACCATACAAAAAACAAATGCGGCCCACGGTCACCCCAGTCGTGCTCGCGTTTATCAATAACAATGACATAATACTAAATGTTTTTTTCAGGCTTTTTGGCATAACTAATGATAATACAGTTCAGACCATCCATGCGCCAAAAATGTTTTTTTGTTGAGTTATATCTTAAGCCAGATAGACTACTTCTTGGGTGAACGTTTTTTTCCATTTCCACTGAATGCCATCTCATCATTTTATTTGATCATATTTCTCGTCGATTGAACAGGTTATCTCGCCTTTTTAAACAATATTTATGGCAGAAATAAATTTGACCTACACCGTGTTCAATCATTAAAACAAGAGTCATCCGTAAAGGGCGGCTTCTACAAACCTATCTTTTGGCCCATAATCTAAGGAATTCAATTCAACTAGACAGGTTCAGCTTTCGTAAAATGTATTTACAATTTTAATACAATAATTTATAATAAAAAAACGACTGGAAGTTACATCCCCTGTATCTCTTCTCTCTCGCTCTCCCCCCCCCCCCCACCCCACTCCAGTGTTTTGTTTTCTTCATCTTACAGTAAGTTATTTTTAAAATCAATTAATTATAATTGTATGGTTTATTGTTTATATTTAGAGGTACTTATATAGGCTAAGTGGGGGAGGGGGCACCAAAATCGGAGGAAAAGGAGGAGGGAGGGAAAGTCATGCTGAGTAACTTACATGTAAATTTGATATTTTACTTACAAGATTGACAACTGCGTGTGAGGAAGAACTGTTAGCCTGTACTAAAGTCTCATGTGTTGACGACTAAGTGAAAAGTTACAACAACAAAACAACACAAAAAAAGTCAAGCCAGACTGCAGGCGTGTGTAACATAAGAATATGACTTGTCCTTTCTTCTAGCAATCATTAACTTTAGTCTCGTTAGTTTCACAAGTAGTCATTAGTAAACACTTTTTTTTTTCTGGTTCAGTTTACCGTCTCCCATTTCTTTCAATCATCGCTAGAGAACATCACCTGTCATTTATGTTGCCAAAGGTGGGTTGTTATGGCAAAACAAAACCAAAAAAAAGATAGAGAGTGGTGGAGTGGATAAGTGGGGCTACGTACATTTAGTATTCATTTGAACTACACAATTTCATTTCTTTTTCTATGGAGTATAGCAGGGCCGAATTTTCCTATAGGCCATCAAGGCTTCAGCCTAGGGCCTCAAGATCAAATTGTTAACAAAATTAAAATGACACTATTCTAAAAACAGAACACTAAAACACTGGACCCCAAAAAAAAAGAAGAAATAAAGTTCAATAAAGTTCGGAAATCATATTTGAAACCTCATTCTAAAGTGCCTAAATATTTATCAGACACTAGGTGGGAGGCACACTCAACGCTAAAGAAGCTATTTTAGAAAATTACAATGATATCACCGATGCACTCAATTATTTACATTCAGATAATAATACAAAGGGTGATACTATATTGAGGGCCAACAATCTTTTAGATAAGATGGAAGAATTTGAATTCGTGCTTATGCTCCATTTCTGGAATCGAATACTGAGGCATTTTTCAAGAGTAAATAAAATTCTTCAAAGCCCTAATATTTTATTTAGTAGTTGTGCAGACTGATACATGTCACTTTCGAATATTTTACGTGAAATTAGGGAAGATTTTGATGCACTTAAGCAGCAAGCAAAAAACACGTTGCCAAATACTGAATATAGAACTGTCAGAAGGATAATAAGAAGTAAAATGCAAGGGAATAACGAAAATTCATCTGACCCTGGTGATGCCTTACGAACTCTCTTCAAGTGATAAATTTAGAATTAAATCTTTTTTTTCTATATTAGATGCATTCGAATCCAATTTAGGAAGAAGAGCTTCTGTTTATGATGATGCAGTGAAAATATTTTCCTTTCTTGCTGATCTTACATTATCAAAAGTAGAACTTCAAAGAGGTGTTGAGCTGTTAATGCAAGAAAACCCAGAAGATGTCAACCAAAATCTTACTGAAGAACTATTTCATTTCCACACATATGTCAGACAAACGCATAAGCCTTCAAAAAATTCCACATTGTCGCATACAGATTTGTATAAAATAATATTCAAAGATGCTGCTAATAAATGTTCAAATAAGTGTTCTCGACTTTTTTAATTATCCGTGCCAAATTTTTGATAAAGGTTAGTACCAATTACAACATGTTTTATTAAACACATTGATATATATCACAGTTATGATGTCATTTATTTTCTCTCATGTAATTTACAAACTTAAAAATCCGAGGTGAAAGGGTCTCATAAGTGGAATAGCCTAGGGCCTCTTTTCATCTAAATCCGGCCCTGAGTACAAGTACTCGGGTCAATTTGACTAATGTCACTAAAAGACGCTGAAGTAGTTCACCTTAGACACGCTCAAACAATCAACTTAAACGTCATATTAAGTGAATAAGATCAACATTAACTTGGCTGAGATTGTCAATTATCAGCACAAGCCAACTGTGTGTTTATTCAATCAAAATATTCATCCTACTTGGCTAGTGGCGGAAGTTTTGCGTGTACGTGTGTATGTGTGGTGATGATGGTGGTGGTCGTGGGTAGGCAGGAGAGATTTCGTTTCTTCCGTCCAGTAGATATTTATAGCTCAAATTTGAAGATCAATGATTATGTTCTGTTCAACTCTATCAGACATCAGCGAGATACACGAGTCTGGGTCGGGAGACAAGGGGGAGGTTAGGGAGAAAAGGCTGGGATTAGAATAAATCATAGAGTTTCCGAGTAGTATGGGTTATTTACAATGTAGAGTGCGATTGAAACAGCGAGTAAATTAATCAACGTAACTCAGAAATAGTTTTGAGCAAGTGGCAGATAATAACTCCAGTCACGTTTTTCTCCACCACCAGCTCGTTTGTTACATTCATGTTTTGTAACAAGAGGTCATGAAGCCCAGCTGATCCCTTGCTAATTGTTCCGTGACTTTTTTGTTACAACGTACAAAAGTAAGCATCGGCCGATTCAATCTGGGCTATAGTTCTGTGCAAGCTACTTGATTTCCGAAAATAAAATCATTCATCTTTGGGTTGTTGCTTGTTGTTCTTTTCCCCAATCTTTTAAAAATCAGAGTTGGGCAAACGCGGACCTGAGAGCTGCACTGGGCTCTTATAATTGAATTAAAGTGTGTTTTTTCTTCTTCATAAATCTTGTTAAATCGACGAATAAAGCGTTTATAGTTGTAGGCCTACACAGTGTCTCATTGAATAGTACTCAGTGGGCAGGCTATTCGGTTTAATTGGTTAATGAAGTATACAAGTCTTCATTATATTGTATTGTTTTACTGTATAATAATACAGATTAAAGTTTACGCACAAATTCAGCCATTTCCTGTAGGCTTAACGTTAGTTTTATTGTACAACATTTTTTTAAATAATATCTTTTAATATATTATTATATTAAATAGACCGTGAAATACATATGTTTAAATAGTTGAAAGTGTTTTAATATATTCCTAGGACTAGCTTAAGCCTCTTACTACTTATTAAGCTCACTAGTGAGCTAAGTCGATTTAGTTCACTATATAAAACACTTGTATAAGGGGCAAGGGTGTTAACTGTCAGCAGCAATATCTTTACAAGTCAGTCATATAAGTTTGACTTGTATAAGGGGCAAGGGTGTTAACTCTCAGCAGCAATACGGCCCATTATCACATTAATCTGCAGTAATTTAATTTGTTAAAGTGTAAAGTTTTCATTAAATCTTAATATGATATATCTTAAAAAATAATATTTAAAAATGTCTTGACCATAAAATAGTTTTAAAAAATACCGTGTCAGCCTATGTCAGATACCATAGTGTTATTTCATTTTATTTTTACCAACATAGAGGATGTTTAGAGAGGCCACTTGTAAACCTTCTGATATGAATAATTGCATTGTTGACTTGATTTAAAACCTTTCATGATAGTCATTTGTTTTTTACGTATCAGAAAATCATTTATATACCACATATCCCTGATGTTAATAAGCTAAGCTATTAAAATATGGTGAACTTGATAAATTATTTTTTGAAAAATCTTGTTTATATAGCAGCATTTCGTTAAATAATCTGCTATTTAGATATGGACATATATACGAAGAGAAAGAGGGCTAGAGTGACGATTGATTGCAAAGTTTACCGGTGTTCAATGGAAAATCCTATAAAGTTTTAAAGCACAAACTAAATGTGTAAACCTAACTTAAATGTGACTAGATCACATTAAAATATACCAATACCGACAATTTTTAGGCTACTATATTTTTATGGTTGACGATCATCATGAAAATATAGCAAATTATCAATAAAGTGCAAGTTGATGTTTTTTGTTGGTGTATTGTTATGTTTTTTAAATATTGACTTGTACATTTCTAAAAATGTGATTGTTTTAAAAGTCTTAAAGGATTTGACTTAATTCACAAAAGACATTATCGACAGAAACAAAAAGGTCGTCTTTATTTCATAAATCATTTCAGGAGATTTTGTCGAGCCATGTCGATTCCGACTGAGTTGGCTTTTTGTTTAAAATGTAAATTGTCTATCGACACATAGCCCACGAGATAGAAACCAGTAGTGGCAAGTGGCAGTATTGACTAACTTGACACTTTCTAGAATAACTTGAGACATTCAGCAATTGATGCTTGCATATATTATTCAAATAAATATAGTTTTGTATTTTGTTAAGAGTGAAATGAACCTCAGCTCAGCATCCTAAGTTTGGGGTATAAATTATGGTGAATTTATAATGAAAGAAGGTAACCTTTTAATCACGGATTAGATTAAAATTTGTTAAGAATAATGATAAAAATCATTATAATAATGATACCTGTTTCGATCAAAATCAAAACAGATTGTTAGATAGCAAATACACTGAAAATGTTCCTTTTAGTTTATTTATTTTTTTTGCGAATGACTTTGCGAATTGTTTTTTTTTTTCTATACTGTTGGGTTGTCATTGACAATATATTTACGAAATCTTAACTTAGGGTCTTAGCAGTAGTAACAGTAAGAAATGAATCAAAAGCAACGTTTACGATGTGATTAATAGAGATAAAAAGATAATAAAAGGGAACTACTAGTAGGTCGTCCATAAATGGTGTCTCGTAACTAAGGGAAGGAGAGGGCAAACGTTTGTGACGCTGTATTATGACATTGTGACGACACATGATAATACATTTGGGGAATGGGGTAAAAATTTGTCAAAATATCGCGTTACGTCATTTGTGGACTAAAGTAGGTTGCGTCTAGCGTTACGTGGTCACCAAAATCAATTGTTAATTTTATATTAGTTCATCACTTTAGTGAGGATACAGTCGTTTTTTTATTATCAATAGATCTACATATTATAGGCTAAGTAAATGATAATTATATTATTACATGCCGTTTAAAATGTAATTTAAAGTTACAAGACTTTTTCATTCTCATTAAATGGACAGACCATACAAAAATTGTTAGGATTAAAGACTGTGGTAATTTATAAAAAGCAAGTTGCCCTTTGAACAATGGAACTCTTCCTTTAGGCTGAGATGAAATATAAACAAATGACATTACCATGACTTTAAAAAAAAAGATACATAATGAGTGTCAAATTGCTCTCCTTTTAAAAAAAAATGGCACTTAGCAATAATTTATACGTACTTTGTTATAAGTTAATTATAGTAAGTTAGTTACTAAAAAAGAAAATAGGAAAATGTAAAATGCTGATACAGTCTGAACTATTAACAGATAATACCGTCAGGCCATTAAGGCCAATCGACACGTTTATCCAATTAAAGGCAGAAGCTGCGACGCTGATAAATTTAATAAATGCACTACATCGTATAAATCACTCTGTGTGTGTGTGAGTGTCAGAGAGAGACAGAGAGAGAGAGAGAGAGACAGAGAGAGAGAGAGAGGAAGAGAGAGAGACAGAGAGAGAGAGAGAAATTCAGTTTCTAATCAAGGACATGGAAAATGTGATTAGTTATGGCTCACACAACACGGGAAAAGCTAATGACAAACAAGTAACATTTTTAATTGGTGCTTCCATGCTTGCAAGCTATAAGAAATAAAGGTCATAATTCAATAAAATAATCTAGTTTACTTGGATATACAAAAAATATCATGTTGCTTAAATGATTTTTAGATTTACTTAAATTTTATGTTTAAGTTTGTTGGCGGACATAGTTTGGCTAGCTAACTTTTCATCATTTTGTATTGTTTTCTTACTCTAATTTGGAATTGGGATAAAAAGTAAAAGCAAAGCAAACTCGCAAGGTTTAAATATAAATGGAGAACACCATCATCCAATCATAATATTTACGGCTTGTAACAAGGTAAGTAGCATAATTTATCCATTTAATGTGTTATTTATTTAAATGTATGCATAGCGTAGGCGTAGATGATAAGCAATTCTAGGCTTAAACAAATTTTTGTTTTTAATAAGCTTTTCCTTGTGAAGAATAGTCTAACTACATGTCGTTACAAAGTCTCTTCATTCGGCGAAGAGCCGGAGTCAGTTTGTGAAGCAACAATCCACAAGATAAAGACGTTTTGATTGGAAACAGTAGAAGCGAGGATGCTATAAACTGTATCCATACACACATGCAAACTCATTGACCGGCCATCCGATTCTCTGTTCATTGGTGCCCCTTCGACTGGAAAATAATTGTGGGGCCGCATGGGAGAAAATGAGAAAAAAAAAGGGAAGATAACAGATACACGAAGGGGGGATTGATTTTTATCTCGTGTAAACTTTGAAGGACTTCAATAATAGTGAAGTAAAACATTAATCTTTGTTACCCACTATAAACAAGGTTTACTGAAGGTATATTAAATAGACATTACCTTGAAGCTACAGTCGGTGCTATATTTAACACTATAACAAGAAGACGTAGGCCTATGTACTGGAGTTCCGCAACACATTATGCCCATACATGTATTTGTAAGTCAATGCTGCGCGGAACTAATTTCGTACAAATAGTAAACATGTATAAATACAAATATTGGCCTATAATTACGAGTTCTTAGACAACCTAAACAAAGGTTTCACGGTACAGCTTTCTCAAAAAGTAGATCTTTATGCTACGTTTTCTAGAACCTCTTGTTTTCAATTTCTTATATTTTAAAATGGCCACCAATGGGGGCACGGTAGCCGAGCGGCAGCGCGATCGACTGGCGAGCCGAAGGACGCGGGGTTCGAATACTGGTGCAGGCTAGGATTTTTTCCCGGGTCTGGAGGGTGTCCCTGAGTCTACCTGACCTTAGTTGGGGTAAAGTAAAGGCGGCTGTGCATAGTGCTGGCCACAAAATCACCTACAGAAACTGGTGATCGCTGCTTCATCGGACCTATAGATCAACTCGGTCCGACGGGTACTTTTTTTTTTTTACCAAACAAATACAAAATTTGGGTAGCTTTTTTTTTGGCTCAAGTAATTGAAATACACGAAGGTTGAAAAATAATTCGACTATAAACTAATCCATTTAAGTTAAATCATAACAATCAATGATGTAGACCATAGGTTCTCAACGGGGGCGATATTGCCCCCCCGGGGGGGGGGCGGTGAGAAGCTTTAGGAGGGCGCTGACATTCCCGGGGGCGATTGGGGGGCGGTGAAGAGCAATTGGGCGGTACAAACGTACCTGATATATTTTAACACCTCAGCTATATGAATCGATTAGTTTTTGGAGAATGAAATGTGATGTTAACGCAAGTGCAATATCTGATCTCCCCGAACAGTATGCCTACATATTATTATATTAATAAGAAATAGGAATCGCAGTGACTTTTCGATGAAGTAGGGGTCTGTATTTGGCAAATATAGTGTGCGGCCGGCTGGTCCTGTGGTTGGTTCACCGGACTGTCAATCCTGCTGACAGACCACTATCGCTCTAACATCTGCTAATATTAATAATATCACCGGACTGTCAACCCTGCTGACAGACCACTATCGCTCTAACGTCTGGTAATATTAATGATATTTTGATCTCAGTTTAACCGAGATGTCCTTAATGTATTTTACACCTAAATGGGACAAACTCATTATTGTTAAGCGGTATAGATAAGTAGTAATCATACAAACTGGGTAGTTATTGTAATGTTTGAAAATATACATATAAATTCTTTAGTCATATAATTATTTATATAATTTTCAAATCTTATCTTATCTTATACATTCACTATCACAGCAGACAGAATTCTAAAATTTAATCAGAGAAAATGCTACAAATATTTACAAAAAAAACAACAAAGTTAAAGCATCTGTTTTTAAATCTACAATTAAACAATCAGAATAAAAATGTCTATATATATATTATATATATATATATATATATATATATATATATATATATATATATATATATATATATATATATATATATATATATATATATTTATAACCCTTGATCATGCCTTGATGATCTTCTTATCTTATACATTACAGACGCTCCTTCTATAAAGAAGATTATTGCTTCCTACGCTCATCCGTGGTCCGAGTCTAGTCTTGCATTTTTATTGATGTTTTAAATGATGTTAAGTTACTGGTTTTCCTGGTTTGTTCAGGCAACCCAATACTTTTTACAGTTTGATCATTTCAAACTTATAAATTGTAAGCCATTTATTTTTTATAAAAGAAAAAAAAAGAAATATTAGCTCAAATAAAACGAGCAAATTATCTCCCTTTAACAAAAAACATGTTTCCACATTTGATTCAATAATGATGCCGAACAAGTTGTGTTTAGTAATATAACAAATATTACTGATTATTAGACCTAAGGCTTTTGCAACCAAAATTGATACAAAAATAGACAAATTGCTAGCAACACACCAGACAAACGATTCGCATTGATTTATTTAAACCTTTTGTTGAGGCAATTTTTTGATCTATTAATTCTTACAATATGTTTCCTTTTCAGTTTTTCTAAAGATAATTATTCACACAAAAAGTCTAGTCCGCCTAAAAAAATTGCGGAAACTATAGTCCAGATGGGCGGAAGGGGGGGGGAGCTAAAAGAAAGTTGGGGGGAGGCGGTAAGCGGAAAAATTGTAAAAGGGGGCGGTGAGACGAAAAAGGTTGAGAACCTATGATGTAGACTAAATTATAGATCGCACATATAGGCCATATAGCTTTAGTTATCGTCGAAAATCTCGCCACCTGACTTATAATGAGAACAGACAAATAACTAAACCATATTTATAGAATCGTGGTGAATTAGCTTAAATTATTACGGTATTTTATTACTGATTGGTATCAGTTCATTACTAAATGGTGAAGACTAATATTATTGTTACTTGTGAGACATAATTCTTGTAATCAAATGAAATAACTTTCTAATTTCCTCAAACAAAAATGCTTTATGATTATTTGGCTTGGAGAAGCAATGGAGTTATGTATTACACTAAACTAAAACAATGATTTTTCGGACACTTCCTGTTTATTCTGATCATTGATGTTGGGTTATCCCACGATTTGAACCGTGAACTGAGTATGTCATGGATATAACAACCAATGATTCCTTAATAGAAATAATAAGACATCAAGAATCTATTAACACAAAATAAGAAAGGTTAATTTCGTTATAGAATTCAGAAGATAATTATTAGTTTTTATCATTCAATATTTCTGGAATAATACTTTAGATTAGTTCTAAATAAGTTTATACATTGAGGGAAGATTAATATTTCCTTTTTTTTTAAATTAGCCTATCAAATATCAAGTACACGATTCAATTCATAATATTACCATCCATTTTAAAACAACAACAGTTTTTAATTTATTTCCAGCAAAGTATAATAATTAGTTTCTATCTTCGGCTCACAGTCATATAATTCAAACAACCGAGGGTTCTCGAACTTGTGGAAAATGCTCAGTTAAAAAAACAATTCATTTTTTTTTCGAAATGGGGGAGGGGGGTGCTTTTTGTATTGTTGCTTGTATGTGTCTGTGAGCGTGCGCCTGTGTGTATATGTGTGTGTGATTTAAGCGAGTGAAGTCTTCTACAGTATGCCCATGTACAGAATAAAAGAAATTGTTTAAAAAAAATCCAAGATCATTTATACAATTTACTATGATTTTATAAAAGCTTTTCAATATCCTGTGATCTATATATATATATTTAACTTACTCGTGTACGTTTATTGCGCCAGATCACTCGGAAATAAATAGATCTGGCCTACGTGGGCATAAAAATATTTCGAATTACTTTAGAAACTAGGAATAACATTTTACGGTAATAACGGCACATACACACGCACATTCACGCACGTACGCAGACAGACAGTCACATATATATATATATATATATATATATATATATATATATAGAGAGAGAGAGAGAGAGAGAGAGAGAGAGAGAGAGATGGATCGATATATATTTAGATAGACGTCAAAAGGTAGATAGAAAGACAGATAGACAGATAGATAGACAGATAGATAGATATATAGATATATATATATATATAGATAGATAGATAGATATCATATGATATATACAAAGAAACAAATCGGAATGAAACAGTGTTGATGAGATCATGTGGATAAAATATAGAATAGCTCATAACTGTGTCTATCATGAAACAAACGGTTTTATTACGGTAATGAGGTCTTGGGAAACGGAAAGAAAATTATTCGAAAACTATTGAAATCATTTGAATTTAGAAGCACGGAACTGCTGGGTAAAAAAACAAACATTTAAAAATATAATCGCTTGACTAAAGCCACTCACTCGATGAAACGGACAGAAATGAGGGACAGACAAAAAAAAGATTATCCGGGGAGGATGAATCAAATAGGGAGTTGGAAGTTAAATATCATTTATAAAACTTGATTATTAGGTGACAGCATAACAACCGTGAACATGTTAGTCGAAACATCATGACTGTTTTTAAATTATAAAGGCCGGTTTAAATAAAAAAATATATGTCTAGAAATCAGAGTAATATCAGGATTTCTTTCTTTCTTTTTTTTTATTAGCAATGAATAAACCCTCACCCTTTAAATATTAATATAGGCCTAAATACGAAATGTTACACAATGTTAGTTTTGTTTTGTATGTATTTTAGTGTATACTTTAAAAAAAAGTATTTTCTGATAATAAACACGAAAAGGTTCAGTCAACTCAACTGAGGCTGATTTGATTTATTGAAAGGACAATAGTTTGTTTTTTAAAACGTGATGTATATACACCACATGACAGCTATCTTCACTGCCTACCCATCCAAACAAAAAGACTTAATAATCTTCTCTGACTGCCGATCAGTACTACAAGCAGCAGAGTGCCAAAATCTCCAATAAGACCAATCAAATCCCTACTCTGGAAAATCAACTCTTTCCTCAATACCTTTGTTGCCAAGCTCACACTACAGTGGATCCCAAGTTACAACAAAATAGGTAAATATAAGAGCAGACACTCTAGCGAAGCAAGGAGCAACCAACTTTCAACCTGACACACACCATCATCATTCGACACAGCCAAACAGATTATTAAAACAAACATTAAAGAAGAATGGTTAAATGGCTGGGCATTGGGCATCAAGATGTGTCTTCCCATACATGCCCAAACCACCAGATGAAAATGACCCAATAAACGCCATACACAGAAAAGATCAAGTGACCATCTTCCGCCTGCGCACTGGACACATACAGCTTACTCGCACCTTAATCGCATCAAACAACCAGAAAAAGCGGCGACATGCCCGCTCTGTATACACCATAGAGCAACCGTTGCCTATCACCTTTTTGACTGTCCGGCACTACAGGACATACGAAATGTCTACCTCCCCAAAACACCAAATCTCTCAATCTCTCAAACACTCTATATTCAAATTGGTTACTTATATAGCGCTTCTATCCATGCTATTTCAGCATGCTCAGTGCGCTCTGTAAACACACTGCTGCCTGCTGGCGCAAATATGTTTACAGGCCCAAAACTCCTGCAGGGCGACAGGGATCCGTCGGCGGCCGGGCTAGAACCCGCGACCTGTCAGATGGTTTTTGGTTGACAGTCCGGTGAACTAACCGCTAGGCCAGCCGGCTTCAAACTACGAACAGCTACAAAAAGTCTACAATTTCTTCACCATAGCTTCAGGCCGAATGGCAAAGTGCCCAGATGGCTGCTGGATCAGGATGATGATGATGAAAAAAATATATATGCCATGTCTTTACGGCAAGATGAAGAGATTGTGCACATTTAGCGCTTTTTACTTGTACCAACGACCGTTTCAACAGCCGGATGTACCGAGCTACGAGAGTGCATATTCTATTTATCAGTTCCATATTACAATTCTTAAATCCGGATTTATAAAACAGGGTGCTTATGTAATTAATTTTGAGTTATTATAAAAATTAATACAGCGAAAATTAGGTGTTTGAATATCTATGAATAGGCCATAAATAGAAAGAATACTAATTTACAAAAGAAGAAAGGATACATTTGAATCTGCCATGCCAGTTTTCAAGGCATACAGCCAAAAAAAAAAAAAACTGACAAAGACGGGAAAATAGAAGAGGAAAAAAAAGTAATGTAATTAAAAGCTTACATAGTTGGCAACAGCTTTTTAAAACAACAACAATGTAGCGAGAAAGAAAGACAAATGGAAAAAGACAAATGAAGGAAAACAAAAACAACAAGTATGATTCATCCACAAAACCAATCAATTCTAATGTTTCACTTACTTGATGTAATAGGGTTTTTCGTTACGGTCTAGAGCTGTCTCCCAGCCGTAGGGTAAGCCGGAAGTATTATCCCAGTTTTCTCTTGGGGGTAACCATGACGTGGTCTGACTCTTGTGACTGCAAAATAAAAAAAAATGTGTAAATCTCTATAAAAATTCGAAAAAGAATAGCAATAATGGAGAGTGAAGAAGTTTAAATGCGTTACATATTTGCACATTCTGTATATAGACATAAGACATTGACTGACCACGCACTAAATTAACATTTAATTGTAAATGAGGCACGGTGGCCGAGTGGCAACGCGTTCGGCAGGAGTACCGAAGGTCCTGGGTTCGAATCTTGGTGAAGGCTAGGAGTTGTTCCCGGGTGTGGGGGTGGGTGTCCCTGAGTCTACCTAGCTCTGATGGGTACCTGACTTTAGTAGGGGGTAAAGTAAAGGCGGCTGGGCACTGTACTGGCCCACACAATCCCCTAGTATGCCGTGGCCACAGAAACTGGTGAATGCTGCTTCACCGGTCCCATGGATCTATTTTGTCCAACAAGATTACTTTACTAGACTACAAGTGTCAAATAAATACAAAGTTTACAATTGCTTTGTCTATTCACACACTCTCACACAACAATAGTGCGGCAGCGCTGGAGTGTAAGGATATCTTATCTAATACTATTTCGGTCGTTTTAAAAAAAAAAGGGATAGAATACGTATGATATGCCTTGGATTGCGCATGTTATGTGTCTGTATTATTAGGTATCCGATAGTTATCTTGATAGCTGACTCAATAAGGCTAGGTTTATGATATTCTCCAGTCTGGTTCAGTTATGGTTTCTTAAGTTGAAGGTGAGGAATATCGAACATAGGTCGTCTTGACAAATAATGAAAATTTATTTTATTTACACTATAAAGACAGTTGTATGAATGTTGAAAATCACAAGGAAACTAAGAAAAAATAATGTATTATGAACAGCTAACTAATATACGTGCACTAACTAACGAAACGTACTCGGAACTGCCTATGAAAAAAATAATTTAGATCAGAATTACTCCAGAGATATGCGCTCTCTTTAAGTACGTTTAATTGGCTAAATTAGTCACATGACACGTGTTTTTGCCCAGATTCAGCGTGTGATGTAAGAAATTTGAGAGTGGGAACTTGTGATGGCACCCACCCGTAATATTGCAAAATAAAATTGTCAAATTTTTAATTTAAATAAAAAGAACTAATTGTTTTAAGAAGCAACTATCGGCCACTTTAAGTTTAATATTGGCAAAGGAATGTGATATTTGTCTCTTTTTCCTATCTTAATTAAAAGATAGTACCATTTGTTTTTTTGTTTTTTTGTTTAACTTTAGTCCATTTTTTCAATAAGGAAGGGCGTTGGGAGGATATATTTTTTTACCTCGCTTTCAAAGAGAATAGTCGTTTTGACAATTTTGATGTGGCGAAAAGCACTTGGTGAGTGGCACTGAAGGTCGATTTCTTTATAAAGCCACCGTTGGCTCTAACCTTATCTTATTGCTAACAGATGCGCACGTATAGATGGGCCTACAAGATCACTGCGATAATATACGCTTTAAGTCAAGTATTGTATTTTAATGAGGGTTTAATTGGTGTTTAGATGAGTTGTTTCCTTTTTGTTTGTGTGTTCAATTCACCCAATGCAACACTGGAAGTAAACTTTAAAAAAAAAAAATTACTCGCTTTGGGAATAAGAAAACTGTTTGTTTTTTTCCTCTTTGTTTTTCTGACCATTTCATTACATTGTTGCATAGCCATTCCAAGTTCACTTTGTGAACATTCTTTTGATATGTTGTAGAAAATAATACCACGAAGTTTGCCTGAAAATGGTGCATGAACTTTACACGTATTGTTATTCAAACTTCTGGAAAAAAATTTAAAGGAAACCAAATAGCATAAATCATACATTTTTTGCCTGCAAGTTATATTTTTAACTTGAAAAACTAGAAAGAAGACGCAACTAGCCATTTGTAACTGCTGTGACGTCAAAGAATTGCTGGCTTTCACTACAAGTTTCCCAAAGCGTCCTAATGGCAGTACCAGTACGGACTGACCAACGACCAGATTGCCTTGATTATTGCGCGTAGACGCCGTCTCTCTCACACACACACAAAGGAGACAGGGTTGTAAAGATGTTCAGTGGCTAGATTCGTGGCGCGGTTTTAAAGACTTCGGACATGATGGATTCAATATCAGCGGTGGTGGTGGTGAGGGGAGTTTTCCACATTTGTTTATATTGATTATCCTATACAGTAGACTAGGTGTGGGTGTTAGGGACGGGGGGCTTGCATTTTGAGAGGGTGGAAGGGGGGGGGAGATATCAGGAACTGACTATGATAGAGGAAGGAAATGTGGTCTGGAGATCTTCAAAAAATGACAAGAGAGAGTGTCTGTTAATAAATTCCTCCCTAACAGTGACGGTTCAAGCGTGTTAAAGTGCAACGCAGCAGTCTCTGTCCAGTTACAATAGTTTGATGGAAGAATGGTTAAACAAAAATCTAGCATGTTGATTTAATTAATGTTCCTAATAGCAAAATTAAATATTTTCGTTAAAAAAAACACAACAATATTCAAGAGAATACAAAAGGTTTAAAAAGAAAGAAATTATCTGTAAAAGCTAAATTATTATTGTATTATATTTTCTGATGCGAATTCTTTAAATCGTTAACAGATCCGAATGTATATGAACTGTAATGAAACCTAGACGATAAAAAGAAGATTTTTTAAATCAAATTTAGCCAATAGAAGAAAAGGGAGGCAAATAGAAATTGTATTATTTTATTTTTTACAATGTCTAAATTAAAGCTTATTGCAAACATTTATTTTGTTAATATTTTGTTTTGGCAAAGAAAATGATAAGAACATATCATCCTTCTCGAGCTATTTAATCATTAACTGAAGGCTAAAGTTTCAAGCTAATCGGGGAAAAAATGTAATTGTTTCTATAATTGAAATTTGCCCACTACAAAGATCTCAAACGAAATTTAAATCATCTTTTTTTGATCCAATTTTTAAAAAAAAATTATCTCCTTTAATTAGAAAGATTGATTTTCAAAAGACTGAAAATATAACGTACATTATGTGACATGTAAATGTAATCATCAATTCACGAAGCGTCTGTTGGATGAACGTCAATGTCAATCTTGTTATGCCTACCATTAATTCAAGTTGTTGATTTTTGCTGACTAGTTTAGACTACTTTAGACAGCCTACCCATGCCCAAATGCCACAATGAACAAAGAGAATTAATATCAACCTGTCCTTGTAAAAGGAATAGGAAAAGTAGGTCTATTTGTATTACTAGGCCTTTCGGTGTATTTTATGATATTATTTTGCTTTATTTCTATGTAAGAATTCAATGCGTTGTGCAATAACTTTGCATACTTTCCTTTCTAAATGTGTTTCTGTTTATCATGATTTTACTAATTGTGTTACACTTGTCAGGTGCTATTCTGAATGTGTTCGAAGGTTTTTTTTCTATTTACTTGATGTGCTCTAGATAGAGGAAACATTCTAGTAGGAGTCTTAATAATGTTATGTAAGCTTATGATATTATTTTTATGTTTGCGATACATTTGTAAAAATATATATAAAACCTAATGTAGCTACTTTGATAAAAATTTCAAATTAATCAAATCTATTTTATAATGTTAGATTTTGATAAAGCATGATGTAAGCTTTCCAATGATACCAAATTTATGATTTTATCTCAATTATAACAAAAGTTATGAGTTTTTTGGTGACGCGTTTTTTTCCTTATATAGCCTTTGTATTGGCTAAAAAAAATTGAGGCAAAAATTGTTAAAAATTAGCAATTAAATAAGTAACTATAACTTCTTAACGGTTTAAGATAACCCATTCAAATTTTCACCATTACTGCATCAATATATCCTCTTTGAGAATTTTATGTGTATTTATCATAGTCTTAGCATCAGGGGGAGGAGAGGGGGCACGTGGCCCCCCACCACCTCAAAAATGAAAAAATGTAGAATTTTTTTTTTTCCTTTTGAAATATTTTTTTTATAGAAAATTATGCCAATTTGAACAAAAATTATATAGGGCAATAGAATTAACAGAGTTATAGATTCTGTTATTATATTATTCACATTAATGCTGGATATTGGCTTCCTTTAAAAACTACCGTAAAAGCTTGAGTATAAGCGGTACTTTTTGTAACAAAATATTTTGGTCTAGGAAGGGTGTGCGTTTTATACACTTGTAAATTAGAATATTTTTATTTCCTACGTTCGCATATCAACTAAAATGAAAATGTGGGCTACCGTAAGCATCATCACTGAATAGACTAGAGTCAGAAATAACGAAAAATATGTTAAAATGACAATGTTTTTGTGTGAATTTTATTTAAAAAAATTATTTTTTATCAATGTATTTATTTTACAAGTCTAATTAAGTTCATCAAAATACCTTTATTTTATAAAGTTTTTATCAATTAGGGTAGATCAACGTTTCCCATTAGTTTGTTTTTCAGAGCCCTGTTATTTATTTACCGGCTTCTATAGAGGTTTGCTTTTCAAAATAGTTAAAAACAAGTAATGTGTTATTATTATTCAAATTAATATTTGGTACTTTGCAAACGTTTTTACACATAAAAACGTTGCAAGATGGTTGATATTGAAAGCATATGTAGCATTCACTTAGTATTATTAATATTAATATGCAAAGTCCATTCACATTACATTGACTAATTTAGCTGCAATTTAAAAAAATATATTTATAATGATATTATACTAGTAATTCAAACAGATTTTGGGAGCGGCTTATAAACATGAGCTTCAATTTTACTTGCTTTTTGCCCCCTGAAGTATACCTGCGCCTTATACACGCAGATGTGGCTTATAATCGAGATTTTATGGTATTGGTAGAAGTCTGAAGAAGACCCTTAAAAAACAACCATTCAAATTTATGGAAAAAAAATGAAATTTGACATGTAATAAAAATGGCGAAGTCATACAACACATGACACATGCATTAAACTATTTAACTATTTAACATGTTATTTAATATTTAAATGTAATATTTTTTTTTTAATTTTTTTTTTTATGTTTAGGAATAACCCTTTGGTGGGATTTTCCTTGGCAAACAATGTTTCATTTTTATTACAATATTCATAAAATAATGCTAATATATTGTTCCAATGAAAATAATAAATATAATCTTAAATATCTACGCATTAGAAAAAAGGTTAGTTTGGGAATATCTCTCAACCAATTACACGACTCCATAATTTACACCTATTTGTAAACAAAAAATAATACATTTGACGGACTTTATAAAATTTTATAATTATGTCAAAGTTCTATTTTAAATCCAATTATTTCTTTATCAATTTCCAATGAAGAAAAAGGTAAAGCAAAGAAACCTTGCAAAAAAAAATTCATAGGTAATGACTTCATTTATAAATATTGTTGACAAAACTGAACAACCAATTATTTTACCAGTCCATCTGCATCAATACAATGATGCAAAGCTTAAATAGTAAGACATTTCAAAAGTTGTGGAAGGAGATGTATACCCCCCAAGAGGATATTTTATATCATTTTATACATTAAAATAAAAGATATTGTTTCCACTTTTTCCTAAATAATTGTTTATTGTTACCTCTCCAATTTATAAATGTGATATCTCTGACGATCTTGGTTAAATATGTCTGAAATTAACCAAGCACACTGCACAACAGGTAATATAAATGCAGAACTTTTACTAAAATAAATGCAATAACTGGACTATTTTGCAGAGACATGAAAAGTACTGTTATTAACAGTGCTGTGGAGTCGGTAGATAAATGTTTCAACTCTGACGCCTCAGTTTTTTTCCTACTACGACTCCCTGACTCCTCTGTACAACACTATGAAAAATACAAGTATTGCCGCTCCTAATTGTGCGTTGCGTGCCATATAGTGAAGCACATGAAAAGCATGCTTCTTCACTGTCACTTAAAGCTACAAACGCAGTGGGCACAAACACCAACACGTCTTCTCAGTGAATACGGCTTTCGTTGTGAGTCGGTGTTGGTGACACTATTTAAACCTAGTAACCGCACGCAGTGAGTTCAACACGACTTCGGACTTCAACAACACGCCTTCGCACCAACTTTTTTGACGAGAGTGCTCAACTGGCTTGCTACATCTCATGCCTTCGTTTTTTTCACGGTTGCTAGTAGTCGCGTCGACCTTGAATGTGTGACGTCATATGGCTGGACTGGGGACATTTTCACTTTCAATTTTCTCATCGAGAAAGCATCGCAGACAATATCTGATTTCATTTTTGAATTCAGCGACTAAAAATCAAGGGGAGATCCGAGCAGAATTTGAATTTGTGAAATATTTAGCGAGATAAAAAAAAAAAATACGGTAATAATATTGCACACTGCCGGTTTTCGTCAGGCGCCGCGGCCACCAAGAGCAGTACATTTAAATGTTTTCTTTTAGGACTTGAAAAGACAATCAAGAAGCTATTTCTTTTTTCCATAATGTCAATGATTATATACACCACATTGGATCGGACTTTGATCAATAAAAAGTTACAGTACTTTATAATAATCAGTACGTTTTCTTGTTGCTTCTGTTTTTGCTTTGTTCTGACTTGTTTGTTTTGTACATTAATTGTTGTTTTATGATTGTCTGTTTGTTTGTTTGTTGAGATCAAGGACTTGTATGAGTATTGGAGCTCTTAAAGTTTAAGTGGTCCGTAAAACCTGTACAGCCATGGCAGCCATGCTTTGTACCCTGGGGACTGGAGGACCTTACATGTACCTCAAGATTCTGCTGAGTGCAGATGATGATGACTTATCTCAATGTAATCAAAAGTCGTTCTCTTGGGGACAACGGTTTTCGGAAGTTTGTGGTGCGCTCGGTGATGCTTGGGATCACTAGCTCTAAAAGTGTCCGAACAGTTGAGGGTCTCATCCTGATGTACGCGATAAATTTTTCCTCGTCGTTCAAAACCTCGTATAAAAGATGATGGTATTCCCCAAACCTTTCTCTTTTTCAAAATATGTGATGAACCCAGTACCGTTGCCCTATAATACCTTTTCCCGAGCCAATAAAATAGAACAAGCTGCAATGCACAGCGCCTCCATTTTGGAACGACCTGTGTGTCACATGATCTCTAGGCTCTCGCTGGCTAAAAGTTGAACGCAAGTCGTATCGCGCACTGCGTTTGTGCCAATCCCAGTTCAATCGTACAATTGGCGTTCGGCTTAAGATACGTGCCGAAGGTGTGTTGGTGTTTGTGCCCACTGCGTTTGCAGCCTAACGTGTTTGTTTTGCGGTTACGTGAGGCACTGCATGCATTGGTCTTTATTCTTACAGTAGAGAAGTCATTATTTTATAAGTTTTTGTGAATTGGGACATTTAAACTTGCTTTTTTTTAAATTCCACTCTAAATTTATTAGGAGTAGGAGTCAGAGTCAGTGCATTGTTTGCAGACTCCGACTTCAGGTACCCAAAAGTTACTCCGACTCCTCGACTCCACAGCCCTGGTTATTAAGATAAAATAGTGTCATTTACATAAAAATAATTTTTCAACATTCATTTATTTTATATTCTCAAGAGAATCACACCATTTTAGTGTAGATGAAGATTCAATTATAATAAACAAGTAGTCCAGATATAGGTCTAGAGGCTTAAAGTTAATTGTTTGATGAGAAATTTGATTTTGAAAATTCTACCAATATTATAACAGTGGCCATACTGGAACCTTTTCTTCTTCAATCTCATTATCATGTTCTATTAGTTAGACAATTAACTTTTTCTCACTGATGATAACTCCCCCCCCCCCACATAAATTTGAACTAAACAATTACAATTTATCTAATTAGAAAAATATAAATTTCAAACCTTGTATTTGTATTATTTCTTTGCATGCTTATTTATTGAATTAATACTATTGTACATCTTCCACCCCCCCCCCTCTCACAGCCTTGCATTATTTGCCCCTTTCTACATTCCTAACCATGCCACTGTGCTTTATCAATATTATAGTTAATAAAACTTGTCACACCCACAATCAGCAAGCATTTCAAACTCACTAATGTTAATATAATAACATACTTTATTTCAGACTCATCCAACAATTAAAATGCAGCAAAATTCTAATCATTTCATCATAATATTTTTTTAGAATAATCCCATTTTAAATGTACAGTAAGCTATACCCTACTATATAAAAAAAAAGTCAGTATGGAAAATATTTATTATAAACAATTATCTTAAAATATAACCGTTTAAAAATACATTATCTGCACAGTGTAAGATCAAACTAAAAAGAAAACATAGGCCTACTCATGGTTAATAAGTTATCACACAAAGACACACATTTTTTTCTGCATACCCTTTGCATAAATTAGAAAAGCTCAAGTTTTTTCTTCTTCTTTTGTACATTATCATTTGACCAGTCATTTCAAATTCTCTTTACAAAAATGCAGTGTTGGTAATAAGTGAATGGCATTGCAGATCTATGCTGGATTAAGAGAATCTATACAAGTATCCATTCAAAAAAAATAAACATGGGATTAATGTTTACTTAATTCACTTAAGTAGTTTTTAAAACTTCCCTACTGGCTCATTCAATTTGGTTTGGGGGATAGTTGGAACAGCCATCATTTTACTGAAAATGACAAATTAAATACTTCAATAAATATTTTAATATATAAAAGCCTAGAACTAACAATGATTTAATGTTATTATAATTTTTACAAAGCATAAAATGTAGGCCTACCCCCCCCCCCTAACAAAAAAAATTCATGCCTAAAACAATCTTATAACATAGGCCTACTATACACAAATATGTAGGTACCTATAACTAACATATAATATAGGATAGGCTAGGATTAAATATTCACTTTTTCTTTCTGCGTCTCTCTGTATCTAATAAAAATCTTTTCTCTATAGAATTGTAGGAGTGTCTAGGTAGGCCTATATGCTTAATATAAATATTTTTAAATAGGGGAGTAGCCAGGTTATCAAGGGTTACCATAGAGGGAGGGGGGGCAAAGTGCATGGTTGGGGGGGGGGGGGGGGAGAACATTGCGAATGTCATTGGGAAAATATTCTGAACTTGTGCACATTTTCTTGCAAACTATTTTAAAACTAATATTGAATATAGCCTAAGTATCAATAGTGAAAAGTAAAATTAGATTCTATAAATATTTCTTTATAGGCCTGTCATATATAAATATACCCTATATAAAATTGATTAAAATAGATGAAACTATAAAAAAAAAAGGTTTGTGAGGATAAAAAGTCTATTATGCATAGCTGTTACTGTTGTAGTCATGCAAACAATTTTTGAAAAATAGTAGGCCTACACTTATACTAAAAATAGATCTATATTCCTTTAGAGTTTAGAGTAAATGGATCATGTACTTTTGGGGGAAAAAATCGTTGGACTACACTCTTTTTAAAAATAACTTTATAGCCTACTTTTGTAGGCATACTGCCGTACTATTCTAGGTCTAGACATAGCGACATAGTTCACATAGAGTCATAGACATATGACATAGTGGCACATTCACATAGAGAATAGAGTCATAGTAGTCATAGAGACTCATAGACTTAATTATTATAATAAATGGCTTAGGCCTACACATTTTTGGGGACTAAGCATGGGTTGAAAATAATACAATAAGTATGACAACTTGTTAATTTGCCATCAATTATATCTATTTAACATTTAGTAGTTTGTGTGCAATTAAATTGGGGAAAATATTCATAAATTTCGTAAGAGAAAAAATAGGCCTACAAACTTAGATATTTTATATATTATATAGTTCAGTGCTGACTATTTTTAAAGCAACTTCCTGCTTTGCCGAGTAATTTACTCTGCAATGTCTCATTTGGAGGAACTCGCTAAAACTAATTGGGACCCCGATATTAAAAACAAATTTGTCAGACATACTTTAATTATAATAAAGAAGCTCATCGAGTTAGAATTAAATATCATCGAGACCTCTAAATATTTTTTTTTAAATGGCAAACATACCAATAGTTTTCAAAACAGCACTGCGCCATTAAAAAAGTTTATTTACACATCAAAACGATGAAAAAAAATTAGTTTAACAACACTTTGTTGGTTTAAAATGATTTAAACACATAGATTTTAGAAAAGATAGGTGAAATCAATAATACAGAACATGTACCCATTTCGATCGGCTTCAAAACTGCACAAAAATATATCGCTTCCGCTGGACACGAAAAGTAGGTCAAAATCCAGTTTATCGAAGTAGCTACCTAATGGCTATTTTTTGTTCTTATTTCTTTATCGATTTCCGGTTTCCTGATAATTTGTTTTTATATCTATATTTATTGGCCCTAAAAATGAAACGGGATAAATTCTTCCTACATTGAAATTGTACTATCGGTAGCTCAGGAGATTGCCGTAAACGTTGCGGATAGTTAAATAGACTCTCTTGGGAGTTATAGAGACAGGTTGTTGTGATGAATGTCATGGGAATGGGGTGAGTTGGGTTGAGAGGAGACACTGGCGTTTTAGTTTCACAGAAAAGAGTAATATACAAAATGGTCTAGTGGAAAGGCCATCTGGATTTGACCATAAGAGATTTCAGTCGACAAATATATTTTCTTCATACCACATTCTTCCACATTTTTAAAATTATTTTGTTAGCATGAAGGTACCCCCCCCCCTTTCCTTTCTATGTCCAACTTCTCTTGGACTGGATTTTGTATTCCAGAATTATGTCCTACATTGAGTGATCTGTAGCATGCTCAATATGATATTAAAACAATATAGGTCTAGGTCTAGCGTATATAAAAGTTTTATTAGAATATAAAATAGTTTGGTAACAAGTAATCTAATATCAAATAAATCATAAAACACAAAAAACAACAGCAACAACAAAACATAGTGTCTCAGATCTGCAAATAACTGACTATTAGCACACGTAAATAGATAGTAGTATAGAACTATAACCATAGATTAGTTTAAGTTTAGGTTAGGAAGTAGGAGAATAGTCTGACGCTAATATCTTCTCCTTCTCTTACGCAATTGAAACACCCCCGCCGCTCTCCTTCACCTCCCCTTTAACCTTCACTACACTCTTCTAAATTCCCAATTCAGAGCTTACTAATTAATACGACCAAATTGGTACTACAACTTGAATGAATAAAGTGTACGTGTGTGAATACCTTAATGTAAATATATATTTCTATTATGCTTTCAACTATTAATTCATGCTGTATTTTATATATTGTACGGAATGCCATGCCAGTAGATATTCATTCATGTAGGCCCATATTATAAATGTTGTAGCACGTGTGTTTTCTCCCCCCCCCCCCCCATCCCCTCGGAACAAGGCCAGTGTCATATGTGACGCAACATCCCTGAGCCCTCCGTCTCCATGACCTTCACTCCATCCCGCCCCTCCGAACTTATAACATGCATATGAAAAAAGACCTCTAAGAACTCGTTCCCTGGTCAAATTCCCTTTGTTGCTTAAGCAAAGGCGCCGCCGGAAGATAATTACCTGGGACTAGCGAAAGCCTTTTCAACCTTCCCCCCCCTCACCGCCCCTCGCACCCACTATCCCCACCCACTTCGACCCCTCCCGTCTCCCTTGTTCACCCCCGCTGAGTTGCGGGCGGTAGTAATTATTTCATCTCAAACCCCCACCCGCAGTTTTGGCGGTATAATTGTTCACCTACCCCCACTCCATTTTGGCTCCAATAAGTCTTTTCTCTATGCAAATATATGTTCGAACTGACCAATGGGAATTATCTGTAAATCTAAACTAATGTAATCATCCAACCAAATTGAGGAGCTGCCTAGTGACTGGACTCACCAGGCGCCCGCTCAACTCTTGTAAATTTAGTCTGGAGTTGGCCGTCAACTGAGAAGCACATATACGATTTTAGTCTAGATTCTGGCCTTCAGCTTAAAATACCTGTACATTTTCCTCTTATAGAATATCACCCCACATGTTAGATATATAAAGCTGTTTAGCCAGTAACCGTATTTTCATCAGTATAGTTGTGTACCCTAACGTTGGATTACATAACACTACCATATACTAAGTGTTAGCCATTCCTGTGCAAATTCATATGTATATCTCATCATTGGATATGTGAAACGTAAATAAACACCTGAACTGTACCCAGCGATTTGCTTGCATACCTTAGAACTGTCTGCTTGTGTACGTTATAACATCTAAACGAGCCAGGAGAGGATTAATCATTGTTCCATGACGATTACAGCATCGGTACCTCATATCCCACGACAACCAGCCATCATTACCCCCACTCATCCACAACCCCGCACCCCTCCCAGTGTCCACATCGTGACACATAGGTTTAGCATTTTGTAATTAAACTTAAGCATGCAAACTAATTGTAAGAATTTTCATTAATTATGTTTTCAAAGTAACCTCCTATCTTACATAAAATTAAAGTCAGATTAGTTATAGGAGTTTGAGACAAAAAAAACGTTGACATTCGTGGGTAACACATCACAGCATAACTAACAATAACAACAAGGACAACCAGTTGACCAGTGGGCACAAAGCATCACGAAAGAAACAGATCTCTCTATACGTGAGCTGTTACAACAAGGTCTGAGAGACGTCACCGACAGGAAATTAGTACTTTTAATATTACACCTCACAATATCATCAGCAGTCTTCTTGAAATGAATGAAGCTAGAGAATATGTTGTTCATTTTCACTCAGATCGATTATTTGTGTTTGTTTGTAACTGCTCTTGGGATTTATAAGAATTGATAAATATAGCGCCTTTATAGCTCAGCTTGGCTTTGCCAGAAGAAAAAACAACATTTTAAGGAGTGACATTAACTGGTAGTTTTAGAAGAACGCCAATAAACTGCAGCCCAAATTGTAAAGAAAATTTCTCCATTTGAATATGCAAAGTGAAGTATCCTTTTCAGGCCATATCGGTGAATGGGATAAGTGAAGCAGCGTTTACAGGTTTCTTTGGTCATGTCATTACATGCGGATTGCTGCTATCCACCTTAGACCTTAACCCATACATTTCTATAATAGGTTCAAATCAATTATTGAGTTTATTGGCTACATTTTTTTAGCAGGCACACTGATTTTAGCAGTAGTTTTGCTTAAACAATATAACGAGGACGGTAGTCCAGGACAAATTAATGTAAAATGCCATAAAATAAAGGTAATAGAACAATTTATTATACAGCAGGTCTGGAGGCCACCAGTATTTGGTGATCCTAAGTTTTAGCCTATTTAGATCATATGTAAAACCGATCATGTTTACATCATATTACATGATAGTAAAATTATTACCATTGCCTAATAGCTTGCTCATCTCTTTGCTCTCTCTCTCTCTCTCTTCTCACTCACTCTTTTTCTCTCTCTTCTACACATTCCTTAATATATATATATATATAGCACAATGCTTTACTTTGACGCAAAACAATGCACTGTATTGACAACACCAAGTCACAACATGTATGCTACTACTGTACAGATTGCTACCTGTCATCCACTCTAGGAGAAGACCTTGTGTTATGGCGCCCGATACAGGAGCAGCAACGTGTCGTCTTCACTTTTTTTGACATCGTCTGGCCCATGTCAGGGGCAAAAGTAAAACTAGACTATATTAAATAGGCGCAATGGTTTTCAGTTCTTTTGAATCCAGTCCTAGACAGTAAAGCGCCACACAATATCGATGACCGAATTGGCTAGCTGCGCAAACAAAGCACGAAATGTGCTGGATTAACCACAGTATGATCATCTTCATACAGCCTCCATTGAGAATGACAAATATATTTTCACCACTTGTATGCATGCGATTCCGATATCATTGTCATAAAATAATTTCTATACACAACTAAAAAAGATAAAAAGTAAACTCTATTATTTTAAATCACGTTGTTTACATATTAAATTGCAGACATAATTTCTTACTGTCCTTGACAAGAAAGTTATGTCTCAGTGGTTAATAGATATCATTTAACCCAGTCCGTCATGTGAGCACTTTCATTAGAGAATAAAGCGTTTTCAACAACAGACGAGCGTACACTGTCTACTGCCGCAAATTTAAATACACGCTCACATGTCTAACAGTGCATTATATACTATCACGTCTCACTGACTGTCAGTACCACGTTTATAACAAAACGTGTCTAAAACTTTGTATTATTAACTCTACACATTCTTGTCACACATCATCGTTGTAGACTTTACCAAACATTTACAAACTTAAAATACTACCGCTACAACAAAACAAAAACAACTTAAAAACAAAAAACTCATCAGCACCTGGGACTTTCATATTTTTTTCTACTTTTTCTTCCACTTTCTCAAATTCCTTATCCACCCACTTTGCCACTTTCTTTCTGTCACAAACTGCCAAAGAATTTTTTACACCCAATCTTTTTTTCTTTTGAGGCTTGTAAAATTTCGATGAAAATGGAAAATATTAGAATTGGAAAACATGGTCTCAAGTTCAGCTGTGTTTGTGTGTGTGTTTAATAATTTAAGCGTGTGTGTGTATATGCAAACGCCAGGAACACAAAAAAAAAAAAGATACAAATTTCGTAAAAGAAAAACGGAAGATAGAAACAGAAAGCCATCCAATTAGAAGAAAATTTTGCAGTGATGTTTTGTGTTGAGCTGGCTTAGATGATTATCTTCATCCCGTTGTCACAAAGTGTCATTGTTCAAGCGTGATACACAAACCCTTTCATTTCATTTCCATAATATCAATCAGGACTTAGAACGTGGGTCTTTCACCTTTTCTTTTTATAGCTCTTATTTACTTTTTCCGAAGCTCTTCCGGATCGGAACTGGCAAAGTATGTGTAGCTTTATGCACTTAGTATTATTTTCATAATAAATTGCTTTTACTTTTTAGTTTAGGAGGGCTAATAGTGCTAAGAGTGTAGGGGAAATAGTACAAGGAAGTAGGCAAATGGTGCAAGGTTGGGGGGGGGGTACTAAATAGTACAAGGGGAGTGGGGCAAATTGTATACTATAGGGGCAAATAGGTTGATGGCAGTGGGGCGAGTAGCATGATCTGCTCTGACAAACTTTGAACACGTGCACAATAAGCCCTCATCTTAATAAATATATATATAAAATTTAAATATCTTAATTTTATGCAACTGTCTTGAGAATGATTAATAATAATAATAATGGTAATTTATAAAGCGCTTCTATTTCTATCCATGCTATTAAATTTAGCATGATCAGTGCGCTCTTGGAATAAATTGCAACGGCAGTTGTATTGGTATGCAAGGCACACAGCCACTGGCAATTTTCTCTTTTTTTTTTTCCTTTTCAAAAAACACAAATAAACTCCAGCCTGAAATATAAATATATTTTTTTTACTTTGAAAATGTAAAGTGAAGTATCCCTTTCAGATTTCAGACCTTGTTATCAAAGAGAAAAACAAACAAAACAACAACACTAAGTCTTCGGTTTGATAAGATAAGAGGGAAAAAAAGGTGGTCTTTCTGGAAGAGGGTGGATGTGAGGCTTTCCTTGCCTCATGCCCTGGCTACGCCACTGAGCAATTTATTGTACACAAGCTTGTTCCCCGCATCTGTTTATTAAACATGTTATGCTAATTGGAAGCAATGCAGTGTCACAGTTATAGAAATGAGAAACCTTAAATGCACGTTCCCCTCTTGTTTTCCTAGTTCGGATGCTTAACATTAAATAAATAGCGCACAGAGCAAATATGTCAGGGACGTAAGACAATGTAATAATGTATTCCTCTTTTAAGATGATTCTTCTCAATGTGAATATAATGGCATCGGTGCCAGACAACTACTCTACATTTCTATAACATTAAAACACTTCTTTGTTCCATTCAAACATAGCCTAGATGATGCCTTAACATAGTCCATGAAACACGGGCTAAGTCTAATATAATGTAACTAAATACACTGTGGGGGAATTAGAGGAGAGATGGGGTGAGAAAGGGAATATAGCCTATGGAGAGAGAAGAGAGAGAGAGGAGAGAGAGAGAAGGCTGTACGCTGAAATATTTAAAAATAGCACCGATCGAGATTTAGCTTTTAGTATCAACATAGTAAAGTTTAATATGTCTAAAGTCTTAAACAATCGTGACCCAACTTCAGCCTTAGAATAATGCAGAGAACAGACTTTGTTGACGAGGGCAGAATGACAACAAAAAAATCCAATCAGATCGATCTGATTAGGGTTCGGGAAAACAAATGTAATAAAATAAACTCTTTTCATTATGACTATGACAATGTCGCATACAAACAAACGATATTTATAAAGACGGATACAAAGACTCAGTGATAAAGTGATAAAGTGATATTTATAAAGACGGATACAAAGACTCAGTGATAAAGTGATATTTATAAAGACGGATACAAAGACTCAGTGATAAAGTGATATTTATAAAGACGGATACAAAGACTCAGTGATAAAGTGATATTTATAAAGACGGATACAAAGACTCAGTGATAAAGTGATATTTATAAAGACGGATACAAAGACTCAGTGATAAAGACAAGAGTGAGCACAAACGGGAGTTAAAAAAAAAACTGCTTCTGTGAATAACCTCTTTCTAACAAAGCATTTCAAATGTAGGAGAAATCGTGGAACAGATAGAATACATTAGAACCAAGACATTTTAGAATAGAGCCGAGCCACGTCTGATGCAATTACACCACGCTATAAAAGATTATCCGTCTGCTTAGTGTTGTTAAAGCGGCTGCCTGATACAATCAAAACCATTTAATGTGTTTTATTCTTCCAATCAGACCCAGAGAGCTTTTCCATTCAACCAAAAAAAAAAAACTTTCCATTACGTAGATCTATTTATTTAGTGGTTTTAAACAATAATGCCAACTCGCCAATACGTTGTTTGAAAAATGTCTGTATAATGAAACAACGACTATAAAATATATTTAGCAAAGCAAATTTTTGGCCACTGGCACAGAATAATAGGCCTAACATTTAGACCTAATAGAGTCTTAATAGACGAACTGCTTTGTTATATATTTTTACTTTTCATTTTCTTTCTCTCAGCTTCTGTGAATAGACCATAATTAATTTCATAACACAGCCTTCGTTTATTTTCTAAACATCACAAAGTAAGCAACGTGATTGGCTAAAAGACGGGCCCAGGTGCATAAACGCTAATAGGAGGCTCATTAATTTCCTGCTTCCATTTATCCTAACATTGAAACAAATTAAAAGTGAAGAATTTTTTTTCAATAACTCTTGTTATTATTATTTATATTTTTTGACACATCCACTCCTATATTTATTTTTTAATGCATATTTGGGTTGCACCGATAACTTCGATCCTATAACCTGGCTTCAAATGGTAACCAAGTGCAAAAGATGAATATCAAGCAGCAGCGGACTTAGTTGTCTAGTGTCATGGATGTTTTGGTAATGTTGTTCTGATGGAGAAATTCTAACTCATCACTAAATTGCTGCTAGCTCATCACTAAATTGCTGCAAAGATTGATTATATGGAAACATTTCGTTTTACTCCAAGGAAAAAAAATTCATTGTTTAAAAATCACTGGGGGGATAAAAGATATGGAAGGACATCCAGTACAAGAAATGACTTCATCTGAAGACATTAATCCTTTTGGCGACTTTCAAGTTGAAGGGGACAATTTGAACCGCTAGATACGAGGGTGCACTGTGATTCATTTACAATGTTAGAGTTAGAGTGACAAATAACTGCCGATAATGATTAATACACAACACAGAAGCTTAGTTAAAAGACTGAAGAGTGAGTAAAAAGAGAGTAAACAGAAAGGTGCCAACGGCCAACATTATTAGGCTATTCTAAAACAATGCCATTCAATTATGTTCTAATATTCTTTGCATTATCATTGACATAAGTTTCAACAGTAACAAAATTTGAAACATTACTCATTAAATCAAAATACAAGTTTGAAAAATAAAAAAAGACTTTAGCAAAAGAACCAGACTTTTATAATTCTTCAAAGACTGGCAATCTCCCAATAATGTCAGTTACCGATTAGATATAAACCAACGATTAAATATAACCAACAGTTTTGTAATCGTTATTCTTCCATTTCTCTGTCAATTATACCTTGTGTGATGCAGAGAATTGGGGGAACCAAAGTGCACGTATTGAAAGACAGCACAAGAGGCGGAGTGCAAATGCAAGAGAAATGAAAAAAATTCAGTGGTAAGAAAGAAGTAGATGTACCCTGTAGGCCGTAAGCCTACTGAAACTTCGGCTCGATAATATCACACACAAGACTCCAGAGTTAGTTGTAGTGCTCTGATGGATGACTAATCCAAGCTCTCTGATCAATAAAAGTTTTATTCTGGTATACTTTATAAAATGATATTAAAATCCATCATTTGTTGTTTTTGTTCTAATGCATTGAGGAAAAAGGCTGAGTTTTGTATTTGCCCCATCAGTCAGAAATTTAGAAAGATCTTTAACTAGTTAGATGGATCGCAAGAACTTTAAAACAAAAACAGCCATTGTTTAATAATACTAAAACAAGAATTTGGATTTTTTTTTCTAAATCATGTTGTTTTTTGAATGTAAAAGAAAAATTAAAAGTTACCGAAAAATCCTCACTTTTAATTTCCTGAGTAGAGCATGTGGCGGCTTTTACATTATGCTGATAAAAAAAAAAAAATATTATGTAATGATAATGTTTTAAATACAACAGAGTAGATAGGATACAACCGTCAACCAGCTTCAGCATTTAGTTTCTAGTCCATCCGAATGGATAGATAATAAATTAACTGCCAAAAATCATACAACGGGTCCATTTTGTTAAAAAAACAAGTATTGACTTTTGAAGAAGAATTTTAAACAAAAAACGACAGTACAAGGGGTAAGAATTGATTTTCTGTTATTGTATACCTTCCTTTTGACCAGACCTTTGAAACATGTCAATTATCTATGGATAAAAGGCTTTGCTATAGTCTACACGATTTTTACTGGCACGCGACAGACTCACAATAAGGGCAATCCAAGTCTCTTCTACAGAAATGTGATATCCAGAGAAGGATGACTTTTAGGCTGTTGGCACACTGAATGAATAAGAAATCCTACTTTGGCACACTGTTATCAAAAGAATTTACACCCGTTATCTCCAATCAGAAAGTCAACATGCCGATATAAGTATTATCGATTAGTCTTGCTGGTGATCATAAAACGTTTTAGGTGTTGTTGTTGTGAGCAAAAATTATTAAAACTCTGCCAGTTTAACCCATTCCTTTATCAAATTGGTTGTTTGGACACTTTAAATGTATCCTAACTGACAGATACTGACAATGATATATACCGACATAATGACACGGACAACGTGATACATAAATGTATCAAATAATATAATTTTTACAATAACGCCAGAGAAGGAAGAGAACTTGAATAAATTAATCCTTGTATAATAGTTCTTTATATATTAGATTTGGGGGTGGGGGGGGCGGTGGCCGTTCGACCGGCGATCCGAAGGTTCTGGGTTCGAATCCTGTTGAGGGCTAGGATTTTTTCCCGGGACTTGAGGGTGTCCCTGAGACTACCCAGCTCTGATGGGTACCTGACATTAGTTGAAAAAAAGGTAAAGGCGGCTGGGCATTGTTCTGGCCACACATCCCCTAGTATGCCGTGGTCGCAGAAACTGCTTCACCAGCCCTATAATCAGTTTGGTCCGAAGGGTACTTTTTATACATTAGAATATTGTCTTGTATTTCTTTAAGTTTTATGCATCATTACTCATTTGCATTGTCAATGTTCTTTCCAAAATTATTTTCCAAATTTTGTAATTTGATTAATGATGTCGCACATATTAGATTTGACTATTCATTTTCAATTGATTTCAATTTTAAACATCTTTTATCAAATTACTTTAGTGTTTAACTTTATCTTTTCTTCTAAATTGCCTGCGATCTAAAATAAAGTCTAATGCGATGAGTGGTTAAAATGTGCATATCGTAAATATACAACTATGAACTGAGTGTATTGGTGCTAGAGAACTCTGCGTGCGTATAGTTGAACTGATATGTTTTAGACGCTCACCTTTATAAAAAAGATTGTAAAGGCCTACGCTTATCCTAGTCCAGTCTTGCATTTTTATTAAAGCTTTAAATGATGTTAAGTTTTAATATTACTGGTTGTTCAGGTAACCCATTCCATGCCCAGATGCCACTCTGGTAGAAAGAAAACGTGTATGTGTTTGTTCTTGCATAAATGTAATAAGAAAAGTTTTTTTTTTATCCGTATGTCTATCTGAGCTTGGTATTAGATTGTTTTTTTTTTTAATGTATTTCTAAGTTAAAATGTTATGCTTTATGCATTATTATACTAATTATAGTAATTGCTCTTTGCTTTTCTTTCCTCTAGTATTTCTAGGTTTAGTGATTGAACTATTGGTGTTACAATTTTGAGTTGTGAATATTCTCTAGAGATGAACCATGCAGTTCTTTATTGGATAAGTTCTAGTTTTTTTTCTAACGTTTTTTTTTTTAGCCATACAGAAGATGCATTTTCTTGTATAGATCTAACTAATGTTAGGTAGCATTTTAGTTTTATATTTTTGTTATATTTATGAAAGTTTATTTTTTTATGAAGCCTTTAGTCACACTTTGGTGGATGGAAAGACATACCCCGATTCCTTCTCATTTTTGTAATACATCTATGTTTTTTTAGTAAGATTTTGGTATCTTTTTCTGTATTGATTTTCATTTGAAAAATGCAATCATCTGAAAATAATCTTACTTTTTTTTTGTTTAAAGAATTGTTCAACCTAGGGGGAGAAAAAATCGACACGGACATTTAAAAGTGCTAAGAGAGAACTAGCTAGTGTCCTCCCCTCCATCACAGAGTATCCCTCCCTGGAGATTTCGTGCAGAGAGGAAACGTATGTCTTTTCATTTTCAACTACTTTTTCCATTTGTTATCACGCATTGTTCAACTAAATATTCCTTGTTTAGTGCAAAGACATTATTCTCTAATTATACAGACTTGACTTGTTTGTGGGAATGGTGGGCCAAAAAAAAAAAAGAAGGAGAAAGTCGACAGAATCTAATAGAAAGGATATAAACCTGGGTCAGTAAATCAAATTATAGAGTTGACATTTGCAGGAGGCAAAAAACAACAACATAACAATGATGGCCAATTAGGCTAGCCGCTAGCTTATTGTTAGACATTAGCGACAGATAAGAACATAGACTAGTAAATTTCACAATGAACTTAAAATCTGAATTCACTCATGAAATAGATATTATCTGAAGTCACATATAAAAGTTTGATTCTTAAAGAGGATTTATTTTTTCTCAGCCAAGTTGTTTAAAGACTCGTTAAATTGAACAATTAGATTTAACGAGATCATTGAAGTGATTTATGTTTTCTTTTATTCAATTTTTGCGTAGTAATGCCATTTTTCAAAGATGTTTTCAAATTCTGGTCTAATTCTATATTGCACCTTATGTTTCGATGCCCTGTACGGTCAATGTAGGTGAGTGTCAACATTCTGCATGTTTCTTCTTTCCCCTCCTATCTATTTTTGTGTGTGTGCTTCCATCTTTAAATTCACTCAAGTAACTGTTTTTTTCTTTTACTAAATGTTTTATTTTTGCCTTTGTTTGGGTTTTGTCGTGTTTTATTTGTTGTTGTTTGGTGTTTTTGAAGGGTGGTTTATGGGGGGGGGGGGGGCGAAGGGGGGCGAATCTAACTTTATTAAAACCGTTGAAGTCTTTAGAATGTATTTCTTATATTCAGACAATGTATTTTAAAAACTTCATCTTAGCAACGAAGAGATGAAATGAAGAATAGGCAGAAAGTTGAAATACATACAATAATCATTTAAAATCATTTTCATTTTTCTTATGCATAGATTCAGGTAGACATAAAGAAAAAAAAACAACAGAAACACAGACAGACAGAAATAGTCGAACAGAAAGACAGATAGATAGACAGGTATACACACGGGCAAACAGGAAAAAAATAACAGAGAGATCGCGAGACAAAGTTAGGCAGAAAGACAGATAGACAAGAGACAGACATTTAGAAAATTTGATAGATAAACTATAAACTAGAAAATGTTGAAGACAAGACCAATAAAATAAAGCTGTCTCTGTAATATATTGATCTAGTAAAAGTTAATGTTCTTAAATTAATAATCGTTTAGAAAATAAAATCACATCCGACTACAGCAGAAGCGTTTTGAAAAAAGTATAGATAATATCTGGTTTTCACCCGCTTCAAAAACAGCGCGTCGTAAGTTAAGCTTTGAACTCTTATTGAAATGAAATTCTTGTTTCAAATATAGACAGATCGATAACACTTTAGATCAGTTATTAGCGCTCCCCAAATATGAAATGCTTCAATTTATTCGTCACAATTTTGTATGGAACCAATTCATTTGCAGATCTCCAGACATCTAGGAAATCCAGTCAAAAAATGTCACAAATGCAACAAACTAAAAAAAAGTGTCATCTAATTTTCTCCACAAAAAAAAACAACAACATTTCAAGACAAAATAAATGACATTTTAATGAAATACTTTGAGATCACTTTCCGATATAAAAAAACAACAACGTTTAAGTAAACTGAAGTTATTAAAACCATTACGTCGTGAGGGGACATCCCCTCCTTCGAGAGTATTATGAATGCTCATTACATGAAGTGCTGGTCGGATTTATAACATTTGTAAGAAAGTGTTTCAATCTTACGATTGTCTAATCTAAACTAGCTAGAGTATTAAGAGGATGTCTGGAGAGTTGAGAATCCTTTTTTGAAGTTACAACTTCAATAGCAAATTATTTTTTTTTACAAATCGAAAAAAAAGCAACACTGATAATACACATAAGAGATAAGTACCACAGTCAGTAACGACGGATATCATGTAGGATTTAAGCATGAACTACATAATCACTTTATTGAATATATCGAGATCACGTAACACTTTCGGAAAAATTCCAGCAAGACAAAAGTCATTTTACATATTTATATATATATATCCATCGTCGATGGTCACTTTAAGAAAATTGACCACTTGCCAAGTAGAAATAGGGGGAGAAAAAATCACACGTAATCAATACAATCTACTTGTGAACAAATAAGCAGGCCCGTTATGTGGCGCGGGGAGTGAGGGCAAAACATTGCTCCCAGACATTATTCCATGGCGGGCTCCCAGTTCTCTTTTTTTTTAAATTTTATTTCGCCGCCCCATCTCCTGGCGTATACCGACATCCTTTTCGACTCATACAAAACATTTGAACATGGAAAATAGGGAATGGGTGAGGTAGGGGGTGTGTTACATAATGCTCACCAAAGGCGGAGGAGGGGAGGGGGGGGTGTTCTAGGCGAAAGTGGAGGATTAGAGGTAGAGGGAGTGAAAGGGTTAGTGGAGTGACTAGGACGACCAAAAAATGAGAATGTGTCAGAGAGTGTTTTCGGCGAATGTTGTTAAATGAAACAAGCATGTAAGTGACAGCTTGATGTAGGGCCTGTTACTGACCACACACACACAAGAGCAGACAGAAAGCAAGCTGTGCAGATTAAACATAAAAAAAAGGTTCTCAAACTGTGAGTAACAATTGTTTTTACATCTTTTTTATGTTTCTTTCTTTTTTTTTTTTTTTCAGAAAATAAATTTTGGAAGAAATAATAATAGTTTGTAGTCAAATCTAGATCTAACTTAATTTTCAAGTATCGAGTAATATTTATCAATTGATCATTTGAAATATGTTATGTAGGCTAAGTAACTGGGTCGGCGAAGCTTAAAATATTTCTGTTTTATAATCACCAAAGAAATGTTTAGTACATACATGTCCACGTAGTCAACAAAATTTTAATTAATGCTTTGTTCGTTATTAGTCAAAGGTTATCATTATCTTCTCCTATAGAAATAAATCTGTCCATGATATTGAGAGTAAAAACTTGCTCGTTTGACATTTTCATTTTTTGTGACATGAATAACAATTAATGATACTATTTTGTAACACTGATATTTATATGTGTACATGGATGTGTTAGTGTTAGTATTGTTACTATATAAAGGACATAGATGTAACGATTTAGTTACGATTTATACACTACAGAGAAAACATATGTGTGTGTGTGTGTACAGTGAGTGAGTGGGTTATGCGTGTACAGACGCATAGATTGAAATGTAGTCACGTCATAGATAGATAGATAGATAGATATATAGATAGATAGATAGATAGATAGATAGATAGATGGAGAGGTCAATAGAAAGGAAGAAAGAGAAAGAAAAAGAGAGAAGCGTGTTGTTTGTTTGAATATTTAACGGTCATATCTTGTAGTTACAAACGTTAAGCATTGCGAAAAAATATCTTAGACAATTTTCTCTTAGGATATCTAGCCTACTACACTGTATTCAATCAAATGTCCGAAGAAACTTCCCAATGTTGTCTCAGACTCTGACCCATGTGTACGTTTGACCAGAAATCGATGTCCGAAAGTAGCCTATAGGTCTATCAGCCAATCTCTGTAAAGATATCGTTCGCCACACATTTTTTTTTTTACGTTTCCCTGTTCTTCTCCTTCGTAGCCCACTCACCATTTCCTGGGACTGCTGGTTCCTAGTCGACATTTTAATCTGCTAATCAAAGAGAGCAATAGCCTTTCGGAGATTTCCAATTTCGTCTCTAGCTGTCTAAGCAAAAAAACAGACAGTAATGTTCGGATGTATTAGTTGGCTCCATTAATAGCCGGCGGTATTTTACTGGAACATTAAAAACAAGCAAAATGTTTTCGAGGATAATAGCGCCATTTCTATGTTATAGTTATAACATAGCCAACTCTAAGATTTCAAACATATGGTAGAAGTAGCAGTTTAAATACATATTAGTAAAATATATAAATCGTTCGAAGAGGGTAATGACACCATTGTTTGAGTCGTATACAAATAATTGTTTAAAAGACTATACAATTTATCCGACTGGTTTATATAAAAAGAAAAACGTTTTCATTTAAATTAAAGCTTATTAGATTCGCTAATTGGGCTTAAGGGATCATTGGGGTCGAAAGAGATTGGAAAAAAAGGGGGGGAATAAGGCTTGAAAGGGGGGATAGCAATGATTGTACAGCATATCCATAACACAACAGACAAAATCATTTGAAGACACCAGAGGGAAAAAAATATGTTATTACTGTTCCAGTTTTCCTATGTGAGCCATTTACATTTTTTAACTAAGATAAAGCAAGACTATTTCTTTACTTTAAAAGTCCAAAGAGTGTGCTAGAATAAAGGCGTGACCATCGGCGATGTTTCTTTGTTTTTTTTTTGTCTTATTAGTTCCAGTAACACAATTTTTAAACAAAAAAACGCGGCTGTCATTCTTTTTCTTGTATAAACTGTTAGAACGTAAAATGTAATGTATTAATTCTTTTAGACCCCATATCTTCATCTGGACTAACTGTATGAAAACACACACACAGACCATATCTTATCTATTACAGACGCTCCTTCTATAAAGCAGATTACCTACGTTTACCCGTGGTCCGAGTCTAGTCTTGCATTTTATTAATATTTTAAATGTTGTTAAGTTACTGGTTTTCCTGGTTTGTTCAGGCAACCCATTCTATGCCCGAATGCCACTCGGGAAGAAAGAGTATTTATATTTTATATGCATTTGTTCTCGCATAAGGTATTAGAAAAGTGGTCGTAATAATCTTCTTTCAAAAAGCAACGTCTGTAGCGTATACAACTAATAGCATGAAGTAAAAGTGATTTACTTTTTTTTATTCAATGATTCATAGACAGTTTAGTTTTCCGAACAAAAATAACTTACCGCCTGCCGGTAAGGAAAGCTACTTGATACATCAACCGTATCATTAAAAGCTTATAGAGGTCTGCAACTTTTAATGCTTTTTAAACACAAAGATTGCTTCTAATCACAGTGCACTGTCTAAGCTTGGCATCTTAAGTTTCACCTGAAGATATAAGTGCACGTGCAAGTAAGAGCCTTATTTCTTAATTTAAAAAAGTAAAGTATCCATAGGGGCGGTTTCTATGGCTACGGCATACTAGGCATACTAGGTGATTGTGTGGCCAGCACTATGCACAGCCGCCTTTTCTTTCTCCCAAATAAGTTCAGGTACCCATCAGAGCTGGAACACCTTCCAGTCCTGAGAAAAAAAATCCTAGCCTGCACCAGAATTCGAACCCAGGACCTTTGGCACGCCAGTCGAAGTCAATTAAATTTAATCTTCATAACTGAATGCAATAGTTACTCAATGTCTTTTTTAAAGGGTAATCATACATTTTGTAATATTTTTTGGAGTACAAGAAATGTATACGTTAATGCAATCTAGTACTACTAGTATATAAGATTATGCAATTTAGTGCACGGGTCGGCAACCTTTTGCAAATAGTGTGCCAAACTAGCAGTTTAGCAGCAAAAGAATGCAATCCAGTATATAAGATTATACAATTTAGTGCAAGGGTCGGCAACCTTTTGTGTGCCAAACTAGGATTTCCAATTCATTCAGCGTGCCAACAGCCTAAAAGTCAACCTGCTCTGTTATACTTTAAACAAAAATAATTATAGGACAATTAATGAAACTTCGTAGCAAGACCAAGACCAACAGCAAAGGATATTATTTATAGAGAAGATCGTTAAAGCGTTTTGTATTTAACTAGTTTTATTAGCATCCTTTTTTTTGCCTTTAGTTCTATATCAAATAAGTTTACAATATTTTATTACCAGACTTCCGCATTTATGGTAATTATTGTCTAAATTGTCTAAATATTTCTATGTGTTAGTCAAGATAAGGATATAACACCTGATGATGTTATTTTTATTTTGATGTCAGTGTCTGAGTCCCTATGTTTTATAAGGTGACCAGACATATGCGCACAAGACAATTGCGCACACGACAAACGCGCACAGACAATCCCGCAGTGACCCAAATGCGTACAGGACAAACGCGAACACCGATAGTTGCGCACACGGACAATGGCGCACACCGACAAATGCGGACACCGACAATCGCCCACAGTGACAAATGCGAACGGCTATATAAGCGCACACCGACAAAAGCGCAAACTGACAATGAAGCTATAATTAAAACAAAAAAAACATGTTTAAATATAATTTAGTTCAAATAGTTTTCAGTACCAGAAAGGAAGGCAAAGTATGGAGGAAAAAAGGAACACAATAGTTACAATTTAGAAGTAATAAAATAATTAAATCTAGTGCTACAAACTCTTCACATTGTCATTTAATTGACTTATTGGCAAAGAGTCCTTAAAAATCATTCCCCCCCCCCCCCCAAACATATGTGTTTGTCTAGAGTCTACTATACTAATACTTAACTATTACAGAATTAATGGGGAAGCACTAGAGCTTAATAGCAACAGGTATAAAAAAAATAATTTTAACTGAAAGAATATTGCTGGAAATTATAATAATATATATATAGAGTAGTAATAACCTTTAATTTTAAGTTTGCGTATTGTTCTAATGGTAGTTTAAAGTTTAAATCCTAATTGCAAAGTTATGTGTAATAAAATATCAACAGTAATTTCATCATTCAATTAGGACTTCCTTCTACACTATAAATAACCAAGAATATGTACCTAATAAATCTGTGGGTTGAAAGAGGGGTCGGAATAAAACTACGTGTTAATCACTAATAAAAAATTTTCAAATCGGTTGCATGAATGCATGTTTTAAAACGTACTTTGCCTTTAGAAAAGTGCAATGCCAACTCTTATTTTAAGACTAATATTCCTCTTTCTTTTATTAAAAAAAAACCACAATTATTTTTATATAATGTATAAGTATACGTCTTATTTTCAACTATTTTTCAACTATATGCTTAAGTAGTAGTACTGCTGTTATTTGTTTAATAATCAATTTACGAGCTTCCATCATACTACGATGGTTTAACATGCTGATTAAGACTTAAATATCCAATTAAAATTGTTTAAATGACATCTCTTAAAAATCATGACGTAGCAGTACTACTAGAACGAACATTTTATTACTATACTATTAGTCTATACATTTAAAAGTAAATTTTTTTTTAAATATGCATACAATTATTATTACATTTATTATGATTATTAATATATTGTTAGCTTTAAACATGATGTATTTTTGCTGAAAACCAACTAAGACTAAATCCATTATCATCTTTAAATTGGCGATGCATAACTTGCTATTTGCGCATTTGTCGGTGTGCGCTTATATAGCCGTTCGCATTTGTCACTGTGCGGGATTGTCGGTGTCCGCATTTGTCGGTGTGCGCTTATATAGCCGTTCGCATTTGTCACTGTGCGGGATTGTCGGTGTCCGCATTTGTCGGTGTGCGCCATTGTCCGTGTGCGCAACTATCGGTGTTCGCGTTTGTCACGGAACCGTTTTATAATTACCTCATCACTACCGTATTGATAAATTGATACGTAGTAATCATACAAACTGGGTAGTTAATGTAATGTTTTAACATATATATATAAATTCTTTAGTCATATAATATTTATATAATTTTTAAATACGTTTTACATTTGGATTATTTCAAAGTTATGTATTGTAAGCCAATTATTCTTTTATAAAAAAAAAAAAAAAAAAAAAAAAAAAAAAAAAAAAAAAGCATATTAGAAAAATTTGCTCAAATAAAACGAGTTAATTATCTCCCTTTAATTAAAACAACCTTTTCCACATTTGATTCAATAGTGATGCCAAGAAGGTTATGTTTTGTAATATAACAAATATTATTGACTAATTATTATTTCCTTACATAAATCCAACATTATGGTATTCACTACCAAATGTAAGTATTAGAGGATTAAAATAATATACGTTAAAGAGTTGTAAGTAAACATTTTTTGCATTAATTGTTTGTCCATTTAAGGAGTTTATATTTTAACATTAATAATTACAGAAACGACATAATATTGTGCTATTAAATTAGTCTCTTATATTTATTAAATTAATAATACAAAAAAGGGATTTCAGAATTATTTATATTTATGTTTTTATATAAGAAGATGAGCATAAAAACGCTTTAAAATGTAATTAGTCTGTATCAATTAATGAGTGGTCAAATGTATTTTACCTCTTTGTATGCTTAAAACAGCTTTCATTTGCGATAAAATCTGTCGACAAGAATAAGTTGAAACAAAAGCTGAAAGTAAAAGAGCGAAATGTCTAGCAGTTGAGAAATGCAGATGACTTTCCTAAGCAGCTTTCTTCCAGAATTTTTCCGCAAACGTGCACATTTTGATGCTCATTTTTTAAATGTTTAAAATTAAACTTGCTGTATTTTAAAATCGCCAATATCCCTCCACTTAAAAAAGATTTAAATCTAAAAAAGGTCGTAGTATTATTAAACCAGTTAGTCTTGATGTGGGTATGAAAAAATAAGTCCATCAATAGAAAAGTCTTGTCTTTGATTTCAAAATTCCGCTTTTAGTGCTTCGATCAGGGCCCTCGAGAGAAAAAAAAGATGCCGGTACGAGATCTTTACTAGCCCCCCCTCCCCCCCTCCCGCCACACACACACACTTATGTTTTCTAACACTAGTCATATCTAGATGGTTATTTGTATTAGATACGCTTGAAAAATCAGGAATCTTTATAAAAGGTTATGTAGGTAGTGTAGTCAAATGTAAGGTTAGATATGCTGTGGCAATACAGTTGACACAAATATTTTGGTTTTGTGTACAGACTCTTCCCAAAATACATGTTAAATGACAAAAAAAAAATGTTTTAAATTTTCAATACATTTGTCTAAAAGTATGATACCGTCAACCTCCCCTCTTGTCTAACGCACAGGAAATCGTTAAAGTGTAAAGGGATCGACTAACTAGATTTGACTGCCGTACCAGTATGCAGCGACATAGAGTATTTATAAGGCCTTGGCCAGGGGTCGGCAACCTAGGAAACGCGTGCAAAACTTGGCACACAGAGCGATTTTCAATGGCACGCAAGAGACCTCAAGAGGTGTTTTTTATTAATGAAAAAAACACATTTTCCTGTTCTGAATGAGGAAAACTGACTGTTGAAGCCGATGTTTGACATGGTGACACATTTCAGTGAGTTTAACTTTCATTTACAAGACCACTGGAATGAATATGCATTGAAACTGGACATATCTTGGCGTGAAATCATCCATATATTAGGGAAAATATTAAGATAGATAGTTGGGATTTTTCAGATGTACTTTGAAACACTCAAAGCGGAGTTACCTAACCATTTTTTATACCACATCAAGCCTAACTGGTTTGATCTTACTACAGCCTTCTTAGATGTAGATATTTTTTTCTAAATGCAACAAGTTGAATTTTAATTATTTAAAAAATGGGCAGCCAAATGTGCCCATTGGTGGAAAATATCTAGAAGGAAGCTGCTTATGAAAGTCATCTGCTAGTATCAATTGCTACCTATTCGCTCTTCTACTTTTCAGCTTTTGGTTCAACTTACATATTTACAACAACATATTTTATCGCACATGAAAACTATTTATCTTATAAGTTTACAGACATTCCTTCTAGATAGAAGATTATTACGTCAACTAGGCCCAAAACTCCTGCAGGGCGACAGGGATCCGTCGGTGGCAGGGATAGAACCCGCGACGTGTCAGTTGGTTTTTGGTTGACAGTCCGGTGAACTAACCGCTTACTAAGCCGGCATACTAAGAGGTCACCTACACTTGACCACTCAGAAGTGAATAAATATGTAGGCCTCTCTGACATTATACAATTAGCGAAGAGAATTCAAGACAAAGCACTCATTAATTGATACAGACAGATTACATTTAAAGAGTTTGTAATGCTCATCGTCTTTAATTCTAAAACAAATGTAATTGTATTACTAAACTATTAATTATAAGAGACCCTTTTAATTGAACTATATTATGTAATTTCTGTAATTATTAATGTTAAAAAAGGTAAACTCCTTAAATAGATAAATAATCAATTCAGGAAATGTTTATTTACAACTGTTTAACGTAAATTAATTTTAATTCTTTAATAATTAAATCTTGTAATGAAGACCATAATGTTGGATTTATATAAAATAATAATAATTAGTTATTAATATTTGCTTTATTACAAAAACATAACTTGTTTGGCATCATTATTGAATCAAATTATGATAAGTTTTTTAATTAAATGGAGATAATTAAACCGTTTTATTTGCGCTAATGTTTCAAATTTGTTTCTTTTATAAAATAATAAATGGATTTATAATTTATAAATGATCAAATTGTAAAAAAGTATTTGTAAATTATGTAAATATTATAAGACTAAAGAATTAATATGTAAATTGTAAACATTACGTTAACTACACAGTTTTTATTATTACTATGTATCTATTCCGCTTAACGATCGGTATTGAGGTATCATGTAGTCTAAAACACATTAAAGGACATCTCAGTTAAACTGAGATCAAAATATAAATAATATTATCATGTGTTAGTGTTAGATTCTCATCTCGACTAACAAATGATCATATTTCGACAATAATTACCATAAGTGTGAAAGTGTAGCAATAAAATATATATTAATTAATATAAAGGCAAATATAAAGGATGTTAATCACAAATACGTTAATTTTGTTTTAAGTATAAAACGATTTAATGATTTTCTCTTTAAATAATCTCTTTTGCTTCTGGCCTTTGTCTTGAGAAGTAAAATTAATTGTCCTATAAAAATGATTTTTAAAAGTATAATAGAGCAGGTTGACTTTTTTAGGCTGTTGGCACGCTGAATGGTATATAAATCCTAGTTTGACACACTATTAGCAAAAGGTTGCCGACCCCTGACCTAGGCTAATAAGCTAACAGGGAGAACTGTAAGCTTGTAAGGCACATTGGTGTATATTTGCAAGTGTCTCTGGAGAAAAATAATAAAAAAGAGATCCTAAATGCTATAAAAAATATTTAGGCCCTATATTACAACTAGAGGCTTCTTTGCATATTTAACAAAATGTTCAAGAACACATTCAAAGAATACCAAAGCTAAGGGCCCCCAGCGCCACGTGAGATTGTAGGAGGTTTTGGGGCGTCTCCTCTTAGCTTAATAGCAACAATTAAAAAATACTTGCGTAATTGCCAAATAATTTTTTATTTAAATATTCATGGGCCCCCTAAGCTCTTATGGGCCCGGTACGGCGTACCGGCTTTACCCCCGTCTCGTGGGGCCTGGCTTCGATGTACTTCTGAAAAAGCCCAACTATCTATCTCAATATATACCTTAATTTAGGGATGTAGAAAGTACAAGTAGTTAAATGATGTTTTGAAATTTATTTCACGGCAAGATATGTCCAGCAAATCCATTTCAGTGGCCCTTTTAAGTTCAACTCAATGTGTCACTATGTCATTCAGAAACATCGGATTCAACAGTCAGTTTTCCTCATTCACAACCGGAAAAAAAGTAGTTTTTTAATCCATAGAAAGAACCAATTAGAGGTCTCTCGCGTGCCATTGAAAATAGCTCTGCGTGGCAAGTTTGGCACACGTGCCTTAGGTTGGCGAACCCTGATTTAGTGTATGAGATTATGCAATCTAGTGTATAAGATTATGCAATCTAGTGTATAAGATTATGCAATCTAGTGTATAAGATTATGCAATCTAGTGTATAAGATTATGCAATCTAGTGTATAAGATGTAATTTAGTGTATAAAATTATTCAATCTAGTGTATAAGATTATGAAATCTAGTGTAATTTTAAATATAAATTCAACAACTATTCTATTGGATATGCAAGACTGGCGCTTCCATTAGACCATAGGTTCTCAACGGGGGCGATATCGCCCCTCCCCCCCCCCCCCAGGTGGCGGTGGGAAGCTTTAGGGAGGCGCTGACATTCCCGGGGGGGGGGGGGGGCGATTGAGGGGCGGTGAAGGGCAAGTGGGCGATACAAACGTACCAGATATATTTTAACACCTCAGCTATTTGAATCGATTAGTTTTTGGAGGATGAAATGTGATGTAAACGCTAGTGCAAGTGCTCATTATATTAATAAGAAATATTTGGCAAAATGGTGTGCGGCCGGCTGATCCTGTGGTTGGTTCACCGGATTGTCGCCCTAACATCTGCTAATATTAATGATATTTTGATCTCAGTTTAACCGAGATGTCCTTATTATGTTTTTTTTTTTTTTTTCTAACATGAGGATGTATTTTTTGACCATCCGACTGGATTAAAATAGTATTATTGTTAAGCGGTAGAGATAAGTAGTAATTGTACAAACTGGGTAGTTATTGTAATGCTTGAAAATATACATATATATTCTTAAGTCATATAATATTTATATAATTTTCAAATACTTTTTACAGTTTGATCATTTCAAAGTTATAAATTGTAAGCCATTTATTTTTTATAAAAGAAAAAAAAAATAGAAATTTAGCTTAAAAAAAACAAACCGGTCTAATTATCTCCCTTTAACAAAAAAATGTTTCCACATTTGATTCAAGGGAGGCGTTATAAGGCGGATCCGCCGTATAACGCCCAGCGTTATACGGCGGATTTTTGCGTGAACTCGTGACCTATAGACTATTATACAGGATCTTTTCCACTGCCTACAACGCGAAGCACTAATTTTTGGGAAGCGTTATTCAAACAGCCGAAAGTGTATAATACCGAATTTACGAAAAATTGTGAGAGTTAGGCTATACTTATGACTTAAAACTTTATATTCTATTCTATAGTCTATAGTGACTCTATAGGCTTTTAATTAGGATCATATTCCTAGCTAAGTCCTAACCCTAACCGGGCCTAACCGTAAAATCAATTTCTAATTGTGATTAAGTGACATAGGCCATAGTAATAGGGTAACCTTTATGTTTGAATTAATTATAAACAATGACAAATGGTTACTTACAAAAAAATCACGAATTTAACTAAAAAATATTTATCGTTTTACTATAATTGAACGGAGTGATTACGGTGTATTTTTTATAATACTAAAAAAAAAATTGGCGGAGCTGACTGGATTTGAACCTGCGTCACCCCTGTTGACAGCGCATGCTACTAACCATTGGGCCAACAAACCTTGTTCTAAATAGTACGAAAAAATAGTAATTAAGCATGTAAGACCAGAAAAACAATTATGTATAATATAGGTCAGGAGTTCACGCAAAAATCCGCCGAATAACGCTCAGCGTTATACGGCGGATCCGCCGTATAATCACTCCGTTGATTCAATGGACAAGTCTTAACGTGTATGCATGCATAAAAGGTCACGTGCAAAAACATTTCCGTTCTTATTCGATCATTCTATTCGAAACAATGTAGGCCTATGTGTGCTACTTTACTGGTTGTACTCAAATTTGTTGGGGATTAAAATTTATTTCATTTCCAATAGATGTTTACAAAGCAAAACAATGTATTGTGAAAGTCAGAAGGGAATAATCACTTTTTTAAAATATCAAACTTATTGCTTATTGCAAAAGAATTTTTGTTATGCGTTTTTATGAATTTACGCATTTTGTTTTTTAATAACCAAGAAAACGCAACTCTTGACTCATTTATTTTGTAAACAAATAAAAATTTTACGTCACGCGACTAACACTTGAGTATTAATGATCGCCTGTTCACTTTTGATGTTAAAAACGGATTCCTCATAACTAATATTGTATCCTTAGTATAATTCTAAAAGACTAGAACTGGCCGTCGAGGTTGAAATGAATTGTCAAACACCAGCAAAAGCATGCTTTTTTGTTATTAGTTTAAAAATAGAACAGGAAGTTCGCGAACATTCGGGTTCAAAAGTTCACGCCTCATTAAGACTTGTCCATAGTGATGCCGAACAAGTTATGTTTTGTAATATAACAAATATTACTGATTATTAGATCTAAGGCTTTTGCAACCAAAATTGAAACTAAAATAGACAAATTGCTAGCAACACACCAGGCAAACGATTCGCATTAATATTGATTTATTGAAACCTTTTGTTTAGGCAATTTTTCTATCTTTTAATTCTTACAATGTTTTTTTTTCTTTAAAGATAATTAATCACACAAAAAGTCTAGTCCGCCTAAAAAAAATTGTCCAGATGGGCCGAAGGGGGAGGGGGAGAGGGCGCTAAAATAAAGTTGGTGGGGGGGGGGTGAGCGGAAAAAAAATATAAAAGGGGGCGGTGAGCCGAAAAAGGTTGAGAACCTATGCATTAGACGAACTAGACAATCTTAGAGGGCGCTGGGCCAGAGAAAAAAACTAACACTAGAAAAGTAATAGATAGCTGAAAGCTGTTGATAACTTATTCTAAACCCATTTCCATATGAAAAACGTTTTGTCAACTTATGGAATGAATATCATAGAAAGAAAATCAATTACTCTACTCATGAATACAGCAAAAATATTAGCTGGAGAGAAAATGCGTAGTGAGCAGCAAGCCAATGCCAGCTATGAAAGTATGAATTCCCAAGAGATCTTGCAATTTCTATTGCAGCATAAATTGTTAGAAAAGATTCCCAATCGTTCGGTGGAATTCATAATTGTATCAACTTTGCCGATATCAGTGGCTAGTGGAGAAAGAAGTTGTTCAAAATTAAGAATAATAATTAAATTATCTTTATTTATGATGGGTGTGTGAGTGTGTGAGTGGTGTGTGAGTGTGTGTGTGTGTGTGTGTGAAAGAGGGAGTATAAATGGAAATGAAGATATCTGATTTCGTCACAGCTATAAAAAGCTTAATTATAAATGTATTTAATAATAATTACTTAGAGTCTCACTATATAACTTTTTTTTCTGTCTTTTCTGTTAGTCAAAAATATATGCTTGCAATCTTATCAGTTGCGACTAGTTATATTTTGTCTATAAAGACAGGAATCAGAAGTGGCGTTCGCTGTGTGATATAAAAGAGAGGGCACATTATTACAATGAAGTAAGATACATTACTACCGCAAGATGGGTTGGAAAAAAAAGAGTTTGGGGGTGGGGGGGGGGGGGGGAATCGGTTAATAGGTGAATGAAAATCGCCATAGGTCATGTGTCCATAAAGTTCCCAATTGGAAAGTTGATTATAATACAGCGTTCAAATGTCTCTTTAGTAACAGTATATGCATTTCGCGAGAAAAGTTGATACAAAAACCTAGTTGTTTTTTTTAAATAATATTCAAATTTTGTATCAGTATTATTATACTTTGTCCCATCTAAGGAGCACGCGATGAATAGGGCAATGAGTCTTAGCTTGAATACAAATAATGCTGTAAAACTATCTCATAGCCTTGTGGTTTTCTATATACAATACATCCATTCGGGATAGCTGGCAATTAAATAATTATTTCATCTACAGGAATGTGTTTAAGATGAGTGTCCGTTACATACCGTAGGCTACCAATGAGCGTTTAGAAGTCTTTATAGAAAGTTAAATATAGTTATTTCTTTAATCACCATATCTAAATGTAATTTCAAAAAATGTCCCCAATTTGACTATCTTCAGAATTATGTCTGCCATAGAATTATGGCTTCAATGTTGACCAAGAAAGAACGCAAATCTAGACCGAAAACGCTCAGAATAGAACTTTTGTGTGTGTCTCCGTCTCATTATTTCACAGGAGAGAAAAAAAAATGAAAGACTGAAGCAATGTTGAAAGGAGTGGTGTACTCTATAGTCTATAGAAGATAGTCTAATGAAAGAGAAAAAAAAATCTCGACTAAATGGATTCTGTGAAGTAATCTAGCAGTATGAGTAACGACATATTTAGAGATTTAAAGAAAAATTAGGTTGTCTCAGTCTACGTGGATTGACCATAAATATAAATGACGTAAAGCGCCTTAGGCATATTCACCCCCCCCCCTTTCCCGCATTCTCACACTACGTCACGAAAAGTAAGTTCCCCACCCTTCACCACACACACACTCCCTCAAAAATCGTGCCACAAAGCTTAAACCAATCCGAAATAAAGTTCGATGGAACTTCCAAGATTAAAGAATACACTCTCGCCCGTATGGTGTTTCTCGATCTCTGGTCTGAAAAATCGCCGATGGTTATGTCGATAGAACAGGTGGCCTGCTATTGTATTTCAAGAAGAAACCTAGTAAGTGGAGAGTGGCGCTAAAGAGAATCATTACATTAGTGGCATAGCGAATATTTGTTTTATTGGGGGGAGGGTGCTTTACGCAAGAGCTTTAATGTTCGCAACAACAACAACAAAAAACATTGGTGCATACAAAATAATATGTAGACTCTATATATTTTTAACATTTTTACAAAAATGGTCGATATTAGAACACTTGGAACTTTTAGAAGGTTGAGCTAAAGATCAGTATATATCAGTACATATGCTTGAATGAGCAACTTTGGAAAAATGACTATTCTGATATTAGGTAAAGACACACAAATAAACCGAAACTACACATTTAAAGTATGACTTTTGTATTGACATTACAGCACGTCATTTTATTACAAAATGTCAACGACGGAATTCATTTTTAAACAATATAGCCTACTATTTATTAAACAAAGGATTTGTTAAGCAGTAGTGACCGTTTAATAAAGTTAGTTATAGGAATATAGTAATTGATTGAATGATGTATTGGAAAGAAAGTTGGGGAAACAGGTGGTGATGATGATCACAACGATGGTGATAACACACAAAGCAGTGCTAATAGGAAAGCGAGAGAGAGAGAGAGAGAGAGAGAGAGAGAGAGAGAGAGAGAGAGAGAAGAGAAATGCACACTCCTAAAAGAAACAATAAAGTCAACACAGAGTGATAAAAGGGAGAGAGAAAAGGGGGGGGGGGGTGATTTTATTCTCTATACTCTATGCCAAAAGAAAACGTTCAAAACATTCAGTACATCATTCTGATACCTTTTTACCAACATGTTCAAAGTATATCATCTATATATTACGTACGCAAAAAAGGGAATATTTATCTATCTACACCTCCCTCTTGATGCATTCCGTGAAGTTTTGAAACCCACCTTCCCAATGCGTACGAACAAAATAGTAGATTCTCTACCCCCATCCCTTATTTGAATGTTAATTTTCAGACATAGTCACAAGGCATTTGTTTTTCAATATATATAATTTATTAGTATCGTGTTTTCTCACCTTGAAATTTATTTTAAAAATACAAGAGAAGATTCAAATTATGTAGCCCTTGAACACGGTTTCAATTTATTTTTAAAGAAAATCAAGATGTACGTTCTTCCACAATCCAAGATCGTAAAGAAAATGTGCAGTAAACGGGAACTAATCTAAGGGAAATAACTAGTTTAAAGTGAAGCTAACTGCAAACTAGACGGGTTGCTTCTCTTTCGTTAGAAACAAACATAGATTAAAATAACAGAAGTGGGAGAACCTCTACTGTAATATAATTCCATTTCTATGGAATAATTCCATATTAGGTTAAAGTAGATTTATTCTTTATACTGTTGATAAAAACGCATAATTTTCGGACAAGGAAATGCCTTAATAAATAAAAAATTAGGCCTACTGTTCATCATTTCCTTTATCAAATTACAATTTGTAGTTTTCAACAACTAATTACGATGCAGGCAACCTTGTTTAAAGATTTTCCTTTTTTTTTACCGTTTGTATGAAATGAACCAAACAAATGGTATTGATTGGAAAACTAACACTATAGAATATTTAGGAAGCATTATTAAAAGGAGATAACTCGATCAGTTATTGGAAATTCCTGGTAAAAATAGTATTGCAATAAAATAATAGCTATTCAAATCTGACTAAAATACCTAATTACTCTTAAGTATAAAGAGTTACCGTTCTTCCAAATGCCATGTTAAAAGCAACTAATATAGTTTTATATAGGCCTAATACTAGCATAGGTGACCAGTTCTCCGAAATTGCTCAAATTAATTTTCAATACACTGTAACTACCCATGCAGTTATAATGAGCACAATAGTCTTAAGCGGTGATAAAGTATTTTCTAGTAATTTTAAATAATTTAAACAATTTAAACATTGCCCGCTACAAATTACGACTCATATTAAAGCGTGAATGAAATGTTGTTCCATTCTTAAACATTGCTCGCTAACAAACTTAATTTAATAGGGCGTTCTCAGTGGGCGTGGCTTAGGTTTTTTACTATTTTTAGTGACGTATTTGTGTAAATAGAAGCCACTATTGGTGTACAAAAATGGTGAAGTACTTCTTTATCATGCAAAATTCACATCTGAATATTGGCTATCCTACTCAAAAATAAGGAGGTAAATAGTACTACTGTAGATTAATTGATTAATGTGATTAGGCTAGGGCCGGCTAGACCTATTTACACTTTCAATTTCACTTTATAGGCCTACACTTTTAGGCCAGGCTACGATGTCAAGTGATAGTGTTGGTGAATAGGCTAACTAGTCAAGTCACTAATAGGCTCACATTGTCTATGATCTATGCCTATGATAATAATAAAATAGCCTATTTTATTTAACATACATAATACAGCTTAAATCTTAATAAGACTTAAAACACAACACATCATTTAAAAAAGCTCGAGCCTATATGAAACTTTATTATTAATACAGCGGCCATTGTTACTTGTACACCATTACTCAAAGTAAACACAAATTTTAATCACGTGCTTTTTGTCACGTGATTGCAAACGCCCTATTAAGTCGTTTACGACACAAAGTAAATTTAAACACCAATAGATTTTTTTTATATAATAAAACACTGATTTTGGGAAGATAACTTTTCCTTGGGTGACCTAAGCATATGCTGGTTGTATGAACTATTTAAAAAAAAAAGTTGTTTACGACCTTGTTGATCTCTTCTACTTGTAACTCATTTTTTCAAAACTTAAGCCAGTGGAAATATAAACATTAACGCCGTAAATTATTCACAAAGCTATAAATCATGTCCCACGCGTTTTTTTTCCATCGTATTTTACCTAGCAAAGTTTAGACTAACGTTCTACAATTAATCTTACATGATAGGCCTATTTACTAAGTTCAAGCAGACAAATTAAGAAAAGCTAATTGTACAAACAGGGGGGACGATCCGAAGGTCCTGGGTTCGAATCCTGGTGGAGACTAGGAGTTTTTCCCGGGACTTGAGGGTGTCTCTGAGTCTACCCCGCTCTGGTGGGTACTTGACTTTAGTTAAAGGCGGCTGGGCATTGTGCTGGCTACACATCCCCTAGTATGCCGTGGCCACAGAAACTGGTGAACCAAAATGTTTAGTATTGTATATTAGAAAAGCAAATATTTTTGACGCGGGGGGGGGCAAAGCGCCGTAGATGCATACTCATTGCATACCCGCTTATTGCTGACCCACATGAAAGAGTGCAATTTAAGTCTGAGTATTAATAATTACTTATATGAATGCAAGTTTACGTTAATACTGTATATTATATTGTGTAATTAAACATACTGTATAGTGTTTGATTATACAATTTCACCATACAATGGCGCAATGTTCAGGTTATGGTAATCTCATTTATGATTTAGATATAGATGATAGCTATTGATTAGCTTCATGCTTTTCTTTGTTGCGTAAGATTCATAGTATGTATAAAATATGCCAATCAATCTATTTAATTTTAATTTGAGTATAGGTGTAAATTTTGTCGTCATAATTTATTTTACAGTAAAACTATATATGATACATGTAACTAGTTGAAAATGGTTGTGTGAAAATTTAATCGATTTTCATTCATTTGATTCATCATTAAGGTTGTAAATCACGGTACGGGAATAAAGTTATTATTATATTCAAAAATATTTTTAAAGAATCCAGATATTAGCCTATTTATCTCAAGGCTTTTTATCTCAAGGCTATTTATCTAAAGGTTATTTATCTCAAGGCTATTTATCTAAAGACTATCTTATCTAAATGCTTAACAGTCAGACAGTATTTAATGATGTAACATAAATAAAATCAATAAGACTGCCTGTAAGAAATTTAGTGGAAAATGTCTCAATATCTTTCTTTTTAATCTCCATTTACCTATCCTTAAGCTTTTCCTTTTAAAATCGTTCTATAGAATTATTATAGAATACATGCATGAATCGCATAGCGTCTACTATGTTTATCGTTATTTATTATCTTTAAAAAAAAACATACGCGATTCAAAATGTTATGGCTCCTAATTGTATCGCATTTGTATTTATTAAAGAACATAGTCAACAAATATAATTAAGTTGACAGCTAATGTCGCTGAATAAGCTATAACAAATTAAACATTCAAAGTTTAAGTTAATGTAATTGAAATAATTAGACGTACAGAATTTGCAATCTATATTTAAAATAATCCATTAATTTCTTCTGCTATATATAATTCAATAAATAAAATTTGTTATGCATGATAAAGGCTTAATTTTTTACTCATTAGGTTTCAAAAACATTCAATTTTCTTTTATTGTTTTTAATTAATTATTCCTTTAAAAATAACTTTTACTAAATTCATAGTAATTCATTGGGGTGAGAGACAAGCAGACAAATAAAAAAAGATAGTTAAATAGAGTAGGATTAGATTTGATAGATCACATAGATAGACAGACAGGCAGACACATAGTGATAAATAATTAAATAGGCCTGTAAAGATATAGGCCTACATAGATATTTAGATACATAGATAGATAGATAGATAGATAAATAGATAGATAGATAGATATAGATAGATAGATAGATAGACATATAAATGGATAGATAGATTGATTTATTGATATATTGATAGATAGACAGAAACATATAAATGATGAGTTTTCACAGATCAATAACATGTGTCCCAGTTCATGACTGTGCCTGTGCACTGAGATGTCTCTTCCGTTCCATCCATCCAGCCAGTGGACAGACACACAGCCACTGTAAAGGACAGATGGGGCAATTGGTGCAGGACAATAAGAATTAACTGGCACTCGACTTCTAAAAGACGACGACGATGGCAGCAGTATTGAGTTTCCAGAGTGTCCCCCCGTGAGAGTCTAGTCCACCGCGCCCCTCCCCGCCAATTTCCTCTAGTGACAAAAATATCCCTAGTGTCACCATCGGTCTTACGCTGGCTAAGCCTCAATCGATGAGGAAGGGTTAATATCCTTGACAAGAACACGGGGAGCGCAGGGGGGAAATGGCTACACGGAAATCTCTCGGATGGCGAATTCTTTTCTTTCTATCTAGTAGAAATCTTTTCATTAAACATTCTGGGCTCTGGGAATTCTTTTCAAACCAAACAACTGTCATTTGACAATAAAGATAGATAATTTGTAAGAGCGGTTTGTTAGATCTTTGATTTGACCTGCAGGATGTGACAAGACGTAAAAATAACGTCCAATTTTGCACCAACCGTCTTTGTTCCTTCTTAACATTACAATAAAACATCATGCACACGATTGAAAACATAAATAAGTAATTCGGGAAAAAAACAACATTAATATCCCTTAGTTTTATAAGTACAGTTAAATCATAAATAACGAATAGTCAATATATTGATGCTATATCTGTAGTTAGATCTAGTTCTGTTACAAATGAAGACGTGTGAACATTCAGACAATAGGTTGTTGCATCCCAGAATAGGCATAAAACAGATTTTTCTTTTTAGGAAGATTTCACATAAGGTTAACTTGAACCATGTGTTGTGAATCCAAAATGATATCCATTAGGAATTCATCTTTTAAGGAATTCTTTTTCTTCTTTCACATAAATATAGATCTACATTCTAGAGTCACGAAGACGAAAAACAGAAGCATTTGGCACGTGGCCATTGTTAGTCTACTGCTTGCAAGCTATTTGGTACACTTTATATTCAAGCTAGAAATAGGATTTCTAACAATGGCCACAGTTGTTTTGTTTTTATTCAACAAATCACATGCACGTTAAAAAAATTATTATAAGAAAAGCCACAATAATTATAATTGTTTAATTAATCCTAACGGAATGTGGATAATAGTTTTATGTGCTTCAATGCAAAGAAAATATTCAAACAGAAATTAAAAAAATATGATTGCATATGTAAATGAACTAAATCTAACAATGATTGTAAAGCCGTTTTAGACAAAAATGGTGTCTAGATGGTTTTAAGTTAAATACGGGATAAATACCTGAACTTGCAGAAAAAAACGAAACATGCTTTGCTCATTCTGCAATAGATCTAGCTATTTGCTGAAAGAAATCCGCACAGCAAGAAAAGTTTTTCATTCGAACCCAGCACCTTCGGTACGCCAGCCGAATGCGCTTCCGCTCCGCCAACGTGCCCGCTCATATTGTAATAGCAGAATATTAACCTAAATTTAAAAATGCAAGAAGAAATACGCTTATTACTGAGAAACTAATATTTTAATGACTACATTGCGGAAGCCAGGAAAGCAAATTTTTATGTATAAATCAATATGTTTCTTTGCTCTGAGAATAGAATAAGAAATCAGTAAACATGTAACACGAGAAAATGACAACTGAGGTTTTATTAATTAAGTTCATCCTACGATATAAACGATCAACTTTCGAGAAGGATAGGTATTTTAAACGAAATGTAAAAAAATATAATAATATATTTCTATAACGACCTTCTCTAGAGAAACCCCTTAGAGACAGTCATTGTATGGCAGTAAGCAATGATTAGTGTCTCAAAGAATATGTTTGTCGCTATCTGTCTAGTAAAGAGACATCTTTTTTTTAAAGTCAGTTCTTTAAACTTTTGGTAAGCGAACTATTAATGGTAACATTAACTATGACATGTTATCCAATAATATAGTTAATGTCCTTCACTTGCTGTGTCAATGATGGTACTAGATTATTTCCCAGTTTTTTTTACTGTCTATTACGATAGTCTGTCTAGCCTTGGGGAGACGTGAATGTAGGCTAACACTTTTAGGCGTAAATATTTACATAGAGGGCGACCTTATCACAAAGAAAACAGAACCAAGCTATGATATAGCCATTAACAGTATAATAATAACAAAAAACTAAATAATAACGACAACTGAAACTGCGAAGACATGCGTATAAATGTCGCTACAGCCGTCTTAAAATGGTCTTTTTTTATATATAATATAATAGTTTGTATTTGTTTATCCTTAATGAATACAAATGAAATATTGCTTCAATGCTACTGACTGCAAGCTTCTATAATTCTGTTATGTCAGTTGATAAGCAGTTGATGGACCTTTTATTTATTTATTATAAATAAGAGTGAGCTGTGCATGACTATACCCTTTCAGTTGATTACTTTTCTAAGACAAGCGTCTTTATACACACATGGTTGACTTGATATTTCTTAGAAACGAACTCTCAGAATTAAATACAAGTAAATTTAGCTCTCTGAGGTAAGTAAGTATTATGGCTGAGGTATTTCTACGGCTAACACAAGAATGACTTTAATGGTCAATACTGGTCATATCATTAAGTACAATGAATTACAATGTAAAAAGTATGAAATAGAATTGCATTCGTCATACAATAGCAATGTAAATGAAAGTTTACTTGTCCCGGCGATATAGAATATTATGTAGGGCAATAAAAAATCAATACCGTCCCTTATCACATGGCCGATGATCATCAGCATAACTATTTGCTGGAATTCCTTGCCAATGGTATTGTTGCTAATGCTATCTACATGATCCTATTCTCCTGTGTGTTGTTCTTCACTAATCAATAAGTTATTCGCGTTTCGCAGTGTGTCTAGTGCTAGACTAGATCTAGTAGTATTCTTCTTGTTCTAATTCTATGCACGTCCTTTTTCTTTTCCATATCTGCCACGCTAAAGTCAATATATCCTGTTGGTGTCTTTTTCAACCCTTAGAATTAGGTAAGAAATTGATGAACAGTAATTGATTAGATCCACTATATTCCTATAATGTCTTTCGATAGAACTATGTACACAAATACAAAAACAGAAGTCATGGATCAGAGGAACTTTAGAATTTAATGTATAAGTAAAGTTATAAGGTAATGCCGTCGGACGAAACTGATCCATAGGGCCGGTGTAGCAGCGTTCACCAGTTTCTGCGGCCAATGCATACTAGGAGATTGTGTGGCCAGTACAATGCCCAGCCGCCGAAACTTTACTCCAACTAAACTCAGGTAACCATCAGAGCTAGGTAGACTCGGTGATACCCTCCAGACTCGGGAACAAATCATAGCCTTCACCAGGATTCGAACCCAGGACATTATTGTATGTGCGAAATGAATTATTTATAGCAAAGACTAATACATGGCACCAAAAAATAATAATGTGATGACCAATGAAAACGCAGATAATAAACTAAGTGAAGGTTCAAGGCAACGTGCACTTTCTTATTCTATAAACCAGGGGTCAGCAACATTTTGCTTTTAGTTTTTCAAACCGGTGCCGTTGCAAGGGATTTGGGGGCCCGGGGGGCTTGGCCTCTTTAGGGGCCCCTGAATTTTGACATTCGACATTATGACATGAGAAAAAAACAATTCGGACACTCCTTTGCCACCCCCCCCCCCTCAAGTAGGGGTCTGGGGGGACTTTCGAATTTGGACCCCCCCCCCTTCCCCTCCCCTAGCTACGCCACTGTGTCAAACTAAGATTTCTAAGCAATTCAGCGTGCCAACAGCCTGAAATCAACCTGCTCTATTATATATATATTTTTAAGCCAAAAGCATAGGTGATGTATAGAAACTAAGTCCTTTCATGTTTAATTTTATTTAAAAAAAAAAAATTTGTGATTACCATCCAATTTATTTGCATTTATACAAAATATAAAATTTTAGTACTAAATTTTCACATTTATAGTTGATTATTGTCTAATTTTATCATTTAATTGATGAATTTACAGACCATATCAATGAAAATATAGTTAAGCGGACTGGATACATTGTAATCAAACAAACTGGGTAGTTAATGTAATGTTTAAAAATGTACATATAAATTCTTATGTCATATAATAATTATATAATTTTCAACTATATTTTACAGAGATCATTGCAAAGTTATACAATGTAAGCCATTCTTTTATAAAAGAAAAAAAAAGAAAACAAATAGAAATATTAGCACAAAGTAAACGGGTAGACTATCTCCCTTAAATTTAAATAAAGTTGTTATTATTTTTATGTAATATTAGCACAAAGTAAACGGGTAGACTATCTCCCTTAAATTTAAATAAAGTTGTTATTATTTTTATGTTTAATTAACGAAGATGGGCATAAAAACTTTTCGTATGTAATTAGTCTGTATCTGACATGGTTCGGCCATGTGGTGCGGCATAATAACTTGCCAAAAAACAATCTTCCAAGACACTGTAGAAGGAGAACGTTGGAGAGGCCGTCAGCGGAGATGCTGGTTTGACAACATAAAATATTGGACAGGGCTGCAGTTGACTCAACAATTGACAACCGCTCAAGATAGGCAAAGGTGGACAAAGTTGACTGCTGGGGTGTCCATTCGCTTCCCCCAACGACCACAACAGTCAAGGGATTTATGATAATGATGAGTCCGTAACAATTAATGAGCGCCTTGTCTTGAATGCTCTTCGCTAATTGAATAATGTCAGATACATATTTATTCACATCTGAGTGGTCAAACGATATAAGTGATCTTTTTGTATGTTTTAACAGCTTTCATGTGCTATAAAATATATGTTCACATGTATAAATTGAACCAAAGGCTGAAGTTGAGCGAATGCCTAGCAGTTAAGAATAAGATTTTTCTGCTAATTGGATCATTTTGATGCCTTTTTATTCAACTAGCTGCAGTTTTAAATCAACAATACCCCTTTACTTGAAACAAAATCAAAATCTAAGAAGGTTAAAGTAAGTTCAAGACAGTCAGGCTAGTTGTGGTATGAAAACATGAGTCCCTGAATTTAAAAGTTTTGCCTTTGTTTAGAAAACTCCTCTTTGCTTCAACGTACTTCTAAAAAGAAAGCACATTTCTCTATCATAATATATGCCTTTATTTAGGTTAAATGTTTTGAAATTGATTTCAAGACAAGATATGTCCAAATTTTACGTAAATCTATTTCAGTAGTCTAACAGTTCAATCGCTCTTTGTCCCCCGACCTTAAATGCAAGCTCAACTCACTGAAATGTGTCGCTAGGTCAGTCAGAAACATCAGCTTCAACAGTCAGTTCTGCGCATTCAATGCCGGAAAAAGTGTTTTTCAATAAGAAACAACTAATGTAAGTCTCCTGCGTGTCATTAAAAAGCGCTCTGCGTGCCAAGTTGCAAAGTCTGGCCCGCGTGCCTTAGTTTGCTGATCCATGCTATAAACTATAATTAATTTTACTCAACATTACATGAAACGAGTTCAACAAAATTACCTGCAATTTTATAATGTTTTTCTTTTTTCATCTAGATCTATTTGTCTATTTAGAGATTTAATGTAACACAATAACAAAAACCGGCATTCTATTTGTCTCATTTTAATCATGTAATCGATTTATGATTCATATTTCCCTTAACTGAAATAATGTCTTTTGTCCTCCCTCGGCAAAACAGTGGACTTCTACTAATTCCCCACTGAGTGCCACAATATTGACATTATTATAATGGATTATGTTTGGCCAAGATTTCAAAGCCTGTTATATATCGTGTGTGGTGGTTCCCTTCACTTCAGACTGTACTGAACAATATTGGATTATATTTAATTTCCATCTCTATGGCCCTCTTTCAGCTCGAGGCTAATCACTTTCTTTCTTTTTATTGAGTCAAGAATTATTTTTATTTCGTCGAGTTGTCTTGTTATGTGCTGATAACCTCATTGCATTTCGGGAAAGCATTGTAAATGTATCTGCACCTCTGCATTGGCACGAACAGAGAGATTTAGGAACTCTTTTGTTCCACTATCAGGGAGAATCTTTCAAAAGAATCACCAGTCAGCAAGGAAATACAATGGCTCAATAGCTGACTCCTAAATGATACTTCTTTCTTGTATGATAAATGGTATGATAGTGTGCGCGAATGTCTATTGTGTTTGAGTACAAATGGTTCTTTAATATTGTTTTAATTACCGGTATGCTGAAAGACGGAATTTACGTAATCAATTCAAATTTTTATTTATTTGGATCAATAAAGCATTCTTATCTTATCTTATTCTCTACGTATTGTAGCCATTTAATCTAATATTTAGAGGATTTTGCAACTGCATTTACTAATGAAGTTTTCCCTCCCCCCCCCCCCCCCCCCACAAGCGCCTTCGGCATGCCTATAGATTTATATTGATGCACTGTTTTAAATCCAACCGTTTTCAATCAGCTTAGTCAGATTTTAGGTTTCAGTTGTTATTTTGTACTGGTCTAAAGCTGTTCCCATCAATCTAGCTGTAACGATATCTAGCCATGGTGTTATTCTAGAATCTAGAGCCTGTTGATCAGATGACAGTATAAAATACGTGGGTGGGACTAGGAGTCTTTATTGATTTTTAATTACTTTTTTATTCAGTTTTTCTTATTCTCTGTACATCAAAATGATCTTATAAGCACGCGTTAATAGTTATGATTTGAAGTGTGAACAACAATTTAAACGTTTTCCTTCTAAATTATAGATCCCGGAAAGGGGGGGGGGGGGGGGTAGTGGGGGTCAGTAGCTACTTTGGTCGCATTTTTGTAACAGACTTAGCCAATTTAGTATATATTCATTACCGCACCTTATATAGAACAAGCACGGTATGTCATCGTCAAAGTCTGTGAACGTGTAGTATCTATATACGGGTGTAGATAATATTAACAGAGCGTTCCAAGCAGAGAATGAGGGTGTCATTTTCATCTACTTGGTAATATCGCGGCATTTTTATAATGTCTTTATGGATAAGTCTTTATGAGGCAAGGTCTTTTCAATAGGTCAGGGTTATCTTGTTCATGAACTTCCGGCTTATTTCCGGCAACACACTTCATGAATTGTTTTCGACTTTGTTGGTGTTTGACAATTTATTTCAACCTCTTTGTTCAGTTCTGGTCTTTTAGAAATATGCCGTACAAAGGCTACAATATTAGTTATGAGTTATGAAGAATCCATTTTCACCATCAAAAGTGAGTATACGATAATTAATATTCGACGTGTTAGTCGCGATAAGTTATAATTAGATGGCTTTATAAAAAAAAGTATTCAAAAGTAGCGGTTCTTGGCTGTAAAAAAAAAACATGATCTGTAGACACATAAAGACACAAAAGGAAAATTCTTTTACGTCAAGCAATACGTTTGGGAATAACAAAAAATATGTGATTCTTCACGTCTGTCGTTCACAATCCATCTTTTTATTTCGGCAATATCTTTTGGAAATGAAAATATAATTCCCTACATCTATTCTCACTCACAGTACAACCAGTCAAGCAGCACACAGACATGGTTCTTCAGGAAATATATGAATAGGACCGGAAATGTTGGTACACTATGAACTTTTAGATTCACCATGCATGCATGTTCATTAAGACTTGTCAATATATTTTATTTATGTAAGCTGCATTTTATTCATCCATACAAAACTAAATCATTGTATGTACTGATATTTGTACTGTCCTGTCCAAAGAAAATACCGGTAGTCAATACGGAAGAATTTATTAAGTTTGGATTAGAGTAAAATATTCCAGTCAGACCTATTTAACCTAAAGTGCCTGCGTCGCATCGTTCATAAATGTTCGTGATTACGGCGTACGAGCGGATTGTGTGTCCAGCACAGCGCCCAATCCTCTGTACTTATTCCCAACTAATGTTAGGTACCTATCAGAGCTTGGTAAACTCAGAGACACCCTCCAGACACGGGGACAAATTCTAGTCTTCGTCAGGATTCGAACGCAGGACCTTCGAAATGCCAGTCGAGGGCATGGCAGCTCGGCCATGGCGCCGTGTCCCATAAAATTGAAGAAGCTATTTCATATTTATTTTACATAAAATATATAATTATGCCATCAATTTGTTCCTCATATTTACCTAATAATATATCATAGTTTTTAAACTATTTTCCATAACTAGTCTAATCCTGTATTTTGATTTTATTATCCATAATCTAATAATCACCTGTCAAATTAAAGGAGCTGGCCGTCAAAGTAACATGTTGCATTAAATATCATGAATGACGTACAATTATTTTATTTCTGTATAGGGCGTTTGCAATCACGTGACAAAAAGCATGTGATTTGTGTTTACTTTCTTTAATGGTGTACAAGTAATAATGGCCGCTGTATTAATAAAGTTTCATATAGGCTCGAGCTTTTTTTAAATGATGTGTTGTGTTTTAAATCTTATTAAGATTTAAGCTGTATTATGTATGTTAAATAAAATAGGCTATTTTATTATTATCATAGACATAGATCATAGACGATGTGAGCCTATTAGTGACTTGACTAGATAGCCTATTCACCAACACTATCACTTAGACTTAGACATTAGCCTAGCCTACGAAACATTAAAAGTGTAGGTCTATACCTATGAAGTGAAATTGAAAGTGTAATAGGTCTAGCCGGCCCTAGCCTAATCACATTAATCAATTAATCTACAGTAAATGATGTGTTGTGTTTTAAGTCTTATTAAGATTTAAGCTGTATTATGTATGTTAAATAAAATAGGCTATTTTATTATTATCATAGACATAGATCATAGACGATGTGAGCCTATTAGTGACTTGACTAGATAGCCTATTCACCAACACTATCACTTAGACTTAGACATTAGCCTAGCCTACGAAACATTAAAAGTGTAGGTCTATACCTATAAAGTGAAATTGAAAGTGTAATAGGTCTAGCCGGCCCTAGCCTAATCACATTAATCAATTAATCTACAGTAAATGATGTGTTGTGTTTTAAGTCTTATTAAGATTTAAGCTGTATTATGTATGTTAAATAAAATAGGCTATTTTATTATTATCATAGACATAGATTATAGACGATGTGAGCCTATTAGTGACTTGACTAGATAGCCTATTCACCAACACTATCACTTAGACTTAGACATTAGCCTAGCCTACAAAACATTAAAAGTGTAGGTCTATACCTATAAAGTGAAATTGAAAGTGTAATAGGTCTAGCCGGCCCTAGCCTAATCACATTAATCAATTAATCTACAGTAAATGATGTGTTGTGTTTTAAGTCTTATTAAGATTTAAGCTGTATTATGTATGTTAAATAAAATAGGCTATTTTATTATTATCATAAACATAGATCATAGACGATGTGAGCCTATTAGTGACTTGACTAGATAGCCTATTCACCAACACTATCACTTAGACTTAGACATTAGCCTAGCCTACGAAACATTAAAAGTGTAGGCCTATACCTATAAAGTGAAATTGAAAGTGTAAATAGGTCTAGCCGGCCCTAGCCTAATCACATTAATCAATTAATCTACAGTACTACTATTTACCTCCTTATTTTTGAGTAGGATAACCAATATTCAGATGTGAATTTGGCATGATAAGAAACTTCACCATGTGCCATATTTGTTCCTCAATTTACAAAAAAAAACTTAAGCTCCGCCCATTGCGAACGCTCTATTAGTCTAACTACAAACCCATTTGTGTCAAGTGAGGGAAAGTTGCGTCACACAATTATTTGCACATTGAATAGATGTATTTAATAAAATATCTGCAACCATTTATAATGTTATGAAAACTCTTTCTGTAAAAGTTGTTAAAAACCGAAATTATTTGAGCTGAAAAATTATAGACCTAAATGTCTAGATCTATTTATTTTGTGGGTTCATAAATATATGCTACGATCTGTTTCGTGTGGACGCGCAATAAGCGAAGGAAAAAAAAAACAGGAGAGGGTGTAGATTTCAAATATGAGATGTCCGATTATAAATCGGCCAGTCGGGTATTTCAGTAGAATGCCCGGTATACTATTTTAAAGAAATATCGGACATGCATAACAAAATAAGCTTACCCAATTTCGGGGAAACGGGGAAGGTTGGTAAAAGTAAAGTGCCCGGAATATTATGAAACGGCTTAATGTGGTCTAAAAAAGTGACCATTAATCTATTCCTGGCATTTCACGCTTAGGCGTCCCCCCCCCCCCTTTTTTCTAGATACACAATTTTACCATGTCAAATGCTATCCCAACTGTCTAACCGCGATTCGCTTCAGATTTCCATATCTAGTTTTTCTGGTTAAACTAGTTACATAATCGATAATTCAGTGGGCCCAAATTGGTTGGAGTCGGTGCAAACATGTTCAAGGTATGCGTTAATAAAAACAAATGAAATCAGCCAAGTGATCAATCGGCATAATCGGAATAAGAAAGAACTACACAGAAGCTTTAAAATGTAAAGAAGACTGGAATGCGGAGATAAGAGTATATTGTGATATGGAAAGAAGTGAAGACTTCTATAGTAAAAAAAAAACATCGGACCAAATCGATCATAAGGCCAGTGAAGCGGCGTTCACCAGTTTCTGTGGCCAGGGTTTACTAGGAGATGTGTGGCTAGCACAATGCCCAGCCACATTTACTTTACCCCAACTAAGGTCATGTACCCATCAGAGCTGGGTAGACTCATGAACGGGAACAAATCCTAGTCTTCACCAGGATTCAAACCTAGAACCTTCGAAACGCCAATCAAACGCGCTGCCGCTCGGCCACCGTGCAAACTAATTTAAAATTGCGATTACTTTATAGTGTGTGATATTTTATGAAAGGCAGTGTGTAAATGCAAATACAAACTTTCAAAATATTTGTTACAACTATCTGTATTTATTTGTTGCAACGTTGTCTGAATAGTAAGCCCATTTGTTATAAAATATATTTAAATGTAGAGCAGAATCTAGTTATAGTGATGCCCCAAGCTATTCCACAATTAAATGAAAACAAACAATTAAAACAACAAAATATCAATAAGTAATAATAGTAAAATATATATATATATATAAAGGAAATAAAAGGTTTTATTACTAACAAAAAATAATAACGGGATAATTGTCTACAAATCGTTGGATCTCGCGTTTGAAAATATCTTTAGAATCGTAGTCAATGACAAATTAAAAAATGCATAGCTTGTAGGTAATGGCACCAAGGTTGGGACCTCGCCATAAAATCAAAAACAATAAAATAGTAGGTAATAGGGGATCGGCACTGAGACCAGGCAATAAAATCTAGGCCATAAACTAGTGAGTAAAAAAAGAACAAAGCCTTGGTACCGGAACTCTACTGTAAAACCTTTTTTATTTGTCCCTGCCCCTCAATGAAGATCAGAACTTTTACCAGTTTGTATGTATTTCATTTAAATATTTACTTAATTTATATTAAAAAATGAAAATACACCTCCTACTACGATTTAGAAAACCCTGTGCTCCAGACTAGTTAGCTTGTATAGGTTAACCCGTCAGTGCAGGGTCGTATTTAGGATTGTGGGTGCCCGGTTGACAATGGCCAAATTTATGTGGGGGCCCTCGTGGCCTCGTCCCTGACTTCCGACGGTGCTGTGTTAGCCTGTGTTTTTGGGATGTGTGGAAGCCCCTGTTCCACGGAACACGTGGAACATGCTTAAATACGCCCCTGCTTCTGTTCAATAGTTATCAATAAAATATTCCAAGTGGAAATGTATTTGCCTGTAAAAACGTATATGATACTTCAGAGAAGGAATTGTGTCACGTCTACCCTATTGTTCAAATGAATTTATTATGCTGTAACGGTTTACCCTAGTAGACTAACACGGTTATCAACGTCATTTGAGCTCTGGGTGGGAGTTGTGTTTGTTTGGTGCAGCTGTTTCCAACCTGTGGGTGGCGACCCCTTTAGGAGTCGAACGACCATTTCACGGGGGTCGCCTAAGACCAACGGAAATCACATATCACATTTGCTGGTATTAGGAACCAAGACGCCTTCTTAATGTGCTTTCTTTGAGAATCATGATATTGAATCAGATGAATTGATTACGATTGATACATTCTCTGAAAGAACATTTACAATTTTTAGGTAGCGACAAGAATAATTTTATGGTTAGAGGTCATCACTGTATTAGGAGCTGTATTAAGGGGTCGCGGCATTAGCAAGGTTGGGAACCACTGGTTTAGTGTGTGGGGATTACGAGAGGTTGTCAAAATGTCCGAATGGTAACGCTAGAAAGATGTGCCCCCCCCCCCCCCCCCCATTTGAGTAAAGAAAACTTTAAATTATATTTTTAATTGTTGTTTTTTTTTACTTATTATTATTGTTTTTAACTATGCCTTGAGTAGGCAGTTGTTTTTAAAAGTGGCAAGCCAAAAACCATGTTGCAAATCCACTCAGAGCCCACAAACATCACCCAGGTAACACTCAGATTTCCATTTCGCTACCACTACAAACACTGACACACAGAAATTTGTTACCGATGATGTATTATCTATTTATTGTTAACCGATTTCTGTAAATAATATGTGTAAATACACATGAACTGTCTATAGATCTACATATTTCTTATTCGCATTCTGATAAGGCTTTCAAATTATGTTAAGTTAATTTTTTTCTTGTAGGCCTATTGTTCAGGCCAGCCATTTTGAAACGTAGCTTAATTTATCCTTCTCCTTTATCTTTGCAACGGAAGAATGAATTTTGAAATCTTTTTTATATTAATATATGCGAGAAAACAAAATAAAGAGTATCATATTTGGAAGAAAACAATTCCGATATTGTTTATGTTATACACAATTTTTAGTGTGCATTTTGTGTGTGTAGGCCCTATTGTTCGTCTACAAATAGTTTTTTTTTTTCTTTATATTTTTTATATTGTGTGTATTGTGGAAAGATGGCAGAAATGCAGGGTCCAGACCAAATACCAAAAAGCTATCTCTAATAATAAACATTGTCATATAGTGCTTGGGCCATTGTAGTTCCTTCAGACCTAGATGCATAGAATATAGGCCTCAGTGAGATAAGAAAAATAGATTAGTGAAAAATGTCCCCAAGTGTGTTTGTTTTTTGTTGTTGTTTTTTTGTATAGGCCTACAACTGGGCTGCGGAAATGTCTTGCCAAACCTGAATCAATATGTTCATTTGTTTTTTTAAAGTAGGTCTATTTGTAATTTAAAAAAATGACGTTCACGTTAGTTAGTTAAAGTTACTGTGTATCCATTATTTAAATTGTGTGTAACAATCCTACACACTAACAGGTACAGGGTGTGTTTTCAAAGCACTGTTTTATTATAAAGGACCCCCCACACACACACAATAACTCCGACACTACAGGCTTAGGTGTGTCTACTACATTCTTTGTCTATAATCACTGCTAGGTGAAACTTGTTTACTCAGGAACCATAACTCTAGTCAGCAGTGAACCTTTACAGTCTATCGATTTTGTTTTCTCCCGTCAATGAAACAATTTTCGCCCCTTTAGTTCGTGTCAATTTAGTTTTTTGTTTGTTTGTTTTTTTAATGCCTGGCGAAAAGCTTCCTGACGCCTTCTGTCACAAGGCTGCTAGATTCTATCAACTTTGTAATAGGCCTGCGTATTGTTATTTTTTTGTGTCACATTCTTTTCTCTATAAACAACAACAGAACTGCTCCGATGCTTTGAGCAAAGTTAATGGTTAATGCTAGATCTATATGACTGATTAGTGAGGAATTGAGATGGTACATTTTAGCTTCATTGGGGTGTACATATTTCAAACGACAAATTGAACACATGAAACATACAATACAAACAAATAAAATAACAGAAAATGAAAAAAAAAAACAACTTCAAATGGGGTGGAAATTTCAGCCCCTTTTCAAAACCATTTATAGCCTGGATGCGTTAAAAAACTTATTTATTGCTAATATAATTTCTTTGTTCAACATAAAAGTAAAAGTATTAAAACTAACTCGATCAATGTGTGAATTTAAGTATAGTAATGAAAGTCATTTGTGTATCTTAAGTAAATGCCAACATACTTCCCATGTTAATTACACTACCATGCCCATTAGTTTAAGGACTCTGTAAATAAAAGCTAACAGTGCAATATTGTTCAGTCATGTTAACGACGTGGTCTGCTGTAACGGCGAGTGTTTAAAGATGTGTGGACACACACACACAACACATTCACACACTCATTCACGCACCTGCAATTAATTGACGGTTTAGTAGACAATACAAAACAAGAATATAAAAAGTAAAGGAGATCGGAAAATTTAAAAGAAGAGAAAATGGACAGGAGGGGTAGTATAATAGAACCATATTCAGAAGTAACATGTTACAGACGCATGTTGGAGAATAAAAACAAAATAACTATTGACAATTGACACCACACCTTTTATGTGCCGAGTAGAATTTGCCTCCAAGACCCTCCTCCTCCACCCACACTCACATCTTTTCCCTCACTATTAGCCTAGGGCTAGGGTTTCCTCTAAGTTGGAGACAGTCTCGGAAAGTACTAAAAAAAGATCATTAACTAAACTGTCAATATCCAAGAGTCTGTGCTTTGTTCTTTCTCGGAGCCAAAATAACACTGTTTTTATAATTTTACTTTCTTTTTTTTTCACCACGCATGCTGTTGTTGAGTTGTTTTTTTTGTTCTCACTGAAAGCCGTTGAATCAAGTCCTAGACTAGGAATGTTAAACGAAAACCGGAATACCGGATTCCGGTTTTGAATCCGAAAACCGGTTTTGATTTTCAAAACCGGATTTCGGTTTGTTGGTTGGCAGTTGGAAGGTAATCATTACTTCAAGTAGAAGACCCTTTTTTTTGGTGCTAATGAAAATATTTTTAATAAATAAAGTTGGATTCGCACAAAACAATTCCTGAAATGCCTTGCTAACACTATTTAGTATTAGATATTGTGTTTCTTGTGTTTCCCAAAACCAACTATGGCTTGCGATAAAAACAACATCAAACCAATTGTTATGTTACAGTTACAATTAACATGAATCTTTTTACTTGTCGGCTCATCTTTTAGATGTCCGCTGCTCTTTGATATACGCAATGGAGTCGCAAACTTGCCCTTCCCTGTGACCCTGAACTATTCGGCTAGACATCGCGTCTGTGCTTTGTTATTAACGGCACTATTAAATACACATTCTTTTGATTTGTGTTACGCGAAACCTTTCAATACATTGTTTTACAAGTTACCATAAACGCCTCTTCAAATGCTTCTTAATATTTAATATATGGTCAACGGTAATCGGTAATTTGATTATCACTATTGAAAAAATGAAAGCTATTAACGGTTTTAGACCAGATTTTTTTTAGTTGTAAAGAATTTTATGGTAAAGAGTACAAAATCATATTGTATTCACACAAATCAACCCCTTGAATGCCCTGCAAATACTAATTAAGTTTGAACTGAAATAGTCTACACCTACAAAAGTACGCAAATTTTGGCTTTTCCGGCCTGTAACTTGTAATATTGCGCGGGGGGGGGGGGGCAATCGAAATCCGGTTTTAAACCGGTTTTATAGAACCGAAAACCGGTTTTGGAAAACAACCGGTTTTAACATCCCTATCCTAGACACAAACATCCTATGCTGAACGTTAATTGCTTCCACAACCGTTTCCCTGTCTTTCCCCCCAAATTTAAAGAAATATATTGTTGTATGCATTTCTTCCTAAAAATTGAATATGTTCGCCGGTATTAAAAAAACGTGTGTATATTATATACAGAAATATTACTGTACATTTAAAATTATGTACAATTAAAACTGCGTACATGCACTTAAAGGCGAATGTGTGGTACAAATGAAGTATCTATTATCTATGCCAGGTGTATGCAACATTTGTCGTCATTGGGCCACCTAAGCTATTCGATACAAGATGGGCCCACACATTATGGGCATTTATTTAAAATGTGTATACAGCTCTGATGGGTACCCGATATCATAAAGGGAAAATCTCATTGAGCAAATCTTCGGAATACTAAAAAATTGTTTTTGGAGTCAAAGGTTTCGTCTGGAAAAAAAAAGTACAAACAAGAATGCACATTACGAATGTACATGAAATATCTTTGATTGTAGGAGATATTATTTTTAATAGAAATAGCTTCAATAAAAAAATGTAACAAAGTTTTGGTATTTCGCGTCATTCCGACGGTTATCGGAACCCTGGCGCCTGGGGAGACCGATTCCCCCCCCCCCTTCGGCAGTAAAGTAGTTAGGTTTTGGTGCCAGGGGGAGCGAACTTTTAAGAAAAAGGCCCCGCTTTTAAGCACTTTTTCCTCATTAACAGAGGAACTAAAAATTTTAACGTATCAAGTCTTACAATAATACCCTGTGCCTCGGGGTATGCTAAACAGGCTGTGTATTATTTAGGGATGTTAAAACCGGTATTTTCTCAAAACCGGTTTTCGGTTCTATAAAACCGGTTTAAATTCTAATTTTGGTCCCCCCCCCCCCTCCGGCAATATCACAAGTCACAGGCCGGAAAAGCCAAATGTACGTAATTTTGTAGGTATATTTGAAAAATATTTCAAACTTAATTAGTGTTTGCAGGGCATTAAATGGGTTGATTTATGTGAATACAAGAATACAATATGAAATACATCTAAACCCCCAAAAAAGGATGTGCTACTTGAAGTAATGATTACCTTCCAACTATTACTGCAGTTTTTATTTCACTATTGACGATTCTTTTCCGAGCAACTATTAGTGGCGGAAAATTCTGCAAAATTGATTGATACTGCTCATTTCAGGATGCACATATATTATAAATAAATTAGAACAAGTTCAGAAAAGAGCTGAAAGGTTCATTAATAGCGAATATTCACAACTGGCAAAAGGAACACCAATAGTTAAATCTCTAAGCCTAGAAACTCTAGGCATGCAGAGTGATTTTCAGTGCCAAGCGAGATACCTCCAAGAAGGAGATTTTTAAATGCAAACTCTGCAGGTCGATTGCCTTTCTCAACTGCTGAGCATTCACCCTACTTTCAGCTTTTGGTTCAGCGTACAACTGTTAGCAAAGAGCACTCAATGACAAGGCGCTCATCAATTAATACAAATTACATTAAAAAAGGTTTTTAGCCCTATGCTCCTCTTCTTTAATTTTAATTAAGCATAAATATTGCGTAATAAATTCTAAAAGATTTGTTTTATTATTGTAATAAATATAAGAGGCTTAGAGTATATGATAGCAATATATTACGGTATGTAATTGTTGTTATTGTAATTATTAATGTTTAAAAAAAATACTTAAATCGACTTAAACAATTATGCAGGAAATGTTTATTTACAACTGTTTAACGTAAATTAATTGTAAAACTCAAATTACTATATAGCTGAAATAAATACCACGATGCTAGATTTGAAAAAGGAAATATAAATGAATAAGTAATATTATTTATAATACAAAACATAAATTTGTCTGGCATTACTATACCTTCAAATTTGGAAACTTTCATTTAATTAAAGGGATATAATTAACCCGTTTTTATTGGCGCTAATATTTCTAAATGTTTTCTATTTTTCCTTTATAAAAAAAAAATAAAAAGCTTAATAATTATATCAATAAAATAAAAAAATTATAAAATATAGTTGAAAGTTATATAAATATTATATGACTGGAAAATGTATATGTACATATCTAAACATTACATTAACTACTTACTATGCATGATTACCACGTAATTCTACCACTTAACTATAGTATAATGTAAGCAATCAGGATCTTAAAGTATTAAAGAAACTCTCAAAAGTTGAGATCAAAATAAAAAGGTATTGTAATTAGTTGCTAGAAATTTTATCTGGACAACGTTAATACATTAAAGAAATAAAAAATTGGTGTGAAAGTTAATTAATGAATTTTTTTAATACTGTTTTCTTAAAGGATACCCTTTTTAGTCTTAAAAAGGTTCCACTTCTTAGCATTTAAAATGTCTCACTTCTTAGCATTTAAAATGTCGCACTTTTTAAAAATCCTAAAAGGTCAAACGTTTTATTCATTAAAAAGAACTACGTTTTCGTTCTCTTTTTTCTTGAAAAGAGTTCACCTTTCTATTCTTAAAATGTCATTGGAAAAAACAAAATGTTTATTATTAAAAGGCTCCATTTTTTTGGAAAACGGGCATAAGGGGAGCGGCCGCTCCCCCTGCTACCCTCTTAGCTACGCTACTGCCCCCTCCCCCAGCCCTCAGTTTTGCCTCTGCTGTCCACATTATATGTTCCTGTCCAAATTCAATGATGTTGATTACAGAAAGACAACAGGGTACAGGAAACCATTGTTCTTTTATACTCCTTTATAATGAAGGGTTCCTACAATAGTCGTTTGCATGCATAGATCTTTTGTGCCTCGGTTATTCTTTATCAACATTCCCTCACATAACTCCCTCAGTAAGAATTATATATAAATACTATTCACAGGTTGGACCATAGGTAGCGGACCATTAACAAATGCAACTACGAGATACTAAAAAAGACCGTTACATTGTACGCTTCCTCCTTTTATCAAAGACATAAGACTCGATTGAGTTTGAAGTTTGAGTAGCCAGGCATTGTCTTTCTATATGATTTGGCTAGACCAAGGGTCGGCAACCTTTTGAGGCAAAAGAGCCAAAAGTTACAATTTACACAATTTCCCAGTTTTTAAAGGGCCACTAACTTTTTTTTTCAATATTATCGTATTTGATTAGGAGTAGGATTAGCCTACCTAAAGGGCCTACAAAATAAATCTCTTATTTTAAAATAAATAGCTTTAAATATAAAATAATAGGGGGCTATTTATTCATATAAAACATACAAATGTTTTTCGCACAAAATATATTAAAGTATTTTAGCTAGCTCCGCTAGAATAATAAAATTAGTAATCAAATCGTAGGCCTATAACTATAATTATTGAATTATAGATAATTAATTACAATAGTTACATCAATGGGAGCATTGGCCTTGAATGCCTTTTGAAAGTTTGGCTAAATCTGGCTCATAACTTGTTGTTTTTAGTTTCTAGCACGCCTCTAGATTTTTATTTGTTAGTTGGCTTCTTACTTTACTTTTTATTATATTTCATGCAAGAAAACGCTTGCTCGCACGAATATGTTGACTCTAAGATCGTCAGCACTCCAAATGCCAACTTCTTCACCTCACTGTAGCATTCTGGAAGACTATTCCTTGCGTCAAATATGAGTGCCTCAACTCGCGGCATTTCTTTTAGAGTTTGGAACTGTCCAGTTGTGCAGTGTGACGTAGAGATGGGCAAAACCGTTCACCATGCTGATCGCCGCTCAATTGAGCGCTCACTAAAAAGATACGGATCCGTTGAACGGTTCCACGGATCACTTAGTAATTTACCCCCCCCCCCCCCGCCTCCCTCCATAATTTTATATGTTGGATGTCAAGGGGAGAGAAAAACAACTTGGATCCCTTGTTGAAACGCCTTTTTTTTTGTTACTTAAAACATGAAAAAATATAAATAAGAAATAATTGTTCTCAATTGTCTAGTTGTAGGCTACTAAACTAATTATAATAAAACTTTTGTTTTTAAGCTATAACTCCTTTTTTTTCACCTAATAAGTAAAATTAAAAGGGTAAATGTAAAATACTGTAATCATATTGGCTAATTATAATGCAAAAATGGTATCATCAACATTATTTACAATTGACAGCAATTGTACGATCACTCGCATTCGAAACCAGCATATCGAAATGCAGAACGGGAACCGATCAGTACAGACCCATTCAGTACTGAGCGGTTCTGAGCCGATCAGTACTGAGCGGGTCTGAGCCGATCAGTAAATCAGTACTGAGCGGGTCTGATCCGATCAGTACAGACCCATATCAGTACTGAGCGGGTCTGAGCCGATCAGTACTGAGCGGGTCTGAGCCGATCAGTACTGAGCGGGTCTGAGCCGATCAGTACTGAGCGGGTCTGAGCCGATCAATACTGAGCGGGTCTGATCCGATCAGTACAGACCCATATCAGTACTGAGCGGGTCTGAGCCGATCAGTACTGAGCGGGTCTGAGCCGATCAATACTGAGCGGGTCTGATCCGATCAGTACAGACCCATATCAGTACTGAGCGGGTCTGAGCCGATCAGTACTGAGCGGGTCTGAGCCGATCAGTACTGAGCGGGTCTGAGCCGATCAGTACTGAGCGGGTCTGAGCCGATCAATACTGATCGGGTCTGATCCGATCAGTACTGAGCGGGTCTGAATCGATCTGATCCGGGTCAGATCCGGATTCTAAGTGAACTATGGAAACCAACATATCGAAATGCAGAACGGGAACGGATCAGTACTGATCCGGGTCTTTTGACAGTGATCGGTTCTCGGATCCGTTCCTTTAAAAGACCCGGATCAGTTGATCAGTTCTTTAGTGAGCGACCCATCTCTAGTGTGACGTGCATGCTTTTCTGGACCTCCAACTCACAACTTTGCTCCGAAGAACTACCACCCGCTGGGTTGCTGGCTGGGTGATATATATATTAGTCTAAGTAGTGACTAGCGGCTGTCAGCTTCAGCTGTCTGTCGACTCTATCCTCCCAGGCTGTTCAAGTCTGCTATGGTGTGCCACAGGGGTCTGTCCTCGGCTCAGTTCTTTTCACCATTTACTCCTAACATCTCTCTTTTGTCATCAAACGCAACAACCTGAAATATCATTCTTTCGCCGATGACACCCAACTCTATAACATTTACGAGCCTGAAGACTTCGACGGGCTCCTTGCTTCCATCTCAATCTGTTTCCTGGACATCAAGAGCTGGATGACGGAAAACAAGTTAAAGTTAAACAGAGAGAAGACTGAAGCTCTTATCGTCGGTACGAGACGGAGGGTCGTGTCCCTCACTGCGTCCGATGTCAGCTGGCCGACCCAACAGTATCTTTATCCCCGACTGTCAAGAGCCTTGGCGTTTATCTGTACTCCACACTGTTCATGCAGCCCCACATCTCCTTGCTCACCAAAATCTGCTTCTTCCTCCTGCGTCGTATTGCCGCCATCCGTCACTAAGGAAGCTTGTGTTAAGCTTGTTATCTCTCTCCTCTTTTGCCGCTTGGATTATTGCAATTCGCTCTTGGCAGGCCTCTTAGCCTCCTCCCAATTAGGGCCTCCAACGTGTCCAGAACTGTGCTGCTCGACTGGTCCTTAAGAAGAAGAGGTCGACTCATATCACTCCTCTGCTCCGATCTCTGCACTGGCTACCGGTCGGCTTCTGAAGCACTAACTATTCAGATCCCTCGTGCGAAGCTAGTGTCCGCTGGCCAACGTGCATTCTCCTATGGGGGCCCGTCCGCCTGAAATGCCTTCCCTCTACAGCTTCGCCAGAGCCCTAGCTTCAACACCTTCAGGAGTCGGCTGAAGACGCACCTATTCAAGTAGCAGTATTAGCCTGTACATGTATACATTTTCGACTTTTATTCGTTGTCTGTACTATGTCTGTAACTGTTGACGGCGCATGGAACTGTTCCCAAAGGGATAGACAAGTATTATTATTTGGCTATTACTATTACTCCACCTATTATCAATGTTCTCTGTTTAGTGATTTAATCCTGTTTTCAGTATATAGGCTATATATTGGCAGTATAAAATTTTGTTACGAGTTTTGAAAATAAAATAATATAATTAGTAATATTTGCGCATGGAACTGGAGAGCCGCATCTTGACATCGAAAGAGCCGCATGCGGCTCGCGAGCCGCAGGTTGCCGACCCCTGGGCTAGACTAATAGTCATAAAGATAAAGAGGTAGCCTATATATAGAAGGTTTTGTAAAAGAAGCGATCGGGCTAAGAAGAGAGAGAGACAGACAGAGAAGGGGAGTGAGTGAAATAGAGAGAAAAAAAAGTAGAGGGTAACTTGGGGACAAGTGTTAATTAAAGGAATAATGCGACACAAATCGATTCATTTCAACATCCCCTCGAAAACGTGGTTTATCGGGTCATTTCTTTTTACTTCAGTTTTTACTTAATGTTTTTTTTTTCTCGTGTTTGTTTTTATGGCTGCATTCGATTTCGAATACTCAAGCCTAATGGACTACCATACTTTTGTTTCTTATAATATAGCATTTTAATGTTAAAAGATTTATGTTTGTATATTTGAGATATTAGATATATTAGATCCATATTTAAATAGAAAATACTCAGACAAATAAATAGATATATATATATGTTAACCTGAACTTTCCTGTATCAAAGTAAGCTAACTTTAATTTAAACATGGACAAACAAATTAATAAAATAATATATGGATACTAATAAAATTATATTTATAAATGGCATGTATTAAACTAAAGTAAAGATCCCGTCGGACCAAATTGATCCTTAGGTCCGGTGAAGCAGTGTTCACAAGTTTCTGTGGCCACGGCATACTAGTGATTGTGTGGCCACCACTATGCACAGCCGCATTAACTTTACCCCAACTAAGGTCAGGTACCCTTCAGAGCTGGGTAGACTCAGGTACACCCTTCAGACCTGGGAAATAATCCTAGCCTGCACCAGGATTCGAACCCAGGACTTCGGTACGCCAGTCGAAAGCGCTGCCGCACGGCTACCGTGCTCCACTAGCATGCATTAACAAAGCATACATTTTTTTTATGTTTGTACCCGTGACCCTTTATTTTTTATTTTTATTTTACCTACAATCCATTTGGATGAACCTTCTATCGAACCAAACACATCACAATTCTACTTCCCAAATAGTTCATGTTATGTTCGGGGTCTTGACAGTTACAGAAACACAACTCAATTTGGTCACGATTCAATTCTCGTATTGGCTAACTATGAAACTGCATAAAACGAATGTAACAATATAACATTTTGTTTAATCAATAAATCAAATCGTGTCTTGACTTTACTTACAGATACATTAGATCTAGATGAAGTGGTCGGCTCCTTTACGACAGAGAGATTTGGGAAATCTTTTGTTCCACTATCTATTTGAATTTTTCAAGGTAATTGCCTGTCAGTCAGAAATACAATGGAGCAAACTAAGTGACCTATTGAACATGTTTCTTGTATGAATATTACGATAGTGTTTGTGTGTGTCTAGATCTATTTGAGAAGTAGATTTCTGTCATTGTTTAACACAAGGACAGAAATATACTTCTCAAATAGTGTATGAATAGTTGTTTTTTAATTGATTCAAAATAATGCTCACCAATATTATACATGGCTGCTAAAAGATCGACCACTTTTAATCAAGTTAAATGTCCCTTTGTTTGGATCAATAAAGTAATATTTTCTTACCTGCCTTGATAGTTAAAAGATGCACAAGCATAGCTATAATAAACATTTTTACCGCACCAAAAACTCGTAATACTAGCTTGACATAAAAAAGGATTATAATAAAAAGTCGTTGTTCCTAAAAAGAAGAAATAATACATACGTTGTTACCTTACATTATGATTCTTGACCTACAAACGGTGACACTTAAGTGAGAATGGCGTAATGTAGACAGATATAAAATATGCTAAAACTAACTACACTAAAGAAAAAGAGTGATGGGTGAGTGGCTAGATGGGTAGGATGATAATTGGATGAATGCATCGATGTATGCATGGGTGGTGGATCAAAATAATGGATGATTAAATGGATTGTACGGCAGATGGAGTTCGTTAGCCTGGAAAGGCTGAACCAATGCCAAATGTAATACCTAGCATTCTTTTGGATCACATTGGTAAGGCAGAGAGAGGGATTATGACGCATGGGCAACCCATAATCTCAATACCTAAGGCCCAGGTACGAACCCCATTGTCTCTCTCGAGACAGAAGGAGCCATTATAAGGCATGCAAACATATAAACAGAGGTTCAAACTCACACAGAGAGAGAGTATAGAACAGAATGCAGATGGATTAATGGACTGACCAACGGACAGGCATATAAATAATGACAGGATATAAATGGGTCAACGTAATTTGTCAAACATGCATTCCTGAAAAGAAAATGGCCTTAATCTATAAAACTAGTGTCCATGTGTTAAGGCAAGTCCGTGATCGAGGTTCTAACAAGATCATCAAGTTGTTATTTTTTATGCAGTGTATTTTACCGCCGTAATTACGTTAATTGCAAACGTGCAAATTTTAAAATCAGTATATAAGCTTATTGTCACAATGCCAAAATCTAATTAGTCCAAATAATAGAGCCAACTACGACTTACTTAGTGACAATGTTCTTATGTGAATGATAGTATGATTGAATATGTCTATTTTTAGAAGCATATTTCTATTCTTGTATAATATTTAACTAGTTTTCTTATACCTATGCACATGTATTGTTTAAACATATTCTCCATTATTAATGCATTGATGCTAAAAGACGGACCATTTGAAATCAAGTCAAATTTCCATTTGTTTGGATCAATCTATCATATATTTTTCCTTTAGGATATTTATACAATAACTTTAATATAAATGTATCACAAACACGCAAAAGATATTCTGTTACAAATGGGAACGGTTATTAGATCTAGATCTTGTCTATAGGCTAACGTGTAAAAAATAAACAATTGCGACATATTTTTACCTACAAAAATTAAATTCAGTACCATATTTCAATTGTCAAATGTCAAGAGACACTATGGCCTGCAATAACTCCACCGAACAACAATCCGTAGCAGTGGCGTAGCTCGGTTTGCAAGTTAGGGGTGGCAAATAGTGATAGGGGGGGGGGGGGCATATAATACAAGTTGGAAGTGAAGTGGGTGGAAGAAAGTGCGAGATAAGAGGGAAATAGTGGAAGGGTGGGGAGGGGTGCAGTAGTAAGCATAAGGTTCGTTTTTGGCCGGAATGTGCGATAAAAATATTACTTGGTCTCAAAGTGTAAAAGTATAATAATAAATAATAAGCAAGTCCTAAACACAAAAGTCTGGGAAACACTTCAATAGAACATCTTAAATGTGCGATCTTGTTTTAAAACGTAACCGCAATGTCTTTATTTACATTTCCATAGATAGATTTTGTTAATACACATGTAAGACCTTTATAATGCGTCAAACATTTATTTATAATATGTGCAGACATTGTTTTATATACAAAAGGGTAGATCTATATTTCTGAAATAATTCGACACCGGGCATTCTGTAAGGTCTTTACAATCTGCACATCTCTGCTTGTATGACTATGTTCTTCGAATAACTTATGTTGATCGCCGTCAATAATGAATGTCTACTTATATTGGACGTTTTTGTTATCCGCTTCAAATCTTAATTTTGGCCAGCAGTGGTGGAGGGGCCGGTGAGGGTGGGGGGGGGGGGGGGAGGGCTGACACAGTGACAGTGAGCGGCCTACGAATTCGACAAGGAAACTAAGCTTGACAATAACAACAAAGTCTTTAGTTTAATAACTAAATTTGATCACGATTCTCGAATTCATTGGTTGAATATGTAACCACATAAGACAAATGAAACCACATAACAACGGGTTTGAATCGACAAAGAAATCATAGCACATCTTTTATTTCAAAGCAGAAAGAAAACTAACTCAACCTTTTAACCAAGCCAAAAAAAAAAATCGTAATAACTGTTCGATCTCAGATTTATTAATTTGCGCCTTAAATTTGATACAAATTGATCTTAGGCTACTAACTAACTTAGCCGTGACCTTCAAGGTAATATTCGGGGAAGGAGCGCGGCACAAAAAAAAAATCAAGAATGTCCACAAGCATCTAAATTACTAGATCTTTTTGAGAAATGTAGGACACGGTAGCCGAGCGGCAGCGCGTTCGACCAGGATCCGAAGGTCCTGAGTTCGAATCCTGGTATCTCTGAGTCTACCCAGCTCTGATGGGTACCTGACATTAGTTGGGGTAAAGTAAAGGCGGCTGGGCATTGTGCTGGCCACACATCCCCTATTATGTCGTGGCCACAGAAACTAGATGAATGCTGCTTCACCAGCCCTAAGATCAGTTTGGTTCGAAGGGTACTTTACTTTTATATTGAGAATTACATTAGATTCCACTTTGGTGTCCATACATTGTCTTTGTATATCATCAAAATCCTAGGTAACAGAAAATATAATTTTTCAAAATAAATTTATTTTCTTTTTTTAGGGTCTTTTAGGCCTATTCGCTAAACTAAGGCCTAAACTAGAATTATGATCAATTTAAGTCTAGGCTAGATTATTTTAGGTTTTAAACAGGTTTAATTGAAATTTGCCCTATATATTTCTTTGAAAATAAGAAAACGGTTAAATGAATATATGTACGTTGACTCTCTAAATCCACTGACGCTATTAATAAAATAAAAAATAAAAAAATAAGAATAAAAAAAAACAGCAGAGAATCGTCCTTATCTAAAAATGTAAAAATGCATGTGTTCTAATTTTAAAGTTTCAGATTACAATTGAAAGCCTAGATTCCCTATTACATTTATTTGACAATAAAATATCGAATGCAACTAATGCAACATTTTAAAACCAGGTTTTTTTTTTGTTTTTGTTTTTCAAGGGCATCTTCCTGATTCTCTTTTAATAACAAATAACAAAATTGGTTTTGCTAATGCTCCCGCCTAATGGTCTTATTCAGAGTTCGGCTAACTACATTACTCTCTGTGGGCCTAATCCGGCCTGGCTTACTCCCCACCCCACACTTTCCTTCTTTTTTTTTTAGAGTGCTTTTGTCCGACATAAAAAAAACTAATTGTTTGTCCGTAAGTAGGACTAGCATGTGTGGCTTTTCCTTAGCTATGTCTACCTATATAGGCATAAAAATATCCTCGAGGTTACCGCTTAGCCATTCGTGCCTAAAAATAGTCACTGGTCCTATACGAAGAAACAGAAAAAGTTCGCAGTCACCTGTTCTAATTATTCTAATCGATCGACATACTCAAGGTAAATAAAACAACAAAAGTACACAACAAGCACTGATTTATAAGCTTTGTGTTCATAGAGCCTATCGTTTCAAGAATATATGCCATCTGGGAATCTAGGCCATGCAGAGATTCACTACAACGATTCTGGATAGTAGACCTAATTAGTATGCCAAAATTACACTAATATAACAGTGCCCTCACATAAGGGGGGGGGGGCATATGCCCCGGGGCGATACTTCTCGAAGCGGCAAAGATAGTCTAAACATAGCATTAAACAAAGCAGTTACAGTATGCAAGGGGGTGCAGCTAAAACATTTGCCCTGGGGCGCTACATAAGCTTGTGTGGACTCTGCTTATATAGTCTATCTTTTTTACATTAAAATCCGCTTTGTAAAGGTATGAATGGCAATTGACCTATGATTGTGTGCATTTTACCTCTGTTGCTTTACAGATCTTGAATTAGGCTAGCGGAACACGAAAATAAATCATTAGGGTCTGTGTGTCGCGTATAATCTTACTACCGTAGTGAAATTTAACAAATAATTGCGAAGAGTTTTTTCAACAATATACTGTTCAGAAAAAATAAAAGATGTTTTCTACTTATTTCACTGCATAATGAATATAATATTGAATACATTTCGATGTCGGCTGGTCATATGGCTAGTACTGAGTGTCCTGACCTTCAACAAGATGACCGGCGGGTTCTAACATTGCCGCCGTTGATTTGTGACGTTGTTTAACGATGGGTTAAGCACAGGGGTTCTGTGTTTAAGCACAGAACAAAACACATCATCAGATGAAATAGCCACCTAATTTTTGTTTATATTATATTTCGGACTAGTAATTGGGGGCAGAGCCTTTACAAGCTTATGTAGCGCCCCAGGGCAAAAGTTTCAGCGCCGTCCCCTTGCATACTGTAACTGCTTGTTTAGTGCTATATTTAGACTACATTTGCCGCCCCCCTGGAAGTGTCGCCCCCGGGAATATGCCCCCCCTCTGCACCCCCCCCCCTCCCATGGGGATGGGGGTGGAATAAAGCAAGATGGATATGAGAATATTGCAAAAAAGTCAAATTCTATTTCATCCTAAAATATTTAAAATATTATGATTTCATTTACTTATTTACAGTTTAAACGTTATAGGCCTATTTATATTTAACAAAAAAAAAAAAATAGATTACCGGTAATGAAACATTTCAAAGCTTTACATTCCCATTTTAAGTGCGAACATTGTATCTTCTATGTGTATTGTATCCGATGTGTTAATACTCCCAAGAATTACATGTAAAAATAACAATACACCGGTACAGTAGACGGCTAGGCAAAACTAAGTCGCGCATGTTAAAAAAAAAATTTCCATAAAAAGCCTGTTATCACAATTAATTTAGAACAGCATAAAATGACAAAATCCTTGCTGTTTTTTTTTTAGAGAGGGGGGGGGATGGGTTTGTAAAAAGAGGGGTTGTGGCGCAAGTTTTGTAGTCGCATTCGAAAGGTGGTCTGACTTTTTGTGACGATGGGGAAAATTATGTCATTTATGGAAAAATTCCTTAGAATAACTTTGGCGTTTTCTTTTTCAAACGCATGGTTCAACACAATACAAAATATAAATAATATAATACTGAATATACATTCAGAAAACCAAATATAAGTTATTACTGTAAGGTATTCGCTCATCGAGGTTTTAATGTAGACTGTAGGGATTAGGGCTCACTACACTATAAAGACATTGAGGTGCTGAAAACACATTTAATTCATTAAATCTAGTTGATATTCGTCCAATCATAACTTACATGGCTTTACGCAACTATAATAACAACAATAAAATAACCCCACATCGAGAGAAAGAGAAACAAAAATAAGAGGGGGGAGGGTGTAGAACACGACGTCACCTGAATATATACATTCACACGTTAAAGAAAATGTGTTTAGCTTTATATAGTAGGCCAACAACTCTGACTCTCTTTTTTTTTAAAGCCGGTAAACTTAAATGACAAACCTGATTTTCCCCACTCTTTCACGAGCCTTAGTGTAAACAAGGTCAGTGAAAACTCTCGCATTTATCAAGGGTGCCAACGTTAGAGAAGAGAGGACTTCACTCATACACTCATACGGAACAAAGGAAAGTTTTTGGGGGGATGACAGCCAACAGTGTGTGATTAGAATAATAACTTTGTTAATATTGACCGCTGGGCTGTGGATAAGGTGGATAAGGGGCGTGTCGGTGAGGATTCGACATTATTGTTTCGGGTTGTGTGTGGGTGTATGGTCTGCGGTGCATTAATTGCTTTTGGTCGGTCTCTGAACTAGTCTGAACGTGGGATTTTTTTTCTCTCTTGGTGACGTGAAAAACCAAATTATAATCGTCTGGGTCACTACCGATGCCACATTGAGTCTGTTTACAATAGCTTCATTAAGTGTCACCCAGTGAGGTAACCCGATATGTCATGACCCATTCCCACATGGGCATTTTGTGCAAGATTTGTATTTAAACAAGAACCATTGACCCAGTTGAAATAATGGATTTTAAACCTGTGATGTTTTGACACCGTGCAGACCACAACCCAGCCCTTTTTCCACCCAACAGCACCATAATAAAAAGAACTGAGTTGAAAATTACTTCTGATATTTAAAAAAAAAAATCAAATGTAGGCTATCTTAATTACAAGATTTTTTGAAAACGTATTTTTTAATAAGATTACAAGCTACAATGCCCGGCGTTGCCCGGGTGAAAAAAAAATAGGACTATATGAGGTGAGATAAAAAAAAATTATAAACTACACTTAAAAGAAAGCTATAAATCTTATATTATTTAAATTATTATTTTTTTACTGAAGACTTTTAGGAAAGTTATTTAAAATAAATATTGTAATTGGGTAAAAAAAAAGGCAAGTATTTTTATTTAACAAAAATCTAAATTGCCCGTAATTGTCCGATGCGAAAAATTATTAGACAGTATATAGGCCTAGGCCTAAATAGGTCAGTGACACAAACTCACGTGATTTCAAATTGACCAATGGGGATCCGTATGCGGACAAACTCTCTTATTATATATATATATAGATTATCTATAAAAAAAAATTATTTGTAAGTTAGGCCTACAGTGGTTAACTACATCATAGAAACCATTCATTTGGCGTGTATTTTGCTATGCATTTGTAATGAAATCAAAATGTAGATCTATATTTATACAATAAGAGTTAACGGTTTAAAGCAATGCATGGATAATGTATATATAGGCCTACAGTTATATAAACGCTGCTCTGTCATAGCACACACGTGTAGACAGCAAAACGACCGACCACACACCGACCACACACCAAGCCTCATGTTGATGACACCGCATGGACTTATTAATCAATGGAGCTGTTGTTTTTCTCACCTTAATTAACTGAACATCGGAATATGCCTTATTAGACATTCCTCAGTAATTTAGTCTAAAGGTTTTAAAACATTTTGAAGCGATAAATACCTACACGGTATTTTGCAAACTACAAGCCTAAATATGAGAGTCTGATTACTTACTAGAAGTATTGAAATTTGGTCACCATTTTTTCAATAATAGAGACCTGTTTATTTATATTAATGTTTTTATACAACTATTTTTGACGGGACTATGCATTATGTATAATTCGCCTTTGTGTAATATTATGTGTGACTATTACAGAGATTGACAGACGGGGAAAAGGATTGTAGGCCTAGCTTAGGGGACGTCCATTAATTACGTCAACAAAATAGGGGGGAGGGGGGGTCTGAAAAAGTTTGACAATTGTTGACAAGGGGGAGGGGGGGAGGTCAAGAAAAGTTGACGTCAACAATGTTACTTTTTTAAAATAAAAAATGATGCAAATTTATTACATTTTAAAAGTCTAGGCTACATTTGTCATGTGCCACTTGCATAGCAGTCATCTTTAAACATGGTTTTACGTTAATACAAATATATTAATTAAAATTACGGACGCTACAATTGACATGTCCTTTTTGTGTTCATTTTGATAGTTTGTAGATTTATGTATAAGAGGAAAGTGGAAACTAATGCAATTGTTAGCACGGCAAAGTGACCGACCAATTGTAAAAAACTTCACCTTCGCTGTAGTCTAGCGAGCCATTGTGACTGGAATAACAAAAGAACATAAACACACCAACAAACATTCTGCAGAGTACGTTCAGAAACAGAAATTTTGCCGCTCAGTAGGCCTACATCTAAATTAGGCGCCGTTCTGTTATTGAGTCCTGAAAGGACTATGAACACCGTCCAAGATTCGACTGCTTTAATTCAACGCCCATGGTTGAGTCTTTTCCAAGTCCCAACCCATTGAAACCATGTTTGGATCAGCGTTAGCAGGCAATGCACTCCGACATGGAAAGATATGAGTAGGCAGGCTTTGTCTTACAGGGCGGTCGCTTGTTGGGTCGGCTTGCTCTGTTCGGATTCCCCTTTTACGAACGTACATTTGCTCGAGCCATCCATGGCTTGCCTCGTATTCCTGTAATGTGGGCTGACGGTGTGTTGGCCGAGCGGATTTTGTCTGACAGGGGGATGTCATCCCCTCAAGGCCACCTTTGAAAGCAGCCGTTTTTACAGGACGTTTTGTATACCTTTCCGTACGGATACGCCAGAAATCGGACAGTGGGTACCTCACAGGCCCCCTCAAATGGAAGAACAGAACAAGCCGATTAATCTCCAGACTTGCAGCTTGGGATACCACGCCTCTCTCCGTCACTTACAGAGATGGGAGTGGAAGTATCTCGGCGACCGCTTGTCCCATGCATTAGCTCACTGGTCAGACTCGGGGAACCAAGTTAAAAGGCCTCAAAAAATAAAACCGGACGAGCCCGTCTTGTGTCCAGGGCGTAACGTTAAGGGTTGAGCTCAGCTCTGTCCGGACCCGCTGCGGGAGCTCTCCCCCATGCGTTCGCCCGCTGGTGTATTATTAATGGGAACGTATCGGCGGTTTACACACTTCGCCAGCTTTGGGGCTCATAGGTACAGAAGTGAAATTATGCGCCAGAGACTGACGTTCGTTATATATACCATGTAAGCGATAGCTGGGATTTGCAATATAACTAAAGACAACAATAGGCCCTCTCTGAGACTATGTTTGAATTGCATTGAATGAAGTGTATGGTGTGAATCCAATATGGTTATTTTAAAATATTGCCTTCATAAAAATAATTCGTGGCCCATGAAGTCCGAAATACTTAGCCTACCTTTCCTTTTAACATCCCTAATTCTGATATATAAACTAATATATTTTTGCTGACTACGTTATAATAGGTGAAACATAAAAATTTGGTGATTAGGCTTAATATAGTAATTTTTTAGTTTTAATTTCTAATTGTCTGAAAAAAAAAAATTATGAGATAAAAATGTATTAGTAGGCCTATAGTGGCGTAGCCGGATTGCAAGGTGTGGGTGGCAAATATTGCAAGGTAGGAGCGGTAGGGGCAAGGACGCCAACTACCGTGTGTATAATCATATAATGTAGGAGGGGGGGTGAAGGGGGGCAATAATGCAAGAAGGAATAGTGAGCATATGGTTAAAATAGAAGGTTAATTTACAACTGGTGCACAATTTCCCCCTAAGCTATTTAACAATTAACATTGTACCAAAAGCTCATTAGTGAAAAGTACAATCAGAAAGTATTCAATATTTCTATATGAAAATAACAATAGTAAATAAAAAGGAAAGAAATATTGTTAAAATCCTCGGATTGGAAAAAAAAATTGGGAGGGGTGATGGGGGTAGTAAGCAAGTTACACCCCTTTTGTGGCTACGCCTATGAGAGTTCTATCTAGTCAATATGAAATCTTTAAAACAAGTTTTAAAATGTATTACAAATAATTATAGTAAAGATCTAGACCAGGGGTCGGGAACCTATGGCTCGCGAGCCACATGTGCCTCTATTAATGGCTGCATCTGTCTCGCAGACAAATGTTCGGTTATAAAAAAAAATATTTAGACTCCTTTGATCTACATATTAATTGCATATCAATATATCATTCTACAAATGAGCTAAAGTCTACTGCAGCTCAGCATCTAAAAGACAGAAAAATAGCACCCTGCATTCATTGTAATTAGAAAGGAAATTTACTTGAATTTTTATTTTTAAACATAATGTATGGCTCTCACAGAATTACTTTTCAAAATATGAGGTGTCCATGGCTCTCTCAGTCGAAAAGGTTCCCGACCCCTGATCTAGACCTTTCCGTTTCAAATCTATTTTAAACATAAAAGCCAGCGTTTAATTTTTTTTTACTTGTTATAGGGGGGGGGGTACCCAATTGTTGACGTAATTATATAGGGGGGGTCTCTGAAAGTTTGACAGTTGTTGACAAGGGGGAGGGGGGGAGGTAAAAATCGCCAAAAAATTGTTGACGTAATTAATGGACGTCCCCTTATATATTTTAAAAAAAATGTCTTTGGCATCAACCAACCCTTAGTCGAGAAAGAATAAGCCTACCAATATAAAAGACGTCCCTTAGACCACTATATTAAGACTGCACACATACACACACATAGCATATCTACTCACTGAGAGTAATAAATCCGTCCGTCAGCTTGCAACTTGGCTTCCCATCCATCGTCCAGCTGTGAGTTCAACTTGTCTAAAAAGCTCGCCCTCGAGGACATCACTGCTGCTGCTAAATCCACAAGCCGATAATGTCCGTTGATAGATATTTCTTTGAATACTAGCAGGCCCCTAGATACATATCGTGTATTTAAATTGGCGGTTAATTTAACCGGCCAGCACTAGTCTCATCCTCCTCCTTCACTCCCCTCCTGCATCCATCCAGTGTAGACTTGACAGACACACTGGCTGTTAATGTTTACCAACATTCCGAAAAGGTCAAGCGTTCATCTGGAAATGTGTTTTTTTTCCCTTCTTTCTTTATAACCCCTTGATCTTTTATGTTTTTTAAGGGCGAGAGGGGGGGGGGGGACAGGACTGCTCTCTATCTGGTTACTTGTCCCTTACACACACAAAGATAAATAAATAAATAACAAGACGCTGCATGTCTGGTTTACCTAGAACATGGCAAACACACAGCAAGCAAAGAATTGTGCATCAAACTGATTTGGTTCAGATTTGTCTTTTTTCGTATTCTTCTTCTATGCGTGTAAATCTCATTTACTCGGACGCTCTATCTCCGCCTTCTCAAATCGCTCTGGCTACATACGTTCGTATCAATACATCCATCTCACATCCTGTCACCACTGGGTGGATAGACGCTTTCCTGCCATCTGCGGTCACCGGGTCGTAGCTAACATACTCGGGCCTGTGGGTATCGATACCTCCACGTGACACTTTTCCATTAGCTCAGAAAGGCCTGACCTGAAAATGGATATGAAAAAAATAAAAAAAAGAAAGAAAGAATACACATATGTATCGATTACCTTACATACCATACAATCTATAAAACAAAACAACACTTTTTAATGTACATATTATAATGATTCCCGATATAGAATCTCTATGTTCTAAACGTTACAAGTCTCGATTACTTGGCAATAGCTAATTGAAACACATTATAATATATAGACCTAGGCCTACACTGGTAGAACACTGGCAACACATAAATAATTGATAAAGATCATTGGCGTAGCTACAAATGCAGGGTTGGGTTTGTGGTAGGGATTGGGTCGGGGGGGGGGGGGGGGATTAATATCTGTACCGACGAATTTTAAACTTTGAACACGTGCACACATTCATCTTTAGCAAGGCTATTTTAAGCTTGAATGTGAGTAAATAAATTTTCTTAAGTTTTAAAGTCTCATATTTTGAACATTAGACTGCTAGGCTTAGACCTGTAGCCTATTCAAAAAAAATGATGGGAAGTCCAAAAAAGAATGACATATAGTATAGTAGCATTTCTATGGAAAACCCCTCTTTATCACAATATTGCATTGAGTGCAATAAATTCATAATAAACATCATATACAATATACTTGTGTGTTTTTTTTTGTAAGCTTTTATGATGTGAATCAGAATACAATTTTTTTAAAATATGCGAACTCTTTAGATGTAAGTGGACTATAGTTAGAGTTTGTAAAACGTATTATTCCCCACCTAGGTCCCTTCACCCTCACCCCCCCCCCCCAATCTGCTTACATCACATATAAAGTAACTAATAAAGTAATAGACTTACAGCAATAATAATACTAATAAAATAACTAAAACTAAATGTAGTTCTGTGTGTAAATACATGAAATAAATTAAAACAATGTGCATTTCTGTATGTGGTAGGGAGCATATCGGTGTATCAAATTACCTTGCTTCGGTGCATAACTATAGTCAATGTAACATAACCTACTTTGGGGGAAAAGAAGGTGGAGGTAAACTTGTTAAAAGTAAACATCAATGATTTTTCAAAAAACAAGAGTACAGTCGCCTATATCTATATCGCGGTAGTTAGTATAATATAAGCAATAGAAATGTTGGGGGAGGACAATTTCAAGTAATTCCTTCCGTCAGCTTTAGATTACAAAATTGGACCTCCTCGGAGCGATCAGATCAAACCGGAACGGCTGCTGTTTGTAAGAACACCGAAACTCCGAACAAATGTCAAAGAGTGGCGAAAACAAATGAGGTAGAATGGGTTAAGATTATAGTATAGATAGATCTATAAAAGCATAAAAAGCATTTATTAGCATTGGTTTTCAGGGGAAAAAACGCCCACACGTCCGATCGGGGCATGTCAATGATCTATACCGGTATATATAGATCATGGTGACATATATTAATATTTGATTACTAACGGAAATCGGTTCATTACTCTATGACTCTATGGTGAAGAACAATATATTTGTTAATTATTAGCAATAATTATATTAACCAATTGAAATGTTTATGTCTTATTTCATAAAACCTAATTGCCTTATAGTTTACGACTTTTTTTTTTCAAACCCTTTTTGTTTGATCGACCCAATGAAGTTTGGTATTCTCCCTCTCAGAGGTCGAAGCCTAATCTGAGTAATCTCCACAGTCTATACTGCTTATAAACAATGAGCGTTCTAGGCTATCGTTTACATCCGAGGCTAAAACTAACCCCTCCCCAAACCTCCCCGATATAACCTTTTGGTACTAAAGTACCTATACATTAAAGAAAGGCATTAAACAAATCCTAACCAACTTAAAAGTAAACAAAGCTTCTGGTCCAGATGAAATACCAGCAAGACTGCTTAAAGAACTAACTAATGAAATATCTCCAATCTTTAAAATACTTTTTCAGGCCTCTCTAAACCAGGGCAAAGTGCCCAAAGATTGGAAATTAGCCAATGTAACCCCCCTTTTCAAAAAAGGAGATAAATCTGAGCCCGGAAATTATAGACCTGTTTCTCTAACAAGCATAACATGTAAATTACTTGAACATATAATATATAGTAGTATAGTAAATCATCTAGACAAACTAAATGCACTGTGCCCACACCAACATGGCTTCAGGAAAAATAGATCATGTGAGACTCAATTGATAGGCTTAATAGATGACTTGTCTAAGGGATTAGATAATAACAACCAAATTGATGCTATATTACTAGATTTTTCAAAAGCATTTGATAAAGTTCATCATTCTAGTCTTCTTAAAAAGCTTAAATACTTTGGCATCTCTGGTCCCTTACATCAGTGGATTCAGGACTTTCTTATAGGCAGAGAACAAACAGTGATAATAAATGGCTCTAAGTCATCACCAATAACAGTAAACTCAGGAGTTCCACAAGGAACTGTTCTAGGGCCCCTACTATTTCTAATTTACATTAATGATCTGCCAAATTGCATCAACACAGGAACAAAAGTAAGATTATTTGCTGATGATTGCATAATTTATAGAATAATAAAGACAGGAAAAGATAGTGAACTTTTACAAAAAGACCTAGATGAACTACAAAAATGGGAATCAAACTGGAGTATGTCTTTTCACCCAGAAAAATGCCAACTAATAAGGGTATCCAAGAAAAAGAAGCAAATAATAACAAACTACTTCATTCATGGTAAAGAACTAACTCAAACTAGCAATGCTAAGTATCTAGGAGTAATAATAAATGATAAGTTATCTTGGAACCCTCACATTGATGAAGTAATTAAAAAATCAAACAAAACATTAGGATTCATAAAAAGGAACTTTTACAAATGTAATAAGAATATAAAACTAAAATGCTATCTCACATTAGTTAGGCCTATACTAGAATATGCAGGATCTGTATGGGACCCATCAACTAAAGAAAACATTAAAAAATTAGAACAAATTCAAAAAAGAGCTGCAAGGTTTATAACTAGTGAATATTCCCAATTGACAAGAGTAACACCATTAGTCAAATCACTAAACCTAGAAACACTAGAGGACAGAAGGGCAAAGAGTAAAGTAGTAATAATACATAAGGCATTAAACTCTAATTTAGAAATACAACCCAATAACAATCTGTTGCAAAGCTCAGATAAACATAAAGACAAAAACACCTTCCTTGTCCCTTATGCGAGAACAAATGCATATAAGTACTCTTTCTTCCCGAGTGGCATTCGGGCATGGAATGGGTTGCCTGAACAAACCAGGAAAACCAATAACCTAACATCATTTAAAACATTAATAAAAATGCAAGACTAGACTCGGACCACGGATGAGCGTAGGACGCAATAATCTTCTTTATAGAAGGAGCGTCTGTAATGTATAAGATAAGATAAGATAAGAAGCTTAATGCAGGCTTTGCCTATTCATAAATTCTCATATACAGTGAACGACTTATTGTATCACTCATGCGAAATACTTTTTTTCCCAAAATAAATAGGTTTATTTTTAGATATAGGCCTATAATATGTGTTGATTTATTTGTGTTACAAACATTAACTTCTATGTTTGTGATTAAAAGATTTTACAAAAACTAGATTGTGATTGTAAATACATTCGAATTACATCAATCATTTTCTTTGTGTAGTTTTTGATAGTTTTTCCTGCACAGCTATATTAATTTAGAGCTTTATTATGGCACATATAGTAGATATCGTTGTTTAATTTTACTCAACCAATTCAAGATTTCATTATTTGTCTGATATTGGCCAGATAGGCTATTGCCAGACAAAACGTTGTGTTTATGATAAGTCTCTAGTTTCAATATGAGCTAAAAATTTGTAAACAAACACCACTAAGTTTTCGCAATAAGGTTACGAATAGTTTTCTATAAGCTAAAAGCAATACCAATGATGGTAAGCTTAGGCTATTTAAAACCATCCGACTGAGAAAGGGTCGTTAATGTTTTTAGTCAAAGGTTCGTATTGATCAGCAGCCATAAGGGGGTCGTCCATCGATTATGTCAACAGTTTTTAGGCAATGTTTGACTCACTCTCTTTCAACAACAGACAAACCTTTTAGGACCGCTAAGAAAATTGTGTCAAGAATTTCAATGTTAAACATAGTCTCCCCCCCCCTCCTCCCCCCCCCCAAAAAAAAATAAAAAAATAAATAACAACAGCAACACTTTAATTGCCTTTTCTTAGAATGGTGAAAACAAAAATTAAATTTTTAATATTTTGTTGGACTCGGTTTAAATCTACATTTTAAAGCGCTTTCAATATTTTGATTTCTATTTTAATAAAATAGCATTGCTGACTTTTTTTTTCATGTCCTACCCATTGTCATGAATTGTTGAATGTTTTTTGTTGATATAAGCAACGTTAATAATTAGACTAGTCCTCGTTTGCAAACCAATAGTTGTAGCTGTCTTTCTTTTTCTAAATGCGGATTTATGAAACCTTAAGCCCGTTAATAATACACCCCTAGTCCAACTAGTCTGGATATGATAGAAGACTAAAATACGAAACGAAGGTAGGCTATATTCCAGAAATATAAACTAGCTGGTTATAGACCATAGCACCAGTATAACTGTAACACACAAACACACAAAATAATTGTAAAAGCTCTATTTTAGAGGGCCTCTCTGGAGTGATGCCTTTCTGTTACCGGTCAGCTTTGTACGCACAAGTGAAAGCCCACATTGTCCATCATGCAGGATTCATGCAGGAGACCCGGAGGAAGGTGGCAACGAAACGTGTCTCATTTTGCCTGCTAAAACTAAAACCAGCCAGAGGTCTTTCGACAGGTACATGGTCAACCATAACTTGGCTTTAGCGCGGCCATGCGACATTACATGTACCAGGAGAAATTCCGTGAGTGAAGAAAATGATATCCCGAACATGTATGATGTAGGCATGCCTCGGGCAGGAGTATTTCCACTCTTAATTCACGCCCGGAATCAAAAGACATAATTCGGCTTTATGGAACTTAGTACGTAATCTATGTACCGTATATACTCGCTTATAAGTCGCACCGGTGTATAAGTCGCACCCCTAGTTAAATTTTTTTTCTTATATGTTGTCATTGACCCGCGCATAAGTCCCATCCCGACTTACCGGGTTATACTGCCTTTTAATATCTCAAAAATGCATAACTTTTAAACATAAAAGTTACTAAATATTCACCTTAGTTTGGAAACTTTCCTTAAAAAATGGTTTTAATCGTGCATAAGGCAAACATAATCGAATAAAGGCAGGGCTTCATTTATTTTAAACAACCGATCAATAGGCCTACAGACATTAGTGAGATGGGAAAGTAAGGTATGTGTTTCTTCATCTAAGTCTTTCCCTACACAAGTTCCTATCCTACACATAAAAAAGTCTTTGAAGTACGTCATTAGACTCAATGTCGCCTAGACTGGAGACTGGGAGGCGCCGGCATTTATGACGCGCTATACATGTGTCCTAACTACCATTAACATTGTTTGTGATGATTTCAAGTGCGTCTGCGCGATCGACAAATAATAAGCTGTGTTTTTTTTCAAACTCTTACATGCAACTAATGAAAAATAAAACACACTATTGACATTTCGCGCGTCCATCTGCCGATCGTACTTTTGGAAACATCGCCTAGACCTGGGGCGGTCTAATCGGAATGCTCAACACTGCCTTATTAGTAGGCTATAGCCTATAAGCCTATACCTTAAATACTAAATAAAACGCATCTTGCGCTTATTGGCCTACCTACATAGACATGCTTTCATACATTTACGATTCTTTCCATACTGTAATTTGCGTTCAATAAGCCTACCAAAAAAATGCCGCCTTTAAACTTACGCTACGTTTTGGCAATATACAATCGGCCCAAAAGTTCAAAAGAAAAGAGTGTGGGTGTCAGAAAAAACTAAAATATTTGTCCATTTCAATTTCAGTTACATATAGATAGTAATATTTACACAGACGAAACTTTTCTAAATGTAAAATGTCGGCCTAGGCATATCCTAGTAATTCTATATCACTACAATCAACTATACGGGTTATGTAAGAAACTTTATGACAGAGGTGATGTTTTTCGAACTTTTTAAAAACAAGGTCGGGTGTATAAGTCGCACCCCTACTTTTTGTCGAAATTTTCGGTAAAAAAAGTGCGACTTATACGCGAGTATATACGGTAATCTCTTCCACCAAAAACGTGATTTTAAAAGATGCAGATTACTTAACCATGGGTTTAGTAACTTATAATAAGCCCACCTTTTTTTTAGAATGATTGTCAAGCAGAATAAGTTTGAATGAACATGTTCATACATAATTATACCAAAAGTAGAAACAATCGGTATTAAGGCTACATATGAATCACGCTGTAGTGGTTGCGCTTGTTGTACTATGGGATTGTGTGACCAGCACAATACTCAGTCACCTTCACTTCTCACAGGAACCCATCAAAATCAAAGCTAAGTAAACTCTGGAGAACGGGTGGTTTTTTTTTTACCAAGGTTCAAACCAGAACACCTCGATAAGGTAACCCAACGCTCTCTTGATGTGCCTTCAATTTTTTAAAGTGTAGGCCTTTATACCGGTAGTAGTTCTCAACAGGAAAATCCGCCGAGTCTATATGTTTTGGTAAAGTTTTTACTAATGGGACAGGATACAAGTGGCTTATAGTCGTAAGCTTACCAGCCTATAGCAGGACTGATTTCCCGTTAGAACTTTGAGGACTTTGTTTTTGTCAAACCAGTTCTTTCTTGTTGTTTTTTTTCCGATAAACATCGTGACATCGCCGCTGTGCTTTAATGAAATGACACATGCTAAGGGACAATTAATGTATATATTATACTACGTATGCAAAACGTCTTATCTTATACCCCTCCCCCATTTTTCTTCTGTTGCGCCTTGTACATTTTTGCACCTCCAATAAAACATTTACATTTTATTGTCTTGAATACTGCATAAATTATTGATCAAATAAAACAATATAAGCGAAAGAGAAACAAATTAGGAAATAATGGAAAATAGCTTATAAATCAATGAGATGGATGTATTTCAAAGAGGTAACTGATTTTAGTATAGTATGAACGTTTGATTCGAATGTTTATACTTCCTATTAATTAAAATCAGATTTTCGTTTGCACAGCAGTCTTGAATCAGTTGGCCTCGCATCAAATATCTAATACATATTCCATGTGTTTTAATGTGTGCAATAGCGTGGGAACATTCCTCGAGACCCATTAGGCCTACCTGCCTGTGTTCAATGTGTGTAATTTCAACCAGCCTTCTGTATGAGCAGTTAATTTTCTTTAGCCTAGTTAATTGTTATGTTAGCTATATATACATTTTTGCGTTCGTTTGCATTCAGTCGAGACCCCTACACCGTATCACCATATGCCATATAGTATGCAAGATCTACCAAATCTCCCCCCCCCCCCCCCAAGTGCGTACGAAATAATATATGCTCTCGCCTGTGCAATGAATCTCAGTGGCTCTCGCCTGTGCAATCTCAGACGCGCAACGGGGGCTGTCCCCAGTGCGTTAGCCCAGCGGTGCACTCTTAATGGGAGCGATCGTTGGTTTACACACTTCGCAAGCTTTGAGGCCCATGCATGGGTACAGAAATACTTTTAAAGAGGTGGATCAAAGGAGACACACCAAGATCCTGTCCAAGTCAAGCCACCCCGCCAATAGGGCGTGCCGCGTAACAAAGGATACAGTCTCTGCCGTACATGCACTACACTTCTTCTCCCAACCTGCGAATTTCCCATGAATCATTAACGTGGTGGCTTACTCGTATACCTGCACTGCCCCCCGGCAGCAAAAATTCCAGACTTATAGGCCTGGATATCCGGCAATACATTGATTCTAGGACGCGCAACAGGGCCTGTCCCCCATACGTTAGCCCACCGGTGTACTCTTGGTTTCCACAATTCGTCGCTCTGAGGCCCATGGGTAGGCCTACATGAGTGTTTTAGAGCCACCTATTTCAAAAGGTCTCTAAAAAAAACTAGACGAGGCTTTCGGCACGGGTGGGAGGGGGGGAGACGATGACCGAGGTGCAGTTTGTTCGGCTGGCGTACTAAAGGTCCTAGGTTCGAATCCTGGTGAAGCTTAGAATTTGTTCCTGAGTCTGGAGGGTGTCCCTGTGTCTACCCAGCTCTGATGGGTACCTGACTTTAGTTGGGGTAAAGTAAAGGCGGCTGAGCATTGGTCTGAAACGTGTGTAGGCCTACAATCCCCGATTATACCGTGGCCACAAAAAAATAGTTGAACGCTGTTCCACCGGCCCCATGGATTAAATTGGTCTGACGGGATTCTTTACTTACTTAACTTCCGGTTCTTTAGTCCACGGTTGAACTATGTTAAGGGGTGGATCAAGGCGGGCACACCAAGATCCTGTCTGAGACTAGACACTCCGTGTCACATCAATAAGGCGTGTCGCGTAACATAGTGTACGGTCCTCCGTAGTACATGTACTAAATTTCACTCCTCACCTGCGGAATTACCCTCGGGTAATTATCACAGTGGCTCGCTAGTGTACCTGCACTGTCGCTCGGTAGCACAAATCCTAGACTATATGTCTGGCACCAGAGCAGTTTTGAGACGAACTGTTGCGCTCATTGGTCTCTCCCCACCGAGGTTCGGATCCTCTAGGCCAGCGATGGCGAACCTATGGCACGCATGCCACTGATGGCACGCAGAGCCATTTCTGTGGGCACGCGAGCATTTACCAAAAATGGAACAGCTAAGTTATGGTATTTGGTTTTAATTGCTGTGTTGGCACGTTTGAAAGAAATAAGTTGGCCTTGTATTGTACTTTGGGCACGCGGCCTAAAAATGGTTTGCTATCACTGCTCTAGGCAGTGCAATGAACCTCGGAAGCGCAACAGGGGCTGTCCCCCCATGCTTTAGCCCGCCCATGTGCTCTTAATATGAACGTATCGGCGGTTTACACACTTCGTCTGTCTTTGAAGGCCCTTTGGTATAGAGCACACCAGGTTGGAAAACGGTGCTAACTTTAATTAAGACTCGAAGCCCTGGTCACATAGGTATGTATGCTAGTGGGTGATTGCACAGCAGGCTTATGTAAAACCTACTGTTACATATAGCCTAAGATAAAGAAAAAGATAGCGAGTTCCATGGACTTTAATTTGTATTACTGACTACTGGTACTAGGTAGGCCTATTAGTGTTAGCGGGCGTTTGACTTAGTAGGCCTATTACTAGACTTAGACATATATTCAGTATGTGATACGTACATATCCTTCTTTGTAAAAGAGAAGGTATGGCCTATATGTTATAATCATGTATAGGACTTATTGCTTATAGGCACATTGTGTTTTTATAGATATTATTTTTTAAAGTTCACAAACTTTCCCCATCGATTAAAAAAATGCGCATGTGTGAAATTTCGTAATGCTTACGATATATGAATGCTAACGGAAAATGTAGGCTATAGACACCAAGGCCTATAGATACTATAGATAGCCGGGATTTTTTCCCAAGACGTGAGCGTGTCCCTGTGTCTACCCAGCTTTGATGAGTACCTGACATTAGTTGGGGTAAAGTAAAGGTGGCTGGGCATTGTGCTGGCCACACATCCCCTTGTATGCCGTGGCCACAGAAACTGGTGAACGCAGCCTAACCAGCCCTATGATAAGTTTGGTCCGAAGGGTACTTTACTAATTTATCAATATAAATAATGGTATATCGTGTGATTTAATTATTACTTTGCTTTTTCTATATCTATGTTAATCAAATAACTTTGGATTCCTTATATTATTAAAATTGTAATTTCATATCCATCTACAGGTTTTTTAAATGTAAATAATAACTGAACACTTTTTGTCTATGCTCTTTACATTAGATTCTCTCCTTTTTATTTATGCCAACCCAAACTACAAATTATCCTGTTTCCTTGCTGTTTAATCCTAAAAAAATAAGCACTCAATATATGTGTATTAGTATTATAAACTTTTATTAACTGTACATTAACATTAAAAAGTGTTTTAATTGTATAAACTGGTTTTGAAATTATTACAACTTGGAAGAATTTAAATTATTTCTGCCACAACAATTTTAAAAATTTGTTTTGAATCCAAGCCTAAGTGTTTTATATTTACAAAATTGCAAATTAAGAAAAAAGTCCACTTTTGTAATTAACTGTGTTTTTTATAAAAAGAATTCTCTTATTATGCTAATAAACCGTAACAATTTTAACCGAAAGAAAGTTGATTTGATTGCGCCTCTCTTTTAATTTATTTTAAATTATATTTCTTGTAGACCTATAATACATATTAAAACACAGTTTAAAGTAGCCTATGGTTACTGTTATAAGAGAAAAGAAAAACTATTTTTGTGAAATATAAACTCTAATTATGAAATATAAACTCTAATTATGAAATATAAACTATAATTATCTCCATAGATAATGTCAGACAATTTAGGCCAGTTTTGACCACCACCAATGTCACACTTGCCAATATGACATCACAAAACTCTGCACCCCCCCCCCCTTAACCCACATTCACAAAACATCACCATATTTCCAATTTCAAAATTAGCATGTTTCCATTCACTCTTATTGTTGTGACAGTGTTACCATAAACAATACGATGACTATTAGTGAAAATAATTAAAGTGAAAATAGCATAAAAAATGCACATTTTTTGGATGTGACAGCACATTATTTAAACAGACATCATTTATGGATGCCCCTTTAAGCTATAACAAAATTACAGTAGGCTACAGGCTTATAAAAGGTCAGATAATATTTCCCAAAAAAGCAAAAAAGAATAAGGCTATTGCTGTTAAGTTTTATGATTAGGACTATATTAAAATTAATAACAAAACATTAATTTAATGATTAAAAGACTAAAAAAAAGCAAAATAATGTAACTTTTTTATGGCCCTTGGAAGCCTCTATTAGTAAGTGGTAAAGTAATCCAGTTTGACCATATTCATCGTTAGGGCCAGAGAAAGAGCAGACACTGATTTATAATGCCTAATTAAAAAAACAGACAGAGTTCGAGTCACACCAGGGTGTAACAATGTAAAGGGGTGGGTCGAGTGTGGCACACCAAAATCCTGTCAGAGACTAAAGCCACCCGCGGCACGCCAATAGGTCATGTTCTCCACAGTCACATACACTACTCTGCTTATCCCCACCTGCAGATTTGCCCAGATCACTAGTGTGGTGGATCTCTCATATTCCTGCAGCGGTTACCAGTTTCTAAGGCTATGGCATACTAGGGGATTATGTGTCCAGCACAATGCCCAACCACCTGCAGATTTTCCCAATCACTAATGTGGTGGATCTCTATTGTATTCCTGCAGCGGTCACCAGTTTCTGAGGCTAAGGCATACTAGGGGATTATGTGTCCAGCACAATGCCCAACCTCCTCTATTGTACCAGCTAAAAATATGTCAGGTATCCATCAGAGCTGGGTAGACTCAGAGACACCCTCCAGACCTGGAAACAAATACCTAGCCTTCACCATAATTTAAATCCAAGACCTTTGTTATGGCAGCTGAATTAGTTGCTGCTTGAAACATTGATTTGAGTATTGCTGCATTATAAAGAGATTGAGAACAGACCTATATTTTATAATATAATTTACAACTTAATATAGGAATACTAGGCCGCTATACATACTATATATAGTCTATTTGAATGTAGTATAAAGGGTCATAAATAGACTTATGAGTAGGCCTAGTTATAACTTATAACTTTTTTAAATTATGAAAAAGCTAGAAAAAAAAAATAATTACAACAAAAAAAACTTTATATAGCACATTTATATTTATCATCAAATATCATTATAATTATTTATTCTATGCCTAATGAAAAAGTAAAGACCTAGTATATAGCTTATTATTATTATTATAATTATTATTTATTACTAGGCCTATTAAAGTCTCAAATATTTTATTATATAATTATATAAGTTTATATAAGTGTCAATTTAATTTTAATGAATATATAGACAATTTAGTATATATAATAGTCAATATCAATATAGTCACATAGTTTATACTATACAGTATACTGAGTATAGACATTGTGAGTAGGCCTATAGCCTATACTATCTAAAGACTATAGTATAGTCTACATGACTATAGTAAGGGTAAAGTGTTGAGATTTTTTTTAAAGTTATTTTTAAACCATACATACAATTAGGGCATTTAGGGCCACAAGGAAAAGAAGTAAGTAAGTGGGAGAGAGAGAAATGGGAGAGAGCTTGCACGCTATAAATATAATATAGGTCGTGGGAGTGACAATGTATGGTCCAGTAAGGACAAACGTTGACAATGTTACTCAATACTCAATGTAGACTAAATGTTACTAATGTTAGGCCTAGTGTTAGACTAGACCTAGTTTTACTAGTATAAAAATAAATGTGCATATGCGTCATATCAACTCAACTCAAGTCATAAGTCATATGCCTACATATTTCAATATATTTAATTAATATAATTTAATTGTTTAAAATCTAAGTTTCTTATTTTATCTACCATCTACAATAGTTTATTAAAGTAATCTCTTGCCAATGACAATATACTTACTGTGTAATCTAAATCAACATAATCTTTCTTTTTGCAGAGGATTAAACATTTGCTATTTCAACAAAGATTTTGTCGTCTGCAATCTTCCATATCCAAGGTAAACTGTGGATCCGCGGCGAATGTCCAGCGCTTTCACGAATATTTGTGAACACGATTATCTATGACGCAAAGTCACGTGATACACATAATCATGGAAACTTAAAAGAAGGTAAATAGCGTTTGTAAATGAATTTTCTTCTTGGTCTACAATAAAAAAAAGTAATTTTTAAAATTTTATATTAAAAGTATTACCATATGTAACGTATGTTGTTTTATAAACACATCAGTGTACTTGTTTTTGAATGTATTTGATATTATTTGTTTTGTTTTAAAGTCAACACTATTAGACTATTACTATTATAATATATTTCATTTTCAGCCTGGAAAAGAGTAACAGGTCTTGAGTGAGTGAGGTCATCTTCTGTAGTTAGTGTAGGCTATTTGTTAATTTGGCCTATCTTTCAAAGTTGAGACACCAGGACAGTCTCGTCAAAACGTCATAAATTTTAAACCAAATAGGCTGGCTACATTGCATGACGCCACAGAAAGACAATGTCTAACAGTGAATTAAGCAACGTCCATTTATCAAGTGATAGTGATCAACAAGGTAGGCAACAGTAACTTTTTAACAGTTTTAGTTGTAACCTGTCACTGACACTACACTAACCATCATGTAAGAGTCGGGTATTTAGCTTACATATTTTAGTTGTGAACATTATCACAGGGCTGTGGGTGGAGTCAGAGTTGAGGAGTTGGAGAGGTGGACATTTTGGGTACCTGGACTCGAGTCGGCACACAATGCACCGACTCCTACTCCTACTGAATTTAGATTGGAATTTTTAAAAAAGCAAGTTTAAATGTCCCAATTCATACAAAGTTATAACTAATGACTTGACTACTGTAAGAATAAAGACCAATGCATGCAGTGCCTCACGTAACCGCAAAACGAATACGCCAAGTGACAGCGAAGAAGCATGCTGTTCATGTGCCTCACTATATGGTAATACATTTGCATATTAATACAGAGGAGTCAGGAGTTGGAGCCAGAAGTACAAAAAACTGAAGTGTTGGAGTTGGAACATTTATCTACCGATTCCATAGCCCTGCATTATCATACTATTTTGCATTATACTCAAGTATTTTGTTTTGGATGATAATATATTAATACATATTATAGTATTTATAGTCATAACATTTGGCTGCATTCTAAAACACAGCAAGAAAATTTAAGGCAGGGCAGTAAGGCCCTGGGTTCTGATGGGCATACAAAAGTTGCTTGGCTTGGTCACTATAAATAAGTGCTTTTGTTTTCAATGCAGCTTTAGTCAAGCCACTTCTGATTTTAACTTAGAGTCAAAATACCCAAAGAAATAGACCTAGGCCCACCATCATTATTGAATTACTCTAGTTGTAATTGAAATAAAATATTTATATATATAAAGGCTATAGAATACTGGTTTATATTTATACCTTTTGTTTGGTTTCACCAATTTATAGAGTTTCCTCTCTGACATAGCCTACTTATTTTAAGTTGCTTTCACATTTATAGACTGCTGATTTATTTATTAATAGTTGGTCCTTGACCAGTAATGGTCCTTTCCTAAAAAGCATTCTTAGAATGGTTTCTCTGCAAAGTAAGAATGTTAAGATATGACTTTCAAATAATTTTTCATTTATATGTACCTCATATTTGTTATTTTAGGAGAACATTGCTCAGATAGGCAGGACTGTAAAAATGACCACTTTATGAGTAGCCCAATAAGTAAGTTGCTATCTTCAAAATTTTAGATATTATTGCTTCAGCTTCATACAAGTTCAACCAGATTTCACTTATGCCAAAAATTATTATTTGTTTTATTGCATATTTCTAGGCCTTGACCCAGATGCAAACCCTGATGATGAGGAAGAGAAACAAAGATTGATAGCCCAGGTTTTAGAGAGACAAAATACTTTAGATGGTAAGATTTTAAGGAAAGCCTAATTAACCTCCTGTTTGGGGACACAGCTGTTAATCATAAGTTTTGTTTTACCTGGTACCTTACAATCAAAGACTGGTTTAGATTTAGTATAGGCAGGGTTCCCGCAGCCTCCTAAAATTTCAGGATGTCCTGAAACAAAAAAGTTCAAAAACTCCTGAAAACCTCCTGAAATTTGAAATTATCTCCTGAAATGTCCTGAAAAATTGAGCTGACCCCTATTTTTTCCTTCTCCAACACGTGTCCCTAGTTCAACAGCCCCACCTCCCGCGTGTTACGCTTACGCTTGCTACTCCAAGCCTCTCCCTTTGTGACGGTAAAGATGGTATACATACAGCTCTTCCTCCTCTTTCGCTCCCTCTCCCACAGTTTGGTTCTGCTAGATTAAATAGTGATAAGGACTAAGGTGCCTATTTTCGCGATCAATGTTGAGAATGCCTGATTACGCTATGCACGGTGCCCACTAGCCTACTCGGGGTCAGCAAACCGATATATTTTGCCAAATTGATTTATTTTGAAATATATTTATATCAAAATACACAGAAATAGGTCTTTTTATTAGTTAAAAAGAAAACGATGACGTTTAAGACGCTATATTATATCATATGGTAAAAATTCCAGTAGGCCTATTTAGCTAGCCCTATGAGAGGAGATATTCGCGATGTAGGCCTACGCTGATATCAGTATCAAATTTTTAAAGGTATAGGCCCTACATGGTTTTACTAATTATTATATCGTATGCATAGGCCTACAATGTGTTTTTGCTATCAATGTGGGAAATGTAGGCAGACGATTTTGGGTCTAGGCATAGGCCTAGCCCATGTAGTCCTAGGTCTATCAGTCTAATGACTAGGCCTAATCTAGAAGTCTAAGTTATTTTATTCATCAATACATTGATGAAATGCACTCAATGCTGAATATATCTGACTAGAAATCATTACAAACAATGTTAATGGTAATTAGGGCACTTAATTGTATGCATCACCAAAACCAGTGCCGTTCAGTCTAGAAATCTAAGAAAGCATAGGCAGGCCTACTTCAAAACACTTTTTTTGTGTGGACCCACTATAGTGTTTGTGTTACTATATGGATAGGAACTTCAGGGACTTAAATGAAGAAACATATACCTTACTTTTCCATATGACTAATGGCTGTATTGATCGGTTGTTTAAAATAAGTGAAGTGCTGTGTTTGCCTTATGCATGATTGAAACCATTTTTAAAGGAAATGAAGTATCCAAATTAGGGTGAATATTTAGTAACTTTTATGTTTAAAAGCTAGGCCTATGCATTTTTGAGAAGTTAAAAGGCTGTATAACCCCAGAAAGTCAGGGTGCAACTTATCCACAAGTGTTTATTTTTTTTATACAGTAGTTTAGGGAGATATTATATGCACCAGTTCAGAATCAGCTACTCCCTCCCTCCATCCAAAAAAAAAAAATCATTGTGGACTATTTCCTCCTTGCACTATTTGCCCCACCTTACCTAACTACACCTAGCTGCTGCAAGGTTTTATTTTTGTAGCTGGATTTTAATGAGCTTAATGATCCTAATGATTGGAAAGTAATAATCAAATTGGATTATCTACATGTCCTTTTAACTTACAATGGCAGTTTTTTTTTTCTTGTGATAGAGATAGCTTTTTTTAAAACTTGTCAATCTGTAAACTGTAAGCTTTCTAATTTCTATACTATATACTTTTCAATGTAGGCCCATATAAATATTTCTCTATATATGTTAATGTAACCCTCTATATGTTACAGATGCCCTTATACAGGAAACTATATTTCCATTCTCTGCCCCCCCCCCCTTTTTATTTTCATAAACACATTTTTTTTTATTTGTACTATTTTTTTTTATTTTATTATAATATTTCTAAAGACAGTTAAAGGAATCTATATAATGAACATAGCTTATTGGTACAAATTTAGCTTTCACATTATAATGCCCTTAAAAATATTTTGTTTAATTTGATAGGTATTTGAGTCATTGTTTAGTGATGTAGTGAATTTGTTTTTGCCGCACCTCCTGAAATTTTAGATTTTCTCCTGAAAAACTCCTGAAATTTTGATTTGAGTTTAGTGCAGGAACCCTGTTATAAGTGAATTGTATTGCTGATCCTGTGGACATCTCACCAGGCTCCACTATCTGTTGGGGTACAAAATGATATTGGTAGTTGGGATATTGTGCTGGCAATACTATCTCTGTGTATACCATGACACTGAATGTAATGTCTTATATACCATTAAATCTGCAAAGAGAGCTTTGTTAACTAGTATTCTCTTTGGGAGCAAAAACATCTTAAACAATTAAAATTTTTTAGCCAATAATAAGAGGCATGGTGACCGAGTGGCAGCGCGTTCGACTGGCGATCTGAAGGTTCTGGGTTTGAATCCTGGTGCAGGCTAGGATTTTTTCCCGGGACTTGAGGCTGCCCCTGAGTCTACCCAACTCTGATGTTGGGGTAAAGTAAAGGCAGCTGGGCATTGTGCTGACTACACATCCCCTCATATGGTGGGTGTGGCCACAGAAACTGGTGATCGCTGCTTCACCAGCCCTATGATTATTTGAAATTGAATATTCCTAATATAAACCAAAATTATACATATACCTTAACCAAACTTGCAACCTAAAAACAAAAATAAATAAAATAGTTGGATCTCTTGTTCTCCTAGTGTTCTTGAGTCTACACCATGCAAACTAGCTCATCAGTCGGCACCATTCATTAGCAATATACACGATATACTGTTTTGCAGTACAAAAGTAATATTAGCTTATACTAATATCTGCTTTGCATTCCTTGTAAAATTAGTTGTTTTGTATTTTTTAATTCATTGACAACTGTTTTGTTTTTTATTTCTTAAAATCGTACAGATCTGTCTTCACGTGTTGACTCTGTAAAAGTGGAGAATCTGAAACTGAAGTCTGAGAATCAAGTCCTGGGACAGTATATAGAGAACTTGATGGCTGCAAGTAGTGTTTTCTCATCAGCCTCTCCCAAAGCAAAGAAAAAGTAAATTTTTGTCATGATATTATACATCATATGCTTTTTATTTAATGCAGAGTAGCACAGCAAGGCTCCATTTTTTTTTTTTTATAATTTCATTTTTACCTTTACAAATTTGGAACTTTTTCTCTTCTAAATGTAAAGCTGATACATTAAGAATATTTGTAAATAGATCTGTGCTCTCCAACTACTTTAATTGGCTCGTATTGTATTAAAAGAGTATCTGTTTAAATGAACACTTAAATGTAAATTATATTTATTTTTGTCATGGATCTGCATAAATTGTACTAGTATTATTATGTTCACAAATGAAGTATTCAGCAACATTTTCTTGTCAGACATGTTTTAGTTACAGTTTTCATTTTATGTGTGCACATCAAAGGAGGATTTTGTTTGGCTCATACTACTCATAGTCATTTTTTTTTCTTCATTATTTTTTTTTTTTTCATTTGCCAAGCTAATTAACAATGCATTTTTGGCTTTAATAAATGTGACAGAAAACTTTCTAACAAAACGTTTTCCCCCTATTTCTTGTGCACTGTTAAATGTTATTAATTATTGATTTTATTTCAATAGTTACAGAGCAGTATACATTTTTTTCCTACCTTAAAATTTAAAATAGAGCTGGATTTTTTATTATTTCATTTTATTTTAAAAGACAAAATTTTTAAAATTTTTGTTATTCTTAAACTAAATGCAAGAAGCCATTTTTCTGTTCATTACTTGTGGGGCTTAGTGCAATAATTATAGTATTCATGTCAATGTATTAAATGTTCTTTTGTCACATTCTTTCAATCAAATTGTTTCCTATGTTTCCTATGTTTCGGAAAATCAATGCATTTATAACAGCAGCCTCAGCAGTTGTTTATAATTTCTACTACACAAGGCTTTGATTCCATTGACATATTTTTATTTGTCTGTGTTATTTATAGTTAAATAAATGTTTACAAATGCTAAATTAGTATTCAGTATTGTTTATTACCAGGTTATTGTGAAAAACTTGTATGTATAGTGTAGTGTAGGGCAATAAATTATATCTTAAAGTTAAAGGAGTAATAAAAGTTTTATGTGTTGTGGTTGTAGAAAAATCATTGTGTCCATCTAAAAGAGAAACTAATGTACAGGATCAACTAGGACTAGGATGGACTACAAATAAACACCTGTTATAGTTATTCAACACTTGGAATAAAGCCGTGGATATAAAAGGGACGGAGGACAAAATTTATTTTAAGGTTACAGTTGAAGGATGTAACTAAAATTTATGACTACAAGTTAAGGAGCAAAATAATTTACTGTTCTATTTTTTTAAAATTAAGCTAAAAAATGAAAGAATTAAATTTTGTAATTTTAATCACAGGAGTTAAAAACAAAATAATAATTTTCATCACCACACAACCTTTGGTGTTATAAAGTGTATTTAGTATTTAAACAACATTGATAAATTGATTGGCACATTTTTTCTTTGTCACATCTAGGTCAATATCAATAATACTTAATACACAAGTGCTTAAACTTTCCCAATACAAATAATTGGAATTGCTGTTCAAAAAAATATATATACTTAAAAAAATTGTAAACGTTTCAGATTTTTTAGTTTTACTTATTAAATTTTAATATCAAAATATTGTTATTTTTTTTGTGGTTAAGAATTTTTAGATTTACTACGATTTAGAAAAAAAATCAGTGTCATCCATCATCCAGATTTCACACGGGAATAGATTAGTTGTAATTTAAACCGACCAAGGAGATTAAATAAAAAAGAATGTGTCCTATTGCTATTTCTGAAGATAATCTAGAAGTACAGATAATACAAGTAGTAAATAGAGCTGACAAAACTATAGTGGAATTAGGTATTATTGTTAACTCAAAGAACAATTTGGTCCCTATTTGAGAATGTGTGACACAACAAAATGTGATCCACCCCCATGCAATGGTAGTTAAGTAGGCAAAATAATATACCCTATTTAGTTTTTTTATGGTGGCTATTTTATTAATCTTCAGCATGAAGGATTAGTAATAATAAATATTAACTGATAGTAATGAATGTTTGCAAATGCACTTTCCGGTCTGGTGCATCATAGTTTTCTGTAAAACATATCTTGAATTTTTTTTTAAATAACACTATTGAACACATCTTTCTTGATGAAATTGACAAAGCTTAAAATTACTTTAAATTATTTAACTTGTGTGTCAACATCAAGGGGTACAATAATAATATAAAGTGAACAGTTATATTTCACATAAAATAAAAATACCTTTTCAATTTCTAAGGTATTGTGTATTCATTGTGATAGTATTTGGAAACAACCTGAGCATACATGTACCTTACAAAAAGTAAATTAAGCATAATATATGCTCTAGTAAAAAGATTTCCCAACAAGAGACCATAAACTAAAAATTAACTCACAACAATTGTTCTTTTTTTTAAGAATTTAAGATAGTTATTCAGTTGGTTACAAACCCAGTTACTGGAATCTTAAACATTTTCAGACATTACAAACATGTTAAACATTTTTTTAAAACTTGGCACAAAGATAGAAAATGAAAAAAAAACAAATGACATTCAAATTATTTTGTTTTTTTTATTGTACATATATACAATCTAAACAAGCACAACATTTGAAGACATCTTCTAAAGGCAGTGACCATTATTATACATTTAATTCATTTAATATTTATAATACACTCAGCTCTTTCAGAAAGAAATTGGTTGCCTTGTGAGTAATTCATTATTTTCTTTAACAATATGTTAAAATATTTGTCAGTGAGATGAATAATTGAAAGAATTGCAGTTACCACAGTATACACAACATGCAAGCACACTATTCTAATCATTGAAAATAAAAATAGCTATACATTCACTAGGGTCACAATTTAAATTGGGGTGCTTTTATTAACGAGTCTCTTTTTCTTAGCCTTGTGCTGGGGCTGGGAGTGTCGTCCGCGACACTGCTCCGAGTTATTCTCCGGCTTGGAGTGTTGAGCCCGGTATCTGTCCGTGATGTGGGGCAGGATGTGACGCTGCATTCACTGGATGGCGGGGAGTGTGACCTGTAGCTTCGGTGGCCGTCTAGCTTGTCGTCTGACAGCTCAGACAGGTCACACTTTGATGGGGTCTTTACAACCTCAGCTAGTGCCGATTTATTTAGAATGGCATTTTCACTAATGTCTTCAAAGGAAAGTTGCCTGGTAAGCCTGTCTACATCACCAAAAACAGTTTTATGCTCTTCACTTGCTGTGTCTGGAGTTTTATTCTGATCCGCGTTTTTAGAGACACTCAAACTAGTCAAGCTGCCACGGGGGGATGAGTGAGAGCCGAAAATACTGTTGGAGAAAGTGCCTGCTTTGATGGGGCTGCCAAAAGCTGTCTCAGGTGAGATGTTTTGTGACAGTGAGTGATTCAAACGAAGGGGACTCAAGTCAGATGTTATGAACGATGAGAAGCATGAGCTTTTACCGTTGCCCTCCTGGGCTATCTCCATTTTAGAGAACACATTACTTATACTAGTTCTTTTTACAAAGGTATCTAAGGTAGATTGACTGCCGTCTTTCTTTAAACCATTTGTTGAGCCCCATCGACCCCTAAGTTTAAATTTGTTTTTCAGCTGCTCGCCTGCAGTCTTCCTGACCTTAACCATAAGCTTACTGGCCACCAGCAAGGCATTCAGGTGAGTTTTATTTGGCAACTGGGCCAGTTTCACGCCAGACCCAGAATCCTCCAAGAAATCATCAGTGTGTTCGCCTTCCTCTTTATTTGCCTTAACACTAGCAAGGTGAGACTTTCGCGACTGTGGGGATCTAATGATGACTTTAGAAGGGTTATGTTTAGGTGTAAGATTTTCATCAGACATTTCTCCGTGTTCAAGATCATGATTTAACTCCAGCTTCTTGTGTTTAAGCCTTATATTATACCCATTACTACCATCAGTTTTGGGACACTGGCCTGCATCATCTTTGTGAGTATCAGTTTTGACATCTTGCTGACAGGTCTCAGTTTTCTTGTCTGAACTTTTATGAGGCAGAATAGTGGCTGGGGTTTCCACTGATTTTAAACGACCACGATTGGTTTTGGATTTTGAAGTCGCCACTTCCTTTGTTTTATCAGCTTTTTCCTCTAATTTAGTTTTAAGTAATTTTTTACATGGGGAAATAGATGACTTTGTTTCATATTTTACATCTCTCGAGGTAATTTCTGTCTTTGTTTTTTCAGAATCGTGCAACCTGGTTCGTAGATATTTAGTAGGACTTTCTTCTTTCACCAAATTATTTTTGCCTTCCAACCTTTTGTTATTATTTAAACTATTGATGGCTGTATCAACTGTCGTTCTCTTGTCTTCCAACCCCTCCTTCAATTTTTTATCACATGACTCTAACCTAGATACTTTTTCCAACTTGCTTTTGTTGCGCTTGCAAGCTGCTGCAGTGTCAGTTTCTTCACTGCCATCAGAAATTGGTATTGTTTTCTGAGAATGTTTAGAACCCAATGTCGTTTGTTCATTTACTCTGCTATCTGACATTTTTCTAGAAGACTTTGTTAAAACAGGAACTTTTTTTGTGCCCGACTCCTCCAGCCTCAAAGGTGTGGTATCCATTACACGGTTGAAAATGTTCTTTTCATCATCATAGGGCTTCTTCAGCTTGTCCATGGCATCTTTAGCACCAAGAAGATCAGAGTTATCTTCATCTTTAACCACGATGTAGCTGGCAAGGCCTTTCTTTACCGGTGAATCAGCTTGCTTCTTCAAGCGAAGTTTGCTTTTTAGCCTGGATTTGTCTTCCTCTTTAAGATCATTCAGCACAATTGTTCTTTCCGTCACCAAAATTTTCCCAGTGGGCACATAAATGTCCCCATCCATTGTGGCATAAACACTGTCAGCATCAACTCTTGGTATAGGAGAAAGTTTCATTGGTTTGTCCACTACATGTACAGGCTCTGTTTTTATTTTCTTTTTTCTGCCACATTTCTTGGGGGCTGGTGCCACCAGGTAACTTGCTTCCACCTTAGGCTCCAAGCAGGATGTTTCTCTGGCATCATCAGCATTGACCTGTCTTGTGGCAAGCTCATCAGTATCAGGTGGTGATGATATTTCAGATTTAATGGTAAAACCAGAGCTGGACTGATCAGACGGGGACATGACGAGGCAAAGTTTTTTAATCTTTGGTGACCAGTTATGCTTCCTCTTCTTGTACTTTCTGTGCTGTTTTTGAGACGACAGAGATTTAGACTGTGCATCCTGGGGTGTGTCCGGTGAGGATGAAAAGGGTTTTCCTTTCATTCCAAAGTGGTCAAACAGATTCCTGGGCTTATCAACAGGTGAGAGAAGATCTGTATTTTTATCTGATGTGAAAACTTCCTCCATGTCAGAATGTCCAACATCCACGTGAAGAGCCTGCTCCAGTTTCTCAAAGTGATTCCTCTCATTCTGTTGTTGCTGCATCTTTGTCTTACACAGCAAGAACATGGACAGCTTTTTGCCAAGGTCACTTGTAGGGACAAAGTTTTTCTTGGTGGGCGACAGGGGGACAGTCTTGATGACCGCCGACTCCTCATCTTTAGGCTGCTCCTCAATCTCTTTCAACCTAACCTTACCTAGCCGGCTCATCTGCTTTGAATGTGTGCTGATCACAGACAGCACGTGAGATTCATCTTCGCTACTTTCAAGTGCAGAATCGCTAGTTATATTAAAATTGTCAACGGAGAACAGATTGTCTCTGTGATTAGCAACTGACTTGACAGTTGGTTCTACTGCTGAACTACTTGGTGATCTCGTCCTGGCTTTGATTTCTTTGCCCAAGTTGGACTGGCTGGATGTGAGCTTTACCTCTGCCTTACAGCTTTCTTTTTCTTCCAAATAGTCTTTTGGCGTCTTTAAATTATGCAGGTTGAAGAGATTCTCCCTGGGCTGTTTACTGCTTCGAACAGACAGTGTTCCATAATTGCTGTAGATTGAATCGAAGTGATACTCTTGGCGAACTGTTTCTGCATCTCGGGCACTGAGATTCAGGTTAGGGTCAGTGAGAACTTGAACCTGACTGTGGAACACACTTTCGTTCAACCTGAAGAATTGTCGTTTTGTTTTCTCACGCTTGCTGATCATATAACACAGATTACGAGCCTGTGGAGGTGCACAAAAGGTCTCTGTTAATATTTTGTAATGTATCAAATCCTTTTTCAAAAATATTTCTCTTTCATTAATGCCATATCTTATTCAACTTAATAAGCTTTCCTAATAAATAAAACAGCTATCAAAAACACTTACAAACACCCGTCTATTTTATCACACTTTATTCTTACCCTTTCTAGATCTTGTCTGAGATGTACAAACATCTTCATACGAGCACTCAGGCTGTCCTTCTGTTGCTTCTGCATCCTGTCTTCTTCTTCCATCTTTGGTGTGATCAGTGGTTTGTTGTTATTGACCTGATTGGACAAAATTTAAAACTATTAATATGAACAGTCACAGGCATTAACATCTTGTGGGAAGGCTGGACAAAATTTAAAACTATTAATATGAACAGTCACAGGCATTAACATCTTGTGGGAAGGCCACACATAATCATTTTTTTTTCTCCCTCAAAATTATAATATGAATGACAAGAAACTTTAAGTGAGATGCACAAAATATCATGGCTACCCATAGTTCTTTGGGAATATTTTACATTTTCTATTGCTCACATAATTAGTGTTCTATTTCTTTTAAAAAAACCTAACAGTACTTTGAAGAAAAGAAAAACTTTCAATCCTCAGCAACAACAGTATCATTCAATCATCTGCATCTCTTAGAGCATTTCCCTAATGGATAACAATGGTGTTTAACTAACCCGTCTCTTCAGTTTCCAGTATTCAGCAACAATGTCCACAGCTTCTTCAGGGATGAAGAACTTCTCTGCTATTTCTGTAATATCCACCAAGTTGAAGAAATCTTCTTCTATCTGTTGCAATCTATAGTTCGGGTAATGATTTAAGAAGAAAGTCATAGTAAAATGAAAAATAAAGTCTTCAAGCAAAACAGAATAAGATTAACAGGTCAATTAAATAGGTGGAAGGAAGTGAGAACCAGTTTTAAAATCCTTCATCAAATGCAATCTACCAAAAATGTATATTGTAAAAAAAAAAAAGATTTAGTAAATTCATTAAAGGCTATGCAATGCATGCAATAAATAATGAAAGTGATGGATCATGTCAAGACTTACTTTTCTTGTCTTTTTTTGGTGACTTCCACCTCACTCTCAGTGTCAGCCAGATCCTCTTCTTTCTTAGGTGATTCACACTCAGATGCATTTCTGTTCTTTGTATGTTTGGGACAGTAAGCCTGAAAGAAGAGAAACAGAATTTTGTATACGATAAACCACCTGGTAATCCGTTAAACTGTTTGAGTGGTCAGATGTCTGGACACAAACAAATAAGGAAGGCAGCTACTCCTCAAAATATCTCTACATTTAAAACTTATTTGTGATTTACACTCACCCTTAAATGAATCCCATCTGCTTCATCAGAGTCGTCCACAATGGTTTTCATGTCCAGGTTGTGAGCAAAGCCACAGGTTACGTGGAAAGCCGTCTTACACTGTTTGACAGAGCACTGAATACAAGCCCCCACACGTTCTTTACACAGATTGCACACCAGAGCCCACCTGGATGGCTGAGAAGGAAAATTTTGTAGAGATTATATTAATCTGAAAGAAACATCCCATCAAGCTATATACACCACTGGTTGGGGAAATTAAAGAAATGGAAGCTGGGCATTGAGCTGGCCACACAATGTCCTTTTATGTCATGGCAGTTGGACCTGGTGAACACTGCTTCACTAGACCTATGGATCAACTTAGTCTAAAAAACTACTTTACTTACTTTTAATCTAATAAGTCACAGGTTACCTTACTCTATGCATTAGTACTGTTGTCTATCCATTAGTACTCTACTCTATCCATTAGTGCCTTACTCTTTACCATTGAATGATAAAGGATTTCTTTTACCCATTTGTATTATCTTAATTTATTTAAATATTATTAATGTTTATAACCATATCACTAGGCGGGTACAACGGTACTGCAGTAACTGAGGTCTTAGATTCAAACCCACATCAAAGGGACACCCTTGACTCTGACAAGCTATTATGGATTGATTTTTGTAAGAAAAATATCTGCCAACTTCTCTTTATCTAGCCTCCATTCACATGATCAAATAATGGTCAACTCACTGGTATGTTAGAGATCTTTGTTATGGGCTCCATCTTTTCTGGACAGCCAATGCTGACCTCTGGGATCCACAGAGCACAGCTGACATGCGTCCATTTGGTACCACTCCTAGAGGTGCACAAAGAAAATAAAAACTTAATGTTTACCAATAGAAAACAACATGTGTCTCTTGTTGCTTAAAATTAAGTACAGGAGCTCATAAATACCAAGGAATAATGGCAAAACCAAAATGAGCATTTCAAGGACGCCTAGCTAAAGAAAAGATAAAAGTGAGAGTGACACAATTCTATGTATAAATGGTCAAAAGAAGCCAGCAAACTAAACTGTAGTACATTAGGACTTTTCTCTATCCATTAGTACCTTATGCAGACATGCCTACCCCTAAGGCCTAAAAAGAGGAACAATCTTGATGAAAAAGAGGATTTTTCAACAAAAAAGCGGAACTTTCTTTATCTAACAATCTTTTATATAAAAAAAACAATTATGCTATTTAGAATGTAGATATAGGCCTACGTTTTACAGACAATTCGCAATGGATCTAGTCAATCTAGATTAGTAGGCCTACAAAAAACATTAAATTCACATGTTTTCCTTTGCTGAATAAACTCCTATGAATATTCCTTCCTATAACATAGAATTTGTTTTTTTACAGTTTGAACAAGTCATATTTAAACTTTCTGAGGTAGGACGTTTAGATATATTGACAATCTTAGCAATACAGTAAAGGAAAAGAGAAGTCATTGCCAAACATGCGTATATCCGGGAAAAAAAAACCGTCAGAAAAGCCCAGAATATCTCTTTTAATAAACCCAGAAAACATCAAGTAATGATAATTATAGCATTGTGACCTTATTTTTGCCATTGTTTTATCAACCTAGACACGGACTATATTTCAACACATGAAAAACCCAAACTTTCCAATTTGGCGTAACAAAACTAGTAAAAAGCGGAACGGCGGAACAAAGTGGTTTTTTTTTATAAAAAAGCGGAACAAATACGCCAAAAGTGGAAGGGTAGGCATGTCTGCTTATGACTTATTTCTATCCATTGGTACTTTATTAGTCTTATTAATATAAGAAAAATTTAATTTTGAAAGAAAGTTAAGTATAGTAAAGGTTATTTGCTATACCCAATAAGATGACAGAGATAATTTTTTACTATAGAAAGCAATGGAAGATTTTAACATTTGTAAACATGCTTCTTAGATAATATTTTATTTACAGTACATATTAATACTTTCCAAACCAGATTGTTTATGTAGCAGCACATACGTTTATACTTTACATTGACCATTTTATGTAGCAGCACATCCTTTTATACTTTACATTTACCATTTTATGTAGCAGCACATCCTTTTTATAGTTTACATTTACCATTTTATGGATGGGCATATAATTGGGCTTTCATTATTTTTTTATAAGTCAGTAAATTCAATGGCTTCAATTTTATAATACATGGGACATTTTGAGTAAATGTGCTTCACCCTTCTCCTGACTCATCTGCATAACGCTATGGCAACCAAACATTTAAACAGCTTAAGGAATTTTCACGTGTTGATTGTTTTGTTAAGAAAAACAAAAGCAACATTACATTGGCTTAAAAAAATTGTATTGTCAAAATCATTTAAAAAATAATAAACTGAGGGAAATATAATCTTGTAGAAAAAAGAAAAATACACAAACTAATTTTGGAATTTATGAGCTCATGATATACTAAACAATGTTTGTTCATCAAATTATCAAGGAAAGAAGAACAGAACCATGATAAATTCAAGTGCAAAACTTCACTATACAATTTCTTTTTCATGCTAGATATTCTAATAATAAAGAAATTAATTTAATTTCAGTCTAACATGTATAATTAGAGATTCAATGAATTTATATACATCGTTTAAGAATAAAAATTAGTAAGAGTAAATGTAATAGACTCTGAGACTAACTTGGTGGACTTCATGGCACCTCCTCTTTTAGGGCACAAAAGACACATTGGTTTGATGCCCAGGGCACATATTCGGCACAGCCAGCTACCTTCTGGAATGGTTTGAATACCATAACATGCCTGTCAAAAAAGGAATACAAGTATTACATTCAAATATCATGACATGGTGATATGGCACAACCATAACAACAGCTATCACAGCAACCACACCAAGAGCTAAGAACCTACAGATAGAACTGCTAAGACCTGAAAATTAAATCAATGAGAAATTTTGTTGAACTTATTTTCTTGAATCTGTTAACTCAACCCTTGGGTAGGAAGGAATACTACATTTACATTAGCTCCCAGGCCACATGCAAAAAGCTCCTGACAATTAGAGCAGGATGTTAGGTAGTAGTGGTCTGGTGAATTTAAGCATGACTTTACCCCTATAATAACACTCTGATACATATCATAACACAACACTGTGAGACATATCATATCATAACACTCTAATACATATCATTACACTCTGATACATACCATTACTTTACACTCTGATACATATCATTACACTCTGATACATATGATAACACTCTGATACATATCATAGCACTCTGATACATATCATAACACTCTGATACATATGATAACACTCTGATACATATGATAACACTCTGATACATATCATACATAACACTCTGATACATATCATAACACTCTGATACATATCCTAACACTCTGATACATATCATAACACTCTGATACATATCATAACACTCTGATACATATCATAACACTCTGATACATATCATAACACTCTGATACATATCACAACACTCTGATACATATGATAACACTAAACAGATCATAAAACAACACTGTGATACATATCACATAACACAACACTGTGACACATATCATAACACAACAATCTTGATACAGTAGAAGTCCAATAGTCCGGCATCTAACAGTCCGGAATGCCAGATAGTCTGGCCTCGCTCCGGAAAATTGTAAAAATTTTGGTTTTCTCCAAAAGTGTGTCTTTAAAGCAAATAAAAACGCTCGAGTGCTATTCGCAGTAAACTGTGTCTCAGTATTCTCTACTATAATACAGTACATGTTCATCTGTAGTGACGTACGTAACTTTTGAAACTGTTTATAACCACAGAATAGGTATAGAACAGAATGCGCAATAGCATTTTTTTCTGTTTCCGGAAGTAATACCGACGCCATACTGTTTAAACACAGTTCTATATTTATGCTTATTTACAATGTCTTTTTCTTCAAATCTACGCACCGAACACTGCAGCATTGCGTCAAAAAATGGCGGAATCCTAGCTTCACTTTTAGTGACTGCGCATATAGGGATTGCGCATTCTGTTCTATACCTATTCTGTGTTTATAACCATGTTTTCAAAACCTAAGCCTTCGAGTTCAAAAGGATAGAAACGAAAACACGTAACACTGACTCTCAATCAGACAATAGAAATCATCAAACAGCTAGAAAAAGGTAGAAGAGAAATGTTTTAATGAATGAGTTTAATATTGGCTCATCAACTATTTATGACATTTGGCCAGCTGCAAACCCTGCATCTGATCTGACTCTACAGACTGATGAGGAAGAAAACCATCAAGACGCTCTGACCAAAGTTTTGGATGTCGTTAGAAGTGCTGACAATCCCTTGAAAAACCTGCCTGAAGATGAGGTAGAGGAGTGGCTTCTAATCGACGAGAATGAGCCTGTTGAACAAGAACTAACCGATGAGGACATTACCAACAGTATAATAAACCCTCCACCTACTCAAAATCTTGAAGAAAGTGACTCAGATGCCGAAACGGAAGAAAAGGAAAAAATCAGCTGGGCAGAAGCTGCAGAATCACTAAATAAGTTTATCTCTTTTGCTGAGGCTTGTACTAGCTACAGTGCTTCAGAAATGATTGATTTCCATATCATTAGAAATAAATTTTATACTAAACGCCAAAAGTCAAGAAAACAAAAAGACATTCGTGACTTTTTTAAATCTAAGTGAAATATGTTTTACAGTACGTGTACACATACATTATATGAAATGTAAAATAAACTTTGTTGTATTTGCATACTGTATTTGTAGTTTAATTATTAACCTAATTGTTCTTATAATTACTATTATGTATGTATGTAGTTAAAAAAACAAAGAACATTTGTTTTACGGCAAAGCCTACACTAAAAAGAAGGGGCACCGCCCGATAGACCGGAATTTTCGGAAGTCCGGCACCGAGCCGGTCCCAATCGTGCCGGATTATCGGACTTCTACTGTACATATCATAACACTCTGATACACATCACAACACTGATACATAGTTCAGGGTGCTTACAACACAATCCCAAAATATTAACTGGTATTTCATATAGGCAGCCCCAATTAAAATTTGAATAGTACTTTGTGTTTTCCAGTACTTATATATCTCATAAAATAATTTTACATAAACACATGATAGGAGCTTAGTATCCTTAACATAATGACATTGGGTTTTTTAAATGTGTAGCAATTGTTTTTTGTTGATGCTTTGTCCACTACATCACAATTTCAAATTGTCCTAAACCATGGCCAGTTTTCACAAACTTTACCTATCTCCCAACCTGTATGAACCTGTCATAGGATAGTAGTAACTTTTTTAATCTATATATATAAAAAGACCGTGTTAAGCCCCCCGAGGATCCCCATTGGTCAATTTGAAATCATGTGAGTTTGTGTCACTGACCTATTTAGGCCTAGGCCTATCTACTGTCTAATAATTGTTCAGATTGGACATGCGTCTCCGCTAGCTCAGTGGTTAACGTAGCGGACTGCTATGCGGGTGACCCGGGTTCAATTCTCCAGTTAGACCAGTGGTTCTTAACCGGTGCTCCGCGGAGCACTGGTGCTCCGCGAGGTAGTTGCAAGTGCTCCGCGAAATTATGAAACTCAAAATTTAATGTTCACTCACTTACTCTATCTGATTGAGCTGAACAAATGCTTATACTAGGTAGTCCAAACGGGGAAAAATCGGCCTTTTTGCCTATTTTTACTGTTTTTGTAACGAAGTTTTGACTATTGCTACATAAATAAAATTTATATGTGATTAAAGTTGAAGCCTTTATCTAACAAAATATTTAACTTTTAAACTCATTAATTGTATTTAAAAAAGGGTTTTGTGTGTTTGAATAGTGGGGGGTTGGGTCGTTTTGGCAGCGGCTTTCAAAATGGGTCAGTAAATTTCCGTTCTCCCTCGTTCGTTTCATTCATGAAAACGAAATAGTGAATCAATTTCTATGCTGTCTTGAGCTTACCGAACGTTCGACAGGACAAGATGTCTGATTCTATTTCTTCCTATTTCGAACAACTCAAAATATCATGGGAGTTGTGTGTGGGAATTTGTACGGACGGTGCTCCATCAATGGTAGGCTCATTAAGAGGGTTTGTGACTCTCGCCAAGAAAAGAAACGCCAATATTATATCTACTCACTGTTTTTTGCACAGAGAATCTCTGGTGTCCAAAACATTACCAGTAGCATTAAAACCTGTGCTAGACAAAGTTGTAAATATGGTAAACTTCATAAAATCGAGACCTTTGAAAATACGAGTCTTTAAAAATCTGTGCATCTCTATGGAAGCCAAGTACGAATCATTGCTTTTGCATTCTGAAGTGAGATGGTTATCCAGAGGAAAAGTGTTACGTCGTTTCTTAGAACTGAAGGATGAATTGATGACCTTTTTCCAAAATGAAAATATGATTGATTTTGTGGAATATCTTCAAAATGACATTTGGTGTGCTAAATTGGCATATTTAGCTGATATTTTTGATTATTCACATTGTGTTAATACCAGCCTTCCAGGAAGAAAAGAACATTTTTTAACATCGACCGACAAATTGACAGCCTTTCGGAAAAAGTTATTTTTTTGAAAAATCGTTTGTTGGAGAAAAAGAAAGTAGATATCTTTCCTTCTCTTAATGATAACACTACCGACGAAATTATTTCAGCAGTAACAGAGCATTTAACTTTATTAGAAGAAAAGATTGAATTTGTTTTTCCATCAATAAACGTAGAAACATATGACTGGATACGTAATCCCTTTGCCACGGTTGATACATCAAATAGTAAGTTGTCATACCAAGAAGAAGAAGAATTAATGAACCTATCATCGGATCGTACACTTAAAATAAAAATTTCCGAAATGGTTCTGGAAGAATTTTGGATCTTTGTGCAAGAAGAATACTCAGCTCTCTCCATGAAGGCACTTAAAATCTTGTTGCAATTTTCAACATCATATTTGTGTGAACTCGGTTTCTCGATAGTCACCAACATAAAAACTAAAAAACGAGCAACACTTACTAATTTGGATGAAGAATTGAGGGTAGCTATTTCTAAAATTAGGCCTAATATCACTGAAATTTGTAAAAACCGTCAAGCTCAGGTTTCAAATTAAAATATTTTTGTTTTTCTGGATTAAATTTTGCTCATTGTTATTTTTTTACTTATTAAATGTATGTTTATTAAAAATTTGTTTGTCATGTTATAATTTTAAACTCTTATGTTATAATCTTTTATTTTCAATAAAAGTCGTTCGTATGTGTATTTGTTTTTTTTTTCTCCTTGATTTTGGTGCTCCCCAAATTTTTGTCATGATCAAAAGTGCTCCCCGACTTCAAAAGGTTAAGAACCACTGAGTTAGACTATACCTTTTTTTTTTTTCAAACTTTTAAACACAAAAGACAATTTAGATTTTTAGTTAAATAAAAATACTTGCCTATTTTTTTACCCGATTACAATATTTATTTTAAATTACTTTTCTAATAGTCTTCAGTAAAAAATAATAATTTAAATATTAGATTTATACTAATTTATGGTTTTCTTTTAATTGTAGTTTATACAATTTTTATCTGCACCTAATACAGTAATACAGTCCTGTTTTGTTTTTCACCCGGGCAACGCCGGGCAATGTAGCTTGTGTTTATATAAATAGTTCCACGTCCTTTTTAAATCCAGGATCCAAGATCAGGATTTCTATCCTATATTATACTAATTTTAGTCTTAAGTTATGGTCCAATAGGCCGTATAATTCTATAACAATATAATCTAAAGTAAAAACATATATTGTCTCACTGGTGATAATGAATACAGTGATATCAATACCAACCTGATGAACACATATATCACAGCCATCACAAAACACCATCTCATTTGTATCTTCACTTTCCAACTAGAAAACAAAAAAAGTTTAGGTCATGAGGGAAAGAAATTTAAATATATAAACTTGACAAAGTCTATAACCTTATTCTAATTTAGTTAGCATATATACTGTATATACATGTGGCGTATAAGTCGCACCGGTAGATAAGTCGCAACCCAAGTTTAGAATCATTTTTCTTATATGTTGTCATTGACCCGGCTATAAGTTGCAGCCTGACTATCAGGAGTTACACTGCCTTTTAACTTCTCAAAAATACATACCTTTTAAACATAAAAGTTACTAAATGTTCACCCTAATTTGGAAAATTTGGTTAAAACATAGTTTCAAACATGCATAACACAAACATAATCAAATAAAGGCAGCGTTTCATTTACTGATAATACAGCCATTAGTCTTATAAGAAAGTTTTTGAAAGGCATCTGTTTCTTCATCTAAGTCCCTGTCCCTAATCAAGTTCCTATCCGTATAGTTACACTATACTGGATAGACACAAATACCATTAACATCGTTTGTAATGATTTCAAAAGCCAAATGTGCACAAAATTAAAAAACCCGAGAGTGCTGGCTTTTTATCTTCGCGACCGACAATAAGCTGTTTTTTCCAACTCCTACATGCAACTAAGGAAAAATTAAACACACTAATGACATTTCACAAATTTTTTCTATACAGAATTGAAGAAAAAAACGTTTGAGTGCAGAATTTTTTTTAAATGTCCTGAAATGTGTCAATTGTAGTTTTGGAAACATTGTTAAGTACTATAATGCTAAACTAAACGCAACTTAAGCTGCTAGTGTACAAGCTTATATGTACATTATAGGCCCAGATAGGCTTTTACACATTTACCATTCTTTCCATATTGTAATTTGTGTTCAATAGGCCTACGAAAAATGCCACCTTAAACTTATAAATACGCTACATTTTGGCAATAGAAAATAGGTCCAAAAGAAAAGGGTGTGGGAGTTTGAAAAACCGAAAATATTTTCCATTTCAATTTCAGTTATATAAAGATAGGATATTTACAACTACAAAGTTTTCTAAATGTAGGCCTAAACAAGAGCTTAGTAATTCTACATCGTAACATCCACAGATACAGGTGATGTTTGCAGCTTAATAAAACTTAATGAAAGAGTAGTGATGTTTTTCTAACATTTCCAAAACAGTGTCGGCTGTATAAGTTGCACACCTACTTTTGATTGAAATTGAAATTTTTAGTAAAAAAAAGTGCGACTTATAAGCAAGTATAAACGGTATATGGAAAAGCATTTGTCAAAAAACAACAACTCACCATGTGACAAACATCACAAGCAACATCTTCATCATACTCAATGCCAAGGCCTTCTTCTGTTTTCTTCAGAGCATTGGTTTTCACGTAGCACTGAATGGTACCAAAAGAGAAACATTGGTTAAAGTTATCCAAAGGCTAAGATCATTGCACACTGCTTTGTTTATTTATGTATTCATAGAAAAAATTGAATAATCACACTATTAGTGCCTTCCCTATCATTTACACTTTTCTATTTAGGTAACACATTCAGTTTTAAACTAGAGTGCTTGACATACCCAATTGATATATCTATTTTATGTTCAGCATTTTAAATTTAGTTGCTGGACACTTCAAATAAATGTGATAAGATATTTATCTTTAGCAACTTTTAAAATTGGCAAGTAACAAATAAAGTTTCCATGAACACACTGGTGCACATTAAAAAAAAAAAAAAATAGCCAGCACTGTACCTGGTTTTCTAGTTCCTCAATCATTCTCTCCATATTCCATTCATTGATGAGTTGAAGCCCTGTCCAAGAACATTCAGAGACAGTGTACATGTATGTATAAATAAATTATCCACACAAACATCAAGCTAAGGGTAACCTATGGTTTAAAACCTATAACTACCTACCCATTTCTTCTCTGTCTTCATTGACCTGCTCAAGCCAGATAACATCCTGGTCATCTAGGTCATAGCGAACTATCTGCTCTGCCAACTCCTGCATGCCAGTCAGCTCATGCAAGCCAGCCTGGTAAGTGTCGTCCACTTTCTCATGGAGATGTTTACGTAGTGGCCTGAAAACATAAGAGTAACCAATTCAGCCAATGAATAGACAACGTTAAACAAAAATGATTTTTTAAAGAGGAAAGACTATCGTTAGTTGTGCCAAGTTAAGATCAGGATATTGTCTACATGCCAACTAAGAAAGGTTTTTAAAAAGAAAGTTTCAAATAAAAGCTAAGTCACACTATTAGGGACTTACAACTTAAAATCTCCACTTTTAGTATTTTTTTGGATTTCCCTGTAGAAATACAAAAATGTCCAGGTTTTACAATGAAAAGAATGAAAGGAAGAAATTCTTAGTTTGGTAGTTTAAATGTTAAAAAATATTTAATTTTGTCTTTAATTACAAAGTAAAAAAAACAAAACATTTCAATCATGAAAAGTATGGGACTCTAATATTTGCTCTAAGATGTTCTCATGCATGGTTGCCACATGCCCAAAAAAATAATAATTTTTAATGGGATTACACTAAGTGTGAATGCTGTTGGAATATATGTAATTAAAAAAAGAATTTCAGCCATGTCTAGTCTCTACCAAATAATGTTCTATTCACCATGAAAAAAGGTAGACAACCCATGCTCAATAATAATGTTTTAGCCAAAGCTTTTGTTTTCAGCTTATCTACATAGATCTATGTATTGTGCATCAGATGCACTTCACCAAATCATATACAAACTCTAAATGTACAGCAGCATTTTATAGCCAGCTCTTCATATGGGAGTTTTAAAGTCATTGCAGTCTCACTGGAGGTAAATGAAATTTTATCTTCTTTACTATCACTTAGATCAGTCAACCAATGACACAGAACTAGATCTAACCCCCAAAAATAAGTCCAGTTATTGTTCTAAAAGATGTTTACAGGTGTGCACAGAAAAAGCTTTTGGGATAACTGTCACAAAAAACTCAGTAAGGCCATGCATTGCACATCTCACATAGAGTTTGAATTTTTGTAGAAGAGGGCATGGTCACTATAGGCAGTTGCTCAATATAATAAAACCAGGTACAAATAATGTTTTAGCCAATACCCAGAAAACATCCCCATATTTGTGGGCATCTGATGTAAAGTCTCACAAAAAAAATGCCCCGGTACAGCCAGCAAAGCAACAAAAGTGTTAGAAATATTTCTGTACATTGTGATGTTAGACTGTTTGGTTAAAGGGAAATTTTCCATCTGAGTATATAATACTATACTGAAAAATGGGATTTATGGGGTTCAAAGGTTTAAGAAAATTTCCAGATCTTCTTTTTCATTGTGCACCAATCCATCTCATAAAAATCAGTGAAATTAGTTTCACTTCAGGTAAACTAAATAAAGTGTGTGTATTGGCGGGCATTAAAAGTCTTTGAAATGAAACATTCATAAAAGAAGTGAAATGTAAAGTTTACATAACAGAATCAATTTTTATACCTGATCACGGAAGGTAGGATTTCTTCTTCGTTGACCGGCACCTGCACACCCTTTTCCCACTCTTGTCGCCACGGATCTGATATGACAAAGTACTCGTTGTCAAAGAGTATCTCTGTATCTGCCAACTTCATGGCACTGATGAGATCTTTACGGAATAGCTGTTAAATTAAAGTATGCACTTATTACAGGCATATTAACATACTCAAACAGTGAAACAACAAGCACCCAAAAATGCACATAATAGTGAGGAAAAAAAAACTAGTGATCATTCAAAGTGAAGATAACTCTTATGCATGGGTGCAAGTGCTGGACCCCCATTTGGCCGGCAAGCAAGAGTTGACAATACCAAAAAGCCGGCAAAGTTTCTGCCTAAAATAATAATTTAATATAGGCAAGGCTACTTAGCATTCGTGTCCACGTATATTTATATATATTTGTTTTTTTTTTAATAATACATTCTTACATTTCCGATATTGTCCGGAAAAAACAACAAGATCGCATTCTGACATTTGCGAGAGAACAAAATAAAGGATATCAGGTCAAGGTCGCCGCGCCGTGTAACAGGTTACCATAGAGTAGACTGCTCTAACTTCGACCGATTAAATTACGAACGGCAACAATCTCGTTTTTCTTTTCGCTATAAATCGGCAACCAATCATGATTGCGATTTTATTATTTCACCGTTGTTTCGTGTTCTTTCTGCTGATTGGATGGGTACTAAACTTTTTAGCCAATAGTTTTAAGGAATACAAAAAAAAAGTCCCCTAGTTTCCCTACCCCCCAAGCTTTATTATATGTATCTAACTTCGACCGGGGTTGCTCTAACTTCGACCAGCTGATTGCTAACTTCGACCGCTCATTAAAATAGCTTCAGAGAAATGTTATTTTAAACAATAACGTTTTAAAATCTACAACTATTTATCTAAACTAAATACTTATAATTTTAAAGGAGATTTCACTAGCCAGTTTGCATTAATTACATGCACAGTACTACGTAGGCCATAATTGTGATATATAGGTCTATATAGATAGGTCTAAAATAGAGTTTTTGCGCTGGTCGAAGTTAGAGCGAGGTATACATTTTATGGTTTTAACTTCGACCGCTTTGTTTTTCTTTTTTTTTATTAAATAATATATTTCAAAGGCTAACTAAAAAAACAATATGTAGTTTAACCTATTTCTTTGCTATATATATTTTTTAAACAAATAAATAACATAAAAAAACTCATGTTTTAAGCATTGTGAAGCGATACACTGTATAATCAGACAAACTAGAAAATCAACGCATACTCCACATAGGTCCAAAAAAGACAAAGGTCGCAGTGTAAGCCTCTGTTAGACGGTGTCGTCCGCTAAAACGGCTAAAAATAGTCATTATATTTTTAGACTACTTTTCCTGCCTTTCAATCGCGAGACGATAAAAATAAAAATTTATTAAGCAATCATAATCGTTATTTTTTTTAGAATTTTTTTCTGCGCCCTATAGAGAAATCGGTCGAAGTTAGAAACTGGTCGAAGTTAGAGCAGTCTACCCTAATTAATATTATTTTTTATTAACAATGTAGTGTAGTGCCTACAACGATCTCAGTTTTCTACAAAAACAAGTTTATAGTGACGATTTTACATCATTGATAGCAATAATTGAAACTTTGACGTTGCGCCGAGATAAAGTCCATTAATAAAAAGTTGTTTTTGTTTTAGTAGGCTGATAAATAAAAGTTTTATTGTAGTTGTAGGCCTAATGAGTAATGAGCTAATGAAAACAATGAGTTTTAATCTCTACATTAGTTAATTAAAACGTCGAGAATTTACCGCGGCCGCAAGTAACGCGTGGCGTATAGATTGACCTAAATACAAATTCGCGTTCGAGTCCAAGAAAGCTACATTACGGGATTGCGATAAAAAAAACGTTTTTAAAACTGTATTCACGGGTAGGCCTATACAAATTAACGGGCGACGAAAACAAAAACCAGGGAAACCCTGACCTAAATATAAATATAGAATCACGCATGCGCGGATACTTTGGTATTTACCTGTTGCTCTTTTTATTTCGCCTTTTAAGGTTTCATGAAAGAAAAAAATCGATCATTTATAGTTTGTTACGGCCAAAAAAGTCCGATTTCGGTGCAACGAGATCTACAAGAAATTACAAATTAAGCTTGACGGCGATTGGCCGGCGTGCATGTTTCCAAAATTTAAATTGGCCGGCATGCCGGCTATAGCCGGCACTCTTGCACCCATGCTCTTATGCTAAATTTCTTTACTATTTTGATTTAAGATCATAAAAAGAGATATTAAGCTATAAATACAAATGTTTATCTAGTATTCATTGAAGCACTAAAAAGTTTATTTTAATATTACTAAAGTTTAATAGATTTAACTAACATTTCTGAGAGTGCATAAATTAAAATAATTTTTAAACATTTCTGTTACTCCATTGTTGGTTTAAGGTAAAATATTGGGTTCAACGTAAGAAAAAAAGCTATAAAAAAGACATTGTTTCATCACTTTACACTGACAGCAATTTAAAGATCAGCTTGATGTGTAGAACTGAATAGATCATTGACTAGTGGTTTTACTTATAGGTTGTTTTCTTTCTATTACCTCAGCTGGTTTATTATGGCTTGCATTTGGACCACTAGCCTTGCTGATGACATTGGGACTCCTCTTGCTCATTTTCCCTTGTTTGGACATTTTGGAACCTACAAGTATACAACAGCTTGTGTTTTGAATCAAGCCACACAATTTCATATCATGTAAAAATCAAAAGTTACAATTGTGCACATTTCTTCTTTTTTTTGTTACAATAAATTCATTGTAAGCAATACGATGTTGATTTAAGTGCAAACAAGTTAAAACTAATTTCATTTTTTTATAAAGTCTTTAAAAATGCATTTGAACAGATGTATACATCTACACATAATTTGGTAAAATCAAATCTTTTTTTTTAAAGTTTCATTAATACAGCAGTGAATATTATGCACATAACATCAAAGGAAACGGAAACACTTACTTTGGCTTTTCCCTTTTCTCACAGCTGGCTGCTCATCTTCATCACTGCTATACTTGCCCTTTTTAGAAGAGCCTGGCTCTGAAAAATTATTGTCAAGAAACTTATATCATTACAAGTGCAAGCTAATTAGAATTAAAATACAAAAAATACAAGCTTTATAATGGTAACAATATTTTTTTAAAAAGGGAGGAAGGTGGGCAGCATTACAAACTGGCCTGTCATTTCAGGTAATTATATTTATAATCAAGCCTGAATGACAAGCTCAGGTATGCACCATACATCAGATAGAAAAATAAAAGCAACAGAGTGTTGTGCTGACCAAGCAATGTTCTCTTAACCATAAAAGAAAACAAAACTATAAGGATTTAGCTCTCACTTACACAACCTACCAAAAAGTGTTTGATAAAACATTAAACCGTATCTTTATCTTAAATGTTACAGGCGCTCCTTCTATTAAGAAGTCTATTGTGTCGATTCTAGTCTTGCATTCTGATAAGTGTTTTAAATGATAAGTTAATGGTTTTCCTGGTTTGTTAGGCAACCCATTTAAATCATTTTATGCCTGGATGCTAATAAGGAAGAAAGAGTTTTAAAATGCATCTGTCCTTGCATATGGAATAAGAAAAGCTTTTGTCCTCATGTTTATTTGAGCTTCTATTAGATTGTTATATTTTTAAGTTAGAATTGAATGTCGTATATGTATTATTACTACTTAATTGATACTCTTATCAGTTGGCACTTTTCTGTGTGGAAAGAAATAATCCAGTTAGATTCCCTTTTTTGTAATTCACCTATGTCTTTTTGCTAGATTTCAATATCATTTTCTGCCTTTATTGTTCTAAAAATTATGCAATCATCTGCAAATATGTTATTTTGGTTCCAATATTAATGTCATTTGGTAAATTAGCACTAATAACGGAGCCTAGAACAGTTTCTTGTTAAAGGATGAAAATAAGGCACTACCTGGGCTGTCATCTCTTTTTCCTGCACTCTTTTTCGTCCCTTTGGTAAGAGGCATTTTTTGCTACCCTTTGGATAACTTTCAGTAGTTATTCAAATGGGTCAGTTGCGCTTCTAACGCTTAAACTCATGAAAACCATATATGACACTGAAAGAGAAAGGAAAAAACAAGTACATGTTATTAATATTAAAAAATGTTTGTGTCTATATATGAAAGAAAAAAGGGTAAAAGAACTAAACACTTAATGTTATAATGTAAAATATCAAACTTTAATTTTGCGAGTCACTGACTAAGACTATCAGATGAGAATGCATATATACCCGCAGGAATGTGGAGTCAGATTTGGGAGACATTTTGGGTACCTGGAGTCGGCACACAATGCACCGACTCTGACTCTACTAAATTTAGATTGTAATTTTTAAAAAGAAAGTAATGTAAAGCATCCCGTCGGACAAAATTGATCAATTGGGTCGGTGAAACAGCGTCCGCTAGTTTCCGTGGCCACGGAATACTAGGTGATTGTGTGGCCAGCACTATGCACAGCCGCCTTTACTTCAAATAGTGAATGAGGCAACGTCCATTTATCAAGTGATAGTGATTAACAAGGTAGGCAACAGTAATTGTTTAACAGTTTAACTGAACTGTAACCTGTCACTAACACTACACTAACCACCATGTAAGAGTCGGGTATTTACATATTTTAGTTGTGAACATTATCACAGGGCTGTGGAGTCAGAGTCTGGGACATTTTGGGTACCTGGACTTTGGAGCCAGCACACAATGCACCTACTCCTACTGAATTTAGATTGGAATTTTTTAAAAAGCAAGTTTAAATGTCCCAATTCACAAAAAGTTATAATTAATGACTTCACTACTGTAAGAAAGACCAATGCATGCAGTGCCTCATGTAAATGCAAAACGAATATGTTAAGTGACCGTAAAGAAGCATGCTTTTCATGTGCCACACTATATGAATATGGCAATACATTCGCATATATTAATACAGAGGAGTCAGGAGTTGGAGTCAGAAGTACAAAAAACTGAGGAGTTGGAACATTTATCTACCGACTCCACAGCACTGTATACCCAAACAGTATTCAATAATACTAAGAGAACTATGGTCTGTGCTAGTGTTTAAAATTATCTCAATTTAAATCAATAATAGTTAATTCAGTAGCTTGACTCCAAACTTAGGCTTATAATTCAGTCATGATGGTCTAGACAAAAATCATTTTGTTAAAAGTGATACCCATGCATTTTAGTTTCAGATAATTCAAATTTTTAAAAATAACACTACCATTGAACAGCTGCCATTATGTCAGGATTAATAAAAGTGGAACTATTTAAAATTATAACACTTTTTATATGATATTTAAAACAGTTTTTTATTTAATATTTTAAGGCACTACTTTCATCAGTGGCCACAGAAGCTGGTGAACACTGCTTCAACACCCCTATGATCAGTTTGGTCCGAAGGGTACTTTACTTTTTACTTTCATCAGTAGTATAAAAATTAGTTTTGTTCCAAAATTATGAGCTTAATAAATATGTAAAGCAGAAGGTAAAGATGTTTTTTTTAATTTTGAATTTATAAATAGTGCCCAGCCTACAACATATGTACCGGTACATCATCTCAAATAAGCCTACATATTTTTTGTTCATGGAATAATTTTATCAGTTAATAATCTTTCCTCGTCTAATGTTGTGCAACTTAAAACGTATTTCGATTAGTCAGAAAAACTATTTAAACTATTTTGTCACTGAATATTCAAACTCAGCTTTCACTGCTATTCTTACAACAACAAAACTTATATCGCAATCCGCATTTGTAATTGTAGTTGTTTGTTTTTATACTTGAACTTTGACACATTCATTGAAAAAAATCTCAATATCAAATAGAAGAATTGTGATGAATTTAAGCTTGATATCATATAATTTGCTATACTATATGCTTAAACATGGTTTAAATCTTAAATTTACACATCTTCACACATCTTAAGTAGAGTTTCACAAACTTAACTTTCTTTCTTGTTTATTTAAGGTTTTCTATCTCACTGACCCACAAACATTTTTTTTGCCCATACTAACCCATAAAACAAATATGAATTTCTACATGATTACTTGGGACTAGTGTAGTCTATACTTGTAGGAAAATTGGTTTCAAATAACACAAAACTTTCATTTGAGGCAAACTATAGCCAACTGTTTTAGGTCTGTCGCTAGTTAATCATGATATTCTGACCAGGATTTTGAACTTTTCTTCTTTGTTTTGCGACCCAGTAATTTTGATTTCATGGCCAAGTACCAGGTCCCAACACAGCATTTGGAAAACTCTGCTCTAAATAATATAAACTTACTATAGATTTTTTTAATCACAAAACAATTTGAGGAAAGAACTTATACCAGCACTTAGCCTTTACTAAAAGAAGTATTGACATGTCAGGCGAACGGACTTTGTAGCACAAGATATTAGCCTGGCAGCCATGTCAAGTAGCCGCAGTAACAAAGCCATGTCACACGACCGCAGGCTTTTGATTAGAAAAGGATGGCGTCAGAGATGAAAAGGATGGCGTCGGAGATGCAATGTAGGCAATGAGTTCACTTAATTTTATAGCCTTTATTTTTTTGGTTATATTTGAGATTGTACTGTGGGGTGGTTAAGGTGAGAATGACAATGACTAATTGGCAATGTATCTTATTTATCTTATCAATCTTACAGATGTTCCTTATAGATAGAAGATAATTACGTCCACTAGGCCAAAAACTCCTGAAGGCCGGCAGGGATCGGTCAGAGGCAGGGATAGAACCTGCGATGCGTCAATAGAAAGTCTGGTGAACTAAACGCCGGCCTTATCAATACAACCCTCAATCACTGAGTAACAGTTCAGTGCACTTTTAGGGATACTTTATTACCAAATGAGTGGTCCATTTGCAAAAGATGCAAAGCCAACAAAAATTGATTTTACAGACAACTAATTTTTTTGTGTTGCAATTAAACATCTTATGACAGGAACGTCATACTTTTCTATCAAATATATTAAGAGTACTTAATCTTTTCTGAAGTTGAGATAATGATCAGCATGAAAACAAGGCAGTGTCTGACAAATTGGTACAAGAGATATTGTTCCAGAGAGCATGTCACTAGAAGGCAGGACAACAAGTGCATGGATATTATTCAGATAGACATGTTTTACACATAAAACAAGAGGTTGCCATCCAAATATAGGCAAATTCCTAAGCCCAACTAAAGCTTTTATATAGATTACCCTTTACTAAGCTTAAAATCTATATTATATAGCCTATATAAGCCTAGCCTAACTAATTTAAATGAAAAATTGTTACAAATAAATAAAATGGAATTTTTATCAAGTATCAAGGAAATTTGCACTTCCAGAACCAGGATTTTCTCCATAAAGGCCTATCTGTTAGTCTTTAAGTTTAAGGTAGTGGTAGGGTTAGTTTTGTAGTTTTTCTAGTTGTTTTTAGTTAGGATCAGATTTTTTAGGGAAGGGATAGCTTTGTAGTATTTTTTATAGTTAGTATCGAATAGTTTTGAGGCTAGGATAGCTTTGTAGTTTTTAAAGAACCCATCCTTTAGTTGGCCATAGAAAGATGACTTGGCTTTGTCTCTTCCCAACATATCACATAACTTGGGACAGGAAGTGACCAGACGTGGGCTTCCACATGCTGCAGACTTTAGGGATTCTAAATTTAATAAATTAATTGGAGTAGGTGTTTTTGAAATATTTCTTATCAAATACATGGTAAGATGGTAAGAATATGACTGAATTTGAATATAGACATCTAGGCCTATTTTTTTTTCTTTTCTTTTTTTTTTATGGGTTCTAAGAATTCTGACTGAAAATTTCAGAGCAAGGCGCTAACATTAAACTTTTAATCAACTTGCAGGGAGTGATGTCACGACCCAAATGTAAAGACTAGAAAAAAAGGGGCCTAGCCCTAGGCTACATATTTTTTTTTTCATTGAAAAGTTTCTGCTGTCATTCCTAAGACCTAAGACTATACTAAGACACTGATCATGCACGATCTACTCTAAATCATTACTTTTACTGGTCATTACCTAGGCCTATCACATTCTGCAAAATTCCTAAATATGGTAAGTCAATTTACAATTTACCCTTCGCCCATTTTAATCACAGCTGAGCTCAGTATGCAGTATGAGTATGACGTATGGCCAAGATACTAGACTAGCCTGACTAGGTCATGCTATTTAAGGTGCAAATTTAAATTAAATAAAAACATTCAACTTCTATATTATTAAAATTATTAGGATTAGGCTAGATTAGCCTGGCCTACTAGTTTTACAAATGCAGAGTAAAGCTTAGTAAAAGTCATGGTAAAATTATTATTTAGCCTATGTCATTACATTACTTCATATTACTTCATGTTTAAGGTCTGTTGAAAACCACTTGTTGAAAAAAAGTGGGCTAGGCCTAATTATTTATATTTTCCATTTTGTTGAGATTTAATGGTTTTATAAATTCCAAACATGGTATATTTCTAAACCACTTCACTGGTACAAAAATTAATGGTATGCCAAAAGGCTTGTACAATACAATGCCATACCTTTTCGAGTGAATGTGTTACTTGGTGTAGTTGGAAAGTAGTTCAGACATAATTTTCATGTGTGAAAATCACCAGTCATCGTTTTGCCCATTTTTATTTTTTTTACATCTTTGGGTTGCTTAATAAGAGTATTTCGAAGAATAATTCAATGATGCGTCTGAATCAAGATAATTTTATTCCAATAGACACAGAAAATCAATGGACTGCATAGAAAAGAGATATTTTATTTAGAAAAATTACAACATAAAATCATTTTCCAAAACAATACTATGCAATGTTTGGCGCCATGATGGCGAATTTCATCTTAAGTCACGTGAGCAAAGGGAGATAAAATATTTGTAAATACAAGGGGCTAATAAAATATTTGTGGATACAGGTCAAGGGGGTGAAGTTTTAAACGTTGTTTCACATCATTAACATGACGTCTACATGTAAATGTTTACCACCAAAAAATATTATGTGTGTTATATAATCTAATTGATTTTAATAAATGCATTATTAGAAATATCTCTTTCACGTTATAGTTTTTTTTCGATTCACTGTTTTTTTCTCAGATACTTTCATTGTCTATCGCTACGTAAATCATGCCATTCACTGAGCTATCACAATGTGACACTGTGACTATTTATTATACTAGTTTGATACTGATTACTATCATGCCACGATTCGATGATATACAGTTCTAAATTATATAAATTCGTCTTATCTCAGCTTTAAAGAAGAGATCCAAAATTATGAACTTAAGGACTTTAGGTATTATAATTTAAAAGGAAGTGACTATTCGTACACCCGTGTACGGATAATTATTCGTACACGGCATGCGCACTGATAATTAAATTCGACTGCGCATTTCTTTTGCGCATTAAAAAATATTTAAACATCTTAAAGATATAGACTGCTGTTTTTAACGAAGTATTCCTGGCCTAGCGGTTAGAACGATGCGCTGTTATATGAGGGGAGAGGTTCTACCCTCCGGTCAGCCGCTGTTAATTTTCTTTTTTAAATTCAATTTTAGTAAATCCAGTTGAACGCGAATGTTTTTTTTTTTTATTTACTCTTTTCTAATATTGTTAGTCCTGGTTAAACTTGTAGTTTTGTTAAGTTAATTTCTTTGGCTTTTCTTTATGTATCACAATGTAATCCTATCCTTATAGTTATAGGCCTACTTATAGATACCTTTGTTTATAAATGATAATATATATATAAGCCGATATATATATATAGCCTATATATATAGGCCTATTTATACCGGTACTGGTAGGCTATATTTATGATTGCTTGACGTTCTGTTTCCGAGACTGAATAAAGAGTTGTGAAGAGATTTTACTGGTTTTGTTGTATGTTATTGTATGTTATTTGACATAAAAGACCCGTCTGAATTATTTTTAAATATAATGATAAACAATTATTAAAAAAAAACAGTAAAAGTAAGCTTACTTTGCTAATTATTTAAAAAAAACAATCGCGTTCAACTGGATAGGGTATACTATAATTGAATTTAAACAAAATAACTATTATAACTACGACTGACAGCAGGGTAGAACCTGTCCCCTCTTTATACAACACACAGCAAATAGATTCAGCGCTGGTTTTGAGGCAGTCAATTATAATCATCACAGCGCATGTCGTGTACGGATAGACCAGTGGTCTATTCGTACACCGAGTGTACGAATAGTCACAGCCATTTAAAAACATAAAAGTAGATCTAATGCCTTATACTTATACCACTGAATACCAGTCAATGTTGTTCTAGCTCGGTGACTTTGACAGGCCAGCCAGATTGGCCTTGTAAAAAGTCTCAAAACCCGGACGAGCCGAAGCTCTTAAGCCGGGGCGTAACGCTTTAGAAGTGGGTTATTTAAAACCCTGTCCGGGATCCAGCCACCCCACGGCACGCCGAAGGCGTGGCGTGCCATGTAACAGGGAAGGATTCCGCAGGCCAGCGACCGTTCACTGCGGTTCCCCTAAGGATCATTATCGTGGTGGCTCTCCCGTATATCTGCATTGTCACCCGGTAGCACAAATCCTGTACTATAGGCACAGGCATCCAGGCACCGGGTGGGTCGTGAGACTGGGGTTGCAGCATCCATTGCTTCCTCCCCACCGAGACCCGGTGGCCTCTCGGCAGTGCAATGGATCTCGGACATGCTGCGGGGGCTGTCCCCCATGCGTTAGCCCGCCGGTGTTTCAAAGAAATTACTGGCGGTTTACACACTACGCCGCTTTGAGGCCCATGGGTACAGTAGTGAGCCAGATTGGCCAGAATGACTGAGAATGCCCAGAATGGTCGTATAAATAATAAGCCGTAGGCCTACATAGGCCTGCTTATAATGCTATATACTATATTCCTATTATATTATTTTTCATATTTTTTTTTCTTAGTCCCTTAACCATGACGGTCGTTGGGGGGAGTTAATGAACACTGGGTGTCCATTAGTCCTCTCTTGGGCTTGGTAGACTTGGTGGCGCCCATCTCCTCTCCAAGTCGGCGGTGGATTTATAGCTGTCTGCACCGAGGGTCGAACCCCTGATGCGGCGCTTGGGATTCAAGCTCGCTGTCGACTTTGCTAACCAGCCGCCTCATGTTCATATAAGATACTGTAAGATAAGATTCTGTATAAAACTTTTACATCTTGTTTTAAGATTACTATTGACTATTGGCTAGGCATTATTTTTATTTATTTCTAAGACTACTAGAGTTAAATTTATAGTTAGTATTTTAAGTTATTTATAAGTTAGTGTTGCATTTAGCATATGTAGTAATTATCAAATTATTTTTTTCTCTCAGCATTTATTTCTCAAAACTATTGTGCTGGTGAGTGAACTACAAAATGAATAACTTAGAGGCGTCCCCCATACAGGAATGTGACTTCTGCAATGAAATATCAGAACTGGGCAAAAACTCAAAGCCGCCAGCATTGAGCAAAAGGGGTGCTGTGATACTTGGGGCATCGGCAGCTGTGTTTACTGGCATCACCTCTCTTTTGGTCCCCTTCATATTTCCAGGCCTCCGCAGAATCTCACTGCCATTTATTCCGGCCTCCTCTATTCAGATAAATAATGTTTTGAAGGCATTGAAAGGCAGGTCTGGAACGTTGATTGACATTGGAAGTGGTGATGGTCGCATTGTAAGTTGATCCTTTAAATAGTTTTTAGCACAGTCGCATTTATTTTTAGAACTTTTTTTTTTATTAGCTCTGATTAATATTTTATATTTACATGAAAAATAAGTTACCCAAAAGATATTGTAATATAATGTTATTATTAATATCCTTTTATACTAATATATATAGGCTATTAAAAAAATAAATATTTAGCATAAATAATGGTTTCTAGGTTTTAGACCTATATAAAACATCAGTTTATATTGCAGTCTTTTAATGACCATAAAGTGTTCAGATTAGGCTTCTCACCTTTTGAATCTTACAAAGGTTACTTGCCTGTCTATAGTCCCTAAGTGATCCAAAGAGTGATATCTCCCAATACTTGCTTTTCACAGTCATGAATATTACCTTTGAGGCATTTGTTGATTGAAAATACATCATTACATGTGTTCGAAAAACATTAAAACTTAATTATAGACTGTTGTTTTATTGGTTCCTGGCAGACTTTGGCAGCAGCTAGAAATGGATTTAAAGCCTACGGTGTAGAGCTCAACCTATGGCTGGTGCTGTTTTCACGTTGGACTGCATGGAGGCAAGGTCTTGGTAAAGAAGCCAAGTTTTTCCGCAAAGATTTATGGAAGGTGGGCATTGCAGTACAGTTGTAGTTGTAGATAATGATAATGTTAATTACTTAAGAGTATGCCGTAGATCCTTATCATACACCGTTACATTTTAACGAAATAGATTTTTACTCATAAAAGCTTATGATACAATCAGGGGCGAAGCCACAGGGGGGGCTGAGAAAGGCTAAACCCCCCTGGAATTTAAAAAAAAATATTCTTCAACTGATTTTTTTAAAATATGCACTAAATTCGCTAAAAATTTTGTAAATCTTTGTCATGCGAAAGTTTAGCCCCCCCTGGTATTTGGTAAATATTTGTCACGCCAAAGTTCAGCCCTCCCTGGAAAAATTGTCTGGCTTCGCCCCTGGATACAATATTAGGTCTTCACATATCCTTTTTTTTTCCAGCAGTAACGGTGTGTTACTTTAGAAACATTTTTATCACTATTTAACTTCAATGACTGATAACAGAAGCAATAAAACTGATTAGAAGATGCTGAAATGTGAAAAATAATGTTCTATTGTTTATTTACTTGTGCAAAAATTACTCCCCACAGGCTGATTTGTCCATTTATGAGAACGTTGTGATATTTGGTGTAGAGAGCATGGTCAGTTATTTAAAAAAAATATTTTTCATTTAAATCTTAGGCTCTGTATATTACATAACCTTCTAGAGTCTTTATTTTTAAATAAGCTGTGATGATGGAATATTTTTGTTTTTCTCAAATCTGCTTTAAATCTTAGCTTTAATTTCTTTAAAATTTAAATATTATTTTATCTGTACATTAGTTTTATTAGATTCATTAAAATAGTGAAAAAAAAAAAAGGAATTTTTTTACATTTTAACAGATGAAACCTTTGGAAGTGAAACTGGAGCAGGAAATGTTGCCTGATGCACATATTGTAGCATGTCGATTTCCACTGCCATCCTGGCAACCAGTTCTTGTTTACGGAGAAGGCATAGACGCTGTCTGGTTGTATGTTGTACCTAAAAAAACAAACAACAAAAGTCTTTCATGAAAGGTAACTGACAGTGTGGACAGTTAAGAGCACATCTTCAAGATGTAGGTAGTTGCTTCCCTTGCTCCAGCAAAGTATATAGGAAATGTGGACCACTCCAAGATTTACAAAGTTGCCTCCGCTGCTCTATATATTTTTAATAGTTGATTTTAAATAGCCTTTCTGCCTCCACCACTCTAAGTTAATCTACTATATTTATATTGGTAGTTCATGTTACATGTTTTCTTCCTATAGTGAAAATCTCTGCTTCACATTTCATTTAAATTCTTCTTTAATCTTAGTCTCTCACTTTAACAAAAAAAACATGCTACAAAATAAATTACTTTACATAGCGTTTATAGTTATAAAGAAAACAAGTTTGAGGCCAAAATGCCAGATGACATTCACACTACCGCACTACAATATTTGTCTAGGCGTCATGTCCATCATTCTATAGACCACCACACCCAGACAAACAATTTTGACTTAGAAAATGTAGATTATTTATTTTTTAAATTGAACCATAACTTTGGTGCATTTGAAATGCTTAGCTAGTATTCTCTTCTCTCCCTTGTTTGTGTTATGTTATTATCTACCTCTTATGAAGTGCCAATCGGCAACTTTATGTATGCAACCAGTATTGTACTTTTGTCCTTAATCATTTTTAGGCTGTTTCATGATTGTTATATTTTAGTTGTAAAGTTGTTTTTCAAATACATGTTTTTTTTATATATAGTTAGGGTCATTTCACAATCGCCTAAGTCATTTTTTCATGTTTTGAGAACACTAAAAAAAACTGAATGACAGCTGTATTCACTCTGTTGTTTAACCTAGATACATTTTGTAAAAAAAAACTTTTTCTGATTGGTTTAGGATATAGGCGATTTGCCATGTAATAGAAGACTGTGTAAACTATACATTTCAAGTTTTAACTCAAAACCCCCCAAAAATGACTTAGGCGATTGTGAAATGACTGTGATGAATATATCTTTATTTCCTTGAGGTCACATTATTCGTCATTTAATCTTGTAGTATTTGGAATAATGTTTCAATTAAACACAAGTAAAACAATTGCAATGTAGAAACAATCTTTATTCAACAGAATACTGGTATCTATCATGTTTACAATCACAACATGGAAAATATAGCAAAAGGGCCACTATTCTAACTATTGTACCACAAGGAAAGCAACCATGATAAATACTACAGGTTTTAATTTGGATATGAATGAAAATAACCTGTGAAGTTTAGTTAATGTTAAACTGACAATGCGGGTGCATTAAGCACAGTAGTAAATAGGTACGATTAACATTTCAAATAAACAACACTTGACTAAGAAATTTTTTAACACATGAGAAATATTGTCAAGAAAAAACCATTGTGAAAATAGTGTTTTTCCAGAAAAATTTATTTTACATTAATTTTCATTTGACATTGTGCTAACAACACAATCTTCTTGAAACTGTATAATAGCTGAATAGAGTATGAGTAAATACCTACAGGATGGAGACAAATGTAGTGAAAGCAGGATGCTAATGTTAACATTCTAACACAACTTTTTTGGTTTGAATTGACTAAATGTTTTAAAAATAAATTTTTATCTTTTTCTTCTGGAATGTTGAAATTATATCTCAAGGATTAAACCAGTGTTACTGTGGAAAAAAATAATTAAATTAAAAAAAGGGGCACGGTAGCCGAGCGGCAGCACGTTCGACTGGCGAGCCGAAGGTCCCAAGTTCAAATCCTGGTGCAGGCTAGGATTTTTTCCCGGGTCTGGAGGGTGTCCCTGAGTCTACCCAGCTCTGATGGGTACCTGACCTTAATCGGGGTAAAGTAAAGGCGGCTGTGCATAGTGCTTGCCACACAATCACCTAGTATGCCGTGGCCACAGAAACTGGTGAACGCTGCTTCATTGGACTCATGGATCAGCTGGGTCCGACTGGTACTTTTTACTGTGTAAAAAAATAATTAAATTAAAAAAAGGCTTACATTTACATTCTTTAACATTACACTACAAATTAAAGTTGTGGTTAACAATTTGGACCTTGAGTTTGGTGTGGAGAGAGGGGGGGGGGGCTGATGGGAAGCAACTATTACTTTCAGTTTTATATTCTTATTTATGGCCTCTAGGATTTTTTTAAGCCTTCTGGGCTGAGAAGAGATAGAATTACCTGCCCTTGACTTACAATCTATCTGTGTAACAGTCAGTCAGTAATACAATCTTCAGACAAAGAAGATTTATTTTTTCTTCATGGCAACATTGGTTCATCTTAGAATTAGTGCTGGCTTAATGATTGTTCTTTCCAGGTCCTGTTGGTATTTTGTAATGTTTATGTCATTACAGTAATATATTCATATTGTTTTTTTTGTTGTTGTATACTCTCATATTGTTATACTTTTGGTTATTATGCAATTATTTATTTTGCACTACTACGTCAATGCATGGGGCACGGTAGCCGAGCGGCAGTGCGTGCAAGTGGCCATCCAAAGGTTCTGGGTTCGAATCCTGGTGAAGGCTAGGATTTTTTCCCTGGACTTGAGGGTGCCCCTCAGTCTACCCAGCTCTGATGGGTACCCTGACACTAGTTGGGGTAAAGTAAAGGCGGCTGGGCATTGTGCTGGCCACACATCCCCTAGTATGCCGTGGCCACAGGCTTCACCAGCCCTATGATCAGTTTTACATCAATGCAAGTTTTAGAGAGATTGTTAGCGTTCATAGTAATTGTCAAAACCTGGTAAAGCTAAACCCTAATTTGTCTGATTCACTGTGTATGGGTGTGAGATTGATTACTGTCAGTGTTGAACATCATTAATAGCCACTATCCTCCCTTTCTCCTGGATGAATGCACATGAAAAGGCAAACAAACAAGAAAATGAAGAATGCATAGTCATAATAGAAGGGTTTAAGTTGTGGAAGCTGTGGAACTTGCAGTTGCACTTTATTCAAGGCAGCATTAGTTGGGGGGGGGGGGGAGTAGTAGGAAGAAAGAGATGGATGCTGCTAGTTAGAGTTATATTACAAGTAGTGAAAGAGTGTCTTGGTCTGTTACTGTTACAACAATGTTACAACAATGTGTATAGAATAAACTTGAGAAATGTTTTATGAAAATTTCTGTTAACTTTTGGAACTGTATTCATTAGCATGAATTGTTTGACTACAATATGCAACTTCATTATATAATGAAGTCTAGAAAAACTGGAATAAAAATGTGTTTCATGACTTGTGTGTTAATCTTTTTTAGCACTGTACAGAAGTATATTCTAGAATATTCTGAATTAAAATCTTTACAAACAAAATTCTATTCCGCCAGCAATGTCGTTTTATGATACAAAAGGGAAAACAGATCAAACTGGAATTACTGTAAATAGTGTTACATTGCTAGCAGTCAAACAAAACTATTATTTGACACAATAAATATATTCAACAAAAGTAATGTAACAAAAAATTCTTAAACAAATTTTAAAGGTAAAAAATGTGAAATGTTTAAATTCACTGCCAATTCACCTTTGTTAACTACAGTTGTTATTGTTAGTAATAAGAATGGGCATTTCTATATCGCTTCTATCCATGCTATTAAATTAGTGCTCAGTGTGCTCTTGGTGTGATTTGCAGTGGCAGATGTATTAGCCAAAGAGAAAGGTCTTTAGACACTTTAGTAGTAGGGCCTACACAAAATGAAAGATATATGAAAACCTTATAAGTGTTTGCATACATTATGATACATCATTTAAATTTTTTTCTGGCTTATGTCGTATAGTCGGGCCTATATGACCGTATGTCGGCGTAGGCCTATGGCCTATGTCCTATGTTTTCCATATTGAATCTGAATATGATATGCCTATAGTTATAGATATATAAATAGGCCTAGATATAGTTGTCATTTCATTAGTCCTATGCATGAAATATTATTCAATAACAGGCCTATAACTAAAAATTCATGAAGAAAACACGCACCAGTTTGCAAATATCAAATAGGCCTATATAGCATAGCATAGCCTACCTTCATATTCGCTTATTTCATGCAATCGCAATCGGTTAATCAACACTTTTCTATAGTAAATAATAAATATTTTCAATTGTTTAATAGTTTAAACTGTTTGAGCTTATAACCTTTACTAGCCCTTTAGGCTACTATAATAGGCTGTACTAATAGGCTAATAGTAATAGGCCTATGCCTATAGGCAGGCTAATCATTAGGCCTATTAAAGTAAACTATATATGATAGGCCGATTCGATATGCTATATTATATTTATATTAAATAATAGCTATTATAGGCCTATCCTATAAGCCATAAGCCTATATTTATAATTTATATAGGCCTTTAGGCTACTTTAGCTTAGCCTATTAGGGCCTATAATATATAGCCTATAGCCCCTCCTATAGTCTATAGGCCTATAGCTAGGTCTAGGCCTACTAATATGTTATAATCCCGCTTAACTACTTCTACATACAATATTTTAACGATAAAACCCCAGAACAAGTCAAACAATAGCATAGGCCTATGGGACATAGCCTTTTCAGAATCAAACTGTGATGAGCTTAACTTTGGCTTTTCAATGTTCTTTTGTGACATCGAAATCGAACGATAAAAAAAATAAAAATAATTAAAAATTACGATTTCTATTGCTACAAATAATAACTTAATACAATATAGCCTACGCGTTGATACTTCAACACAAACAAAGCTTTATAAATATATAACTATGTAAAATTTTATTTGTATGCTTAAAGACGATTTACTGATCGCTCGACGCCAATCTGTATTAATATGGTGACATATGGCATATGGTAACCATAGACGCATTAGGCCTAGAATGTATAATAAATGTTTTTTGGGTTAAAAACTGGTTCAAAAGGTAAAAGAAAAGTATAGTTCGCTCCCTAGCTTCTGGGTATAAAGTTTTTATGAATTAGTTTTTTTGTAAAATGAAAAGCTAATATAATTACGCCTTAAAACCACTAGGCCCCCAGTAAAATAACAAAGGCGAAGAAGGTTTTATTGACAACTTCTGCCCCCTAGCGACTGCGCATGCGTAGAAATTGACCTCTTTTTTGGAATAATTAATAAAATGAAAAGGTCTATAGTATATAATACCATACTAAATATAGCCTCAGTCGTTTCTAATCTTTGCCGTTCTATTATGTAAAAAATATATAATTAATTTAACACATTCGTTGTTGCTGGATTTTGTTTTTAAATTATACATGGAAAACAATTTTTGTTCCAAAGAATACATAGATCTATACACCTCTAGTTTTTTAAAGTCATTTAAAATTCAAAGTCTTACACTTACAGTCCTACACTTATAATATAAATGTCAGCAAAAGTAAAAGAATCACATACCATGATAAAGTTGAAAACTAAACATGAAAAGAAACGACTTAAATAAATTTACCACTGCAGTATTTTGATAGAAACACAAAAAAGGATTAGGCTAAATTTGGGGGAGTATTCACGTGGTTTTTGATGACTTTGTCACATGTTTTCGCCGTGATTTCATGGCGTTTACAAGTGGAAAAAGTCACGTGATATAAGTTTGCGAATCCACCCTTAAAAATATGTGATTTCACCAAGAATCTGTTCCGATTTTGAAGTTTTTTCACAGTTGATAAGAAGTGTTGTGACCGCTGGGTTTGCACTTTTCTTTACAAAACTAATAGTAATACCAAGAGAATTAGTTTTGTGTTAATTTATTACAAATTCTGAAATGGAAGTCGACTAAGATGGAACATAGATCTATATTTTAATAACCATTTAACGCTTGCTCCATGGAAATAAATAACTGAACAATTCAATTCTAATAAATGAAATGGTTATAAATGAATTCTTCATACATTTAAAGAGTACCCTAATGTTTTTTTAAATGCCTAACATGAACATAAAGTGTAATAGGATAATAATATAATGATTACAGTTTCAAAATATAGACTTATATTGATTAGGTTGCTTATTGTCAATTTGTTTAGATCAATGAAAAAATAATTTCTTTTTCCTCACACAAAAAAATTATTTTAGAAACTTTCTTTTAAAAAACACGTTTTTTCTTTTTTTTTCATAATAACTTCTCTTTGCACTATTTCCTAATCTAACTTTGTAGGTTCCTATTGAAATCCTTAGATCTATACTACTTTTACAGAAGTAGAGGCCGACCAAACCAAATTTTTGGTTTCGGCCAAAACCGAAACCATAACTTTCGGTCGAAACTGAAAAGTTTAACAACACCTTCGGCCAAAGCCAAATAATAAATCGAAATTGCCAAAAAAAAAAAAAAAGATTTTAATAGACTGCACAGTAACCCCACACTAAAATTTTCGACATTCTTTGGGGGGGTTAAATAATCCGTTTATTTTTAACTTCAATTTTGTACTTCACACAGATTAATTCGCAACAGTTTAACTAAATGAAGATATCAATAAGCACAATAATAGATGCAGCACTAGCGTTGCAGTCTGAATTGTTAAAGATAAAACAGATCTTCGGTTGATGACCGAAAGTCAATTTCAGTTTCGGCCAAAACCGAAAGCAAACGGAAAGCTTATTATTTAGTTTCGGCCGAAACCGAGACTACGCCAAAAGAGGCCGTTTGCCTCCTTTTCGGCGCCGAAACCGAACCCGAATTTCAGTCGGCCTCTATACAGAAGCCTTCATATCTTGGTGGAATATTTAACGCCAGACTTCAGGAGGAAGAACTGTATCCGTGCTCTATGCATGCTTTTTTTTTTTTTTTTTTTTTTTTGCATGACGTTAAATGCGCTCTGTCATTAAGTTTCTTGGCAGCGCTATATAAATAAACTTATTATTCATTATTTTAATTAGCCTATAATAATAATTATTAATTATAATTTTGGAAATGTCAATGACACTATCCTACAGTTATGTGAATGGCTGGAATAAATATATGCTCCCTTTTTCTGTTATAAATCAATAATGTATACAATATAACTGAGCAATTCTCAACTGTAGCTTTTGAGGGATTTTTTTCTTTCTTTTTTTCCTTTCTATTCCGATCTGAGCGAAATAAAAACAAAAGGCTACGAATGGGGTGGAGGGTGCAAGGGAAAGGGGTCGGGCACATAGTACAAGTGGGGGAACCGGAAGTTGCGCAGATATTATGTGTGTGTGGGAGAAAAAAAGTGCACGACAGGAGGGCAATAAAAGGTTTTAATAGAATTATATTATGCAATTGTTGTCATTATTAGTATTTAAAACCTAAACTCCTTAAGGTTAAATGGACAAACAATTAATGCAGAAAATGTTTATTTACAACTGCTTAGCGTAAATTAATTTTATACCTCTAATTATTACATCTTTTAATAAATATACCCCAATGCTGTATTTATATAAAGAAATAATAATTAGTCAGTAACATTTGTTATAGGCTATTACAAAACATAACTCTTTTGGCATCACTATTAAATCAAATTTAAAAACCTTATTTTAATTAAAGGGAGATAATAAGCCCGTTTTATTGCTCTATATTTTTAACATTATGTTTTTATATATATATATAAACAACTTACCGGCCTACAACTTATAACTTTATAATGACCAAGCTGTAAAAATTAGTTGAAAATTATATAAATAGTATATAACAAGAAAAATATATGCACATTCGTTAAACATTACATTAAATACCCTGTTTGTATGATTACTATGTATCAATGCCACTGTTCGATAGTCGGCATGCGTGACATTTACGTAAATCTCCACACAATTAAAAATAACTCAATCAGTTAAACTGAGAATAAAATAGAACTAACATTATCAGTTGCTAGGTCCTTTTCTTGACAACTAAATGAAAACTTACACGTGCAGTCTTATTATCTCCCTTATTTCGTTCATCTCTTTTCCCCCCTCGATTTATTATTTTTTTCTTTTATCTTGTCTATTTTTTTTTTTAGTGCGAAACTAATTTTTCTTAACGTATCAATGTGGTCATTTTGTCGTTCAGTCATTTGGTCATTTCTTGTTAGTTTTTCATTGAACATGATTGACACTTAAGATAAATAACCAAACCAAGCACCAGCACCCCTGGAAGTAAGAGATGAGTACGTGGAATACAAGTTTGTGGCTGTGTCAACGTTTGTTATTGTTTTCGTGGCTTTTTAAAACTTGTATTTGGCCCATTGTAAGCTAATTATAACTAGTAGATTGTGACTACAGTTCTAAAAAAAAAATGAATTTTTTCAAAATAGTAATGTTACAGTTGTTCAAAATAGTAATGTCACAGCTAAACTCAGACCATGGATGAGCGTAGGACCCAATATGGGCCAATAATCTTCTTTTTAAAAGGAGCTGTAATATAATTATTATGGAACCTTAGATCAGATGAAAAAGTAACTATAACACTGACAATGTATATACAATCAGTGGTTCACACATTATTTTCTTTTACTTCTAAAGAAGACTGTCCATGTGACTTGATGCCACTTGGCAAGTAAAAGCATTCTCGTAGATATAAACACGCCATTTTGAAAAAACACAGCCAATTAGTTTTTTTTAAATAGATTTCTTTTGTGTGTAACTTAGAAGTTCAATGCAAATGTAATTGGGCCCTCAGAATCTTTGTGACGAAATGAACAGAGGCCAACCACGGAATAGCCGGATGCAGTCAGAGAGGATATAAAGAGATTGGAATATCTGAAATTGTTGACCTAACACTCACTAAAACACGTTCTATATGTTGTTGTTGTTGTTCGTCCGTCGTGTTCGACGATGACCATTTTTGTGTCGTCCTATGAAGTTTGGGGTGTGGTTGTGCGATGGGTTTTCATGTGGCTAATGAGGCCTATCCTTGCTCGGAAGGTACGACTGCAAACCGTACAGGGGAACGTCGGAACGTCGACAGTGAGCTCTAGGGCACGATCTTTCCTGGCTTGCCTCTTGGACTCAGCTGCTCTCTGTTTTTGCTCTTCGCAAAAAGCTGCTCCTTTATGGACTACTGACTCACTACTGAGCGCCATGAGGCACGGTCTTTGGCTGTCACCTCTTAGGAGTCGTCTTTAATTGAGAACGCTTTGAGTGATGCCTTGAGGGTGTCTTTATAGCGCTTTTTTGGACCTCCGCGAGCTCGCTGACCGTTTTTTTAGCTCGCCATAGAAGAGCCTTTTTGGAAGACGGCAGTAGTCTGGCATACGTATAACATGCCCTGCCCAACGAAGTTGAGACTGCATCAGACTTGTGTGGATGCTTGGGAGTCCTGCCCTGGCAAGTACCTCAAAGTCTGGAATTTTGTCCTGCCATTTGATATTTAGGATTTTTCTTAGGCTTTTTGTGTGGAAGTGATTCAGGAGCTTAGCATGTCGTTGGTAAACAGTCCAAGTCTCACATGCATATAGTAAAGTAGGGAGCACGATTGCTCTGTAGACTTTTATTTTGGTTTGGGTGTTAATGCCCCTTCTGTTCCAGGTATTTTTGTACAGACTTCCAAAGGTTGCACTGGTTTTGAGATACGGAGGTTTACTTCATCATCAATGACAACACCCTGAGACAGCGTACTACCAAGGTACGTAAAGCGGTTTACTGTGTTGATTTTTTCACCATTGATACTGATGTTTGGCTTGACGTAGGGCTTTCCGGGGGCTGGTTGGTACAGGACTTCTGTCTTCTTAGTGCTGATGGTAAGTCCAAATTTTGAGCATGCACTGGAAAATTTTTCAACACTGTGTTTCTGATCAGCTTCAGAGCCGGCATTGGGAGCACAGTCGTCGGCAAATAGTAAGTCATGAATGGTGTCAGACTTGACCTTTGTTTTTGCTTTGAGTCTCCTAAGGTTGAACATTCCTCCATCAGTGCGGTACCTAATGTCTACACCCTCACATCCATCCCAAAAGCATCACTGAGCATGGCTGTGAACATTAGACTAAACAGTGTTGGAGCCAGAACGCATCCCTGCTTGACGCCATTTGTCACTGGAAAGGGTTCAGACTTCTCTCCGTTGTCCTGGACACGGGCCTGCATACCGTCGTGAAACTGCCTTACCGTGGCTATGAAATTTCTAGTGCAGCCGAACTTTGCCATGATTTTCCATAGGCCATCTCTGCTGACTGAGTCAAAGGCCTTGGTCAGATCGATAAAAATTGAATACAGGTCTGAGTTCTGCTCTTGGCACTTCTCTTGAAGCTGTCTAGCTGCAAATACCAAGTCGATCGTGCCGCGTTCCTTACGGAAGCCGCACTGGCTTTCAGGTAGTAGACCTTGCTCCAGGTGAGCATTTAAGCGATTTAGTAGAAGTCTAGCCAAGATCTTGCCAGCAATGGACAACAGTGAGATTCCGCGGTGGTTGTCACAGGCCTGTCGGTTGCCTTTGCGTTTGTAGAGGTGAATTATGGAAGCATCTTTGAGGTTCTGTGGTACCGTTTCTGTCTCCCATATGGTCTGAAGTAGGCAAAGCAGTTTGCCTGTCAGTATAGGACCACCCTCTTTTGTAAATCTCAGCAGAAATCATATCGGGGCCAGGTGCTTTCCCATTGGACATTTCGCGGATAGCTGCCATTAGCTCGTTCATAGTTGGGACAGTTTCAAGTGTATTGTTCATCGGGACTTGTATCAGTCTTTCGATGGCTTCGTGGCTTATAAGTGAGGGCGTGTTTAGTACATTTTTGAAGTGTTCCGCCCACCTTTCTAACATTTTTTCCTTGTCTGTGATAAGCGTGGAATCGTCTGCATCAAGGAGCGGGGATGAGCCTGAGGTGACAGGACCATAAATTTCTCTTAGACCTCTATAAAAGTTCTTCATGTCTTTCGTGTCTGCATAGCCCTGAATTTCGTAAGCTTTCACACACAGCCAAGAGTCCCGCATTTGTCGCAGTTGCTTCTGAATGTTGCTGTTGACGTTTCCCAAGTCGGTTTTCTTTGCTGTTGACATAGGGTCATCAAGATATATATACTCATCTATATACTCATGTGCTGATTGAACTTTTCCTTTCTCTTTCATGTAGTCCACCCTTGACTTAATGAAACCGCCATAGGGAAAAGTCTTAATGTCACATATAACTGTCAAATGACGACGGGCTCTTGTCACTGCAACATTGATGCGGAGTTTTTCTTTAAAAAACCCAACCGGACCAAAATTGTGATCAATAAAGAAATAGTAGGAGTTTCTGTGTCCATTTTTTTTTTTAAATACAACACTTTATATTTCTAATTTAAAAAAAGACAAAAGTCAGTGAAAATTTGTTTTTGTTTTTTTAAATATTGAACAACGAGATCAAGAAATTTACGTCTCAATTTGCTTTTGACCAATGAGATGATTACAGCTTACTCCTCACGTCCTTGAAAGCCATCAACAGTTTTGATGTCAAGGTCAGGATACTTTGTGATCAAACGTAGCCACACGAGTTTCACCTGCAAATTATTAAATTTGAACCTGCACTCTTGAGAATTTTACAAAAGTATACAATATATAAAAATGTTATAAACAGGATATTTTAGTGAATTGAAAAAGCATGGTTGTTAATTATAGCTTTTTCATTGCAGGTTAGTAATTTATAAACAATTAATTATTCCACACATCAAAAAAAAAAACACGTAAATATCTCCTTCCCTAGCCATGCTGATGCATAGTTCTGGTTCATTTTCAGTTTCTGAAATCCTATCGGCTCCCCACATAGGCCTAGTCTAGATCTATACTTTAAAAAAAAAAGAATTCCAAACTCTAAACCTAATTAATAGTAAGTCTTAGGACCATTAACCTATTTATTGTTCGCTGCCACTACAGTAAAAATAAACCTTAAAATTTAAAATTCGTCCTTCTTACATATTGAACACGTAGGCCTAAACATGTTAAAGCTATAGACTCTATACATTTTACAAACTCTCTATGTGTTTCTTTTGTTATTATGTAACGGTCTAGTTCTATTGTAGCTTATGAAGGTCTCTATATGTCCAATATAATATTGCCATTGTTCCTTAGCGAAGTGACCGACCTAGAGATAAAAAAAAAACTGCGTCTCTGCCGCTTAATTAGCGAGCCATGATGACTTGAGTCACAAAAACACACGCTCTACAGAAAGCAATATTTGATTGGTCGATAAAAATAAATAATAGATCTAAGCCTACATTCTTGAAAAGAGTATACCGTAATTGGTCTGTTTGTCTTGTCGGAACGTTCTGCGTCACTGAGCAAACGTAGCCTAGATCTATTTCAAGATAGGATTTCCCGATTTTCGCTTAATATCATTAGTAGAGACCGACTGATATTCGGTTTAGGCTTCGTTTTCGGCACCGAAAATAGGCAAAAATCCTTTTTCTGCGTTTTTTTCGGTTTCGGCCGAAGCCAAAATGTTAGTTTTCGGTTAGTTTTCGGTTTCGGCCGAAACTGATATTGACTTTCGGTCGTCAGCCGAATATCTATTTTAACTTTCAAAATTCAAAATTCTACGCTATTGCTGCATCTATTACTCTGCTTATTGATACTTTCATTTAGTTAAACTGTTGTGAATTAATCTGTGTGAAGTAAGAATGTTAAACAAAAACCAGATTTCGGGAGGAAATCATTCATAACTGTGTCCCACGATTTATTTTTATTTTTACCTGAAGAAATATAAAAATGTGTAAACCCTGTTTGATTAGCACAAAACAATTCTTTAACATTATATTCCTTGCAAAGAGTCTTTTGTCAGAGGCAAATTATAGTTTGTTTGTTTTTTTGTTTTTTTTAATTTCAAATTCTGAATATTGAATGTGAATTCGCGATACAAGCACATACAACAGGGAATGCAGATGTTAACGCTAGTCGTCGGCACAGCTGTTTGATCTAAGTATTCGAAAATATAAAAAAACTGGAATTTCCCCACTGATGCTGAACGCTTTTTTAACAAACAGACCGTTAGGCGTAAGGTTGCCAGATACTTGGACTTCAAAAGGAGGACATAGAGAGACAAAAAGTATGACATATTTAGTGTTTCACAATCCACAATCAGTTCAGTTTTATTACATTAGCTGTCATGAATTGTATATTAGTAAAACTGACCCAAAATTTTAATTTAATGTAGACTGAAAAGCAACTTGGGCAATTAAAAAAACAACTTTACAGGCATGTAAGGTTCTTTTCAAAAACTGTTAATTTTCTTGCCGGACGTCTGTCAACCCTAGATAAATGTGTTGCGGATTGTATTCATATTCTACAAATATTCTTTTAATGTGTGTAACATATAGATCTAACATTCACTGATTTATATTATAATTATAAAGGTATAAATTCATGACACTACAGCTTTTCACTTCTGCTAATCCAAAATCTTTTTTTTTTTTAAAGATTTCATCACGTTCTTAAGGATCAATGGTCCTTTGTATTATCTATTTTTTTAGTATAGTCAATGCAAGTTTGTCTTTTCCAAACTATAACTTACTTTGCCCGGGGGCGAAGAGGGGGAACCCAAAATTGGTAAAACCATAAAAACACAGTTTTTATCATACTCCCTTTATTTGCAAACTAAGTTTACCATCATGTAATTAAATGATTGATTGACTACTGGAAATGAAACATTATGTATTTAGCGTATTAATTACGTATCTCGTTTTACTAAAATTGAATAATAAAAAAAAGTGGAGATGGCGGGTGTAGAACGTGCGACACCCAGGTTGAAATAAGACAGTCAAAACCACTAGACCACGAAAACTTTGTACAAATGTACAACAAATAGTATATAAGTATATTCGAAAAGTTTATTTACTACCATCTCTTCCAGTAGAGACAGCCATGTTTTACGTATAATAAATATTATCTACGATTTGTAAATTGGTCGAAGGATTTCGTGACTATTCCAAAGGCTACGATGCTGAAAATAGAATGTATTTTTAGTCGGGACAAGTCTGCTGCCCAAGTTTCAGCTCGTTTGGACGACGGGAAGTGGTCGAAACATCGATGCAAAGTTTTGCTAACAAGCAAGCAAGCAAGCAGACAGACAGAAAATACGAGTTAAAATAAAGGGAGTAAAAAAAATGATATTTTGAACCGAAAAAAGGTTTTGAGAAAAAAAAGGCTATTAACATCCCTAATGTGAAGTAGAAGACTGAAGTTAATAATAACGGAATATTTAATCACTCCAAAGAATGGTTTACTCAAATGAGTGACCATAAACTAGTTAATATTAGGCCTACACATAAATGTGAAGTCTTTTTGAAATCCTTTGTTTCGCATTTTCGTTTTTTTTTCGGTTTCGGCCGAAGTTGTAGTTAAATGTTTGGTTTCGGCTTCGGTTTCGGCCGAAAGTCAATGTATAATATTCGGTATGATTTCGTTTTCGGCCGAAACTAAAAATTTGGTTTCGGTCGGTCTCTAATCATTAGTTTCGAGCGGAATTTTTGAAACCTTGCATTTTAAAGTTTTTTTTGTGCTGGTTGACGAGTTTTAGTTTTTTTCATCAACGACATTTTGCACACGTAGGCCTAGGCCGCCATAATAGCCCATTGAAACGAGTATAGGCCTACCTACAACTTCGTTGATAATTAAAACAAATGTTTTACAATTACTAGTCTAGTGTTTTTTTTATCAGGCTAATTAAAATTAATTTAGAAACTCAAGTTAAAGATGTCAATTCGAAAACGACATCGCCCACAACTCGCTCAAGTTAATTGGTTAGGTTCTATGCCTTTCGGACGTCTGCTAGGTCTTATCCAACACATGTATCAGTCCACTTGGTCAACCTTGCCTCCGTGATAGCTCTCTTTACCTCAACCGTTAGCCGTTTATACTCTCTGCAGCTCTCGCCCGTTTTCCGCCTGCGAGCAGCCTTCCTTTTGCGGACTAACTCTCCCAGAGCTATGTCCAATATGGTCTGAACTTGTGCTACTTATAGGACCTAAGGATCGTCTTTCTGGCTTTTGTCATCATGCTATACACTGAATCGACCTGCCCATGCTCGATCGGTACATTTAACCTTCCTATGTCTTCCAAGCAGCAGGTGCATCGGAAGATCGTAAGTAAAGTACCCTTAGTACCAAACTGATCATAGGACCGGTGAAGCAGCGTTCAACAGTTTCTGTGGCCACGGCATACTAGAGGATGTGTGGTCAGCACATTGCCCAGCCGCCTTTACTTTACCCCAAATAAAGTCAGGTACCCATCAGAGCTGGGTAAACTCAAGGACACCCTCAAGTCCCGGGAAAAATCCAAGCTAGCTTTGGTCCACTGTTTACGACACTACTACTCGCAGAAGTTTCCTTTGGTACTCGGCAGAACGCGGCCTTATTGTGACGTGCCTGACCACCCAAAGTAGAATTCCTCTAATGCACCACATGTGCACCGGGCGACAGGGGTCAACAGAACCTGTTTTTGCCTTTTGCTCCTACGTTCGCCTAAATGTTTCCGCTGTATTGACAAGTCTTAATGAGGCGTGACCAGGGCCGGATTTAGATTAAAAGAGGCCATAGGCTATTTCACTTATGAGGCCCTTTCACCTCCCATTTTAAAGTTTGTAAATTAAATGAGAGATAATAAAATACATAATTACTGTGAAATATATATATACAATATACAAGCTACATTGCCAGGCGTTGACCGGGTGAAAAAAAAAAACAGGACTGTACATCTATTACTGTATTAGGTGCAGATAAAAATTGTATAAACTACAATTAAAAGAAAGCTATATATCTAATATTTAAATAATTATTTTTAATGAAGACTTTTAGGAAAGTAATTTAAAATAATAATTGTAGCTACATTCCCCGGCGTTGCCCGGGTGAAAAAAAACAGGACTGTATTACTGTATTCCTCCTACATCCTACATAGGGATGTTAAACGAAAACCGGAATACGGGATTCCGGTTTTGAATCTGAAAACCGGTTTTGATTTTTAAAACCGGATTTCGGTTTATTGGTTGGAAGATAATCATTACTTCAAGTAGCACACCCTTTATTTTATTTTATTATTGGTTCTGATGGAAATATAAAAAAAAAAAAAAAGTTGGATTCACGCAAAACAATTCTTGAAATGCCTTGCTAATACTATTTAGTCTTAGATATTGTGTTTCTTTTTTTTTTCTCCAAATACCAACTATGGCTTGCGATAAAATTAACATCAAACCAAATGTCGGCTCATCGTTTAGATGTGCGCTACTGTTTGATGTGCCTCAAGTGCGGCAGGGATAGCCCCTCCCGGGTTGGCCTACACTGCCATTCTCGGCGGTGCAGTTGGATACCTCACCCATTAAGCTACACCATCGTCACTTGAGACGGACGGATGCCGACGACAACTATTTGATGAACGCAATGGAGAGAGCAAAGTAGTTTTGTCCTGTGACCCTGAACTATTCGGCTAGACACCGCGTCTGTGCTTTATTATTAACGGCAGCATTAAATACACATTCTTTTGACTTTTGATTGGCGCTACGTGATCCTATTCAATACATTATTTTACAAGTCTAGTCCACGGTGCACAAATTATCACTATTGAAAGCTATTATCGGTTTTAATCAATTAGCCCATATTTTTTTATATTTCTAAAGAATGTTATGGTAAAGTGTACAAAATCATAGAATGTATTCACACAAATCAACCTCTTGAATGCTATGCAAACACTTATAAGTTTGAAATATTTTTAAAATACACCTACAAAACTACGCTCATTTGTCTTTTCCGGCCTGTGACTTGTTACATTGCGGAAGGGGGGGGGAATCGAAATCCGGTTTTAAACCGGTTTTATAGAACCGAAAACCGGTTTTGAAAACAAACCGGTTTTAGCATCCCTAATCCTACATATCCCGTAGTCTGTTAGACCGTTGGGGCGCCACAGATGACATGTAAACCAGCTTCCTCCATTCCCCCCGTCTCTCAGCCGTTCTCATTGCAGATAAACATTGTATAAACTACAATTAAAAGAAAGCTATAAATTAGTATAAATCTAATATTTAAATTATTATTTTTTTACTGAAGACTTTTAGGAAAGTAATTTAAAATAAATATTGCAATCGGGTAAAAAAAAATAGGCAAGTATTTTTATTTAAATTGCCTTAGGCCTACATTTCCAATGTCTTTAGTTTTTAAAAGTTTGAAAAATTTTTTTTTAGAAAATAAGGTTTTGGTTTAACTGAAGAATCGAACCCGGGTCACCCGCATAGCACTCCGCTAAGTTAACCACTGAGCTAGCGGAGACGCATTTCCAAAGTGAACAATTATTAGACAGTATATTGGCCTAGGCCTAAATAGGTCAGTGACAAAAACTCACGTGATTTCAAATAGACCAATGGGGATGCGTATGGGGACAAACAGTCTCATTTTATATATATACAAGCTACATTGCCCGGCGTTGCCCGGGTGAAAAAAAAAAGGACTGTCTGGGGTGCAGATAACAAATTTATACACTACACTTACTGAATACTTTTAGGAAAGTAAATAAATATTGTAATAGGGTAAAAAAAATAGTCAAATATTCTTATTTAACAAAATCTATATTGCCTATAGATTTACAATGTCTTTTGTTTTTAAAAGTTTGAAAAATTAATTGTCGAAAAAAAAAAGTATAGTCTAACTGGAGAATCGAACCCTGGTCGCCCGTATAGAAGTCCACTACGTTTACCACTGAGCTATCGAAGACACATGTCCGATGTGAAAAATTATTAGACGGTATATCGGGCTAGGCCTAGATAGGTCAGTGACACACGTGTTTTCAAATTGACCAATGGGGATCCTCGCGGGGCTTAACACTGTCTTTTTATATATATAGATAGATATATATCAATAATATGTTAAATAAAACATGCTGTAATTGGTGCTAACCTTTATTAAAAATGTGACATGGATAATAAATAAATAAAGTCGAGAACACTTATTTGGACATTTTTTTCTCAGCACCATATATAGCCTAGGCTACTTGTAACAATAACTAATCAAACATAACACACAACATTTACAAAGAAACAACATTCGAATAATGAAAATCTTTGACTACAAAAATAAAATACGCAATCAAAATTATCATATTTTCTATCAAATCAAATTTAATATATTCAATACATTGAAGATTAAATTAAATTAAATTCAAATTTAGATGATAATAATTCGCATTTAAAGTTTAAGTATGAACTATTTTGAATTTTAAGTCTTAAACTAAACCAAAAATGGTTCAAACAATATCCAGATCACAAAAAAGAAAATATCAAATTGTATATCATTTAAAATTTTATTGCTGCAGTAGGCCTATTATTTATTTATTACTAATGCGTATAAGAATGTATACTGTAAACATGAACTTGAGCACACATTGGATCAATTCAGACGAGAAGTTTATTGTATATAAAACATCAATGGACGAAGCACATGGTTCACAATACTTCTACATAAATTGTCAATTGTATCATAAAATCTTCATGACAGCTTTCTTCATACATCATCATATAATTATCATAACTCGACCACTATAACTAGCTCCTTATAAGATTCTTTATTTATTTAAACACTATTCAAAGTCTACACTTTAGACTTGAATCAACTTAAGTTTAACACTTTTAGCTCAACAGAACTTATATAAAACTCAACCTTCTATCTCAAGAATCCAACATGTACTAACTTTTTACCCTATCATTCTCTCCCTTGTCAACTCTGGATCACTCATACAAAATCATGCTTTTCTTACAAACTTCTTTTCCACACTTCACTACTGTTTATTTATTTAAGGAAAAACTACACTCACTCACTCAACTATTTAAAATCATGTTGCAGTGAATAAAAATTGAACTGTAACACTTTGTCTTACTGCGGAGTTAAATTACTTGTAGGCCTATTATAAAAAATAATAAAACAAGTATAGTCTACTAATAGAGCAGGTTGACTTTTAGATTATTGGAACTCCGAATGATTTAGAAATCCCAGTTTGGCACACCATTAGCAAAAGGTTGCCGAACCCCGAACTAGACAACCCGGGTTCTAATCCTGACCCCCTTGGAGAGTTTTGGGCAATGGACGTAGTTATCCTTTTACAAGAAGGAATATCTGTAAGCAGGGCCGGATTTACCTATAAGCTAAACAAGCTATAGCTTAGGGCCCCCACTTTCTTGGGGGCCCCCAAACAAAATTGTTCGAGTGAACAAAAATTATTGTCATATATTCTTAAATATACCGCAGCATTATTATATATATAAATACTAAACGACAGTTCTAGAAAAAATGTTCTTGAACGAGTTGTGGCAGTCATAATTAAGCTTACTATGACAGAGCGTGGTTTATCTTTAAGAGGAGATAAGCAATTATTTGGTTATCCTCACAATGGCAATTTCCTTGGAGTACACGAAGTTATAGAAGAATTTTATCCTTTTCTAGCAAGCCATATAAAGAAAAAGGAATACAGGATCAGGTGTCACGTCTTATGTTTCTGCAACAATATGTGATGAATTTATCAAAATTATGGCACATGAAGTAAGAGACTCAATCTCGGATGATTTAAGAATTGCAGGCTAGTTCAGTTTATCTGTAAATTCCACTCCAGACCGGTCCCATATTGATCAGATCACTGTTATTGCGAGGTATGTTTTAACAGATGATGGGCTCCCCTATTGGACGTTTTCTAAGAAGAAATTCGTGAAGGAGTTACTGCTTTATGCCAAACATATCCTGAAGATGTGCACATGAATCTTGTAGGAGAAATCAAGCATTTTCATCAATATGCTAGACATAGTCAAGCCTATGGTTCAGCGGAACATGATAGTCTGACACATCAGGTTCTGCATAGGGTAATATTTAACGATCGAGACGATCGAGTCCAATCAGCATTCCCTAATGTACAAGCAATTTTGAGTTTTTTTTCTTAGTATGATGTTTGCCGATTGCTCTGGAGAAAGATCTTTTTCTCAGCTGAAGAGGATAAAAAATTAATTTAAAACAATTACTCAAGATAAATTATGTTTTCTCAGTCTCATGTACATAGAAAGTGACAAACTACGCAGTTTATCATTTGATGATGTCATCAGTGACTTTGCTCTGGCAAAGGCAATAAAGAAAATATTTTAATATAATTCCTGAATCCGTATAACATGTGTCAAGAGATTAGATAATAAGTCTTTGTAAATTGTGCCTTTTAAAATTAGAACCTTTGTTTCTTGTTACCATAGTTTGCATCTTTACGTTCGTTATGAATAAAAATGATTTTAAGTTAAAAGATTTATTCAAAGACTATAATAAGATCCACCGCTTGCTCTATTTTTAAACCTTATATGTTGTTGTTTTTTTCCGTACGCAACCAATAAGGCTGTCATTAATGACTTATACGCTCCTACGATTGCATTAAACGTTCCCGCTATAAGCTTATACAAATTTCGATTTTAATCTTAATTTTCCATTGAGAAAATCATAGCGAATTACTAAGCCGAAGTCTAGATGACTTAGTGCGATTGGAAATTCCGAAATTAAGTGTTTTCAGTTTATCAACTTGCAAAAATGTTAATATCAAAGCAAGCAGTCCATTTTATTAAAGACCTTGATTTATTATTTCACTATCTATAGGTCTATACTTCTTAATTATATTTCAGTTTAACCCTCTAGGTATCCGAAAATCACTGACATAAAAGCTTATAAAGGAAGGGCCCCATATCTCAAATAGCTTAGGGCCCCATCAAGTCTAAATCCGGCCCTGTCTGTAAGCTATGTAGTTCTTATCGTATATGTTAAAGACGCCTTTTCTATACAGAAGATCATTGCAGCCTACACATTTCCATGGTTTGAGTCCAATGTAATAAACTGTAGAATGCACTGACCTAAGACATTACTTTTTTCGTTTTGTTTTGACCAATGATATATGTGTTTCTCTTCCTCGCGGAAGTCAAATAATTCTTTCCACAGCTTTTGTGCAATACGTGGTTTATGTACTGTATATCATTGGTTTGTCAGTTTGTGATACTTAGATCTACAAGTGTAAGTAACGACAACTGTTGTTTTATTCAACTAAGAGGTTTAGCGATGATGAAAGTATGTAGTACATAGATTTGCTGTTGTTTTATTCAACTAAATGCTTTAGCATTGAAAAAAAGTAGCCTATGTGATACATAGATCCACATGTGCAAGGAAAGACAACTGTTGTTTTATTCCCTTAAATGCTTTAACAATGATACAAGTCTGTGATACCGGTACATAGATCTACATGTGCAAGGAAAGACAACTGTTGTTTTATTCCACTAAATGGTTTAGCAATGATGAAAGTATGTGATACATCTTGACACATGCCACTTCCTGGCCAGACGTTTCAAAGTTCTACCTGTTGGAAGAAACCATTCAGCCCTCTGGGCTTCTCTTCTACCACCTCTTTCCCCCTTCCTCCCCATTCCCACGTTGAAAACATTTCGAAGGTGAAAAAAAAAAAGAAAAACATGTGCAGGTTATTTATAGAATATTATTGGTTTTGGAAGTTGTTTTTTTTTTTGTGTATGAATGTGTGTCTTTCGTTTAAATAAAAAACTTTTTTCTTCTTTCAGAAATGATTTTTTTTTTTAGCATACTAAAGAATGAAAGGTTGGCAAGTGGGATGCTAATTACCCGTAGCACAAACGCCCACAGAGCAAAGTATGTTAAAATTGTTTAGTGTACTTTTGTAAACTAAGCGTTGTGTTTTTATTGTTAGATCCTTTGAAAGAAACCTATGAAAATACAAAGGCAATGCAATTAATAATCATGTTTGATTTAAAGTTTAATTGCCGATGTCTTCACAAGGCATGATATCAAAGGAACTCACAGAATCCTGAAGGTTGTAGGAAGTTTGTTTGAATCGCAGCTGTGTCACAAAAACAGTTCTAAAACACCAAAAGTAATCAAATGTGTATCTCAACGACACGCTATCAAATGTCTACATTTAGAGATACCTTTAAGGATATATTATTATAATCATCAATGTACGCTCACTATAAGAGCATCAAATAATAAAAAAAAAAAAACTAGGCCTACTTCATTCATGTAAAAGACCGAACCAAAACGAAAAATGCAAAGTTCTTAGGAGTAATAATAAAGAATAAATTATATTGGAATCCACATATTAATGAAGCTATAAAAAATCTAACAAAACCTTATAAAAACCTAGAATTACAAAGTTATCTCACATTAGTTAGATCTATACTAAAATATACATCAAGTAAAAAAAGACATAAAAAAAAAATTTGAATAAATTCAGAAAAGAGCTGCAATGATCATTACTAGCAAATTTTCTTATCTGACAAAAGTAAGACCAATAGTTAAATCACTAAACCTGGAAAAACTAATGGACAGAAGGGCAACGAGTAAAGTAGTAAAATACATAAGGCATTACATTCTTAATTAGAAACTAGAAACACAATAAAAAAATGTTATGCAAGATCCAATAAGGCCTAAGTACTTTTTTTTTTGCCCGAATGGCATCCGGACATGGAATGGTTTGCCTGAACAAACCAGGAAAACAATTATCTTAACATCATTTAATCAAAATGCAATACTATACTCGGGCCACGGAAGTGGGAATGACACAACAATAATTTGTTTGGATAGTAAAAGCGCATCTATAACATATCCATATCTATATCTATATCTACACCTATAACATGTAAGGTAAAACAACAAGTAGGTGAGTAGAAAATGAAAAAAAAATCCTTATCTTTCTCCCCGGAAATGGGGAGGGACAGTGTCCAGCTTGGCAGCCCCCACCCATGAAAACGTCCATCCCTTTGATGTAGTCGCCCTTCTGTGAAGTAGGATTTCTATTATATATATATATATATATATAGGTCAGTGGTTTCTTCCCATAATGAAGTTCACTCCTAATTAAGTCGTTTCTTTCGCACACTTTTGTTTTTATTTTCCCCTTGAAATACATTCTTTTATCAACTAACGTCTAGGTCTATATTTTCACTTTCTTCTGATCTTCGTCAGCTAGTTGCCAACTTTTCGGCCAATGTGTTGTTTTTCTGTTTTTTTTTTCTTTCCAACTTTTCAGTTGTGTGGAAAATTTCTGGAAGCGATAAAGCTGATTGGAATATTCTTGTCATCATGCCAAACCACGTACCAGGTGCTAGAAGAGAAAGTTGGCCGTTTAGAGAATTCTAGAAGCAGAGTGGTGGGTGGGACTGAGAGAGGTGGTTAATTATTACAGGAGATGATAATGTTTCAGTTAAAGCTAAGGCTTGTTTCAAAAAAGTGATGAAATCTATAGTATCATTTTAAAAGGTATAATAGACACTATCAACAGCTTGATAGAAGTATCCCCGAATTGACTTAAAAAAAACAACAACAAAAAAACTTTATATATTTAGAAAATAAAACAGGACAGACAATAATATCAACTCCCGTCTCATATATTTTAATACTTGTTTCTCATACACTTTTATAGCAAAAATGTATTGATACGCGTAATGAGTATGTCTGTAAACATATATTTGTCAAAATTACAAGTAAACAATAACAGTTTAAAAATAATGTTCGTTGATATATAAAGACCTATCAATAGCTTTAGTTGTTATTGTTTGTTTGTTTTTTTGTAATGAAATAGAATTAAAAAAAACATTTTAAAATAATGTCCTGAATACAAAACATCGTATGGCTCCATTAAAAAAGTATCGAAAAGTCATTTCAGGTAATGTGTTATGTTCCTATTTCTGTAGGTTTGAACAATCGTAATAATTATGTTATCAGTGTTCACATACTTTTTGCAACTGGTGTCCTCGAATGTACATACGTCAAGTCGTGCCTTTTTTTAACTACGCGAACGCCATAAACACATTTCTAACCCAATGTTCTAAAGCATCCCTTGCTATCATGTAATACAATTTAGATCTAGAATCTAGTTACGAATCTCATAGAGGGGTTCAGGACTGTAATGACTATCCCACTGCGTCGCTGTAATTTAAGTCACCCTTTTCATTCACTGACCATCTTGTCTAAAATATATCTTGACTTTGGTCTTTCCAGGGCCGGCTCATCCATATAGGCAACCTAGGCGGCCGCCTAGGGCGCAAAATAAGGGGGGGGGGCGCATAATTGAGGATTTTTTTTTTATTTGGGGATTTAAAGATATAAACTAAATGAAAGTTTAGTACTTCTGCGCGCTACTAACATAGGCAGACGAAATACTAGATAATGAAAGACGAAGGGTATTTTATTTAAGTTGTCTTATAAAAATAGGAAAGAATGCCCTAACACTTCTCAGTTTCTCCCCGCCAAAGGCACTTTAATGAGGGCGCAGAATTTGTTTCCGCCTAGGGCATCAAAATCCCTAGAGCCGGTCATGGGTCTATTTCAACTATTTTACAACAAGATATTTGTTTGGTTTAGTCAGGAAGTCTCACCACGATCTCGTGCATGTTTAGTCATTTCATTTGTATTGAAAAAAAAAGGAGCACGCGTAATTTTTCTCTATATCTATATAATGTTCTTAGTGTCGACCGAAAAAAAATCTTCCCTACCAAGACGACAAATAAACACGGCGCCAAAACGACCGGCGTGAAAATGGCCGGCGCCAAAACAACCGGCGGCAAAATGATTGGCGCCAAATCAAAACGTCATGCACCTACAACAATTTTCAGACCAATGACCGAAGTGTAAAAAATATATCTGTTACGAGTTCATGTTTCCTTAGTTTCTAATTCTGTATCACTTTCACACAAAATATGAATTTAACTCCAAGGCTTGTGTAACTAACACACATCAAATTTAATCATCAACATATCATCATCAACATATATAATTGCCGTGAGTTTGTTTGTTTGTTTATATATATATATATATATATATATATATATATATATATATATATATATATATATATATATGTTTGTTCGCTATAGGCACCTAAGCCGTTTGACTAATCGGGACAAAAATTAAATGTATAAATCGGAAACGTACTCCAAAAGATAATTTTATTTTATGACTTATAATCATGAATGTGTTAATTTAAAACATTCAAAATGTTAGATCCAGCCATGCAAATTAAATATAACCGTACATAGCAAATGGCCATTTCCGTTCATTACTATGTTGAACGCGATATTTTGTATGTTGAACGCGAGGGTCTTTTCGGGTTTCCCCAATTCTGCTGTTGTTTTTTTAATGTGGCGAGACCTTTTTTATAAGTTACGCACCGCAATTTGGCTTGGAGAGTTTCAATTGTTTACTTTAATAAATACTAGCGTATGACGTAATGTCTATCAAATTATTTTTTTTTTCATTATTGATGTTTGCATTATCCTTTTAAGTAAAAAGTAACAAAATGTTTTAATTATTTAATGGATTTACGTCACTATTGAGAATATCCTTTAATAGGCGACTGTATACACTCTATAAATTAAATGATACGAATGATAAAAAAAACAAGTTAGGCCTATAAATGATTACTTTCTAATACCGGGTACCATAAGCTTGACAGCAACAATATAAAATAAAAACTAAATACCGAAAGAAACATTCTCAGTACTGTTTTATTGATACAATAAGCAAGAACAAAAATAAAATACAGAAAAAATCTTTCTCAATTTAGTTTTTATTGCCTTGAAATATTATTTTCTATTTTTTTTTAAATTATTTACCTTTTTTATTGTTCTGTATTTATATTTTTTTTTTCTTTTAGATAGTATATGAGCATGCTAATTTAATAGCATGGATAGAAGAGCTATAGAAATGCCCATTCTTCTTCTTCTTATATTATTATTGTTAATTTAATATTATTAATAACAAGGCAAGTCAACACAACTGTTCGCTACATTTTAATATCGAATTTAAAAGTCTCTTAAGTCTCTTTCGGCTCTTGTGTCCAGGGCGTAACGCTTAGGATTGAGCAATCTCTGTCCAGGCTCCAGCCACCCAACGACACGCCGAAGGCGTGGCGTGCCGTGTAACGGGGAAGGTTTCCACAGCCCAGCGATCGTTCACTGCGGTTCTCCAAAGGATCATTATCGAGGTGGCTCGCCAGTATAGCTGCACTGTCACCCGGTAGCATAAATCCTAAAGGCCTACTATAGGTACATGCATCCAGGCACCGGGTGGTTCTTGAGATGGGATTGCAGCGTCCATTGCTTCCTCTCCACCGAGACCAGTGGCCTCTCGGCAGTGTAATGGACCTCGGACCCGCTGCGGGGACTGTGCCCCGTGCGTTCGCCCGCCAGTGTATTCTTAATGGGAATGTATCGGCGGTTTACACACTACGCCAGTCCTTGAGGCCACAATTATTATGCATATGCCAGGGTCAGGTCGACCAGAAACAATTAAAAATAACAAAAACTAAATACCGAAAGAAACATTTTCAACACTGTTTTATTAATACAATAGGCAAGAACAAAAATTAAATACCGAAAAAAATCGTTCTCACTTTAGTTTTTATGGTATTGAAATATTATTTTCTACGCTTTTTTTTATTATTTACCTTTTTATTGTTTGGTATTGTGGTTTTTTTTTCTTTTAGATAGTATATTATTGTTAATTTAATAGGCTATTATTAATAACAAGACAAGTCAACACAACTGCTTGCTACGTTTTAATACCAGAAGCTTGACAGTAACAATTATTATGCATATGCCAGGGTCAGGGCGACCAGAAACAATTGAAAAGAACAAATACTAAATACCGAAAAGAAACGTTCATTGTTTTTATTGTAATATAGTCTCTTTTCTTTATCTCTTAACAAAACACATTGTAGTCATTCGTTTCTCCGTCATTTTGACGGGCATAACCACTAGTATAATTATAATTACCGTGAGTTTGTTTGTTTGTTTATATATATATATATTTAAGATATATATATGTTTGTTCGCTATAGGCTCCTAAGCCGTTTGACTAATCGGGACAAAAGTTAAATGTATAAATCGGAAACGTACTCCAAAAGAAAAAAATATTTTATGACTTATAATCATGAATGAGTTAATTTTATAAATCAAAAAAAGTATATCCAGCTATACAAATAAATATAACCGTACATAGCAAATGGCCGTTTCCGTTCATTTACTATATCGAACGCGAGTTTCACTATGTTGAACGCGAGGGTCTTTTCGGGTTTTCCCAATTCTGCTGTTGTTTTTTTAATGTGGCGAGACCTTTTTTAAAAGTTACGCACCGCAATTTGGCTTGGAGAGTTTGAATGGTGTAGGCTACTTTAAAAAAAATACTATCGTATGACTTAATGTCTATCAAATTATTTCTTTTTTCATTATTGATGTTTGCATTATCTTTTAAGTAAAAGTAACCAAATGTTTTAATTATTTAATGGATTTACATCGCTATTGAGAATATCCTTTAATAGGCGACTGTATACACTCTATAAATTAAATTATACGAATTATAAAAAAAAACAAGTTAGGCCTATAAATGATTAATTTCAAATATCGTGTACCATAAGCTTGACAGCAACAATATAAAATAAAAACTAAATACCGAAAGAAACATTCTCAATACTGTTTTATTGATACAATAAGCAAGAACAAAAATTAAATACCGAAAAAATCTTTCTCAATTTAGTTTTTATTACATTGAAATATTATTTTCTATTTTTGTTAAATATTATTTACCTTTTTTATTGTTTTGTATTTATGTTGTTTTTTCTTTTAGATAGTATATTATTGTTAATTTAATATTATTAATAACAAGTCAAGTCAACACAACTGTTCACTACATTTTAATATCGAATTAAAAAGTCTCTTTAAAAAACCTGGACGAGCCTTTCGGCTTTTGTGTCCAGGGTGTAATGCTTAGGGTTGAGAAATCTCTGTCCGGGCTCCAGCCACCCAACGACACGCCGAAGGCGTGGCGTGCCGTGTAACGGGGAAGGTTTCCGCAGACCAGCGATTGTTCACAGCGGTTCCCCTAAGGATCATTATCGTGGTGGCTCGCTAGTATACCGGCACTGTCACCCTGTAGCACAAATCCTATACTATAGGTACATACATTCAGGCACCGGGTCGTTCTCGAGATGGGATTGCAGCGTCCATTGGTTCCTCCTCCCCCCCCCCCCCCACCGAGACCAGTGGCCTCTTGGCAGTGTAATGGACCTCGGACCTGCATGCGTTCGCCCACCAGTGTATTCTTAATGGGAATGTATCGGCGGTTTAAACACTACGCCAGTCCTTTAGGCCACAATTCTTATGCTTATGCCAGGGTCAGGTCGACCAAAAACAAAAATTAAAAACCGAAAAAAATCGTTCTCACTTTACTTTATATTGTATTGAAATATTTTTTTCTACGCTTTTTTTTTCATTTACCTTTTTATTGTTTGGTTTTGTGGTTTTTTTTTCTTTTAGATAGTATATTATTGTTAATTTAATAGGCTATTTTTAATAACAAGTCAACACAACTGTTCGCTACGTTTTAATACCAGACGCTTGACAGTTACAATTATTATGCATATGTCAGGGTCAGAAACAATTAAAAAGAACAAAAATTAAATACCGACAAGAAACGTTCATTGTATTTATTGTAATAGTCTCTTTTCTTTCTCTCTTAACAAAACATATTGTTGTCGTTCGTTTCTCCGTCATTTTGACGGGCATAATTACTAGTATGAATATAATGACATAAAAGTTGCATTTCTAACTGCACTCTACAACATGATAGCCTACTGTATCACTAAAAAATCTACACTACTATCAGTATCAACAATATTAAACATCTATATATGCGATTACTCTCTACCTAACTCTAACCAATGGACACCTTGATAGCAAAAAAACTACACTCTAGTTGTGATTGTGTTCGGATTGGTTTATAGTCTTCATACAAGAAATTGTTTGAATGAAAACCATTTAGGAGCTCAGGCAGAAAAAGTCAGAACTAGGAAGAAAAATATGACTGTGTATTATTGTGCTTGTATTTAGTCTTACGAATACAGTTTTATTATCTCCCTTTCTTTTATCCCTTTTTTTTCCCTTATTTTTATGACTTTTTTTTATTTATTTTAATTTTGTATGTGTTTTCTTTTTAGCGCCAAACTTATTTTTTTTTAATGTATGAAAGAAACACTTCATAGAGTTTAGCTTTAAATGTTCATTGTGAGCAATGTCACATTGTGTTAAGTTAATTAGACAAATCTGATGAAGATAAATGAGTTGTTTTTTTAAAACAGAAAGTGAGAGACATGTACGTTTTTATTGATTAAAACAACGAAAAACATCAAAGGAAAATGGAGGAGGCTTAAAAATATATTTAAAAAAATTATCGTTTTTTTTCTGAATTTTTCTTTTTTTTTTAAGACAAATTTATAACATTTTCTCCTAAAGAAAAAAAAAACAAAAAAAAAAAACCAACAACTAATAAATAAATAGATAATTCTTCCTTCCTGTTGGTTAGCCGAAATGCCAGATTTAATTACTCATTGTTTCTTTTATATAATCAGCTTGATAGATTGCGCAAGTGTCTGTATATATAGGCCTATATATTTATATATATATACAAATATATATATATATATATATATATATATATATATGTATGTGTATGTATGTGTTTTTTTTGTGAGACTGTGTGTATGTGAGAGAGAGTGAGTGATTTTCCAAGTCTACAAGCTTGTTGATGAAAGTAAAACGTACATTAAATTGTAAGGTTGTTGCGTGTGTATTTACAGTAGTGCTGGCATTAAGGTTTATGGTATTCTGTGTGAACATTACTTTATGTTACTTCATAGTGTGGCCATGAGGGGACCTTATACTTTTATTGTTTGTTTTTTTTAATGGACAATCTTGTATAAATGCAGCTTTACGAAACGGTCCATTAAATTACTATAGAAACATGAATGTCTGTTATTAAAGGTGTCAGGATGTGCTTACGATTAGGACATCAACCTGGCAGAAGTTGGGCGATGAGAGGGGTGCGGAGTCGTAGGGGAGTGGGGTAGTAGTGGCAGGTCGTCGGGGGGGGAGGGTATGAATTACCGTGACTGGAATCGCCCTGGAATAATTATTATTTCTCTCTCTGGCTCGTTCGATATTATGACGGACACAACAATAGTTCTAAGTAGGCAAATGAATCGCTGGTTAAGTTCAGGTGTTTATTATCATTTCAATTCTTCACTCAATGGCAAGATACATATATGAATTTGCACAGGCTTCAGTTAACACTCAACACATGGTACTGCTAGGTTATCCAAAATTTAGGCAAACGTAGCTGTGTTCATGAAAATACTTAGACTGACAAAATATCTATCTATACACATGCAGGCGGTATATCCTATGGAACAACTGAATAAGTGGAGGCTAGAATCGAACAACCTTCTCCGCCTAACGCTTGAGCTGAAGTGCCCTAAACCTAGTTAAGCGCGCTTTCCTGAATTTTAGTCACGTGATCAGTGGTCAATTTGATTGGATAGCTACATTAGTTTAGAATTACATATGTTCTGGTTGGCTGGTTTGAAATATACTTGCATAGAAGATTGACTATTGGGGGGAAAATTAGGGGTGGGTGTAGGTGAACAATTGATACCGCTGACTTGCGGGGTGGGGCCCAGGGCGGAGGGGGGGTGTGTAGACGTATACGGAGATACAAAGGATAAGATAATGACTTTTCTCCCTTGATGGACCTGTTTGTATGTGCGAGACGCTTCGCTCCAGATGTCACTACGACTAGTGGATCAAGGGCTATGCCCACGGGCGCTGAGTAGGGGACGAAGAGGGGAGATAATGAAAAAGGTGTAGCAGTGGGTGGGGGTGTCTACAGGTGGGTGGGGGTTTCTACAGGTGGGAGGCGGTTTTACGTGTATGCTGAGATTAGCAAAATAAATGAGTAGTTACTATCCAAATACAACATGAATCATAATTGACAGCATAATAGAATATATATATACATACATTAAAGAATACACACACATACAATCACACATACAAATAGTGTAATACCAATCACACAATCACACATACAAATAGTGTAATACCAATTGGCTGAATCAATTAGCAAACTCTGAATACGGGAATGAAAGAGTGCAGAGAGGGTTAAAGAACAGGTGAAGAAGGGGGTGGTTAAGGTGTTCCTATTGCGTGAGGGAGGGAGGAGGTAATAGCTTCAGGCTACATTTCTACTCCCTAATCTAACTCTACGCTAACCTATGTTTCTAGTTCTACACTACTTCTGCGCTATGATCTATCCATGAGTGCTAATAAGGTTACGGTTCAGTCCAGAATCGTGACAACTCACCCGGCCAACTTGGAATCTACTCAGAGAGTGGATTCATACCTAAATTACTGTCTCTGGGGTATGGGATTTTAGTGAGAGTACCGGGATAGTATCTGCGAGTGGTATCTTGGCGTGTCCACGTGTTGGTGGTGGGTCTGTGACGGGGAGGGGTCGGAGGGAACAAGGGGACGCGTTCTGTTATCTTCGGGGGGGGGGGAGTATGGCGCTGGGTTGTATTGTTACCCGGCCCATCGGGTGTTTAGGGTTAACGCTAATCCTCGTCGTCGGGGTGGACTCGAAATGGGTTTCGACCTAAGCAGCATTTTAACAGGTCGAAAGCAAATCTGGCGTTTTCGTTTCAATGTAATTTTGGACGTGTGGTAGCATTCAGTAAATCGAATAAGGGCGTTGCGAGTTGCCGGAAGCCGCGTATAGCATTCCTTTCATAGTAACTGAAATCGTGAAGTATACGCTTTAGCTCGCTTCTGGTTTGGGGCAGTTTTGCGTTGCGGAGCCTGTCTTTAATGGACACGAATCGGGGAGGGCGGATCGGGCTGTGGGTGGGGCGCGGTGGCTCGTGGCTCACCTGTGTGGGTCGGGGCGGGAGTGGTCTGCCTACGATTGGCCTACCTAGTAGAACGTCTACTTTCCCGTCTTTAGTCACGGCTGCTTCGATGGGGCCTGCTGTAAAGGCGGAGTCGATGTGTACGACTGCCGTCGGTAGACGCAGGATGGGGGAGTCATGGGATGGCCCTTGGAGTCGCACATAGCGCCCTGTGTAGTCGCGGGGGTCGGTCATTGATTCCGTTACTAGGGCCTCATAGCTGAGCCCGGAATCGTATGTACAAGAGCCCAGGTGGCCATTGATTCGGACTATCTCGTCGACACAGTTGTGGCGGGGTTCATGGGGTCCGTCTACTGAGGAGATGGAAAATACGTGATGGACTTGATCCAAGTCGCCGTATATTTCCTGGCTATTCCACGGGGCGGTGGTTTCGGTTAAGTGGTTGGGGTAAGGGGCTTCTGTTTCTTGTCCTGCCGGGCCGTTAGTATACTGCTGGTCGGCGCTTACGGGCTCTGTCGTGGTGTAAAATGCACCGGCGGCCTAATAGGGGGTGGGGTGGCGTCTGTTCCTGTCGTGTGCTAACTGAGGGGTGGGTCTGGTGTGGCGGTGGTCTCCGCGTGGGTTGTGAGGACGAGGTCGGCCGTGGTGGGGCGTGTGTGGCTGGGGAGCGGTTGATTGAGGGGGGGGGGGGTTGACGCGGTGGTTGTCCCCATAAGGTCGGTGCGGCTGTGGGTGTCCCGGGCGGGAGGATGACGCTATTACGTCTGCTTGTAGAAATCTATCTGCGCCCTGCAGGGAGGGGTTTAACCCGGATATTCCCTGTTGGATTAAGAAAGCCTTTAGCTTGGGGGGCATCTGGGATTCTATCTGTTCAGTCATAAGAAGGGTGACCATACCTTCAAAGGATTGTTCTATGTCCCCTAATTCTACCCACTTAAGAATGTAGGCCTTAATTCGCTCCGCGAATTGCGTATAGTTCTCTCTTGACCGTAGCGTGGACGACCGAAACTTCTTTTGATAATGTGACGCGTGCAGTTGGTGTCGATTTAGCAGCGCGTTTTTCAGTGCCACGCACGACTCCCTGTCTTCTGGGGCCAGTTTACAATAGGCGTCATAATCCTCGCCTCTCAGAGTGGAGACGAGGATCCTACAATGTAATTCTGGGGGGACTTTATTTAGCTCCATACAGTCGCTAAACCGTCGGAGGTAAATGTCGAACTGTTCCAGTCGGGGGTCGTGAACTTCAGTCCATAGAGAAGCATGTCGGGGGAGGGGATGGTTGCTGGGGTTTGCTGAGCTAAATGACGAGGGGGAGTTTGGGTTGTCGCTGTTGTCCGGGGGCCTAGTGCTTGCGGCTAATTCAGCTAGTCTGAATTCATGTGTCCTGCGTGCCTCCTCATCTAGTCTAAGTCTTTCTTCTCTAGCTAATTCTAATTGCTCTGCTTCTACTCTAAGTCTATCTTCCCTAGCTACTTGTTCTAATCTAAGTGAGTCCTCCCTAGCTAATTGTTCTAACCTAAGTGTGTCCTCCCTAGCTAATTGTTCTGCTCTCTCCTCTCTAGCTAATTGTGCTGCTCTCTCCTCTCTCTCTCTAACTGTTCTATTCTACGTTTCTCCTCTAACTGTTCTATTCTAAGTTTCTCTTCTCTTGCCTCATGGACCGCTACCTGTTCAACAACGTATTTGATGACGTCTCCGTCACTGTAGCCTATCGCTATAGCCTCTTCTCTCAGCTGCTTACGCAACAGTACACCTTCAGCCATAGTGACAGAGTAAGGCGAGAGTAAGGCAGTAAACGGACAGAGATATAACGAGATAGAAGGAGGAGATGTAAGCGGGGTTGGGGTTCAGAATTTGTCTAATGTAATACAACTCAAAATGGTACTCACCAGAACAGCTATTCCTAGAATTTCACACACATACACAATACACACGTATCCAATCACAAAGTTATCGTTTTGTATGGCGCGTGGCGCCCTGTTGGTTGCGGGTATCTTCGGTATAGTGAGAAGTTCTTTTTCCCCGTGCCGGGACTAGATATTGTATAGCTTATTGTTTATTTCCCCGTGTTTGGTTACCGGGAACTACGGCGGTTCCTTAGGGGAGGTTGATGGCGGTTCTCGGGTTCTCTGGGTTGATAGTTGTCGGGCAGGCACGTCGGTGCGGTGTCTCAGGTGACGATCTGGCGGTTGGGGTGGCGAATCTGGCTGCTGGTGTATCTGGGGTGACGCAGGTGGCGTAGGGTGGCGAATCTGGCTGCTGGTATATCTGGGGTGACGCTCTGGCGGTTGGGGTGGCGAATCTGGCGTAATGGGTGACGCAGGTGGCGTAAGGCGACTAATATGGCTGCTGGTGTATCTGGGGTGACGATCTGGCGGTTGGGGTGGCGAATCTGGCGTAACGGGTGACGCAGGTGGCGTAGGGCGACGAATCTGGCTGCTGGTGTATCTGGGGTAACGTAGATTGCTTAGAGTGGCGAATCTGACGTAATGGGTGCCTTGGTTGGCGTTGGGGTGACGAGTCTGGTTTCTGGCGTGTTTGGGGTGGCGCAGTTGGCGTGGTGTGACGAGTTTGGCTCAGTGGGGTGACTTGGCTTGCGTTTGAGGTGGCGGATCTGTTTGCTGCTTAGAGTCTTCGTGTTATAGAGAGATGAGCCCCCAATCCAGGGTCGGTTTCAGTAACGGCGTGGTCCTCGGGTTGATTGCTGTTGTTAGTGCCCTGAACGCCTTGAGTTCAGGATCCCGCGGCGAGGTTCCCACTTTGTCAGGATGTGTTTACGATTAGGACATCAACCTGGCAGAAGTTGGGCGATGAGAGGGGTGCGGAGTCGTAGGGAGGTGGGGTAGTAGTGGCAGGTCGTCGGGGGGGGGGGTATGAATTACCGTGACTGGAATCGCCCTGGAATAATTATTATTTCTCTCTCTGGCTCGTTAGATATTATGACGGACACAACAATAGTTCTAAATAGGCAAATAAATCGCTGGTTAAGTTCAGGTGTTTATTATCATTTCAATTCTTCACTCAATGGCAAGATACATATATGAATTTGCACAGGCTTCAGTTAACACTCAACACATGGTACTGCTAGGTTATCCAAAATTTAGGCAAACGTAGCTGTGTTCATGAAAATACTTAGACTGACAAAATATCTATCTATACACATGCAGGCGGTATATCCTATGGAACAACTGAATAAGTGGAGGCTAGAATCGAACAACCTTCTCCACCTAACGCTTGAGCTGAAGTGCCCTAAACCTAGTTAAGCGCGCTTTCCTGAATTTTAGTCACGTGATCAGTGGTCAATTTGATTGGATAGCTACATTAGTTTAGAATTACATATGTTCTGGTTGGCTGGTTTGAAATATACTTGCATAGAAGATTGACTATTGGGGGGAAAATTAGGGGTGGGTGTAGGTGAACAATTGATACCGCTGACTTGCGGGGTGGGGCCCAGGGCGGAGGGGGGGTGTGTAGACGTATACGGAGATACAAAGGATAAGATAATGACTTTTCTCCCTTGATGGACCTGTTTGTATGTGCGAGACGCTTCGCTCCAGATGTCACTACGACTAGTGGATCAAGGGCTATGCCCACGGGCGCTGAGTAGGGGACGAAGAGGGGAGATAATGAAAAAGGTGTAGCAGTGGGTGGGGGTGTCTACAGGTGGGTGGGGGTTTCTACAGGTGGGAGGGGGTTTTACGTGTATGCTGAGATTAGCAAAATAAATGAGTAGTTACTATCCAAATACAACATGAATCATAATTGACAGCATAATAGAATATATATATACATACATTAAAGAATACACACACATACAATCACACATACAAATAGTGTAATACCAATTGGCTGAATCAATTAGCAAACTCTGAATACGGGAATGAAAGAGTGCAGAGAGGGTTAAAGAACAGGTGAAGAAGGGGGTGGTTAAGGTGTTCCTATTGCGTGAGGGAGGGAGGAGGTAATAGCTTCAGGCTACTTTTCTACTCCCTAATCTAACTCTACGCTAACCTATGTTTCTAGTTCTACACTACTTCTGCGCTATGATCTATCCATGAGTGCTAATAAGGTTACGGTTCAGTCCAGAATCGTGACTAAAGGTGTTACCTAGTGATAGGTTATACTAGGAACGATCATTCCGTAGAATTGTAATTTTTTTTCCCCAATGTTACAATCCTGCCGTGAATGTCAAAGCTTAGCTTGACCCCCTCTCCCCCCCCCCAACAAACCCCATATCAACCGCCCCAACCAAAAAAAAAACAACCTAACAACGACCAAAAACAACAACAACATATTATGTCTGAATTCTTCTGTCGTCCGTCTAGGGCGACTCTAGGGTCTGGTTCATTATGAAATAATATAATAATAATTGTTTTTATACACTCAAACGTTAAAAGAAGACTTAAATGCTTGAACGTATTTACAATATTCAAAATTTTAGAAGAAAAAAAAACTCTTGTCGATAATAAGTAGCTGCATGAGACTCTGCTAAACAACAACATCCCTACACTTCTGCGTGGTGCAGACTAGGGATGTTAAAACCGGTTTGTTTTCAAAACCGGTTTTCGGTTCTATAAAACCGGTTTAAAACCGGATTTCGATTCCCCTCCCCCGCAGTGTCACAAGTCACAGGCCGGAAAAGACTAATGTGCGTAGTTTTGTAGGTGTATTTGAAAAATAGTTCAAACTTAATACGTGTTTGCAGAGCATTCAAGAGGTTGATTTTTGTGAATACATTATGATTTTGTACACTTTACCATAACATTCTTTAGAACTAAAAAAAGGGCTAATTGATTAAAACCGATCATAGCTTTCAATAGTGATAATTTGTGCACTTTGCTTTTAGACTTGTAAAATAATGTATTGAATAGGATCACGTAGCACCAATCAAAAGTAAAAAGAATGTGTATTTAATGCTGCCTTTAATAATAAAGCACAGACGCGGTGTCTAGACGAATTGTTCAGGGTCACATGACGAAACTAGTTTGCGTACATCAAAGAGTCGTCGTCGGCATCCGTCCGTCTAGAGAGAAAATGGTGTAGCTTCATGGGTGAGGTATCCAACTGCATCGCTGAGAATGGCTTTGTAGGCCAACCCGGGAGGGGCAATCCCTGCCGCATTTGAGGCACATCAAACAGTAGCGCACATCTAAACGATGAGCCGACATTTGGTTTGATGTTGTTTTTATCCCAAGCCATAGTTGGTATTTGGAGAAACAAAAAAAGAAACACAATATCTAAGACTATATAAGGTTAGCAAGGCATTTCAAGAATTGTTTTGCGTGAATCCAACATTTTTTTTTTTAAATAATTCTATCAGAACCAATAAAAAAAATTAAGAGTGTGCTACTTGAAGTAATGATTATATTCCAACCAAGAAACCGAAATCCGGTTTTAAAAATCAAAAACGGTTTTCAGATTCAAAACCGGAATCCGGTATTCCGGTTTTCGTTTAACATCCCTAGTGCAGACACTGCTGGAATGGATTTTCCCCCAAAAATTTCAGAATGCGAAAGGAAAATGCCAACTAGAAATATGTAGAGAGTATGAGAACACATACTGGTGTATGCAAAAAAATCTCTACGCCATAATAAACAACTCCAATACCAAATATACAATAAGTAAACCATTTACACATGCTATATGCCCTACACATATAACATAGTAGAAAACCAAACCTATCGTTTCAGAAACAGATGGCTTAATATAAGCAACGCTGCTTCAAAAGTAAAGTATTCCCTTCGGACCAAATTGATACATAGGGCCGGTGAAGCAGAGCTCATCAGTTTCTGTGGCTACGGCATACTATGGGATTGTGTGGCCAGTACTATTCATATCCGCCTTTACTTGCCCCAACTAATGTCGGGTACCCGTTAGAGCTGGGTAGCCTCAGGGACACCCTTCAGAACCGGAAACAAATCCTAGTCTTCACCAGAATTCGAACCCAGAACCTTCGGTACGCCAGCCAAACGCGCTGCCGCTCGGCTACCATGCCCCCAATGCTGCATATGATAGTGATTCAAGAATTAACCATACAAAAAAACAGAGGCATTGAAAGTTTCAATTCTGAACTCCCAATGGCCAGGTCCTGGTTTATCTAAAGGGGCTACTACATAGCAATAGTCGACATTAGTGGGGACATTCGACTATCTTTTCATTATTGACTTACTTATAAAAATGTATAGCCTTGTAGTAGGAAGGTATGAAGTATGAATAGAATACCAACACCTTTTAAAAACGGTTTGCAAATAAATACAACTTGTTTCAATGTGGGTTGTTATGTTTCAATGTGGGTTGTTATGTTTCAATGTGGGTTGTTATGTTTCAATGTGGGTTGTTATGTTTCAATGTGGGTTGTTATGTTTCAATGTGGGTTGTTATGTTTCAATGTGGGTTGTTATGTTTCAATGTGGGTTGTTATGTTTCAATGTGGGTTGTTATGTTTCAATGTGGGTTGTTATGATTCAATGTGGGTTGTTATGTTTCAATGTGGGTTGTTATGTTTCAATGTGGGTTGTTATGTTTCAATGTGGGTTGTTATGTTTCAATGTGGGTTGTTATGTTTCAATGTGGGTTGTTATGTTTCAATGTGGGTTGTTATGTTTCAATGTGGGTTGTTATGTTTCAATGTGGGTTGTTATGTTTCAATGTGGGTTGTTATGATTCAATGTGGGTTGTTATGTTTCAATGTGGGTTGTTATGTTTCAATGTGGGTTGTTATGTTTCAATGTGGGTTGTTATGTTTCAATGTGGGTTGTTATGTTTCAATGTGGGTTGTTATGTTTCAATGTGGGTTGTTATGTTTCAATGTGGGTTGTTATGTTTCAATGTGGGTTGTTATGTTTCAATGTGGGTTGTTATGATTCAATGTGGGTTGTTATGTTTCAATGTGGGTTGTTATGATTCAATGTGGGTTGTTATGATTCAATGTGGGTTGTTATGATTCAATGTGGGTTGTTATGATTCAATGTGGGTTGTTATGTTTCAATGTGGGTTGTTGTGTTTCAATGTGGGTTGTTATGATTCAATGTGGGTTGTTATGATTCAATGTGGGATGTTATGTTTCAATGTGGTTTGTTATGATTCAATGTGGGTTGTTATGATTCAATGTGGGTTGTTATGATTGTATAGGAATTAAAAGAAAAAGGTGGCAAGTGCTTAGTGTCATCGGAAATTGGTGTCATCCATGTATTTGTCAGTAGGGTGATTCAGTAAATGACGCACCACGTGGTGGTGGGCTGTGCTGGGAAGGGGGGTTTAAGGGCTGGCATGGCAGGGAGGGGGAAGGAGGGGGTGATTATCCTTGAATAATAAATAGATTGATCAGAAAGGCAGAACGACACTTCGGGGCACAGTAAGTTGCTGGCGCATTCAAGAACGCCCTATTGTTGTGCCCCCAACTCTTCCCAAGGGTGGAACGATACCTCCCCTTTCCTTTATGAACCTTATTACACTAGAGATTAGACTATCATTAGACAACCGAGCATCTTTGCGCCCGACACACACACCCTCTCTGTCTCTCACCCTCTCTCTCTCCCTCTCTCTTTCTCTCTCTCTCTCTCTCTCTCTCTCTCTCGATATCTTTCTTTCTCTGACATAAAAAAAAACTCCTTTCAAAAAGATCCTTGGTAGATATTTCGCACCTCCCACACCGCACCAGAGACCTGGCGTTTCGGACAAACTGTCCTTGATAGCCGGCTTTGGTTGCAGAAGTATTTATAGTTTGTAAGTCCATGGTTTTCATTTAATAAGAGTTTCAAATTATCTTGAGTTCTTTATGTCGTTTTCGTTTGTTTTTTTGTTCTGTTTTTTTTTTCAAACTAGTTCAGGCAACCTATTACATACCCGAATGCCATTTTGGCCACTATAGCAACTGTGTCTTGCTCGGCGGCATAGCGTTTCTGTACCCAAAGACCTCCGTAAACCACCGATACGCGCCGATTAAGAGGACATAGGTGGGCTAACGCATGGGTGAAAGCCCCTGTTGCGCGTGCGAGTTTTCTTTGCACTGCCGAGTGGCTACGAGACGCGGTCGGGAAGAAGTAATGTGCACAACAGCCCGTCTCGCCAAGCCTGGTGAAAGGATGTCCTGGCCTATTAGTCTGGAATTTGTGCAACCGGGCGACTGTGCACTAATACGAGCGAGCCGCCACGTTAATGATCTGGCGGAAATACGGAGCGAAGCAGAGTAGTGCATGTGATTGTGGAGACTGTACAGACTGTACAATTTGTTTCGCGTGCCACGTGGCGGCTAGTCTCGTACAGGATCTTGGTGTCCACCCCCCTCCCCAATCCACCTCTTTACATCGTAACCCCTTGGACCTAAGATCCGGAAAACTCGTCCATTTTTTTTTGGACACATAATTAAGATCCTCAACATAGCGCTAGACAGAACCACGGTTGGGGAGGAGGGGACGGATGCGTCAATACAAAACCACCGCAGACAGCACTCATGACAGTCACTGTATTGTGTGATTATTTAAAAATGGAAACTTATGCAGAAACAAAAAACAACAAAACGAAAAGCGGGAAAGAAAAAAAAAGTCATGTGTTTTTTTATGCACAAAATCAGTTTCTGAGTTATAGAGTCTACTACCCTAGATCTAGCTACAAAAACATAACAAGGTGCTAAAAGTTTGGGAAAAGGGAAATTTACCTGTGTGTGTCATTCATGATAAAGTGGGGGGGGGGGGGGGAAGAGTGGGAGAAAAGATGTGAGCCCCCACCCCTTTTCAACACCGCCCCCACTCCCCAAACACCTTTTTTTTTTCTTGTCTTCCTTTTTTTGTTTTGAAACACCTTTCTACGAGCTGTTGTCCATAATTAGTTTTAGGGTATAATTTACACTTGACGGATGACTTGACAAACTGTGGTAGAGCACAAGGCGAAGTATGTTGAAGACCTGACTTTTCAGAGCTTGCTAAAAAAAACAACAACTTGTCTTTGGGTTTCAGGGCCGTAGCTTTTTGGGGAAAATAAAAAAAAAACGTCTCCTAGAGTCCTAGAAGGTGAAAAGGTGTGTATGGGAAAAGAAGGTTGTCTTCTGTTTAACATTTATGAGGGGCGTAAAAAATCAAATTGCAATAACCTTTGTGTTTTATTTTTTGATAATTATATTCTTTGTAGGTTTATGTTTTTTTTGTTTTTTTTTTAAATATGAATGTGTAAGCGCTTCACGTTCATCGTCACTCTCTTCAGAGGCGTGGGTTCAAATTCTAACGCTGCCATTATTATTATTATTATATTACGGGATAGGGGTCGTCTCAATTTGACGTCCCTACGTTATGCAGGAGTGAATGTGGCATAATAGTGCAATTAATGTTTTCATATATTTTTGTATTATACATTATACGTTTAAGTGGAAGAGTGAGAGAGTAGCCTACAAGTGAAGGTTGAGTGAAGAGAGAATGAGTGAGAGGGAGAAAGAAATATTGAGCAAGAAAGAATGTGTTAGGAAGAGGGAGAGAGGGACTGAAAGAGGAGTGAGAGAGAGAAGAGAGACGTATGAGAAAGAGTGGGTAAGCTGTACTGAGAGTGAGGGGAGAAAGAGATAATTTATAATAGAAAGAAGGTTAAGTAAGAAATAGAAAGCAGGAGTGATTAAGATGGGTTGAGTAAAAGAAAGAAAAAGAGTTGTTATTTTTGCATGGAAATAGAAAAAATATTTCTTTAAAAATGGAACAGCTTGGCAAACTGCTGTAAGAATTGGTTAAGCGGAAGGGGAAGCAACACAGGTTAAAAAAATGTATCTCTCTCTCTCTCTCTCTCTCTCTCTGTCTCTCTCTCTCTCTCTCTCTCTCTCTCTCACACACACACACACACCCCGAGACCGTGTTTTTGTTTCGCGGTTGAGGAGTAGGTGGTCTGCCCTTGGCTTTGAAATTAATTAACATGGAGCCAATTATGGGACACCAGCGGAATTTCGTTCTTTCCTTTTTGGCTCTGAAATAATATCACACGGTGCCTTACTTAAAATTTGTAAGTTTCGAATTGCGTGTAGCTGTGTGACGTTAGAATATTCAAGTACATACTGTGTGTTACGGTGTTTTACTAATGTAAGTATAGACACATTTATTATCCCATATTATACAATGAAATATATTAAAACCAAACTAGATCTATAGCCTACAGTCAATGAAGTGTATAGTACTGTATATTAGACTGTGTTTTTTAAAATATAATCCTACCACTGGAATAAACTATATATATGCGACTCTTTATTAAGTGCGGCTCTCATACAAAAATATTATTTTGTTAAATTTACTAATTAATAAAAACGTTAATAATCGTCCCGATAAAAGGTCTTCCGGGAAATTGGTTAATAGCGTGTAAAGTCTTCGCTAATGGTTCGTCTTCTGCATTCCATTTCGCTATCCTTTGCTGTGTCAGACTGGCAGTCCTGTTTCTCTGACAAACCGGGCTGTTGTTTGTAGGAATGGCTTTGGGCCTCAAAGCGTTTCCTCCATAGTGGCTCCCTGGGGCCAGGCCTGGTTACGGGCCTCTCTGTGGAGTGGGCACCATTGCAGGATATACTCTGCATTCTGGAGTCCAGTTCCACAGGGGCACTCAGTGGTGTGGCATAGGCCAATTGGCAGGGCCGGATTTTCCTATAGGCTATCAAGGCTTCAGCCTAGGGCCTCAAGATCAAGAGGGGCCTCAAGTCAAGAGGGGGCTACATTCAAATTGTTAGCAATATTAAAATTACACTTTTCTAAAAACAGACACTGAAACACTGGACAAAAAATAAGGAGAAATAAAGTTCAATAAAGTTGGGAAAGTTCTGAAATCATATTTGAAACCACATTCTGAAGTGCCTAAATATTTATCAGACACTAGGTAGGAGGCACACTCAAAGCTACAGAAGCTATTTTAGAAAATTACACAATGATATGACCCATTCACTCAATTATTTACATTCAGATAATAATACAAAGGGTGATACTATATTGAGGGCCAACAATCTTTTAGATGAGATGGAAGAATTTGAATTCGTGCTTATGCTCCATTTCTGGAATCGAATACTGAGGCATTTTTCAATTCTTCAAAGCCCTAATATTTTATTTAGTAGTTGTGCAGATTGATACATGTCACTTTTGGATATTTTACGTGAAATTAGGAAAGATTTTGATGCACTTGAGCAACATGCAAAAAACACGTTGCCAAATACTGAATGTAGAACTGTAAGAAGGATAATAAGAAGTAAAATGCAAGGGAATAACGAAAATTCATCTGGCACTGGTGATTCTTTACGAACTCTCTTCAAGGGATAAATTTAGGATTAAATCATTTATTCCTATATTAAATGCATTCGAATCAAATTTAGGAAGAAGAGCTTCAGTTTATGATGATGAAGCGAAAATATGTTCCTTTCTTGCCGATCTTACATTATCAAAAGTAGAACTTCAAAGAGGTGTTGAGCTGTTAATACAAGAATACCCAGAAGATGTCAACCAAAATCTTACTGAAGAACTATTTCATTTCCACATATATGTGAGACAAACGCATAAGCCTTCAAAAAATTCCACATTGTCGCATACAGATTTGTATAAAATAATATTCAAAGATGCTGCTAATAAATGTTCAAATAAGTGTTCTCGACATTTTTTTTATTTATTATCCGTGACACATTTTGTATAAAGGTTAGTACCAATTACAACATGTTTTATTAAACACATTGATATATATCACAGTTATGATGTATAATTTATTATCTCTCATGTAATTTACAAACTTAAAAATCCGAGGTGAAAGGGTCTCATAAGTGGAATAGCCTAGGGCCTCTTTTCATCTAAATCCGGCCCTGCCAATTGGTACTGGTGGTCTAATAGTCTGTTGTGTCCTGTCCTTAGTCGGAGTATGGTGGTCTGCTCATATCTGGTAAGGTGCGGCCAGTCGTCTCCTATTGGGGGATTGTGTTATTCAGTCCATTATCTCTTGTATGCCTACTTTTAATTATTAGTAGACTACATTTTCTCTTTATTATGTTCTGTTCATTATCATCATCAATACCTTGACCGTTGTGTTTGTTTGGGGTAGCGAATGGACACCTCAGCAGTCAACTTTTCCCACTTTGCCTATCTTGAGCGACTGTCAATAGTTCAGTCAACTGCAGCCCTGTTCAATCTTTTATATTGTCGAAACAGCATTTCCGCTGACGGCCTCTTCGACGTCCACCTTCTACAGTGCCTTAGAGCATAGGTTCTCAACGGGGGCGATATCGCCTCTAGGGGGCGGTGAGAAGCTTTAGGGGGGCGCTGACATTCCCGGGGGCGATTGGGGGTGGTGAAGGGCAAGTGGGTGGTACAAACGTACCTCATATATTTTAACATCTCAGCTATTTGAATCGATTAGTTTTTGGAGGATGAAAATTGATGTAAACGCGTTGTGTTGCTAAATATCTGATATCCCCCAACAGTATGCCTACATATTATTATATTAATAAGAAATAGGAATCGCGGTGACTTTTCGATGAAGTAGGGGTCTGTATTTGGCAAATAAAATGTGCGGCCGGCTGGTCCTGTGGTTGGTTCACCGGACTGTCAACCATGATGACCGATCACTGCCGCCCTAACATCTACTAATATTGATGATATTTGATCTCAATTTAATCGTGTTGTCCCTAATGTATTTAAAACCATTATTGTGAAACGCATATTTTTGTTAAGCGGTATAGATTAGTAGTAATTATACAAACTGGGTAGTTATTGTAATGCTTAGAAATATACATATACATTTTTTATTCATATAATATTTATATAATTTTCAAATACTTTTTACAGTTTGATCATTTGAAAGTTATAAATTGTAAGCCATTTATTTTTTTATAAAAGAAAAAGAAAAACAGAAATATTAGCTCAAATAAAACGGGTTAATTATCTCCCTTTAACAAAAAATTGTTTCCACATTTGATTCAATAGTGATGCCGAACAAGTTCTGTTTTGTAATATAACAAATATTACTGATTATTAGACCTAAGACTTTTGCAACCGAAATTGAAACAAAAATAGACAAATTGCTATCAACACACCAGGAAAACGATTCGCATTAATATTGATTTATTTAAACCTTTTGTTAAGGCAATTTTTTGATCTATTAATTCTTACAATATGTTTCTTTTTCAGTTTTTTTTAAGATAATTAATCACACAACAAGAAGTCTAGTCGGCAAAAAAATTGCGGAAGCTATAGTCCAGATGGGCGGAAGGGGTGGGATGGGGGCTAAAAGAAAGTATGGGGGGGCGGTGAGCGGAAAAAAATTGTAAAAGGGGGCGGTGAGCCGAAAAAGGTTGAGAACCTATGCCTTAGAGGATTGTTTTTGGCAAGTTATTATGCCGCAACACAGGACCGAACCATGTCATGTTTCGCCGTTTGATTGTTGCCATAATGGTTAATTGAGGGCCTGCAATTGGGGATATTCTGTCCAAGACATACTCATTAGTCCTGTGTTCTACGTAGGAGATTCGAATGATTTTTCTCATGCATTTATTTTCGAATGCCTGCAACTTGTTTTCAGTTGATGCTAGGAGCTTCCCAGGTTTCACATCCATACAGAACATTGATTTTCACAAGGGCACTGTAAAACCTGAGCTTTGTTGGGAGACTAATGATTTAGCTTGTTCATATTCTGTTTAGTTTAGCCAGTGCTGACCCAATCCTGGCTCGAATTTCTGACTCACAATTTCCGTCTACGGATAGGATTGCTCCAACATATTTTTAATTCTTTACCTCTTCTAGTTGTTGTTGGTTCATTATAATGTTTGCACTTCTGGCATATGTGGCGTTGATCATAATTTTATTCTGTTCCTCTTAAACAAATTTAAAATAATTATTCCGTATTTTTTTCTTCTTAATTTAATTCTAGTTGTTTTTGTTTTTTCTAGACATAGCAGTTTACTTTAAACTTGTAAAACAAAAAGGCTTATATAAACATTTTCATGAAATGAAATTTGAATGTGTGCATATTTAGTACTAAGCCTGTACGTTACATTACGGTGTGGCTCTTTGTACAAGTCTGTAACTAGTCAATAAACGTCTCGGGTGCCCACATCTTAGCTATGTGGCTTGTGGGCAGTGAGAGGGGGGGGGTCACCTAGTAGTCGTTGTTAGTTATTTGATGCCATCGCAACATGCTGTGTGGTTAATGTACTTTCTTCTGATCTCTTTATGTGTGATGACTTACTCAAGTTAATATTAGAAACCATCATTTCGTTCTTTCTCTCTCTCTCTCGCTTCAGAAAAAATACAGAGAGAAAGAGAGAGAAATAGAGAAATATATATAAATATATAGAGAGATAGAGAGATTTTTAGATATATGTTTTATTGCGTGTGTTTCTGACTGTACTTGTGTGTAACTGTCTTGATGTTCAGATTAATGTTTCCATTTTCACTCTATGCCCAACATCCATGCTATCCCACAGAGCTTCTCGTCACCTCCCCCCACATACACACATCTGACCTCACACCTTTCCTTCAACTCCACGCCAGCCGCTATCAACCCAAACACCAACCACCGACAACAGCAACATCATTCCCTGTGATCCTTGTTTCCGCCAGGCTGTGGCTGTAAACATTTCGGACGAAGTGATTTCTCAATGTTGAACCATTGGTCTCCTCAACACACACCACCAAGAGCCCATCGGCTCACTCACTCACTCCCTACAACAGGTATTGACTGCCGTCTCAGCCAAACTCACCAGGTACCAGGAGAGAGGGAACAACAGATTTATCTGGTCTTCTCAAAGTTTAGCTTTCTCTCTCCCCCCACCCATCTCTCTCCCCACTTTTCCTCCTTCTATTCGACCTACCTCCTAGTAATCCCCACCTCCCCCAGCTTTCTCCATAATATGATTAAAAAAAATTTAAAGAATTGAAATAACAAGTAGAAAATGCATGATTTGTAAAACAGAAAAATAAATTAGAAAGTTACTAAGTTGTGTTTTTTTTCTACCTTGTATTATTATACTTCTTGTGTTTGAATGCCCCACTCCCCCCTCCCTTCCAATATTTTTACCTTCTCCTTCCTTCTTCACTTTACCTTTATTCCGAAGCCTCGGCCATTTTTTTTTTAACCTTCCACACCCCCCCCCCTTCCTTCCCCAATGCCCTCTACCCCGAAACGCTATTTCTCGGATATATACAACTGCCTCCTGCCCTGTGTATATATACGCGCTTGTGAAGATCATCAGAGATAAAGTGGATGCCACGGTAGCCGAACTGATCCAGGCGCCCGCTGCCAGGGGTTGGACCGTTAGTTCAGTTGCGTGTTCGGTTGTTAGTTTGCGTTAGTTATTGGAGATAATCAGCCCGAGCCACGAGCGAGGGGTAGAAATCGTTTGAGCTTCCCAGTCCTGGAATCGTTCTATTTGCATGGATACAGGTGTGCATTCTTTTTTTTTTATATGTGCAGAAGTCACAATGAATGGGGTATGTATGTATTCCTATCTTTTCTTATTATCGTCTGCAATGTTCATTGCCGTCCTATTCATTACTGATTTGGTCGATATTGCATTTTGTTTATTGTTTTGCTCCACAATATTCGGTATTATCTTCTCACGTGTTGCCGTAATCTTACATTATATTCAATAAAGCTTCAATCGATATTGTCGAATGGCTTGCTCTATTATATGCAATCGAATCGGGTTCTTATCTTGTTCGACGTAGCCTTGTTCTATAGAGCTGGGATCGATATTATTGTATCAACACTTCTTAGTCTATGTTTACCAATTAACAAAAAAAAAAAAAAAAAAAAAAAAAAAAAAAAAAAAAAAAAAAAAAAAAAAAAAAAAACAAACAAATGAAACAAAGGAAACAAACGAAAAAATAAATTCATGTCTAAGTATTCAATGTTTCTCAACCTGTGACTCTATGGTGTATTGGAAGAACGGAAGAAGCGGTCCACGCATAAAGTATTGCAGAACCCCTAACCCTAACTAAGAAAAGATAATTTAAAAAATGTCTAATTTGTTAGTATTTAAAAAAAAACAACAACTCGTAATTAGCTTAGAAAATTATTACTTTAAGGTTTTTGTAAATACACTAAATAATCTTAGAAAAATATCACATTTAAATTTGTTTGCCAAATCGCTAAAATATACATGAAAACTAACACATTTTCAGGTTTTGTAAAACCGTATTATTCTGAGAAATACAAATAGTGATCGTTTTTAATAACTTTTTTTTTATTTGTATTATGATTCACGATGGACTCCGAAAGAGTTTATAAACTATTATTTTTTTAATTATTTTTTTTAAAGGTCAATTTTAATTTTGCCAGCATTTTCCTTTTCTCCCTATCTTGTGTTGTTGTTTGTGGGTGTTTTTTTTAAGTTTTATTTTTATTATATTGAAATTGAAGTAATTTTGTTAAAAAGGGATGAGGACAATCTAAATTGTTTTTTTTTATATCTTCGAATGAGATTAACACGATATATTTGTCGGCCCTTTGAATTAAAACGTCGCACAGTTATCCATCTTTCTTTATGTACGGTTCAGTAATTTCATCACGAGTATGCTAAATGTTTTTTGTGAAAGTTTACCGTATTCGTTTCGGCCACGCTTTCGACTGGCCATCCGAAGGTTATGGGTTCGAGTCCTGGTGGAGGCTAGGATTTTTTCTCGGGACTTGAGGGTGGCCCTGAGTCTACCCAGCTCTGATGGGTACCTGACACTAGTTGGAGTAAGGTAAATACGGCTGGGCATTGTGCTGGCCACACATCCCCTAGTATGCCGTGGCCACAGTAACTGGTGAACGCTGCTTCACCGGTCCTATGATCAGTTTGGTCCGAAGGGTATTGTACTTTACTTTTGTACCGTATTCGTTTAGAGTTTAGATCTAGCGTCGCTGTTTTTTTTTTTTAAACATTGTTTGAGTTTTGCATTCAAGTCTTCCGGTGTAAATAAAAAAAAAATGCAAGCCCCTTTGTCGAGTAGGCCAATAACATGCTGAAAATCCAAGAATTGCACGATTGTAACCAGGCATTATGGTTTTTAATACACATTACTAGGTTTCAAGCGAGTAGCGTCCGTTAATATAAACAGTACCTTGCGATACAGTTTTCAATTCTTTATATTTGCTTACACCGGAAGACTTTAGTACAAATGGGAGGCCGCGCATGCGCAAACTAAGTATTCAGCTCTATAAATAGTGCTAGCGGTCCATCTTATTATAATCTTTGGTTTTTTAAAACATTGTTTGAGTTTATTTTATTATTTAATATTATTTCTTTTCCTTTTCGACGACTTGAATTTTTCTTTTTAGAAAACCACTTTGGTTTAATCAATAACGCTGTCTTAAATGACTTCTACGCTCCTACGTTTGCCTAAATGTTTCCGCTGTATACAACTTTCGATTTTAATTTTAATTTTTCATTGAGGAACTCGTAGCGATTAAATAAAACGGAATAAAAGGCAATCGGGAATTCCGAAAAGAAGTCATTGGAGTCATCAAAGAGCAGAAATATTAAAGCAAGCTGTCCATCTTATTATAGTCTATGGTTCAAGGTATAATTTATAGCGTTTGTTTCAATGCTTTTCATATGGGGAGATAACACCAACATACACATATATTGAACAATACATTTAAATAATTGGGAATATCCTCCTTTTTGTTGAACGTAAATAAATAAATTAACACGTAAAGAGTGATGTAAATTTGAGTCCATTTATTTCTCTCGTTTGTGGAAGTCAAAATGCTGGATGTCTAAAGGAATGAGCGACTGTGAGAAAGGAATTACAGCTTATTTTATTTTCGCCAAATAGATATTTACAAGGCAGGTGTCGGCAACAGTTTGCGAAATGTGTGCCAAACTAGCGTTTCTAAATCATTGAGCGTGTCAACAGCCTGAAAGTCAAACTGTTCTACTAAATACTTTAAATATTTATACGACAATTTATTTAATGCCACAGCAAGACCATGGCCAAAAGAAAAGGAGTTTAATAGAGAAAATCATTAAATCGTTTTATATTTAAAAAGCCAAATTCCAAAACGTTGCCCGGGGTAAAATTAAATAGGCCTGTAAAAGCAACAGGGACAAATTTCATAAACTACAATGAACATAAAGCCTTAGCTCTAGAGTTTAATTTTAAGTATATTATAATAGGTCTGTGGACACGGTAGCCGAGCGGCAGCGCGAGCCGAAGGTCCCCGGTTCGAATCCTGGTGCAGGCTAGGACCTTTCCCGGGTCTGGAGGGTGTCCCTGAGTATACCCAGCTCTGATGGGTACCTGGCCTTAGTTGGGGGTTCAAGGTATAATTCAAGGCATAGTGCTGGCCACACAATCACCTAGTAGGCCGTGGACAAAGAAACTGGTGAACCTATGGATCAATTCGGTCCGACGGGTACTTTACTTATTATTATTTACTGAAAACATTTAGGAAAGTAATTTAAAATGTACATTGTAATCGGGTTAAAATAGGAAAGTCTCTTATATTTAACAAAAAAGCTATTTTTCCCGGCGTTTCCCGTGGAAGAACTTTTGCTTGTGGATGAGAACACCCGTCTTCCGCGTGAGTCTAAAATATAATAATTAGATTTTACTTACTCAAAACATTTTAGGAGAGCTTTAAGTCCTAAAATTCTTTACAATTTAAAAAAAAAAGAAATATTAATAGGAAAAAAGTAGAAAAGAAAAAGAAAAGTATCAGCGGGGAATCGAACCCAGGTCGCCCACATGGCAGTCGTAGACGAAACCATTACGGTAGGTAAGACACATGTCAGAAGGGAGATAGTGAAAGTAAAGTATGAGAAAATAAGGTCACGTGCCTTTAAATTAACCAATGGGGATCGGAATCCCCATCAACAACACCTGATATCTAAGTTGGAGATGACCCAACGTCGAACGGTACGTCGTGTCTTGCAGGACTACGGCCTTAAAACAAGCGCCTCTGCTTTGGTGGCCAAACTCCAGCTCGAGCCCCTGCAACAGCCCAGAGCGGACACCACTATTTACAAGATCGTGAACCGCGACGTGGAAATGTCCACGCAGCCAGGTCGCATCCAACAGGTGTCCCGCTCTACCCGAGGTCATCAGCTCAAACTGCATGTCCCACACGCGCGCACCGACGTCTACAAGTATTCTTTTTGTTTCGCCAACCATTAGGCTGTGGAACACCCTGGACCGGGCCTCCACCACTGCCCCTACTGTGCCGGCTTTCAAATCTTCACTAAAGGGCTGGACTAAAAACCTAATGTGACACTCTGTCATCTGTTTATAATTGATGTTTGTGATGTCTTTTATTTTACGTGTAGTTAAATTGTGGACTCTTTCTTTCTAACGGGGTCTCCACAGTATCATTGAAGAATAATAATCCAAACACACTTTATATAAATAGATAACAAATGAACGTATTAGTGATTATTATCTAATTTTTTAATCCATTCGTAGCAATTAACAAATTTCAATAATATCCTAAACTCCCTAAACCGCTTTGTTTAAATTGTCAAGAAAAAACTCTTAGAATCTAAAATCTGCTAATCTTTCTTTTTAATTTGATCTCAGTCTAGCTGAGAATTCCTCTATTTATTAATAAATGTATATTTTACAATAATCATGGTTTTATATGAATTGATAGGTAGAAATCATACAAACTGGGTAGTTAATGTAATGTTTAAAAACGTACATAAAAGTTCTTTAATTATAAAATATTTATATAATTTTCAATATCTTTTATAGTTTGATCACTTTATAGTTATAAGCCATTTACTTTATGAAAAGAAAACAAATAAAAAACATATTAGAAAAAATAACGGAAAAAAACAACAGGTTAATTACCTCCCCTTAGTTAAATTCTCCAAATTTGATCCATGGTGATGCCAAACGCTTTATGTTTTTTAATATAGATCTAACTAATATTACTTATTAACTATTATTTCTTAATACAAATCCAGCATTATGCTATTCATTTCAACATGTAAGTAGATGTATAAAATTAATTTATGTTGTAAATAAAAATTCCTGCATTAAATTTTGTAGACAATTTAAGAAGGTTTTTTTTTAAACATTAATAATTACAACTTACAATAATTACATAACATAATGCTAGTATATAAAACTCTTTTATTTATTACAATAATAAAACAAATTAGTTTTAGAATTTATTATATTTATACTTAGATGAGCATAAAAACTCTTTTGATTGTAGTTAGCCTGTATCAATTATTTAGCGCCTTTTCCTTGAATGCTCTTCGCTAATTGTTCAATGTCAGCTTCATACTTAGTCACTTCTGAGTGGTCAAATGTACGGGACATCTTTGTATGCTTAAAACAGCTTTACACGTGTAAATTAGACCATAAGCAGAAAGTATAAGGAATGCCTAGTAGTTGACAATAACAGATGACTTTCCTAAGTTGCTTCGTCCAGATTTTCACGCAAATGGGAACATTTTGATGCCCATTTTTGTTAATGTTTAAAATTTAAAAAAATTGCCAATATCCCTCCACTAAAAAATATTTAGATCTAAATAATTTATAGTAAGATCAAACCAATCAGCCTTGATGTAAGAAAAAACGAGTTTATGAATTTGAAATTCTTGCCTTTCTTAAGAAAAATCCGCTTTGAGTGCTTCAGTCTATCTTAATTTGCTTTAAATTAGGGTAAAAGGAAAAAACAAATTTGAAATTTGAAACCTAAAGATATGTTCAATTTCAATGCAAATTCGTTCCACTTCAAGCGTTGTTTGACCACGTCCATGTAAATGCAAGTTCAACTCACTGAAATGTGTCGCTAAGTCATTCAGAAACATCGGCTTCAACAGAAAGTTCTCCTAATTTAATACCGGAATTTTTTTTTGTTCAATCAAGATACACCTTAATATTGCATCCAGACAAGAAACGAATCTATCCAAGACTTAACCGCGTCTAAGCCAATAAACAACAGCAGATCAACGATCGCAAGTCCTAAGATGAGATCCTTACATACAAACATTCCTGAAATTAAAAGTCTAGTGTGATTTTTTCATGTAGTTTGCCACGACGTATTAATTATGCTGTCGTACGTTGTCGTTGTTTTTTTTTTGTATTAAAAAAATGTTCTTCCTGGAGGTTTCTCGCACTGAAAATCGCTAACCGTGCCAAGTCTGGCACGCGTTCCTTTAGGTTGCCGAACCCTGTTAAAGTGCTTACTTTCGACATCATTTGTGATGTAACTAATTTACTTTTTAAGTTGAATAATGTTATTTGTGTAATCTGCTATCAATGTGAATGACTTGTGAATGGATTAAAATATTTCAAGTCCTTCTGTCGTGCATGTGTCCTACATTACTTTCAATACAATGTAATAGTAAACAATTAGACGGAAGACTGAAAAATAAACACCACATAAAAAAGCCTTTGATGTATACTAGCGTTTGGCAAAACGGGATAGAGTGGGCGAAATTGAAATTCAAAAGGCAACTTGTTTGATAAAGGACACTACCGGTAGTCTCGATAATAAGATGGAAATTAATATAGTAATACATTTTGTTGTATATGCCGCGATGGAAGACAAAATGATATAAATTCACAAAATAGAAATAGTTAAATAATCGAGTCACAAAATAGAAATAGATAAATAACCGAGTCATGAAATAGAAATATAATATAGATAACAGAGTCACGGAATAGACAAATTTAAAATAGCCGAGTCACGAAATAAAAAAATATAAATAACGGAGTACAAAAATCAAAAAAAAGAAATATATCTGTAAATGGTCACGAAATTAAAAAGTTTCGGAAACTACACGATCCAGTATTAAATTTTAAGTAGATCAAGACTCTACACTAGTTCAATATTTGTTTCAATACTTGTACACGTCACGATTATAGCGTTTCATGAAAATGCTAGTTTAATTTGGAATTGACCATAGATATTGTGATTTTGTCTTTTGTTGTCTCAATCAGACCAAACTATTGTAGGTGTAATCTACTAGATTACTAGATCTATGCGCGTGTGTATTAAAACTAATCCGCCATCGTTTTGTCTTTCTTGTACAATCTTAACATAGCAGTTCGCTTGTAAATGTTTATTCCTTTTTTTTTTTTTGTTATAGATAAACTGCAACAAGGGTGAAGACCGTTACATTTGTTAAAGTCATTGAAAATCTCAGAGTTGAGAGATGAGCCAGGAGGGAGAGGCAGATTATCATAGGCACAGCACAAGCTCTTGCTGTGCGGAGCGGCAGGCTGGGGTGAGTAAATCTGCCGGAACGGCGCCGATCGGTGAGGAAGGTGACTCGGTGCGGAGATCGTCCGCAGCCGGGCGACCAACTGTGGCGATTACTGGCGGGGCGGATGGCGAACACGACGAGTTCTTGGCGAAAATCATTCAGATTGAGCTGGATAAAACTGGCGAGGGGAGGGACAAGGATGACGGGGTGAGGAGGAGAAAGGTCTCGAAGAAAACAGAAATGGTCAAGTCCAATAGCTTTGGAGAGTGCAGCCGGTCGGATCAGGTAAAGAACAACTACAGCCGTACAGAATTCACGAGGGTTGAACCTAACACCTTATCAGATCGGGTGAGCTTTCGTCAGCGCCCCCAATCCAAGTGCCAAAACGATTGCGAGCAGAAGTCACGTAATCATGGCGCCCACCACCATTGCCACCATAAACAGCAACACCAGGATGGTGGTGAACTTCGGAGGCGGCCCGCGACGGACGAAGATATGAGCAAACGGCAACGCCTGGAGCTCCTTAGCGACATCTACGAACAGGTCAAGATGATTACCCGGACTGCAGTAGATGCAGAGCCGCGCCCCAATCCTGATCCTTCATCTGTAAGGTTTATATTGATCCCTAGCGATGGCAGTGCGGAGATCACTCCGCCGAGCGGTCCTTCTCTGCCTGTTAAAAACGGCTTGCGACTATCTGGGAAACGCCGTCGTCGGTCTAGCCGAAGGAGTTTCCCCAACGACGACCCCATACTGCCCCCGCCGCCACTCTTTGAATGCACGAGCAGTGACGACGACTGCGCCTGGAGGTCACGCCCTCCTCCTTACCACAGGTTCCAGCGCCACAGCTCGGGGATAGAGTGGGCGAAACTGACCAAAGCGGCCAAAAGGAAAGAAGGATCCAGCGAGGCGCTTCCTGCAAATGCGAAACGCGGCGGCACAGAGCGGACATCCTTTAAAACATCTTCGTCTGGGGCGGATTCGGGGGAATGTAAACCCGCTACGAAGTGCCTGGCGTCAGAACCGGAAGTTACTCAATCGGATAACGCAGACGATAATGTAACATCACCCACCTGCGTCCTAGACGAGAATGCCAGGCCTCAGATTGCGGAAATGGATATTTACACTTTAAATGACGTTGAGGTATGTTATTTTATCCCACAGTTACCTTGTGTATGTTGATATTATTATTATTTACTATTAAAGTGTATGTGTACATTTTACAGCTCTTCTCTATCCCATAATAGCACTCCCCCCCCCCCACTCCTTTTTACCTTCAACCCAAACGTTTTTCCAGATCAGGTGCATCTTGAGGAATTATTTTTATCTGTCTGTCTGCCGTATCAAATTTCTGGAGCAAAGGTCGAGAACTCACGAACTCGAAAAGGGAGATAAATATGATTTTTTTATATATAAATAGCGTAAATCTAATTTTGCGGTTTAAAAAAACGAGGCTAGGGATTGGAATGGTTGGGAGTTTTGGAGAAGGCAAGGGAGCGTTAGTGGAGGGGGGTTCTGCAAGCTGTGGTTTCTGGTTACGATAAATATATAAATCTAAGTTGTTTTTTTTTATAGTTTTGTTTTTAAAAATAGCTCAACTGGAATTGAGGTCAGACAGAATTGAACCAATGCTTTCAAATGTGTCGACCATAACGTCTACGCTGGCTATTTATACTATATATATTAGATAGATCACAGCCTCAAACACGTTTCAACGGAGTTACGGAACGTTTCGTGGGAGAGTTGTGAGTCGGTGGAGACTCAAGACGCCTCCCCCTTTCCTCCAACTCAATCCACATTTTCACGTCAATTTCCTACCAGGTCTACCGCTTAACCTATACCCTACCCCTCACCTTACCCCTTTCCCGTAGCTTATCCCTCCCCTCCCCCCCTCCATCCTCCCTTGTCTTTACCATGGGGCATAATATACACTTTGTGACCTATTTATAAATGTAAATACAAGTGCTGAGTAAATTGTCAGATAAATATAAACCTGCAACTAAAAAGAAGAAAAAAATAGGGGGGAGGGTGTTGGGGTGGTGCTTGAGGGCCGTTGGGGAAAGGGGGGTGGGGGGTAGAAATAGCAGGGAGACTACTGTAGGGTTGTGTGGGGTGGCGGGTATGGTGGAGTGGGGGGGGGGAGCAGAAGGTGAAAAAAGTTAAACACATGGGGAAAGTATAGGGGGGGGGGGAGGGATTCGGTGATGGTGATGGTGGGTGCCAATGGGACTGGAAATATGGTGCAGGCGAACAAATCTCCGCCTCTGTTAAGCATGACCGACAGAAAAAAAAACAACATCTGACTTATCGTTCGGCGTAAACAACAATGTGTGGGCTTAGAGTTCGAGTTAGAGTTCGGGTTAGAGTTAAAGTTGTGTGTTAAAAGGAAAAAGGAGGGGGGGGGGGGGGTTCAATTATGTGTTCACGGAAAATTAGTTTGCAGTTTTTTTTTCAAATTTCTATAGGCACATTTGATTTTGCCAGCGTAGACGTTTTGTTTTTAACGTTAATCCGCAATTATCCCCCCGCCCCCATCCCCCCCCCCCCCCCAAAAAAAAAAGTCTCTTGCAAATTCTCTTTGCTCCAGAAACAGTTGTCCTAGTGCATCACACTGTCAGCTGGGATGTGAAACGTGTAAAAGGAAAGCGTACAAAAACGATTACAAAAAAGTTTCCGTGGCCACAGTATACAATGGGGTTGTGTGGCATTTTACTTTTACGCCAACTAACGTCAGCCGTCCGGGCTCTTTACCAGGACTCGAACCCGGAACCTGCGTTAGGCAATTCAAGCGACTAGCTCTATCGACAGCTAGAACGTGCAATGTGACTCAATCAAATATAACAATATACACATGTATTTAATAACATTTAGTGCAATATCTTTTTTTTTCATCTTTCTGCAGATCTGCAGACCAATTGAAATAAAATATGATATGTTATATTTAAAATAGAATAAAACAAACAACAAAAACACAAGTTGTTCTTTGTTGTCTGGGCATGGTTCGCGGCGCATACTTCTAAGTAGCGCCTATCTCATCGCTGTGAGAAAATACTTTAAAAGAATTTTTTTTTAGTTTCTCACAATCGCTCTACTAGTCGGTAGCTTGGTTTTACTTAAAAAGTCCAAGTGCGTGTTCGGGACTGTTTATATATTGTCGTAGTTATGTGATTCAGCAGCTTCTGTTAATAGTGTGTAGGCCTATATATAGTACAAAGTCCTTTTGCTGTTATAGTTGTTGTTGTTGCTGTTGTTCACTTGCGTGTAGGCTATGTTGTTATTTTCTTTGTTTACTGTATTTTATGGGACCAAATTATGCTCGATTCTCCTAAGTGTACAACTAATTAATCAGAAAATTAATTGTGTTCCTATTATAATTACGTTAAATCCAGAGCCATTAAATTGTAAATTTACTGTATTTCATTCCTGTAGTTTCCTTGCATAACAACGGCGCTATTTTCTTGACCCGTTCATAGCAGTTAGAAAAAACAACAACAACACACACAGAAGATGTACACAGGCACAGGACGGGTCGTTATCTTGAACAGGAGACAAGCCAATTTATAGTGAGGTCTTATTAAACAGCAGATGGAGAGAAGAAGAAGAAAAAACACCACCACGGAACACATCACGTTTATCTTGGCACTAATAAACATGGGGGGAGGGGGAAGCGTGTTTAGCGGTACGAATACGGTACTCAATTTCCACGGTCGTTTTACGGTACATATTTGTTTTTTTATGATGTACAGCAGGTCATAAATATTTATATTTTTGTATTCACTGTAACCGTTCCGGGTTTGAGGTTGGAGTTGTTGCGGGTTCTTACCACTTGTGTTTCTTGAGGCACTACATTTCTGTCTTGTGAAGCCCACACAAAGGAGTCAGCCATCTATATGCTTATATCTATCTTATCTTATATATTACAGACGCTCCTTCTATAAATAAGATTATTGCGTCCCACGCTCATCCGTGGTCCAAGTCTAGTCTTGCATCTATATTAAGGTCTTAAATGATGTTAAGTTACTGATTTTCCTTCCTAGTTCAGGCAAGCCATTCCATACTCGAATGCCACTCCGGAAGAAAAAGTATTTATATGCATTTGTTCTCGCATATCTATCCATCTATTCGTTTATCCACATATCCATTTATCGATTTATCCATCCACCCATCTATCCGACATCTATCCAGTCAAGTTTTAAGTGTCTCTTATCTCAATTCATCAAATCAATTCATACATGTTATGCCACATTGTCTCAGTAGCCTATGATATTTTGTCCAATACTGAAACGGACTTTATAACTGTAACTTGCTCTACCGTGTTATGAAAAACAACAACCCTTAAATAGAACAAAAATGGATTTTAAGTATTGAAAGGAGAGCAGGGCCAATATGAGAGCTGGATTTACCGTTAAAAAAAATGATTTTCCATAGCAGGAATGTACCTTGGTCATGGTTAATCTGGGTTGACACGATGGTCCAGCCGGCAGCGCGCTCGGCTGGCTTACCTGGGTTCGGATCCTGGTGAAGGATATGATTTTTTTCCCGGGACTCGAAAGTGTCCCTGAGTCTACCCCCAGTTTTAATGGGTACCATACATTAGTTGTGGTGAAGTAAAGGCGGCTGGGCATTGTGCTGGCCACACTATCCCCTAGTACGCCGTGGCCACAGAAACGGGTGAAGGCTGCTTCACTGTGATCAGTTTGGTCCGACGGGTACTTTAGCTAACTTTTTTTTATGGCTAATCTGGTCCAATGCTGCAAATGGTGCAGCTGAAATATGATAGTAAAAAAAAGAAAATCGGGGGGGGGGGGGGGGGCCTCACAACTCGCATTACATTACAAAAAAACTAATTGCAATTTCAAACTGTAGAAGAAAAAATTGTGGAATACACAACAAAAACAAGTAAGTTGTTTGTTTAATTGCAATAGATAGCTTTTATTTGTATGGCTTATCATTTTTTGTTTTTCCGGATTACTTATATAACAGGGAAAGGGGACCAATATTTTTTCAGTGCTTAGGGTCTTTCTCTGAGACTTTATCCGGACCTGCCCTTTAACCTGTCTTTTAAGAGACCGCTCACTGTTTTTGGAATTAGTAATGCGTTAACCCTTACAGTCCCGGGCGCGGAACTGAAGGCAGCATAGATAGAAGTAGGTCGGTACGGGAAGGGTTAAGATTGTTATTCTATTCGATTAACCCCAAGAGTTATTTGAGTCGACCAATCAAGGTTGGGAATTAAAAAGCCGTTGATAAACTGAGTTTCGAATTTCTACTTTTCGTTGGTTGATCGGTAGATTTCAGAGCCGGTTCTCTTCAACCTTTGACCTTGAAGTGTGGAGCTTGTTTTGACTCGTCTTGACATGCGTAATCTTTCTTTCGTTTTTTTTTTTTACTTTAATGCAACGCAGTCAAGTTTTGTGGTTCAAAACTCCTAGTAATTAAGTATAGTACCTGTCGGACAACATTTATTATATGGCCGGTGAAGCGACGATCATCCTTTTTCTGTGGCCACGGCTAGATACCGACCAAATTTTTAGTTTCGGCCGAAAACGAAACCATACCGAATATTATACATTGACTTTCGGCCGAAACCGAAGCCGAAACCAAACGTTTAACTACAACTTCGGCCAAAACCGAAAAATAAACCGAAAATGCAAAACAAATTATTTCAAAAGACTGCACATTTATGTGTAATATTAACTAGTTTATGGGCACTCTATTTGAGTAAACCATTCTTTGGAGTGATTAAATAATCAGTTATTATTATCTTCAGTCTTCTACTTCACATTAGGGATGTTAATATCCTTTTTTTTTCTCAACACCTATTTTCGGTTCTAAATATCCGATTTTTACCCATTTTCTGTTCCCCCTCTCCGCCTCCGGGCAAAGTAAGTTATAGTTTGGAAAAGACAAATTTGCATTGATTATACTAAAAAAATAATAATACAAAGGACCATTGATCCTTAAAACGTGGTGAAATCTTTGTAAAAAAAAAAGTTGATTTTGGATTAGCAGAAGTCAAAAGCTGTCGTGTCATGAATTTAGACCTTAATAATCATAATATAAATCAGTGGATGTTAGATCTATATGTTACACACATTAAAATAATATTTGTAGAATATAAATAAAATCCCAGACACATCTATTTAGGGTTGATAGATGTCCGGCAAGAAAATTAACTGTTTTTGAAAAGAACCTTACATGCTCTGCAAAGTAGTTTTTTTTTTAATTGCCCAAGTTGCTTCTCAGTCTACATTAAATTAAAATTTTGGGTCAGTTTGACTAATATACAATTATTGACAGCTAATGTAATAAAACTGAACTGATTGTGGATTGTGAAACACAAAATATGTCATTCTTTTTGTCTCTCTATGTCCTCCTTTTGAAGTCCAAGTATCTCGCAACCTTACGGCTACATTAACGTCTGCATTATCTGTTGTATGTGCTTGTATCGCAAATTCACAAGCAATATTCGGAATTCGAAAAAAAAAACAACAACTATAAATCGCCTCTGACAAACGAGTGTTTGCAAGGAATATAATGTTAAGGAATTGTTTTGTGCTAATCAAACAGGGTTTACAAATATTTCTTCAGATAAAAAGATGAATAAATCGTGGGACACAGTTATGAATGATTTCCTCCCGTAATCCAGTTTTCGTTTTACTTCACACAGATTAATTCGCAACAGTTTTAAGTAAATGAAAGTATAAATAAGTGATAATAATAGATGCAACACTAGCGTAGCATTTTGAACTTTGAAAGTTAAAATATGTATTCGGTTGATGACCAAATGTCAATATCAATTTCGGCCGAAGCCGAATCACCGCCGAAAAAGGATTTTTGCCTGTTTTCGGCGCCGAATTCGAAGCCGAAACCGAATATCGGTCGGTCTCTAGCCACGGCATACTAGGGGATAGTTTGGCCAGAACAATACATATCGCCTTTACTTTGCCCAAACAAATGCAAGATAGGCCTAGGCCTATCTATCAGAGCTGGGAAGACTCAGGGACACCATCCATACCAGGGAACAAATCCTAGTATTCACCATGATTCGAACCCAGGACCTTTGGTACGCTAGTCGAACACGCTGCCACTCAACCATATAAAATATGTATATATATATATAATATACAAGCTAACTTACTAGATAGGCGCTATTTTTCTCTACTCACGCCACTGTGTTGTGGTGCTAACTCTACATTTATTTTAGAGACTACATTTTTAACTACAACAACAACAACAAAGTTAACTATTTAATTGTCCTATACATTTTCATGAGACGTCAACTTGACCACCTGCTGTTAAATTTCGCCTGGCACGTCACATTACCGTATTTCCCCCTAAACAACGACGCACGCTGCTGTCAGCGTAGCCAAAACAATCTCTCTGTAGGGTTCATACGGGTTGTGAAACTTAAGGGAAAATCTACTTGCTTTTTTCAAGTTAGGGGAAAGTTTGGGAAAACTCAACAATATTATGAGAAGGTTGTGAATTTTGCTAAGTGGATAAAGTAGCGCGAAAATTATGTGTTTTGTTTTAATTTTTATTTGCCTAATTTAACTGTGTACTTAAGTTTTTAACTCCTTAGTTGTTTAAAAAAAAAATTATGGTATGGATACATAGAAAAACAGATTACCTATATATACACTAGCACAGGTTTCGGCAACCTATGGCACGCAATTCAAGTTTCTTCTATAAGAAACTGAGTTCTAGAGCTGGATGACTTTTTAGGCTGTTGACACGCTGACTGAACTAGAAATCCAACTTTGGCACACGATTATCAAAAGGTTGCCGACCCCTGCACTAGCAGTCATTAATCTATTTCGTTAATATTATGGTATAAATAGATTTATGAATTTTGTGTAAAGTTTTGAAAACTTTGTGAAATCATCTTTTTAGCAAGGATAATTCTGTTAAGACATACGTGGCCATTTTTTGTTGTAGCTACAATGCAGGGAATAGCCGAAAACATGAGCCAGATTTTCTACAATTATGTGCGTGAGTTACAATTTACTCATTAAAAAAAAACAACGCCAAAGTCAAACGCAAGTCATCACACGCTTACTTCACTACTGATCTATATACATACACGGAATGAAAATGTTTATTTCAAACGTATTGAGTATTCTGTTGCCACACATCCGTTGTATAATAAAAACCTAAATTATTCAGCTTTTGTTTTCGAGAGCAGACTTCCTGTTATAAAAGGCCGAACAAACCAGATAACATAAACAATCTGGCATTAAAAGCAGGTTGAAAAAAATGTAGGCCCCTATTTATTTGTGCTAAAATGTATTTTTAAACTACTGGAGTAAAAAATACTTTAAAAAATTGCTAGAATAAAAAAATATAATAGTTTGTAATTCAACTAGTGTGTTAGATTTTCCAGCTTTGTATAGGCAATGTACATCAATCGGCCTTTCCCCTCTTAGCTACACTGGAAAGACCGCCCATCCATGTATATATAGATCAGTGCACTTCACAGTCTACTTACATCTATTTAAATTGCAGGATAGAAATTCTGATTGCCACTACCTCAAAACATATGTACAGTTTAAAACATGCTGCTTAAAAGAAATAATGGAAAAAATAAAACACAAACTCGTGGCTTACAAATTCCTCCACAATTAGCCAATCCCAAAATAAAAGAAGATGGGCGCCTGCAGATAAATGAAGGAATACAAATGGGTTTAAAATGGGGGGAAAACAAAAGGAAACCTTGTTGTTATTTTTGTTAAAACGATTCAAGTCTCGTAGTCTATACGTCGGGATTCCGTAGACATACAGGAAAGGAAAGACCTGCCCACTCCCCCACATTATTCACTCTTCACTTTTCGTAAAATGGAGCTCCCTTTATAGCAGTGGTTCTTAGACCTTTTGAAGTCGGGGAGCACTTTTGATCATGACAAAAATTTGGGGAGCACCAAAATCAAGGAGTAAAAAAAACCAACAAAAACACACACGTACGACTTTTATTGAAAATAAAAGATTATAACATAAGAGTTTAAAATTATAACATGGCAAACAAATTTGTAATAAACATAACTTTAATAAGTAAAAAAATAACATTGAGCAATATTTAATTCAGAAAAATAAAAAAAATTAATGTGAAACCTGAGCTTGACGGTTTTTACAAATTTCAGTGATATTTTAGAAATAGCTACCCTCAATTCTTCATCCAAATTAGTAAGTGTTGCTCGTTTTTTTTGGGTTTTATGTTGGTGACTATCGAGAAACCGAGTTCACACAAATATGATGTTGAAAATTGCAACAAGATTTTAAGTGCCTTCATGGAGAGAGCTGAGTATTCTTCTTGCACAAAGATCCAAAATTCCTCCAGAACCATTTCGGAAAATTTTATTTTAAGTGTACGATTTGATGATAGGTTGATTAATTCTTCTTCTTCTTGGTATGACAAATTACTATTTAATGTATCAACCGTGGCAAAGGGATTACGTATCCAGTCATGTGTTTCTACGTTTATTGATGGAAAATAAATTCAATCTTTTCTTCTAATAAAGTTAAATGCTCTGTTACTGCTGAAATAATTTCATCGGTAGTGTTATATCATTAAGAGAAGGAAATATATCTACTTTCTTTTTCTCCAACAAACGATTTTTCAAAAAAATAACTTTTTTCCGAAAGGATGTTAATTTGTTCGGTCGATGTGAAAATTTTTTCAATTTCTTCCTTGAAGGCTGGTATTAACACAATTTAAAAAATCAAAAATATCAGCTAAACATTTAGCACATCAAATGTCATTTTGAAGATATTCCACAAAATCATCCATATTTTCATTTTGGAAAAATGTCATCAATTCATCCTTCAGTTCTGAGAAACGACGTAACACTTTTCCTCTGGATAACCATCTCACTTCAGATTGCAAAGCAAAGATTCGTACTTGGCTTCCATAGAGATGCAAAGATTTTTAAAGACGCGTATTTTCAAAGGTCTCGATTTTATGAAGTTTACCATATTTACAACTTTGTCTAGCACAGGTTTTAATGCAACTGGTAATGTTTTGGACACCAGAGATTCTCTGTGCAAAAAACAGTGAGTAGATATAATATTGGCGTTTCTTTTCTTGGCGAGAGTCACAAACCCTTTTAATGATCCTACCATTGATGGAGCACCGTCCGTACAAATTCCCACACACAACTCCCATGATTTTTTGAATTGTTTGAAATAGGAAGAAATAGAATCAAAGACATCTTGTCATGTCGAACGTTCGGTAAGCTCAAGACAGCATAGAAATTGATTCACTATTTCGGAACGGAAATTTACTGACCCTTTTTGAAAGCCGCTGCCAAAACGACCCAACCCCCCCATTATTCAAACACACAAAACACTTTTTTTAAATACAATTAATGAGTTTAAAAATTAAATATTTTGTTAGATAAAGGCTTCAACTTTAATCACATATAAATTTTATTTATGTAGCATTAGTATAAGTGAGTCAAAACTTCGTTACAAAAACAGTAAAAACAGGCAAAAAGTCCGATTTTTCCCCGTTTGGACTACCTATTATAAGCATTTGTTCAGCTCAATCAGATAGAGTAAGTGAATGAACATTAAATTTTGAGTTTCATAATTTTGCGGAGCACTTGCAACTACCTCGTGCTCCGCGGAGCACCGGTTAAGAACCACTGCTTTATAGGAGTTTATGGTGTAGCGCAGGGTTCGGCAACCTGTTGATAATAGCGTGCCAAAGTAGGATTTTTAATCCATTCAGCGTACTAACAGACTAAAAGTCAAAATTCATTTATTATTTAGCACTCAATTTCTAATAGAAGACTCTTGAATAGTTGTTGTTTTTTTTTAGAAGTCTTCCGCGTGCTATTGAAAATTGTTCTGCGTGCTAAGTGTGGCGCGCGTTCCGTAGGTTCCAACCCCTGGTGTAGCGGAAAGCGCCCTCGGATCTCATGGTTCGGATCCAAATCCAATCCAGAGAATTTTCCCCCTGGGTTTGGAGGGTTGTCCCTGGGAGAATACCCGGATGTGATGGGAACATGAAAAGCTGGTTTTGTAATGGATTCTTTACTTTTTAATTCGAGTTTAGGTTGGGGTTTTCTAAGTGAATGTATTACGGGCCTCGGAATGAATTTTAGTTGTGGAATATTTAAAGTTTTAAAGCACTCCAAAAGGTGTTTAAGTTTAACGTTAATAGTAGACTTCATCCACACCTCTTTTATTTAGTTGTCAATGACATATATATTTTAACTAGTTTAACCGCTTCTGAAAGTTCAGTAAGGGAGTGTGATTATGTTGGTGTTTGGTGTTTATAATACTATGGTGAGGGTATATGTTTGGGTATTGTGTGTGTGTGTATGGGAATATATACGATGTGTAGGGAGTCTTAGTGGTGTGTGTTTGAGAATATGTGGTGTGTGTCGGTGATGTGTGTGTGTGTGTGTGTGCTGTGTGGGGTGCAAGCATGTGTGCAGCTGGGTGTATCTTATTATGGAATGCGTTGGTGGATGTTGTGTGGTATCGTTTTTGTGTGTGTGTGGTCTGTTCTCATGTTTGTTTGTGTGGTGTGTGTGTGTGTCGGGAGGGGGTAGGGGAAGGGGACGCTCCCAGTGTGCGACTGCGAAGGGATGGACTGTAAAGCTACTTTATGTTCAGGGATCCCCTAAATTTACATAAACGTACGCATAACGGCACAGCTCATTTATGAGCATGAGTATAGTGTGAGGCCGGCTGGTCCTGTGGTTAGTTCACCGGACTGTCAACCAAAAAACAAACCGACACGTCGCAGGTTCTATCCCTGCCGCCGACCGTTCCCTGTTGCCCTTCAGGAGTTTTGGGACTAGTGGACGTAATAATCTTATCTATAAATAACCATTATTATTATTACAGTGTAATAACGAGTTAAATAAATAGGTTACATCCACCTTTGAGCACAATACTTAAAAAAGAAAAACGACAACAACAGCACACACATACTATAAATTACTGTGCATTGACAACACTGCCCATTCTTTCTATGTCCTGTATAGAGAACTTTCGTTGGAACCGACACTGTGGTTGTCGCTGGTTCAAATCCAGGTTTAACGCCTGGATTTCCCCTCCCACTTCTGGGAGGAAGGGGTGTGTCCCTAAAAATACCCATGATTGCTTGTCCCAGGATGGGCAGAAACGAGCACATGAATTTTCCGGAAGGGGGTGCTCAACTTTCACGTGACAAACGTTCAATTATTTTTTTGCTAATTTGGTAGCCTACATATTACACAAAACCATTTCAGAGGGGCTTAGCCGCGTCCATGAGAATGGGTACTTGATAAAATGACAGCTTGGGGTGAAATATAATGATTTAAGTCTATCGCTAGTAGGCCTACGGTTAGCTCATCTAGATTTGGGACTTTCTTTTGTCATTTCGTTGGTGGTAAGAACTGTCCTAGATTTAGAGCCTAATTTCATCATTTGCGACCCGGTAAATTAAATTAGCAACTGTGGCCCGTCATCAGGTCGGCATCTAGCATTTTGGGAAACTCAGTTATTATACAACGGGGTCAATATCGAGGTAGGCCCTACATGTATTGTCCTTCGTGCTAATGTCACTTTTGTTGGTTTCAGTACCATTTTTGTTTTCTCAGACAAAAAAAAAGCCAAAAACTCTATTTTCAAATAGCCCAAAAATAAAAATTAGCAACACTCATATTTGACGAAAATATTAAAAAGCGAATAGGCGATGAAAAGAAGCCCAAAAATCTCGCTTGTTTTACGCGAGGTTAGCAACACTTCATACTCTCTCTCTCCCTTTTTTTCGGTCTCGATGTCTTTGGCCTAGAAATTTTTGTCAACTTTATCTCGTCTGATACGCCAGTCAAGGGAAAAAAAAAGAGGAAGACAAAAAACGGGAGCGGGCCGGGAAATAGCGGGTTGGAGTGTGGTGGGGGTGGGGTCGCCTCGAGATAGTCTGCTTCTGAATGAAAAGCGAGAGAGAGAGAGAGAGAAGGTGGGAAAATACCACGACGGCTAGAGGTCTGCTGTCCAAGGGACAGGCAAAGAAACTACTTTTCATATCGACCTCTGGTACACCTGTTGCAAGCAAATAGGCCACTGCACTTTGTGAATCAATGGGATTAACACAATTGACTTAAATTAAATAAAACAAAAGACGACACAATTTTTAGTTTGTTTGTGGATTTAATTATCGAAACAAGGTAGGCCTACGTTGTTGTTACGTTTTAAATAAACATACTTTCGAAGACTGGATGACATTTAGTTTCGTTTCCTCCCACCCTCATTCCTACGTGTGTAACTTTTAGCGTGCGTGTTTGTGTGACCCCATGACCTGTGTAATCGCAGTTGTGTAGGCCTAGTTGTAAAATTCCACACGTCCTCTGACCTAAAATTGTAGTATTTCCCGAGTACCGGTAAACTGCTATAGTAAAAAAAAAAAGACGAGAGAAGAACTCGAAATATGCAAAGCGTGTAGTGTAGATCTAGATCTAGGCCTATATCATTGCTTCTAGTTGGTGTTATAAAAATGTTATACATCAAATTTAATATGCATTTAAGCCTCTGCTCCTTTGACAGTTTAAAACGTTTCCTTAATCCCTAACACATTATATTGTGCCAATATTAGACCAAGATTTCAATCTTAGTAGATTATATCGGGGGTGTGCTAATAGGGAATTGTTAATGAATGCAACTATTGTATAACAAACATCATTCTGGTTCAGTTTACTGACGAGTTTTTTAGACTTTAGGCCTATTTTTTTTTAAAGAGTTTCTATTTAAGTAGGCCTACGGTTATGATAATACCGTTAATTTGATCTAAACAAAATGTTATAAAGATGTTGACATATTATTATTTGCTTGAATCTTAGTTTTAGGAGTTTAGGGTTATAGTAAAGTAGGCTACTACACGTGTAACATGTAAACTTCAATATCAGCACACAGCTACACATGTAACATGTAAGCTTCAATATCAGCACACTATAATATTGGGGCACGGTTGCCGAGCGGCAGCACGTTCGACTGGCGAGCCGAAGGTCCCGGGTTCGAATCTTGGCGCAGGCTAGAATTTTTTTCCCGTGTATGGAGGGTGTCCCCTGACATTAGTTGGGGTAAAGTGTGCGTAGTGCTGGCCACACAATCACCTAGTATGCCGTGGCCACAGAAACTGGTGAACGCTGCTTCATCGGACCTATGTATCATCATGTGAACAATCCTCTAATAATCAGATAGCCTAACTAAATGGTTCCGCACGTCGATACGACGTGATGTGCCCGCTGAGAGGTAGTTGAAACACAAAGTAAATACATATTAAGTATGAAGATGCCGAACCTCCCTTTTTAGTCGCCAAGGACTTAAAGTTTAAATAACAGTTTGTTAAAAATGTTTTTTTTCAAGCACTTGCAGGATATTACCAAAATATTTTTGTGTTTTAATGGTAATCCAATGCCGTAACTTGCAGTCCGGCGTTTGTAGGTCCGGTATTTATTCTCGCCGTAGCCGCTTAATATTTTTTTATCATTTGCAGTAGTTTTAATCGTTAGATAGGCCTACTATTAGGTCAAAGACCAAAGGTCTGTATATATTTTATTTATTTATTTATTATCATTGCCTCTATAAATAAAAAAAAATAAGGATGGATTTGATATTGTTCTCCTTTGGTTTGATAGTGGGAATGGGGATGGGTTGGGGGTTTCAGCAGGCACATCACGTCGTATCGACGGGGAAAACAAACACATAAAAAACAACGTGAAAACCACGTTTTCCGCACGTCGATACGACGTGGTGTGCCCGCTGAGAGGTAGTTGTTAGTACAAAGGGCGGACTGAATTGAACTTTTTTTCACGCTCTGACCCTAACCTACATATAATTTAAACTCTTTTAAACTCATGGAGCTCAAAGCTGATCCTATCTATCTATCTGACCCCCTTCTCTCCCACTTCCCCGGATGGTCAGAGTAAGGTAGGCTTAATTATTATTCGGCGTCCAGTGGCGATGACAGGATGTCTGTTGGTAGAGGCTTAGAGGGGCGCGCTAGATTAAGGAAAATTAATGCTGTTAGTGTTAGGAGTTATAATGCAAATTAATTTAAAATGGCACTTGGGTTAGGTCAACGCCCCATACTCAATATCCCCACCCCCCTCAAATAATGTTCAATTTTCTTCATATTTACTTATCTGAGCCACTAAAAAAACTTTTTATTCTAAAGATTAAAATGTGTGTTAACAGTCTGATTGGTCCCTCCCCCCAACTTCTTTCCGTCCACATGTTTACTTAGCCCAGTGGGACTGCAGCAGAAATTTTAGTCCATACCTCACGCTAGGAAAGGCGACATGTATTCTGGTGATGCCATGCCTGGGGCTGACACGGACTCTGGTGTGATGACATTCACTGGCAGTGACACTGACCCTGGTGTTGACAGTCTGGCAGTGACACTGACCCTGGTGTTGACAGTCTGGCAATGACACCAACCCTGGTGCTCACAGTACGGCAGTGACACCGACTATAGTGATCAGGCCTGGCAGTGACACTGCCTTTGGAGATGACAGTTCGACAGTGACACTGACGCTGGGTTATCACATTCTTACAGCGACACGGACTCCTGTTATAACATTCTGACAGTGACACTGACACATCTGGTGTTAATATTCAAGATACCCTGTCCCGCTGTGCTCTCATTTCACCATAGTTAGTAATAGCCCCCCCCCCTCCCGCCCAGCAGAAGCAAAAGTGAATGAATGCTACTTTTAGATAGTAATTTTTAATTTTGCCACTCCAACATTCTCACGCTCCAAATTTAGACAAACGCCTGTTGATATATATCTGAGAAAGCGGATTGTGATGGGCATTGTGCCGGCAAGACAATTCCAGGGTTCGCCATGGCTACAAAGGCCATCTAGCTCCTTCTTATTCAGTTTCTACGGAAGTTTATCAATATGCAATATAGTTTATTAGTTCATATGGATTGTCTTTGCGTAAGAAATATAGAATCTCCACGCCTCACTACGCGAGCTACTGTATCCAATGTAAATATTTTTTAGTATACCCACCTCTATATTAATTTCGGGCCGCCAAAAGTATTATACTATGCTGTAGCAAGGCTCATATTGGGGATCTTTATTATGAAACTGTCACCTTCATGGGCCCTTCTCTGTAACGGCTGCAGTGATTATAACAACCATTGGGTCCGTATTACATTGTGTACTGCTTAAAGTGCATTCTTTCGTCGGGTGTATTCAAATAACGCATTAGAAAGAAGCCAGTGATATGCCCTACACATTCGCCATTGTCCTAGCCATATGTGTAACTTCACACACACACACACACACACACACATACACGCTGCAATGGGCTTATCACATTGTCTTGTGTCACCGAGGCGTAATTCCTTTTTTCTTTCTTTCCTGCTTTTCTGTATGTAAAAAAAAAATAATATTTATTACAAAAGCCAACACAGGTCTACACATAATTTTACTCCTTGGCACCCTGTCTCGTCCTCGTGATTTACAGTTGTCAAATCCACAAGCCTTAAAATATTAAAGACATCAAACGTATTTATATTTATTTTAGTTATGCCTTTGCAATTTTGTTTTATTTAAAGTGGCATTCTTTTCATTTCCTTGTCATTTATTATTTTTTTCTTAGAAATTATTTCCTTACCATTTTTCCTTGCTATTTCTCTTTCATTTCTACCTTTTTACTTACCATTTTTTCTTACCATTTTTTATGACAATTTTGTATTTTTAACCGTTTTTTCGTTATAATTTTTCCTTACTATTTCGTTTTCTGTACCACCTTTTTCACTTACAATTTATTCCTTTGACCAACCACTTTACCTTACATTTTTTCCTTTCCCTTTTCTTGTCTTACCTCATTTTCCTAACATTTTGTACACAATTTTGTTCCTTACCATATTCTGCCTTAACATTTTCCTTACTATTTTTTTGTTTTACATTGACATAAATTGGCATTGAATTCAGAGTTTGACCAGACTTACACAGACCTTTAACTGTTAGCTCACCAACTCTGCTTGCACAAGACCGCCACTACAAACTATTAACACGATATAACAGTGGACCTATAATGTAGGTTTTATAATTAGTTGTTGTTGTTGATACAAATACTGCCAGAGGACCAGACACAGTACCCGCAGATCCCCAAGAGAGCTTGCGCCAACCCTCAGAAAATTCCCTGCTTCGATCAGCTACTTTGGAATGCATTTGACCCAATATGCTTTATTGCAACATAAATATTGTTTCAACTTTCTTAACTTATAATACATAGTCTATAAAATTTGATTCCAAATGATATTTTCTACGTTTTCCCCTGTATTTTACATCTAGTCGACGTGGCATACAACTAGTCAGCCTTGCATTTAGCTAGTAAATATTGCATTTAGCTAGCCGACATTGCATTTAGCTAGTCAACCTTGCATTTAGCTAGTCGGCGTTGCATAGAGGTAGTCAACCTTGGATTTAACTAGTGAAAATTGCATTTAGCTAGTCAACCTTGCATTTAGCTAGTCAACGTTGCATACAGCTAGTCAACCTGTATATAGCTATACAACTTTGCATTTAGCTAGTCAACGTTGCATTTAGCTAGTAAACATTGCATTTAGCTTGTAAACATTGCATTTAGCTAGTCAACGTTGCATACAGCAAGTTAACATTGCATATGGCTAGCCAACATTACATTTAGCTAGTCAGCCTTGCATTTAGCTAGTCGGCGTTGCATACAGCTAGTCAACTTTGCATTTAGCTAGTAAACATTGCATTTAGCTAGTAAACATTGCATTTAGCTAGTAAACATTGCATTTAGCTAGTAAACATTGCATTTAGCTAGTAAACATTGCATTTAGCTAGCTGACATTGTATTTAGCTAGTCAACGTTGCATTTAGCTAGTAAACATTGCATTTAGCTAGTCAACGTTGCATTTAGCTATTAAACATTGCAGTTAGCTAGTGAATGTTGCATTTAGCTAGTCAACATTGCATTTAGCTTGTCAGCCTTTCATTTCACGTCTAACTATTTTTCTCCTCCTTTCCACCCCCTGCCCCCTACTAAAGTTTCAACGACCAACTAATTTTGTTGGTCTCCGTAACTAAAACCTCCATTTGCATGGGCGTAACCCCAGCCTGGTGAACGAATGGGGCTGGGGAACACATCCCCCCTCCTCCCTTTACAAACGTCTTTACTCGTTCTTATGTACTACTGCCAACGTCTAAATCGTTCCACGTGCACCATAGCATTGCCATGACCCAACACAATACTATAGGGATAGAGACTACACCCTTGATATTTTCTTTATATCTGGTATACAATAGTTCGACCCTTCACGTCCCCAAAAAATTTACGAGGACACCCATGTCGTAGGCACATATACTCCTGGCGTTACGGGGAATTTCAATCTCCCCTTGGCAGGAAATAGGATACGGCCATGGAAACAAGAGAGAGAGAGAGAGAGAGATGTGACAGGAGAGGGGGGGGGGGCTCGAGTGTAAGGGGGAGAAACGTTGGGAGGGGGAGGGGCAATGAAAATTCAGGTCACCTTGTGTTTCTTTAAGGCTGGCACGTTTTTTTTTTCCAGCCCCGTCGTCCGTCCTGCCCAGCGATTTCCTCACCCCATCCCACCCGCTTTCCTGCCCTTTACACGTCCTACAATCTCGATTTTTTTCTAGAATGGGTTTTTCAGACCCCCTCCCCCCCCCCCCCCCCAGACCTCGCCCAAAATTACCCGTCTCTTACAGCGGGAACAAATGAATACGGTGTCTTGTTGGAGGGGATTAACTTCACAATCTGCTCTGCTTCCTGGCCAACAAATAAAAATTGTAGCTACTAGCCTTATTCTGTCCTGGCCACCAAACATATATTGTAGCTACTAGCCTTATTCTGTCCTGGCCACCAAACATATATTGTAGCTACTAGCCTTTTTCTGTCCTGGCCACCAAACATATATTGTAGCTACTAGCCTTATTCTGTCCTGGCCACCAAACATATATTGTAGCTACTAGTCTTATTCTGTCCTGGCCACCAAACATATATTGTAGCTACTAGCCTTTTTCTGTCCTGGCCACCAAACATATATTGTAGCTACTAGCCTTTTTCTGTCCTGGCCACCAAACATATATTGTAGCTACTAGCCTTATTCTGTCCTGGCCACCAAACATATATTGTAGCTACTAGTCTTATTCTGTCCTGGCCACCAAACATATATTGTAGCTACTAGCCTTTTTCTGTCCTGGCCACCAAACATATATTGTAGCTACTAGCCTTATTCTGTCCTGGCCACCAAACATATATTGTAGCTACTAGCCTTATTCTGTCCTGGCCACCAAACATATATTGTAACTTCTAGACTTATGTACCGACCAGCATAGCATAGACTGTAGCTTCGTGCGTTATTCTGTTCTGGTCAAATCATTACTAGTTAATTAAGTCATACCGTAACAACAAACTATGCGTTTGCAAAGCAATAAATGGGTTTGTGATTTTAGGAACGGAACTTATGCTTGAGTTAGTATTTCTATCCCACTGTCCTTGCGATTAACTTACACTTGCACCTTTAGTAATGAAGTTACTCTTGAGATAAACAAGTGTACTCCTTTATCAAATCTGTGTAAAAAAAAAAACACGAATCTTTTACAGTCTTTTATTCCATTGCTTATTCTCTTTCTCAACATATTGCTAACTCAATTTCTATCACATGTCTTTATTTTTCCCCCTCAATTTTCCTAGTATCAGTTTATCTTCTTAGTATATAAATTTCACTCTTCCTTTTTTTTTTTTTGCTTCTACAATTTTTTTACATGTTTTCTCTTACATACATACACACATCATGCAAAGAAAAACACACGTCTCTCTCTCTCTCAATATTGGCTTGGCCAGTTTTTTTAATTATATAACATATAAACATAATTGAATGTTCAACTCTGGTATTCCCATCGCCTATCACGATTTTTCTCCCCACAAGCTTTCCAAACAGAAATCGTCTTTCCAAACGCATTCTTATTAATTTTCAAACACAATCAAACATTCAAAAATGTCTAGTCCAGTGGAAGCCATTAAAGAAACCTCAAGTCTGCCAAAGAACTGAAACGGTTTTAAGCTGCACTCGTAGATCTATCTATATTAACGCACCCAACTCCCCTCACCAAAGGGCTCGTTCTTTGATATCAAACTGTTTTCTTTTTTTTTATTGCGCCAAGGTACCAGGGCACTGATAAGAGGGCTGTAAAGGAAGGAGGGTGTGAGTTGAAGGTATCTATCTACATTAATTAGTATATATGACGTCACACAAGTCTTGCAATTTATTTTAACCCCTTGTCACAATTAATTTGTTATACCCCCTCTCCCCCTGTCTCAGTTTTACCCTGCGTTCCGCCCTTCATCCACCACCGCCATCTTTTCTTTAACCGGATGTGTATACAGTAAATGCATTAAAAGGTTAATTTAATGTATGCCTGCATTAATATAAAGAAGATTATTGCGTCCTACGCTCATCCGTGGTCCGAGTCTGGCATTTTTATTAATGTTTTAAATTTTAAATGATGTTAAGTTACCGGTTTTCCTGGTTAGTTTATGCAACCCATTCCATACCCGAATGCCACTCGGGAAGAAAGAGTACGTACATGCATAAGTTCTCGCATAAGGGATAAGGAAAGTGGTTTAGTCCTTATGTTTCTCTGAGTATTGCAGGGTCTTTCAGGATTGACCTGCATAAAGCTGGTATTAAAAAAATCAGATGCCGGTATAGGTGATGTAAATGTATGTATAATGAGCCCATTCACGTCTGTAAAGTCTAAATATAGATCATGTGGCATCTGCTCTACTGAACCTCCATTCTCGGGTCAAAGGAATTAACGTTTAGGCCTACATACAAGACGTCAAAGGCGGCTAGGTGGGCAGCGCGTTCGGCTGGCGTACCGAAGGTTCTGGGTTCGAATCCTGTTGAAGTCTTGGACTTGTTCTCGAGACTGGAGGTTGTCCTCGAGTCTACTCCAGCTCTGATGGGTACTTGACGTTAGTTGGTAAAGGCGACTGGGCACTGTGCTGGCCCTAGTAAAAAAATACAATACTGCTACTTTACAACGCAATAAACACAACACACGCGCAGATTGAAGAATGCGCCAGTGTGCACACGTTTTGTTTACTATTCAGACTTCATATTTTTGAATGATAATATGTACGCATCATTGAAAAACGAAATGTCTGTCAACCCCACGTACGAGTTATATCTAGTATGTAAGACTTGCTGCGCCAGTCTTTCTTGACTTCGTTCATATGTCAGGTGGGTCAGGTGGGGTCTGACCATTTGTTACCGGTGACCCACTTACGGTTCCCCCTCTACATTCACCTGTTAGGAGATGGACAATTATGTTTTGTTTAAATTAATACACTTGTCTTTTCATTCATGTTTTAGGGTCTCCTTCCCTTTCCTGCTCCTATACAGGCCTCCAGCTCTAGTTCTTTTATCTGGTAAACGGTTAAAACGCCATTCATTAAAGTCTCAACAATATTAGTTAAACTAATAAAAAATAGTGAGGAGGAATGGCTTGTGTAGGATGTGATAGGTCCAGCAAGTCCAGCCAAGACCATCGTCCAACGGTCCTGGGAGTCTTTCAGCAATCGCAGTCAATTTTTTTCATTTGAGACTAAGAAAATAAGATGCCTGCCTCCCCTCCACTTTGAAAAACCGCTACTTGAGATTTGATTGCGTGGTTAGGTCAATGCAGACTTATTCTTTACAAATAATATAAGTTAACGTTGTTGTGTAGGACCAGTTGCACCCTTAAAGGTATTATAAAATACTATCTGCGTTATGCCAGGATTCAAATAGCACGACTCTCCAGATTTTGTGTTTGTATGTGTGTTAGTGTGTGTTTGTATGCACGTGTGTGTACGTGTGTTAGTGTGTGTTTTTATATGTGTGTACGTGTGTGTGTGTGTGTTTTAAGTGCGTGTGTGTGTGTGTGCGTGTGTTTGTGTGTGTTTATTTGTGTGTGTACTGTGTACGTGTGTTTGCGTGTGTTTGTGTGTGTTTATTTGTGTGTGTACTGTGTACGTGTGTTTGCGTGTGTTTGTGTGTGTTTATTTGTGTGTGTACTGTGCACGTGTGTTTGCGTGTGTTTTTGTGTGTTTATTTGTGTGTGTACTGTGTACGTGTATTTGCGTGTGTTTATGTGAGTGCATGTGTGTCTTTGTGTGTGTTTGTGTATTTGTGTGTGTACGTAGGCCTACATGAAAATTGAAATAGATCATTGTTATTATTTCTCGGAAAGGAAAACACCACCCATACAGGACAAGTGTCACTTAATGACAGATGACAAACAGTTTACAGAGGAAATAGTGATACGTTCGTGAGAAAATATGTATAAGTGTTCGTTATATTCAACCCACTGCTTGTCATATTGTGACTCTTTGGATCCACTTAAAGTACTAACAATGACATTTTTAAACATAAATATGTGTGGCGTACGATTGGACAAAAAATTGGTCCATCTGAAAATGATTATAATATAAGTTCTCTGTAGATATTTTTTAAAACCGTAATTTTGCTTTAAACCGGGTAGATGGTTATTGCATTCTTCGCTTATCAATGCTTTGAGTCTAGTCGTGCATTTTGATCAGTGTTTAAATGAATTTACGCTGTTGGTCTCCTTGAATTGTCCTGGCAACCTATTCTATGCCCGAATGCCACTCGGGAAGAAAGAGAATTTATCATAAGTTACAAATGTTTACATAAGGTTAATGCGCCCTTTGACTATCCATAGTTTGAGTCTTATATTATTGATATGACATTTATATGTATTTATTGTTTCATTGGCAACAAAACTTTGTTGTTTTTTTTTAACACGGCGTCTATTTTGAATATTTTATGAAATGACTCAACTTCATTTTAAAATTGGAATGTAATGATTAAGTTATAATTACTACGTTTCCGTTTAATCTTCTTTTTTGTAAAGTGTTTCTAGAAATTTTGATTTTACCAAAACACTTGTTGTTGATCTCTTGATACAACCTGACAGTTCGAAGTGTTCTAAATGTAGTCGTGTAACTAAATATAATACACTTGTTTTGAGCACTTTAAATACATTAAATACATTTTGTACAGTTTCTACAGACACACACAGAGAAACACACACACACACACACACACACATGTATAGATCATTCTAAGCCGGCAGGGGTCGGCAGACTTTAGATAACAGTGTGCCAAAGTGGGATTTCTAATTCATTCAGCGTGCCAACTGCCTAAGCACTCAATTTGTTGTAGAAGAGACTTAAAAAGCCATTTTGAAAGTCTTCCGCGTGCCATTGAAAATCTCTATGTGGTCAAATCTGACACGCGTGCCCTAGGTTGCCGACCCCTGATCTAAACTCTAAATCATAGGTTCTCAACCTTTTTCGGTTCAACGCCCCTTTTAATTTTATTTTACGCTCATCGCCCCCTCCCCCCACCCAAACTTTAGCGCCCACTCCCCCACACGTCTGGACTTTAAAGGGTCATTACAGTTTCCGCAATTTTTTTTTTTAGGCCGACTAGATTTGTGTGCTTATTTATTATTATTAAAACAACTGAAAAGGAAACATATTGTAAGACTGTATAGATCAACAAATTATCTAAACAAGAGGCAATTAGTCAGTAATTTTTGTTATATTAGAAAACAGAATTTGTTTGGTATCACTATTGAATCAAATAAATGTGGAACGATTCTTTAATTAAAGGGAGATAATTAACCCGTTTCATTTGAGCTATTATTTCTCATGTTTCTTTTTTTTTCTTTCTAAAAGAATAAATGGCTTACAATTGATAACTTTAAAATGATCAAACTGTAAAAAGTATTTGAAAATTACATAAATATTATATGACTAAATAATTTATACGTATATTTTCAAACATTCAATTAACTACCCAGTTTGTACAATTACTAAGTATCCATTCCGCTCAACGATGTTTGTCAAACTGTACACAGTTACTTAACGCATTTCAGGACATCACAGTAAAACTGAGATCAAAATATCATTAATAATAGCAAATGTTTGGGCGACAGGATCGGTCGGCGGAAAGGTTGGATCGCGTGTCGTGTCGTTTGACAGTGCGGTGAACTAACAATATCGAGCCGGCCGCACACCATAGGCCTACTCGTCTAATAGTGACCCCTAGTTGTTGAAAAAGTACATGCGATTCATATCTCTTATTAGTATAATAATATGTAGGCCTACTGTTGGGGGATATCAGATATTTAGCATTACTTGCGTTTACATCACATTTGATCCAAAAACTAATCAATTAAAATAGCCGAGGTGTTCAAATTATATCAGGTACGTTTGTACCGCCCGCTTGCTCTTCACCGCCCCCCAATCGCCCCCGGGAATGTCAGCGCCCCCCTAAAGCTTCTCACCGCCCCCCGGGGGGCGATATCGCCCCCGTTGAGAACCTATGCTCTAAATTATTAACTTGTTAAAATAGTGGCACTGTTACAGACTTGTTTACTAGTACGATAAGAGTACACTTTGACCTTTCAGGTATGACATAAGTTGATCAAGATTTGTAGATGTCTCTGAGTAGTGTAAAGAGATGTCTACTGAGTATTTAGTCAGGTCCTGATAATGAAATACTACACATAGAACTGTTAGAAACCAATCCTTGTTCTTCGGTGAGTGCGAAAGTCTTTGAAGGGAGATGAAGGATACTTAGACTTCACAGGTTATAGTCAACTTGATATTCAAGAGTCAACTTGATATTCAAGTTAACATCACCAAATGTCGTATGTGATATTCTACTAATGAATACTAGACTAGCTGGTCTTTTGGTTGCAAAAAAAAAAAAAAGCCCCCCCCCCTTTTTTTTTGTGTGTTTAAAACTTCTCTGTATGAAAACAACAGTGCGATTCAAACTGTTAATATATTGTGCTTATTTTCGCTACGGATTATTTTTGTAAATAAAGCATGCAAATTATGATCTGCATTACAAAACATAGGCCTATTTAACCTACATATACATAGAAGCCGTCCACAAATGGCCTCACCATTTCTCTCCAAAAAAAAGTAGGTCTATAAAAAAATAGACAATTCCAATCTTAAAATGAGCATGTTTAAATCTACTTTTATAGTCATTGTCGTAGTCGTAGGCCTATAGTGGCCTATACGTATTATAAATTAGCAGTATAATTAATGAAGTTAATTAAGTGAAACTTATTAAAGTGAAAATGTCATTTAACGATGAACACTTTTGAAGTGTCGACACATTATTCATTATTCTCCCCCCCCCCCCCCCCAATCCACTCACGTCTTATATCGACACAAATGTTAGTCCCCACCCCCTCTCCCCCACCAGGACCTCATACGTATTTTAAAAACAAAAAGTAAAAACAAATAATTGATGTTTCGGGTTACCCGTGTGTCAATTAGATCTACCTTTCCAGGCATTATTCAATGATACTTTAAGAGCACACTGTGCTATTGTTCAGAGTTAAGGTTACCGTATATAAAGCCTAGTGAGCTCATCCTATCCGATTGTCTGTCAAGGGAACTGAACTGAGTGTGCAGTGGGAGATGAAATGTGTGTATTTGTAATCCTCTCCCTAACCTGGGAGATGAAATGTGTGTATTTGTAATCCTCTCCCTAACCTGCGTTACAAGTTCAAATTCCAGCGAACAGGTTAATAATAATAAAAAGATGTATTTTATTTTTTTGTTTCGGCCGCGTAAAAGAAAAAAAGAGGTCACGGTAAATGCTGATAACCGTCTGTTTAATGGTAATGTAGGTCACAGGCCGCAGCAGAGTTTATAAACATACAGTTCACACACATATATACACACACTTGATGTGATTTAGTACACGCCTGATGTGTTGTGCTCCACACACTGCACTATTTATGTTCGGTTTAGAAAAAATATATATATTATATATATTATAGGCCTATATATTTCTGTGGGAAAGCTGTGAGCCTAAACTTGACATTAATGAAATAAAAGAAACAGTGCACAGATCAACATTCCATGCTTTAGACTTTAGAGAAAGGGTCTGCAACGTACGGCATGCGTGCCAGAATTGACGCACAGAACGATTTCCAATGGCACGCGGCAGACACTCCCAAAAAAAGACAATTCCGTTGAATTACTGTTAATTATTTTTCAAGATATCTATAAATAGATATAAACTGTCACCTGAAAGATATTAACCCTTACAGTCCCGGGCGCGTATATAGCGGAACTGAAGGCAGCATAGATAGAAGTAGGTCGGTACGGGAAGGGTTAAATAATTTTGTTTCACCCTATAAACTGGAAAACGTTGAATTTATGAGTTTCAGAGTAAGAAACATCTTTGAATATTTCCTACCAGAGAAAACGATCTCAGAAATATTTTTTTAATTTTTTTTAAATGGAACCATGATGATGAAATGATAACACTAGGACTCGGTGGTCTAGAGGCAGCTCGTTCGAAAGGCGTACCGAAGATCCTTCGTTCGAATCCTCGTGAAGCCTAGGAGTTTTGTCCTGGGTCTGGAGAGTGCCCTTGAGTCTACCCAGCTATGATGGATACCTGACCTTAGTTGGGGAAAAGTAAAGGTGGCTGTGGATTGTGCTGGCCACACAATCACCTAGTATGCCGTGGCCACAGATGCTGGTGAACGCTGCTTCACCGGCCGTATGATCACTTTGGTCCGATGGGTACTTCACTCTATGAAATGATAAGAAGCTTGTTGAAAAATGTGGTTATTGTGTACCAAGTTCATTTATTAATTCTAAAAATTATATAACTTAAAAAAAAAGTTATTAGCACCAAAATAGCCGGCACCAAAACATCCGGTCACATAAAATCTGGCGCCAAAAACATCCGGCGCCAAAACGCCCTCCGAGTCAAAACACCCAAGGCTAACATAAAAAGTATGAGAAAGAGAAAGAGCTAGTTCTATTTATTTTATAACGTCAATAGAGGTTATAGAAGAACATTTATGTTTCTTACAAATTATGAACGTAAAATTGGTGATATATAAAGGGTGATAGTTTAATTGATATATAAAGGGTGATAGTTTAATTGATATATAAAGGGTGATCGTTTAATTTGATATGTAAATAACGATCTTTTTTATTCAATATATAAAGGGTGATAGTTTAATTCGATATATAAGCTTATAAAGGGTGATAGTCTAATTATTTTGTATAAAACTTTTTTTTCTTATAAACATGTAATTTTCTTTTTAAAAAATACAGCAATGCTCAACCTATGTAACATCCGACACCCTGCCCTTTACAATTTCATCCATCCTCTATTGAAGTCTATTCCAATACAAAATGAAACATATGAAATTTAAACACAGGCTGTATAGACGAAACGGGAGTGGGAATATAAATCGGTTTACTGTTGGACTTCCCTTCCAAACTTCTTGGGTTTGAATCTGTGTTCAAAACGCCTTGGATCTCTCTCCACCTCCCACCCCCATTCAGTTTCTGGATCTTGACCCTGAGTCTGCTAGTCTACTAGACTGAAACTCTGTTGCGGAAACGTTCAGGTGGCTAAGCATTGTACTGGCCACACAATCTATCAGAAACCATTATTGCTCTTCACATATTTTCCCTCTGTTTTTATGTTTTGTATTTTTTTTTCTGTTTTTAAAAACTATTTATGAAACCGCAGCACGAACCTGGAAGGGCGCCCCATCCCTCCCACTTACAACCCCCTCCCTTCCACTGTCAACGTTCCTATGAGCGCGTTCTCTGCATGCTTTCATGCAGTTGGTGGTCAAGTTCGAGAATTAACCTTTGCATATTGACCTTTCTATGTGAGCAATGCCAAATATCTTTTGGACCAAGAACTAACAGTTTACTTACATTGGCTGACAATGAATGGCGTCCCTAAACATCGAGTCCCTAAATATTGGAATCATAAACACTCGGGCTAAAAACAACATTGTGGCAATAAACACTGGGGCATAAACAATGAAGCAATTAACACTTGGTCCACAAATGCAGGCCACATGAAGAACAAAGCCACAACACCATAAATCTATACGCACAAAAAAACAACAAATCAAATTAAAAAAACGTACAAAAAGTACTCCAAAAATCAATGTTCATAGAATTAACTAAAGATTAATATAGAGACTAACTAGGTCAATCAGTAACAAAACAAAGTTATAGCCAGATAATTATAAATAGCGGTACATTCATTATTAAATCTTATTTAAAACACAGTTCCATCGACTTTAACGACACTTAGTGAAATCTAGCCTTAACATTTGGGCAACTATTGAGTACTAGGAGTTCTGTCAAAATAACGGAGATACGAACGATTACAATGTCTTTTGTTAAAAGAGAAATAACAAACAATATTGCAATAAAAACTTTAGTGAGAACGTTTCTTTCGATATTTAGTTTTTGTTCTTTTTTATAGTTCACGGTCGCCCGTAAAAAGAGAACATTCCGAAATGGCGCTCTGTTTAGAAACTTAACAGAATTAGATCTAGTAGGCCTAATACGTCTACTGTACGTTTATTTTTAAAAAAAAGTTAACGAATTAAGCAATAATGCTTATATAATAAAAATTTCTTTTGGAGAAAGTTTCCAATTTATACATTTAACGTTTTAACCGATGGGTCAGACGGCATATAACGAACAAACATATAAATATATAAATAAATAAACAAACATATATATAAACAAACCCTCGGTAATTATGTATATTGATGTTGACAATATGATATATTGTATAAACACTCAGAGATCTTAAGAAGGTTTGGGTGGTGAGGAAAACCTGCAGCTAATCAGCAGGTACAACGATCAGAACCTAGAAAGTTATTGCTCAAATCTTCGTTTCCACATCTCGGGAGCCGCTGGGGCCCCCAATCATACATGCATCTTGTCACAATCTTATGTCTAGTGCTGACTTGTGACAACACTGGTGGGGGCGACGGTTCACAATGAGACAATGTCACTGCTACATCATTTCAGATGTTGGGGGAGTGGAGTGGGGGATGAGATAGTCACGTGAGGCGAATTAACACCGGAATGCTGGGAATGTGTCGCGACAGTAATATAACACGACTTGGAGTCTTGTCGCCATTTTTGCTCCGATGCAATTCTGGAGTCTGTATATGAAAGTTTTTGACTGTGAATAAGTAAACGCTAGAGTCTGTATAAGACAATAATGTTAGAGTCTGTATTAGACGAATATTAGAGTCTGTATTAGACAAATGTTAGAGTCTGTATTAGACAAATGTTAGAGTCTGTATTAGACAAATGTTTGAGTCTGTATTAGACAAATGTTAGAGTCTGTATAAGACAAACGTTAGAGTCTGTATAAGACAAATATTAGAGTCTGTATTAGACAATTATTAGAGTCTGTATTAGACAAATGTTAGAGTCTGTATTAGACAAATGTTAGAGTCTGTATTAGGCAAATGTTAGAGTCTGTATTAGACAAATGTTAGAGTCTGTATAAGACAAATATTAGAGTCTGTATTAGACAAATGTTAGAGTCTGTATAAGACAAGTGTTAGAGTCTGTATAAGACAAATGTTAGAGTCTGTATAAGACAAATATTAGAGTCTGTATAAGACAAACGTTAGAGTCTGTATTAGACAAATGTTAGAGTCTGTATAAGACAAATGTTAGAGTCTGTATAAGACAAATATTAGCGTCTGTATAAGACAAATAATAGAGTCTGTATAAGACAAACGTTAGAGTCTGTATTAGACAAATGTTAGAGTCTGTATAAGACAAATATTAGCGTCTGTATAAGACAAATAATAGAGTCTGTATAAGACAAACGTTAGAGTCTGTATTAGACAAATGTTAGAGTCTGTATTAGACAAATGTTAGAGTCTGTATAAGACAAATGTTAGAGTGTGTATAAGACAAATATTAGAGTCTGTATAACACAAACGTTAGAGTCTGTATAAGACAAATATTAGAGTCTGTATAAGACAAACGTTGAGTCTGTATAAGACAAACGTTAGAGTCTGTATAAGACAAATGTTAGAGTCTGTATAAGACAAATGTTAGAGTCTGTATAAGACAAATGTTAGAGTCTGTATAAGATAAATAATAGAGTCTGTATAAGATAAATAATAGAGTCTGTATTAGACAAACGTTAGAGTCTGTATAAGTCAAATGTTAGAGTCTGTATAAGACAAATGTTAGAGTCTGTATAAGACAAACGTTAGAGTCTGTATAAGACAAATATTAGAGTCTGTATTAGACAATTATTAGAGTCTGTATTAGACAAATGTTAGAGTCTGTATTAGACAAATGTTAGAGTCTGTATTAGGCAAATGTTAGAGTCTGTATTAGACAAATGTTAGAGTCTGTATAAGACAAATATTAGAGTCTGTATTAGACAAATGTTAGAGTCTGTATAAGACAAGTGTTAGAGTCTGTATAAGACAAATGTTAGAGTCCGTATAAGACAAATATTAGAGTCTGTATAAGACAAACGTTAGAGTCTGTATTAGACAAATGTTAGAGTCTGTATAAGACAAATATTAGCGTCTGTATAAGACAAACGTTAGAGTCTGTATTAGACAAATGTTAGAGTCTGTATAAGACAAATATTAGCGTCTGTATAAGACAAATAATAGAGTCTGTATTCTGTATAAGGCAAATGTTAGAGTCTGTATTCTGTATAAGACAAATGTTAGATCCATTTGACGTTCTTTTTGTCAAACTTTGATGGAGCAAGCACACTTGGTATGTGTATACGAGGGTTCTGCAGCCTACGGCACGCGTGCCAGACTTGGTACGCCGAGGGATTTTCAATGGCACACGGAAGAGGCCTTAAAACTATTCATGTCTCTTCTACAAGAAATTTAGTGCTACAGCAGGATGACTTTTAGACTGTTGGCACGCTGAATGAATTAGAAATCATACTTTGGCACTCTATTATCAAAAGGTTGCCAATCCCTGGTGTAGTCGACACTAAGTCTAGGCTGTGACGATACGAACCCTACGCATCGTACGATGGCTCGTGATCTACTGCATGTACCTGTTTCTCCTATAGATGGCAGTAGTCTATCACACTGTGACTGGCCTGCTGCAGACACTATGACCTGGCAAAAATGTCAGCCAACGGCCCGATCACCTTAGTAAATAAGAACGAGCCCCCCCCCCCCCCCCCCCCCAATGATATTCTGGTATCCACGGAGGCAGTTAGATACACGCAATTAACACGACATACCAGTAGGTCTTTACGGAGGTATTTTACCCTCCCCCCCCCCTTTTTTTTTTAACCTTTCCCCTGGTTTGAAGTGACCAGAGATAGCTGCAAACTACAAACGTTTTTTTTTTCTTTCTTGGCTCAGGGGCTGGGGTTCAGTGACCACGGGTTGAGAACTAGGTGTGTTGATTCCACTGGACGGTGGATACCTTGGTATGGAAAGGATCAGTCACGGTTGCATTCTGGTATGGGCTACGTTTTTTTGTAAACACATTATATAAGAATGTGCCACTATGTAAGTCAGTTTCCTATACTATTTGTTTGCCACAGAATCCTAAAAACTACTTTATTGCGTACAGGAACAGAATCCTAAAAACTACTTTATTGCGTACAGCAACAGAATACAAAAACAGAATTAAAGTTTTAAAAAGTATATTCAAAACAACAAAGAGAAATTCTTGCTATTTCTACGAATTAAACATAGGTCGCAGTTTATTAATAAATTGAAAAAACTTAAAAAAAAAAACAACAACCTGATTTGGGTGGTTGGGGTGTGTGTGTGTGGGGGGGGGGAATGGCTCTGAAAATGTGAAAGAATGGGTTGCCCATTGCCTTACGTCCACTTGCCAAGTTTCAGATTGATAGGATGATGGGAAGAGGGTCAAGTAGTCTTCCAGAGGTCGGTTTGCCAGAGACATACATGCATATAAACTTTTGCGACAAAGGATTTTAATATAAAGGGTTTTAATAATGACCTTTTCTTTTAATGGCTAATGTTTTTGGTGTTCGAAGAAAACTATTAGAAGTACGATAAAAAAAAAAGAGAATAGGCAGTAAAATGAAGGAATTTCTAATTACATTAATAAGAGGAGAGAGGGGACATGATATTTTAAAGCCTTCTAATGGCCTTTATCTGGTTCCAGCCATAAACTCCATTAGTTAAGCTTTGCAAACTCTTCGTCTTAGTTTAATCCATATGTTTATATCAGCACTAATGTTTGTGTGTGTTTGCTGTTTAGTTTTGAACTCAACATTACGTTAAGACAGGCCACGCCCAGTGTGTCAACCCGTTGAATGACGTCATTTAACACACAACAATAACATACACTAACAGCAAACACTGCAAACACTTAATTTACATTTTTTTTTTACATTAACTTTAACGCTGTATGTGGGATTGGAAATTCCACGGGACGTCACTCGAGTATTATTTTAGGCCCAGATCGAGAATTAGAGAAAATAAAAACAAACAGCTGGCGAACATAAAGTGGCTGAGTGCACAAACACATTTACAATTTACTGTCACAACAGCTTTACATGTTTGAGATCAGCCACATTTAGAATTGCATGGGAAAGGGTGGAAAAGTTGACTTAGTTGTAAACGGGTCACACAGTCAGTTAGTAAAAAAAACATAACAACAATAAAGGTCCCTTTATAATATGACCAGCCGCTCGACTGGCAAACCGAAGGCCCTGTGTTGGAATATTAGCAGAAGGCTAGAATTTGTTGCCTGAAATATATGGAGGGTGTCCGTGAGTCTACCCAGCTCTGCTGGGTATCTAATTAGTTGGAGATAAGTAGACCTATATGCGGATGGAGATAAGTAGACCTATATGCGGATGGAGATAAGTAGACCTATATGCGGATGGAGATAAGTTGACCTATAAGCGGATGGAGATAAGTTGACCTATATGCGGATGGAGATAAGTTGACCTATAAGCGGATGGAGATAAGTTGACCTATATGCGGATGGAGATAAGTTGACCTATATGCGGATGGAGATAAGTTGACCTATATGCGGATGGAGATAAGTTGACCTATATGCGGATGGAGATAAGTAGACCTATATGCGGATGGAGATAAGTAGACCTATATGCGGATGGAGATAAGTTGACCTATAAGCGGATGGAGATAAGTTGACCTATATGCGGATGGAGATAAGTTGACCTATATGCGGATGGAGATAAGTTGACCTATATGCGGTTGGAGATAAGTTGACCTATATGTGGTTGGAGATAAGTTGACCTATATGCGGATGGGCGTTGTACTTGCCACACAGTCCCTTTAAATTGCAGTGGCTGCGTCACGGCCCCGATGGATCAAAATGGTCTGACGTGGATATTTTAAGGCGTTATGGTATTTCTTTGGTTTAAGTCTAGTCTTGCAGTTCGATGAGAGTGTTAAGTCTAATCTTGAAGTTCGATGAGAGTTTTAGGTGCCATTAAGTCTAGTCTTGCAGTTCGATGAAAGTTTTAGGTGCCATTAAGTCTAGTCTTGCAGTTCGATGAAAGTTTTAGGTGCCATTAAGTCTAGTCTTGCAGTTCGATGAGAGTGTTAAGTCTAGTCTTGAAGTTCGATGAGAGTTTTAGGTGCCATTAAGTCTAGTCTTGCAGTTCGATGAAAGTTTTAGGTGCCATTAAGTCTAGTCTTGCAGTTCGATGAAAGTTTTAGGTGCCATTAAGTCTAGTCTTGCAGTTCGATGAGAGTGTTAAGTCTAGTCTTGAAGTTCGATGAGAGTTTTAGGTGCCATTAAGTCTAGTCTTGCAGTTCGATGAAAGTTTTAGGTGCCATTAAGTCTAGTCTTGCAGTTCGATGAAAGTTTTAGGTGCCATTAAGTCTAGTCTTGCAGTTCGATGAGAGTGTTAAGTCTAGTCTTGAAGTTCGATGAGAGTTTTAGGTGCCATTAAGTCTAGTCTTGAAGTTCGATGAAAGTTTTAGGTGCCATTAAGTCTAGTCTTGAAGTTCGATGAGAGTTTTAGGTGCCATTAAGTCTAGTCTTGAAGTTCGATGAGAGTTTTAGGTGCCATTAAGTCTAGTCTTGAAGTTCGATGAGAGTTTTAGGTGCCATTAAGTCTAGTCTTGAAGTTCGATGAGAGTTTTAGGTGCCATTAAGTCTAGTCTTGAAGTTCGATGAGAGTTTTAGGTGCCATTAAGTCTAGTCTTGAAGTTCGATGAGAGTTTTAGGTGCCATTAAGTCTAGTCTTGAAGTTCGATGAGAGTTTTAGGTGCCATTAAGTCTAGTCTTGCAGTTCGATGAGAGTTTTAGGTGCCATTAAGTCTAGTCTTGAAGTTCGATGAGAGTTTTAGGTACCATTAAGTCTAGTCTTGCAGTTCGATGTGAGTTTTAGGTGCCATTAAGTCTAGTCTTGAAGTTCGATGAGAGTTTTAGGTGCCATTAAGTCTAGTCTTGAAGTTCGATGAGAGTTTTAGGTGCCATTAAGTCTAGTCTTGAAGTTCGATGAGAGTTTTAGGTACCATTAAGTCTAGTCTTGCAGTTCGATGAGAGTTTTAGGTGCCATTAAGTCTAGTCTTTAAGTTCGATGAGAGTTTTAGGTGCCATTAAGTCTAGTCTTGAAGTTCGATGAGAGTTTTAGGTGCCATTAAGTCTAGTCTTGAAGTTCGATGAGAGTTTTAGGTGCCATTAAGTCTAGTCTTGAAGTTCGATGAGAGTTTTAGGTGCCATTAAGTCTAGTCTTGCAGTTCGATGAGAGTTTTAGGTGCCATTAAGTCTAGTCTTGAAGTTCGATGAGAGTTTTAGGTACCATTAAGTCTAGTCTTGCAGTTCGATGAGAGTTTTAGGTACCATTAAGTCTAGTCTTGAAGTTCGATGAGAGTTTTAGGTGCCATTAAGTCTAGTCTTGCAGTTCGATGAGAGTTTTAGGTGCCATTAAGTCTAGTCTTGAAGTTCGATGAGAATTTTAGGTACCATTAAGTCTAGTCTTGCAGTTCGATGAGAGTTTTAGGTACCATTAAGTCTAGTCTTGCAGTTCGATGAGAGTGTTAAGTCTAGTCTTGAAGTTCGATGAGAGTTTTAGGTGCCATAAAGTCTAGTCTTGAAGTTCGATGAGAGTTTTAGGTGCCATTAAGTCTAGTCTTGCAGTTCGATGAGAGTGTTAAGTCTAGTCTTGAAGTTCGATGAGAGTTTTAGGTGCCATTAAGTCTAGTCTTGAAGTTCGATGAGAGTTTTAGGTGCCATTAAGTCTAGTCTTGAAGTTCGATGAGAGTTTTAGGTGCCATTAAGTCTAGTCTTGAAGTTCGATGAGAGTTTTAGGTGCCATTAAGTCTAGTCTTGAAGTTCGATGAGAGTTTTAGGTGCCATTAAGTCTAGTCTTGAAGTTCGATGAGAGTTTTAGGTGCCATTAAGTCTAGTCTTGAAGTTCGATGAGAGTTTTAGGTGCCATTAAGTCTAGTCTTGAAGTTCGATGAGAGTTTTAGGTGCCATTAAGTCTAGTCTTGCAGTTCGATGAAAGTGTTAGGTGCTATTAAGTCTAGTCCTGCAGTTCGATGAGAGTGTTAGGTGCTATTAAGTCTAGTCTTGCACTTTGATGAGAGTGTTAGGTCTAGTCTTGCAGTTCGATGAGAGTTTTAGGTGCCATGGTCTTAATATTATTTCCTGACTTGTTCGAGAAACCCATTCCATATTCGATTATTGTTATAAATAGAAATAAATAAATTTGGATAAGGGAAAGTTTGCTTTCGAACAAGAATAATTTTATTTTGTAGACACTTAAGAGAAAGAGAGAAAGGGAGAGAAAAAATAAGAGAGAAGAGAGATGGATGCAGAGAGTGAACGCATAGAGAACAGAGAAGGCGAAATTGAGACTAGATTATAATGACCTATACAAATGACAAATTACATCCTCCATAGATCTCTGTTCCTAACCATTAGTCTTCGAATGCGCATTACATTAACCCTATGTTATTAAATAATACAAATACAACAGACCTTTTTTTGAAAACGATAAAACTTTTAGAATTATTATATATTTTTTTTAAATATATTTTCATCTAAAAATTTAGTTCAGTTCCTTTCCATTTTTTTTTCAAGACCGATAAAGCCATTTCGCAAATATTCGAAACTATTGGCTTCTATTATGTTTGACAATGACCTCACTGGGATTATACAAATCACTGGCATTGTAAGGCACCAAAGAACCGCAACCCGTGTAATCTTTCTTATAACTTCTTAGAATTATAAAGTTACAATCCCCCACACTAGTTCAATTACATCCCCTGGATTGAACCGGCTAAAAAGAAAATCTCGCCATAATATAATCCAGCGAAGTAACTCGTTTTCTGTGGGGGGTTAATGTTTATAGCATTAGGCTCTATACCCGACTGCACGTAATCCTCGCCAGAACTAATCTACAGTTTAAAGGGAGACCATAAAACTCACTGGTTTGGAAATAATGAAAGGGACATAATTCGGTTTTGTTATTGTTACACCATTTGATAAAGGGTTGCTTTATTGTTGTTGTTTTTTTTGCTTTTTTTATGTTTTTGCCCTTAATTAAACACAAATTGTATTAAAGGTAATGAAAAGAAAACAGCGACAAATGCTAATTAGTAAGTCTAGTTTGCGCAGTTGTCTATTAAAGTAAACAAATTAATATAATGAAATGATTGCTGTATTTGCTGTATTTCCAATTGCTAAAATATTGTGAACATCTGTCTTTTGAAATGAAATAAAATAAAAAAACTACAAGTTTTGACTGACGTAAATTAAAAGAAAGTTTTGATGTGGACTTTTTTTTCGGTTTTCTAATTCAATTAGACTGGACTATTTATTTGTAAAAGGTTAAATATACAAAATGTTACTTTTTATTCTTTAAGATTAACAGATAATTAAAAAGACATTTCTATAAATGTGTATAAAAAATTTTTTTTTTTAATTTAAATTTTTGTAGTCTTGTTTTAACGCCTTGTTGTCATTATTGGTATATCATTGTTATCATCATCAAACCATTGACCGTTGTGGTCGTTGGGAAGAGCGAATGGACACCTCAGCAGTCATCTTTCTTCATTTTTTGCCTATCTTGAGCGGCTGTCAAAAGTTCAGTCTTTTGTAGCTTTAGATTATATCTTTTATATCGTCAAATCAGCATTCCCGCTGACGGCCTCTCCCACATCCACCATCTACAGTGCCATGGAGTATGGTTTATGGCAGGCTGTCATGACATAACCAAACCATGTCAGCTTGCGACGTTTGATTGTTGCCATAATGTTTTCTTGAGGGCCGCAATTGAGGATATTCTATCCCAGACACACTCATTAATCATGTTTTCTACGTAGGAGATTCGCCCAATTCTATACACCTAATGATATTTACATAAATTCTTTTGTTCTGTTCTAATCTATAGAAAACTCCACGTTTAGTTGTACACTACTTCACATACAAACTTTTAATTGATTCATAATAATAATAAAGTTAAAAAAAGAAGAGATTAAATAAAAACTTGACAAGATAATAATGAGACTGTTGTTGACCTCTAACCTCTATGATAATATTGGAGGTTAAGACGTGCCTTGTGTCACGAGCCAAAACGAGATTTTATTTTCCCTACGTTTTGTCGTGTAATAGTTTTTCTTAGTAGGGTAACGTTTTATTTTCTTCTTCAACTAAAGATTATAAAACGTTTTGACTACAAAGATGGACACAAGAAGCAAACGAAGTGTCGTCTATCTTTGTGTTAAAGTAAGTTCAATATAATATACTGGGATTGATTTGTTTCTACAAAAACAACAAAGAACTTCGTTATTTAGTTTTTGTAAGTCACCATAACATGCTCGTCACCTTAATGCTTTATGTCTCCAATGTAATGATATTGTTTTACTGCCAGTGGTTTTCTTGTGTTGAATTCAGATATTTCAGTGTTGATGAATGCAATTTTATGGTTTATAATGATTACAATGTACATTGCAGTGGTTGTAATGTCTATAAACCGTTTGTAGGACTTATGAATTTATTCTTGTTCTTGAGAGTTGTTTCCAAATTTTATTTCTTTAATGGTTGATGTTTTTTGGTTTTACTTTAAGATATCGATAATGGCTTCTGATTGTCTGGTACTGCTTTTGCAGTGGGTCCCATGGCTTACGGGTATACCTGGAAACATAAGAGCAGAAAGGTTTGTCAGAAAAGGTGGGCTGAGCACACCCACATCTGAGGGGCCAGGCACCACGCCAAGCTCCTTAGTGGAGACCCGTACATTGATCCGGAGGTGGGAGACTAAGTACTTGAAGGAGAGCTGTGACAAGGGCCAACAGGTCTGCCCTACCCAAACCGCGCCGACCCATGGTAGCGGCTAAATAGGTCGGAACAATCCATTATATCACATTCCACACTAGCTATTGGGTTAGGTTCCGACCTAACTCAGACTCGTGGTGTCGACGCTGTGGGGACGGGGGGGGGGGGGGGTACATTGGAGCACATCCTGCGGGAGTGCCCCCGTCCATAAGTACTTACGATTTATAAATCTCAGATCTCAGTGCAAACGGAGTTCAAGTGTGATTATCTGGTACACGCGTTGTTGGTAAGCCATTTTGATTTTTGTTTAGTGTTTGATGTTGATATTGGTTTTTGTAAGTCTTTCTTGTTTAAAAAAAAAAGTAAAATATGCTGTCAAACCAAATTGATCCATGGGGCTGGTGGAGCAGTTTCTGTGACCACGGCATACTAAGGGTATTGATGGGCCAGCACAATGCCGTGCCGCCTTTACTTTAGTAACGTTATGTAAGACCCATCAGAGCTGGGTAGGCTCAAGGACACCCTCCAGACTCCAGACACGAGAACAAATCCTAGCCTTCACCAGGATTCGAACCCAGGACTTTTGGTACACCAGCCGAACGCGCTGCCGCTTTGTCACCGTGTGCCGCCTTCGCTTGTTACTTTTTTTTTCTCCGTTTTTTTTGCCTTGAGAATGATATGTGTTGGTGTTTTTCTTTTATAGATTGACTTTAGTCAATCATAGTGATAATGATAGTGTGTTGGTGTTTTTCTTTTATAGATTGACTTTAGTCATTCATAGTGATAATGATATGTGTTGTTGTTTTTCTTTTATAGATTGACTTTAGTCATTCATAGTGATAATGTTTGCAGCTGTGTGTGTGTGTGGGGGGGGGGGGCTTTCAATGATTTAAAAAAAATAAATCCTAAAATATCTTGTTGAAAATGTTCTATAAGAGATGAAGGGGACATCCATTAATGACGTAAACAATTATTAGGCAATTTTTAGGTAATTTTCACACCCCACCTGCCTTTTGTCAACAATTGTCACACTTTTAAACTCCATACAGTTATATCAATTTTTACCGCCCACCCAATGTCAACTATTGTCAAACTCCGCCCCCTCCCCTATATTGTTGACTCTAAGACACAATTAAAAAAAAAAAAGATTGAGCACATTGCCTTGATTAAACGTTTTTTTTAGTATTGAGTAATTAAGGTACTAAACCTTAGAGGCAATAAAGGAGAGTTCCCTCTCCGTTTAACTGGTCGTGGCTGTCAGGGTTACTGTGTGGCCAGCACAACGACCATATGCATTTATTTTCACCCGACGGTCGGCGAGTGCACAGGGCGGCGCACACTCGTTCGTCGTTGCATCTATAAATATTCTTTCGCTGCCACACATATTGCTAATGACACATATCCATGGATTGATAAAGAATTAATGCCACCCCCAGGTCATTTCGCCCTGTCAAAAGCTAAAATGCGACATTGTGTACTGTCATCCCCCCCCCCCCCCCCCGTTCTGTCGAAAGGTCGCGATGACCCTTCTCATAGCTCCATACAGCGCGCGGCCATTCTCCTGTCTGGACTGTAGAATCTACTTACTGATAAGTGACAAAATGAATTTAAAAAGTAATTTTATTGTCAGCATTTCATAGTTGTTTTTTAATTTTGTGTGTGTCAATTTCTTTCGCCACTGGATTATATCTCTTTATTGCAAAGACATAAAAAAATATTTTTGTTAAAAAATTTCTTGACGTCTTTTTTAAATAAGAAAAAAAAGTTTCGATTTTACAACATAAATCACTTGTAGTAAAGTATCCGTCGGACCAAATTGATCAATAGGGACGGTGAAGCAGTGTTCTGTGGCCAAGGCATACTAGGGGATGTGTGGCCAGCACAATGCCCAGCCGCTTTTACTTTATTCCCCCAACTATATTGCCAGGTACTCATCAGAGCTGGGTAGACTCAGGGTAGACTCAAGGACACACTTTCCAGGGCCGGGAACCAATCCTAGCTTTCACCAGTCTTCGAATCCAGAACTTTCGGAACGCCAGTCGAACGCGCTGTCGCTAGGCCACCATGCACCATACTGTTTCACTATACCTCCCACTTTCTGTACACACCTCTTTCTCTCTATCCTTCTCTTATGTTCATCATCGACCCTCTCTCTATTCTCCTCTCTAATTATCAATGTATTGCAGTATCTCTTATTCTTGAGCAATAGCATTAACTTAAGGGAGTTAATTTATATCAGTTTATAACGCTTCTACTCTACACTTGCCTCCCTTTTCTCTCAATCATTTAAATTAAAATCGAAAAAGATACAAGAAGTTAGTTTTATTACACGAAATAGTAATAGTTCATTAATAATTCATGATAATCCAGAGCAGGGGTTGGCAACCTTTTGCTAATAGTGTGCCAAACTAGGATTTAAATCATTCATCGTGCCAACAGCGTGAAAGTCAAACTGCTCAACTATATTTATTTTTATAAGACAATTTATTTAGTGCCGTAGCAAGATCAAGACCAATAGAAAAAGAATATTAAAGAGAAAAAATCATTAAAGCTTTTTATATTTAATAACACATGAACATATTTGTTATTATCATCTTTTAAAAAAAATTAATTCATTGCTAATACACAATTTCATTACTTAACTTACACATTAATGGTTAACGTACCTGCAATTGAATTTAGTTTTCAAGATATTCTAGTATTAGTTTATTCTCAGCTTATCTGAGATTTCAGATTATATGTTTTTAAATACATTCATTATATTATCATAGGAATATTGTATACATTTTAAATACATTTTAGTGGAAGAGATACGTAGTAATCATACACACTGGGTAGTTAATGTAATGTTTAAAAATATACATATAAATTATTTAGTCATATAATATTTATATAATTTTCAACTATCTTTTTATAGTTTGATCACTTTAAAGTTATAAATTGTAAGTAATATATTTTTTTAAAAAGGAAACAAAAAAAAAAAAAGAAACATATTAGAAATATTAACGCAAAGAAAACGGTTTTTGTTTTAGTCACTTTCTCTCCCTTTCTCTCTCAATTAAATCTCCAAAATTGATGCTATTGGTGCCAATAACTAGTGTACTGCTGTAAACACTCTTCTTTCTTAATTTGCCTTAAATTAGGGAAAGAATAAAATCTGTTGATATTGATTTCACGGCAAGATATGTCCAGTTTCTATGCTAATCCATTTAAGTGGTCTAACACTTCAAATGCTTTTCGACCCCGTCCTGGTAAATGCAAGTTCAACTCACTGAAACGCGTCGCCATGTCATTTAGAAACATCGGCTTCAGCAGTCAGTTCTCCTTATTCAATTCCGGACATTATTTTATTTCATCAAGATGCACCTTAATTGCTTCCAGTCAAGAAACGAATCTATCCAAGACTTTAACTAACTATACTCCGTATCACTTTTTTTTTCTAGAAGAGACTTGAGAAACTACAGAATTGACTATCTTAACAATAGAATCAATCACATATATCATGTCCAATGATGAGAGCTTTGCATACAAACATTCCTGAACTAAAACAGTCGACGTCCTATATAGTTCACCATGCAACACCCATTAATTATGCTGAGTTACGTTGTTTTGATGTGCATTAAAAAATCTTCTTGGAAGTCTATCGCGTGCAACTGAAAATCGTTATGCGTGCCAAGTCTGGCACGCGTCCTTAGGTTGCCGACCTCTGATCCACAGAACCGAAACAATGTTATAAAACATAAACTAATTACACCACGTCTCCTGTATGACAACTCTGCTTAACGAAATCAAATCTACCATCTTTTGTATACTTTTTTGAAAATTTGTTGATTTTTTTGTTCCCAAACATTACACACGTAAATAAAAAGAGTTTTCATCCCTCTTTCTCGAGGTATTCAGTTCAAACTGAAGTCTGCATATTCTCGCCTGTTATTTCCCTTTCTTGCTTTTCTTTCTATTTTATGTTACGCGATGCTCTCCCTTTTTATTCTACACCACCATCACGTGATAACATCTATTCACTAATAAACAAACTGGTTTATTTGTTTGTTTTCCAGGTTCCTATGACATATTGTCCAAGTAAAGAAACGTTTCTTCTTCCGCCTGCTAGTATACACGATGAACCAAAGAAAAAGACCATGCATCGTGCCGAGTCCTCAAACATGGAAGCGCCAAACCCTTCAACAGGATGTGACGTAATGGTTTTACACTCCTCGCCGCATTCGACCCACTGGGAAACGGGAAGAAAAGACGCCCCCTCATCAGGAGCGCCGTGGTCCTTGCGACCGGAAGTTTCGAAGAGTCAAATGACTGAGCGGGGCTCCAAACGTCCGGACGACTCTGTTCAGGATGATGATCTTGAGTTGAACAGTCTTCTGCTGAGCCTACAGATTTTTAGTCGTACCTGCGACAACATGAACAAAAGCGGCAACAGTAATGGCGGCTCGGCGAAAAACCGCAACAGCAGAAGCGTCATCAGCGGTAAAAGCTGCAGCGCGGATAGCTCATACCATAGACGTGACAGTCGGGACAAAGAAGAAGGGCTCGTCACACCAAGCTACAACCGCATCTGTAAAGTGCTGCCCGACACCTGTGGTAGCAGCCTTAACAACAACAACAGCGTTCACGGAATCTGCCAAAACAGCAGCTGTTTTCGCTTGCTGTGCCATCACCCGGGCAGCGTGAGCCGCACAGGGCAAGTTGCCGATATGATGTCCGAGCCCGGAAGTTGTCATCCTGACGTGCGCAAAGCATCAACGGTCCCGTACTACGGAAATGCGACGTCACACCATTCGCATACCACAACAGACGCACTTGGTGTTTCTTCTGGCTCTTGTCGATTCTCCCCGTCGTTTGCAGAGCACGACCTTTGCCCGTGTTCTCGGAATGTCACAGCTACAAAAATCTCACCACGTCTCGACTTCGCACCAAATCAGGAATCGGAAAGCTCAAAGACTGGTGGGGATCAACCGAAATATGGATACGGCGGGAAGAGCGACGTCTCGATGAGGATTTCCAACACAATGGGTCGTTGCTGCGGCCAGGAGGAAGTGACGTACGACATGAGCGAGGAAGGAAGCTTGAAACTGTTCCAGGCTGACATTCTTACCGTGCTGACGTCATCGCTGTGCGACGATCTCAAAATAGATGCGTTGGCGGGAAAAGACGGAGTCGGGGTGACGGATGATGTTGAGAAAGATACGAATTTATCGACTTGGGACAGTGAGGTGACAAAATCGAGAATGGGAAGAAAACACGACAAAAGCCTCGGGGGAGAAAGTGAAATTGGTACAACTAACCCTGGTCCAACAACCAGAGATGAAATTAGCACCGTTCCAGGAGGCCCTTTTGAGACGAAGCCGTGCAACGAGGAGAGACCAAGGGAAAAAAGAAAAACTCGAAAATTGAAGCCCTCTTATCAACGCTCGAAATCTCTGCACAGGGAGCAGTCGCAAGAAAAACCTGAGGGTGACAAGTGGGATGGCTCAAATTTAAACGGTAGCCTGCGCGAGCTGGCTCACCTCAACATTGACGTCTGCCAGCAGCTGGTGGACGGGCAGAGAGTGTTTACGGTCAAGGACGCGTCTCCGGAGCTACAGGTAGTCGTGAACTCGCTGACGCCAGTGTTGTCCAGGAGAAGTCGCAGTAGAAGAAGCGGGCATTACGAGCACGCCAGTGAAACCATGAGCTCATCCGTGACGTCAGAGTCAGAAAGTTTAAAGGTCTGCCATGCATCCCCTCGATCAACCAGAGATGATTCAACGGATAAGTCTGTTAACGTTTCAGCTGATGAACTTTCCCATGAAACATCTACCGTCAGTTCCAGTATTAAAGCTTCTTATCATTTGAATGACCCGATGGGTGACGCACGCAATCTTGTTTCGCCAGTCAGGCCCGTGGGGAAGACACAGAATCATCCAGCACTAGTGAACTTGTTCGACAGAAGTGCTAGTCGCAACGTGTGCGTCAGAGACGACATCAGCATCGAAAGGGATGACCTCGCCCTTGAACTGGAAGAGAACAAACATAGTCTGTTCATGAGTCCTAAGCTATCTAGAACATGGCATGGGGTCTCCGACTTCATCAGATATCGCACTGGTCCCAAGATGGGCGTGGGGCTAATGCTGTCTGGCAAAGACAGCCACGGCAGCACGGGGCAACCGCCTTTGTCGACGCGCAAATCAGCAGACAAGAACCGCGTCTCGGCCACCTCCCCGCAGCACGCCCAGACGCTGCCCATCATATCACGCACCCTCCTCGACGCCATGCACAAGCGTTACTGCGCCCACCAGTATTCTAACAACTACCAGACCCTTCAGCCTTTCACCATGCTCAAGATCGACCCGGCCTCCTCCACCGGCAACCAGCCTATCACCGCCCTGCGCGTAGAGCCGTGCTCCGTCCGCGACCACGAGGTGCACGTGGCGCCCCCTTCCCCTCAGTTCATCGCCCGTCTCCGGCAACTGAACTCCGAGTTCAAAGCTAACAGGTTCGCCGGCGCCCAGTTTACGCCTGCTCCCCGGTCGCTGCAGCAGATGCCAAAGCAGCTCCCGGCACCCCAGCAGAGCCTTCGCCCGCAGACCCCTCCGCAACGCCCTTCTCCCGAAAAACCACTCCGTCAGACGGGGGTGCAGTTAGTACGCCTTTCGCATCAACAAACAGCTGGTCCACATTCAGCACATCTAAGCATCATCCCACAGTGTGAAGGTAGTCGAGCAATGGGTTTTCCTGGTGAAGTAAGTGCACCTGTTGTCAGCAGTATCACGGAGGTGTCTTCTAGTGGACATGCACCGGACAAGGTAAGTTCATCTATTGCTCTTTTAGGCTTGGCACACTCATCCACTCATGGACAGCTATCGTGTGAAAATATTTTTTTATAATAATTAATAATGATAATAGTATTTGTATAGCGCAGCCAACAAACATAATGTAAGCTCAGATCCTTAAAGTCAACCTGCTCTATTATACTAAAATATTTTTCTAGGACAATTAATTTTACAGAAGCAAATGATATTTATAGAGAAAATCGTTAAAGCGTATTATATTTTAAACAAAACTAACGTGTATGTCATTATCGTCCTTTTTTTTTGCCTTCATATCAAATACAATATTTTATTACTAAACTTTCACATAATTTATGGTAATTATTATCTAAACATTATCATTTTGTAGTCATAATTCAAGATTAGGATCTAACGCCTATTAATATTAAATATATTTTGAATCTCAGTTAACTGAGATGTGTTCTTTTTTTTTTTTTTTTTTTTTTTTTTTCCAAAAAGGTTTATTCATGAAAAATTGCATTTACATTGCCAAAATTATTATTTTACACAGAGAAAAAAAGGATAGGAGACATTTATTGCATTTTTACGATTCCAAAGTGATAGAAGACAGCAGAGAATATTTAAATACTTAGTTTACATGCACAATCTCATATATTTTTACACGAAGAAAAGGAAAAACATATGGAAAGCTTCACGAATCTGGGTGTCATCGTGTCATCCTTGCGCAGGGGCCATGCTAATCTTCTCTGTATCGTTCCAATTTTAGTATATGTACTGCGTTAACTGAGATGTGTTCAATATAAAATTTATTTAGTAATAACTGCTTACTAAAATTGTGTGGAAAAGATACGAAGTAATCATACAAACTGGGTAGTTAATGTCCTGTTTAAAAAAATACATATAAATTCTTTTGAAATGTAATATTTATGTAATTTACAAATACACTTTATAGTCTGATCATTTCCAAGTTATAAATTGTAAGCCATTTATTCTTTTATAAAAGAAACATATTAGAAATATTAGCGCAAAAGAAACGGGTTAATTATCTCCCTTTAATTAAAAACCGTTTCCACATTTGATTAAATACTGATGCCAAACAAGTTCTGTTTTGTAATATAGCAAATATTACTAATGATTATTTCTTTATGTTAATCCAACATTATGGTCTTCATTACAAGATTTAATTATTAGAGAATGAAAATTAATTTACGTTAAACAGTTGTAAATAAATATTTCCTGCATTAATTGTTTGTCCATTTAAGGAGTTTACCTTTAAAACATTAATAATTACAACATTGCATAATATAGTGCTATTAAACGGGTCTCTTATACTTATTAAATTAATAATACAAATAATTATTTTTTTGAATTACTTATATTTATGTTTAATTAAAGAAGATGAGCATAAAAACTCTTTTAAATGTAATCTGTGTGTATTAATTAATGAGCGCTTTGTCTTGAATACTCTTCGCTGATTGTAGAATGTCAGATTTAGTCAGATTTAGTCACTTAGAGTGGTCAAGTGTAGGTAAATTCTTTGTATGCCTAAAACAGCTTTCATTTGCGATTAAATTTGTTATTGTAAATGTATACGTTGAACCAAAAGCTAAAAGTAGAAGAGCAAATGCCTGGCAGTTGAGAATAGCAGATGACTTTCCAAAGCAGCTTCTTTCCAGATTTTTTCAAAAAAATGGGCACATTAGGATGCCCATTTTTTAAATGTTTACAATTCAACTTGGGGCATTTTACCACTTAAAAAATATCCACATCTAAGAAGATTGTATTACGATCAAACGAGTTAGTCTTGATGTGCTATGTAAAAAAATGGTTAGAAAACTCCACTTTGAGTGCTTCAATGCACTTCTGAAAAAGCCCAACTATCTTTCTTTATATTTGCCCTAATAAAGGGATGTACAGTTAAGTAAATGTTTTGAAATTTATTTCACGCCAAGATTTGTACAGTTTCAATGCAAATCAATTTCAGTGGTATTTGTAAATGAAATTTCAAATCACTGAAATGTGTCGCCATGTCATTCAGAAACATCTACTTCAACAGTCAGTTTTCCTCATCCAGAACCGGAAAATGTTGTTGTTGTTGTTTTTTTATCAATAAAAAAAACATCTCTTGGAGTTCTCTCTCGTGCCATTGAAAATCGCTCTGCGTCCCAAGTTTAGCACGCGTGTCTTAAGTTGCCGATCCCTGGTCTACATCATGAAATGCATGCCAATAATACAAATAATCGTATGGTTATACAACTAAAAGTATCAAGTCTTAGTTTACCTCATATATTTTCTCGCCTGTATCTTGTACAGCTCACTGATGTATAAAAAGAATGGATAGCGCCTCCATAATAAATATGTATGCGCACATTGAAGCCAGGATTGATAACACTATTTACACTATTCACTTATCCATACAAGCGATTTAATGTATTAAACCATCTATAATTTGAAGAAACCTATGCGATAAAAACGAAGTTTAAGTGACTTAAAATGTATTTACAGGTCAGTGTTTAAGAAATGTAATTTTATAGAGATAAGTGAAAGTCACGTGAGAGCCTATTGATTTTTGCTTCAAGAATATCGTTTCCCGGCACAATCCATTCTTTTTATAGATCAGTGGTACAGCTTTTCTGGATAATCTCTGTGGAGTCTCCAGTAGAAGTCAACGGGCATTGTAGTGGACCCTTCCCTTGGTAGCTTTGTACTAATGGTAGTTGGTAGTTTTTTCTTCTGTGAACAGCTTGTGCTACTGTTCATATTGAAGCTGTTTTCCATTGCGCAAAAGCATGGCCTTAAGGTTCAATTTCGAAAACTAGAAAGAGTCTCCTTTCATATGGCCCATACTTATGGGGTCATGGGTGATGTTTAAGGCATTCATGGGGGCCCTCAATAACGAAACAGAATACCAAATTACTTTCTGAAGAAATACTACGACTGCTTGTGCAGTGGTGCTTTCGATACGAAGTAATTTATTCGTGTGTTATTCTGTTTCTGTATCACGACTGTTGACCGGAATTCTAGCGTTCGGATTATTATTTCACTGTGTTGTGCCTCTACACATGTTTTTGTAGGACAACCCTACACCATCATCACAAAAAAAACGTTTTCATTTTGCCACTTGAGGTGAACTGGTTTGTCCAATGCATTCTTATGTGTGAGACAGAATACAGTTATTTGCATGAGAACGAGCATGTCAAAAAAAAAATATCGAGCGTTGGCAACAGCCCAGTTAAGCTTACTGCCGTCATCTCCAGACAAACAAGCCTGTGAAGAGTGGTACGCAGAGTCGCAGAGACATCTACGCATCTCGGGGATCTGCCTCATCTACTCAGGCCACACAATCCCCTCATCACAACGATACTAACGCAGGCTCGGCGCATTACTGTTCTGTATTGTACACAAATAGGGACAATAATAACATCTTCCTAACAAGAGCCCCAATTTTTTTTAATGTTCATTGTTATATTCGTGTTATAATATATCAAGATATTGCAGGTTTTAGCAATTGTGTCCATAATGATTTTATTGTTGGCCACTTTCTAACAGGGGCAAGTCTTGGTACTATGTAAATATCCACTATGTAAAAAAATTGAAACAAAATGAGATTTGTCCTCCAGATGAGATTGCCATACTGTACTTGCAGCTGTGGCCATTGGTTAGCACAGCAACCCCTCTCCCCACCACCATCCCTACTCGCTGAAATCGACCACTTTGATTATCTTCCCTTGTGCCGTTCTCCGTCGGTCAAGTTACGACACAGTTAATATGTACTTATCAAGTGGAGGCCCGGTTCTTGGTCGGACACCCTGTTCCCTGCAAAAGACTAAACAGGTAAGCACACGTGCGTGTCACCAAGCGCCCCGCCACATCGTCCCCTCCCCTACGGATGACAAATCTCGGAGACCTGTAAGCCCCCCCCCCCCCCCACCACCACAACAACAAGTTTACGTCCACCCTTACTACCCCCTACTTTATTTTAACACGGATTAAACGCGAAACTGAGCTACACAGGCATTTGAGTGGAAACCTCAGGGCAGACGACATAGCGGAAGACCCAAGCGAACATGGAGACGAAGCATATTGAATATTGGATGAGGCTAGAAGAACTGGTAAGAGCTATGAAGAATTGAAGCGACTGGCAAGAGACCGTGGGGATTGGCGTGCTTTGACAGAGGCCCTATGTTCCACAAGGAACCCAAGGGACAGATGATACAGAGGCCCTATGTTCCACAAGGAACCCAAGGGACAGATGATACAGAGGCCCTATGTTCCACAAGGAACCCAAAGGACAGATGATACGCGAAACTATCAGTTGCTTTTGGATTCTAGTAGCGTTTGGCAGTTTTAAATTGGCTCTCTCGAATATTGAGATATAATAGAATTGTGATTTGTATCTTTATAATATACGATTCTGCCTCAGTTATATTTAGCTTAGCTTAGAACATTGCTATGTTGTGGATTATCTCCACTTATGGGACCCCATTTAAAATTAATCTTCCACGGAGACAATCTCGTTTCAAGCCATGGACTTCATTTAGTAGACAAAAGTGTAAACATATAACCAGTTTAAATAAAAACAGTAGATATTATAAGTTTCACAATTTTACCGTTGCCCATTTTACCACTTTGCGAATTTTGTCGAATTCACTTTTGCCGAAATTACCTTTGCCAAAATTACCCTGCCGAAAATACCGTGGCCGAATTTACCCTTGACCAATTTACAGTGATTCCTCGATTTCATCTCGTAGTAGTACATTCAGATACCGAGATTGGCTTTCTGACTTACTAAACGGTATTGGCATTCACCCTAGCAGTTGAACTGATTTGTTCTTGTTGGACTTGATTGTTCATGTTGGACTTGATTGTTCATGTTGGACTAACCATTATACAAATTGGCATCAGAAATCTGCGCCGGCCATGCATATAAAGCGGATAATAAATAATAAATATTCTAAGGTATCAGTACCACAGTGGAATCTACCCCATCAATAGACAGCAGCCATTTAGAACACAATTATTCCCCTCTCCCCTGCTAGTGTCACCAAAACACGATAAACCACAACAGCAGAAATGAAAGAAACATGCTGTGTTTATTTCTTAATGTAGGATTCATTTTGTTTTAGACACATTACACAACACAAACACACATCTTTAAACTTGACATTCTACCGCCTGGTTAAACGGCGTAGTGATATTTTGTGTTGACAAGCGAACAGTTACTGGCGCGAAACTGTAGAATTCTCAACTCTAGACTTATTAAATTATTTTTTTTGTTGTTGCAAATACGGCCTCGCGCTACCGTCAGCTTGGGTATCTTTTGGTGTTCACCTTAATTAGCGTGGAGTTTTTCGGCTGACATTCTGATGGCTTCTGCCTCGTGGACACCTTAATGGTCATCTCGTTCCAGTTCTTCTCCTGAGCGTTCTTGCAGCCGGTGGCCGCGGCGGGGTCCCTGGGACAGCATGTGGTTAAAACTTGCGCGCGGGCGGCTTTGGGGGAGACCTGCCTGCCCTGCCCCGCGTAGCAGTGGTAGGGCGGTTGGGCAGCTTTGGGCACCTGGGAGAGAGTCTTCTGATTAGGCCTAGGGCTGGGCGTAATGCCGTTCATGTAAGATTTCACCCGGAAGCCGTTCTTGGTAGGAGACTGCACGAGCTCCACGGAAGATGCGCAGTGTTGCGGCTCTTGAAACGGTCTGATGAGTATCCGGGTCTGCTCCCGTTCCTCTGACGCCACCTCGTCCGAAGGTCTCGAGGTAATAGGTTCCTGCTGCCATTCATTGTGGGCATCGCAAAGGTCATAACAGTGGTTGCACTCATCCTGTGTGTTCTTCGGGTTCCAAACAACCGGCGCTTCTGCTGCGCGTGGACACTGGAGCTGGTCTGAGCACGAGTTCGTTGTATTGTTGCAGTTCTCCGTCGTACCTTTCTTCGACTGATCCCCGCTCACATCGCCATGAATGGTGCAGGACGTGACCAGATAGGGTAGACAGCACCCGTTGGCTTGGCAGCTGTCATCTGGCGGCATTTTGGATAAAGGGGGGCAGTCAGTCCCTTGGTCAAATGTGTAGCCTTGGGACAGTAACTCTTCGTGAGATCGCCAGTCGTCGCCGAACTGCGGGTGTCGACTTTTAGAGTAGTCCAGATCATAGTGATCCGGATAGTTGCTTGTTCGATGATGTTCCCCTTGCGGTGAATGACCCTCTCCGTGATGATGGCCGTGGTCATACGGGTGATCCGGATAATCGTGATAGCCGCCCGGATGGGGTGTATCGCTTTTTCGATGATGTTCCCTATTATAATGTTCCCCGTGCGGCGAATGACCCTCGCCGTGATGATGGCCGTGGTCATACGGGTGATCCGGATAATCATGATAACCGTCCGGGCGGGGTGCGTGGGTTTTTCGATGATGTTCCCTATTATAATGCTCTCCGTGCGGCGAATGACCCTCTCCGTGATGAGAGCCGTGATCATAAAGGTGATCCGAATAATCGTGATAGCCGTCCGGATGGGGTGCGTGGCTTTCGCGATGATGTTCCCTATTATAATGTTCCCCGTGCGGCGAGTGGCCCTCTCCGTGATGAGGGCCGTGGTCATAAGGGTGATCCGGATAATCGTGATGTCCGTCCGGATGGGTTGCGTGGTTTTTGCGATGATGTTCCCTATTATAATGTTCCCCGTGCAACGAATGGTGATCCGAATCATAATCCCCGTACTGGGAATGCCTGTCTTCGTGATGACGGGCATTGCTTTCTTTTTTGACGTGCTCTGGGTGTGGGTGATCGTGGTGTGCATAACTCGCGTGATGTGCATAGTGGCTTGGGTCTGACTGGGTGCCATGACTAGCTCTGTGCGTTTCTTCATGATGCCTTGGGTGGCCGTGTTGGTGGAAGCGGTCGTGGGCATGGTCGGCCGACAGCCTCAGCCCTAAGCAGCATGGCTCGCCGCCTTGTTGCAGCTGAGCCAGCCTGCAGCAGCAACACAGGGCGATACACGGCAGGGTCTCCTGTGGGGCCTTGGATCCGCGGTGGTGGTCGTCGTGGGCCGGGTGAGTCGGCCGGTGGTGGTGGTCCTCGTGGCCGTGAGTTGGCCGGTGGTGGTGGTCCTCGTGGGCCGAATAAGACGGTTGATGGTGGTAGTCGTCGTGGGCATGAGCCGGCCGATGGTGGCTGTGCTCGTGGTTGCCGTTGTAATAGGCGCCGTCCACGGAGCGCGATGTTGCTGACGCCCACGGGGTGTTATCTCGTGACTTTTGGTGGAGGTTATAACGATTCTCAGACCCGTCCAGCGAAGGGCTTGGGGTCAAAGACCCCGCGTAGTGCGGCTCAGAGTAATTGCTGCCGCGGTGATATTCGCTCTTGCGCGGGCCGTTGCTCGTCGAGCTGTAATGGTCGCCGTGGCCGTGGTACTGCGGGCCGTTCCACACCGTTTTCCTGTGATCGACATTGTCGTGGTAAAAGCTGTTGCGAGGATTGCCCTGGCCTTTCAGCTTGGTGACCTGAAAGTTGCCGTCGTCCATCGACATGTTGTCCACCACGGCGCAGTTGTCCTCCTCGTGCGACGGGGCCCAGTACAGTTCCGCCTGCTGGCACCGGTTCAGGATCCTGTTCATCCTATGCGGCTGCATGTCCTCTGCCGTGGGCACCACCTTCTTACTGCGCCGGTGCCGGACCGTGGCGGTGGCCGTCAGCTTACCGCGGCCGTCTTCGTTGGAGTCCGAGTCCCGGCTGGTCTCCTTGTCCAGCACCTTGATACTGTGGGTGTTGGCGTCTTTACCCAAGTCATCTCTCTTGACGTACGTTATCACGTTGTTAGCTTTTACCTTGTAGGAGCATTTGTCGTGCATTTTCGCACCTAAATGAGAGGAAAAGCCCTCGGTTTAGTTCAAATACTGATAATATACACACAAATGTAATAAAACCGTCATATTCCATATTTAAGTTAAAATTTCAATCCTCATAAAACAAGGGAGTAAAATCATATTTCAGTAACCTTTTTTTCTACACGTTAACCTTTGTTCTCTCTCTTTTAGCCCTTACAAATGTACTTTTTAAAAAATTATTTCTGCGATTGTAAAATACGTCCGAAGTTTTGCAGGTAAATCAAATATTAGTTCTAGAGCAGGGAGGGGGATGCTTTCACCTTTATGCATTGTCTTTCTGAATCGAATGGGCTGTGGTAAAATGGAGGAGGGGTGAGCTTATTATTTGGAAAACAATATTAGATCTAGGGCAACTAATTTAATCTTAATTAAGCATAAATATAATTAATTCTAAAACAAATTTATTTGTATTATTAATTTAGAAATATAAGAGAATTATTTAATGGCACAGCAATATCATGTAATTTCGGTAATTATTAATGTTTAACATATAAACTCCTTAAATGGACAAAACAATTAATGCAGGAAATGTTTATTTACAACTTGTTTAACGTAAATTATTTTAATCTTCTAATAATTAAATCTTGTAATGAATATCATAATGTTGAATGTAGGCCTATATAAAGAAATAATAATAATCAGTAATATTTGTTATATTACAAAACAGAACTTGTTCGGCATCACTATTGAATCAAATGTGGAAACGTTTGTTAATTAAAGGGAGATAATTAACCCGTTTCATTTAAGCTAATATTTCTGTATTTTTTTCTTTCAAAAAATAATAATAAATGGCTTACATTTATAACTTTGAAATGATCAAACTGTAAAAAGAATTTGACAATTAAATAAATATTATATGACTAAAGAATTTATATGTATATTTTCAAGCATTATAATAACTATTCAGTTTGTATGATTGCTAAGTATCTATACCGCTAAACGGTACTATATTATGACTTACGAAATAATTGAAACGGATTAAATGACATCTCGGAAAAACTGAGATAAAAATATCATTAATATTAGCAATTGTTAGGGCGACAGTCCGGTGAACCAACAATAGGACCAGCCGGCCGCACACCATATTTGCCAAATACTGACCCCTACTTCATCGAAAAGTCATTGCTATTCCTATTTCTTATTCGTTTAATATGCCTACTGTTGGGGTATATCAGATATTTAGCAGCACATGCGTTTCCATCATATTTCATCCAAAAACTAATCGATTAAAATAGCTGAGGTGTTCAAATTATATCAATTACGTTTGTACCGCCCACTTGCCTTTCACCGCCCCCCCCCAATTGCCCCCGCGAATGTCAGCACCCCTCTAAAGCTTCTCACCGCCCCCCGGGGGGGGGGGGCGATATCGCCCCCGTTGAGAACCTATGATCTAGGGTTAGGGCAATGTAGCCTTTCGGTCGGCCTGTCGGCTAGAGCACAGAAGGTCAAGGGTTAGGAATCTACTCAGCTCTGATGGGCACCTGGCATATTATGATATGCAGCGCACTCACATAGGAGGGGGGGGGGAAGCGACACTTCTAGGGGCGGCAAATATAGTCTACTATAGCACTAAACAAAGCAGTTACAGCATGCAAGGGGGCGTTGCTGAAACGTCTGCCCTGGGGAGCTACATAGGCTTCTGTGGGCTCCGATGATATGGCGGGCATTGTGATGACCACACATTGTCACACTGCGTCACAGAACCCTCTAGTTCAAATTGGCCTGACTGGGCCCCCTTCTACTTTTTACCTTTTCACTGTTAAAAAATCGCTTCCGGTGAAATGTCTGCTGACGTCATTTCCGTATTTGCAGACGCAACAAGATGTCGTGATTTTTCTTTTTCTTTCTTTTTGTTGTTTTACTGGAAGGGCTTTAGAGTGGCAAAAAGGTGCCTTAGACTTTATGTTCTTAGGGTGTAAAAAAATGATTAATAAAACTTACCCAAGACAAGGAGAATTTGTGGCCTAAATAAATTATTTAAGATTTCTCAACAATTTCAGATGGTCGTTTTCATGGCCTTTTGTTTTTGTGGACGTTTAGTACATCTTGGTGGTAACACCTGCAAAAAAAGAAAAGACAGCACGGGAAACTTAGACTAGACTGCCACTGTTCTGTATGTCCGTCCGACTAACAATTTGTCTTTACATCCAACTGTGTGGTCGTCTGTCCAAACGTCCATCGTCCTCTATCTCGGTCCGTCCGTCATTTTTCTCAAAGCAAATGTGTACCGTCGTGTTCTCCAATGTGGTCCGCCATGTTCTCCAATGTGGTCAGCCATGTTCTCTAACGTGTACCGCAGTGTACTTCATTGTGGTTCGCCATGCTCTCTAATCTTGTCCGCCGTGTTGTGGTCCGACATGTTCTCCAATGTGGTCTGATATGTACTCTAATATGGTCCGCCGTGTTCTCTCATGTGTACCGCCACGCTCTCTGACATGGTCCGCCATGTTCTCCAATGTGGTCTGCCATGCTCTCTAATGTGGTCCGCCATGCTATCTAATGTGGTCCGCATGCTCGCTAATGTGTACCGCCGTGTACACCAATGTGGTCCGCTATGCTCTCTAATGTGGTCCGCCATGCTATCTAATGTGGACCGCAGACCTATCGCAAAGTTAACCCGCAGTCTGCTTAGCGTGGTCTGCGGCGTTTTCTAATGTAGAATACAAACGATAAAGTATTTTTATTCTATTGAATTCTATTCGTTCTAAGAGAGAGTAAGTATTCAAACAAAATACTTCATTCTAAAATATAAATACATTTTATAACAATCAAGATCTGTAAAACGAAAAAGATAAAAAATAAAAAAAAATTTTGGAATTCCAAAAGTTGAGTATTGACAAAATATGTCCAATCAAAATGCAAGGCTCAAACCACGGATAAAGCTGATGATGCAATACTGTTCTGTATTGGAGATAAGGATCGTACCAGATTAGATGTGTTGACGTATACATCTGAATGAGCAGAGCAACAACAACAACGACAACAACTAAATGCCGATACAAGAAATAAAGAGATAACTTTTGTGTTGAAAATAAAACATGGATTGTCTGTCCTGATTTAAAAAAAAAAAGGAACAACAACAAAAAACTATGGCCGCCGTATCCACGTGGTCAACTGGCACGAAAGAAAAAAAGACTAGAATAAAAATGTGTAGAAAAAAAAACACAGTAAATACTGAAGAGAGAGTGCATGATAGAGAAATGAAATGGTGGAGAAAGGAGGAAATAAAAACGAGAAGAAGAAATAGGTAGAGAGAGAGAGAGAGAGAGAGAGAGAGAGACAAGAAAAAAATAGAAGATCATAATAGAGAAACATAGAGAGGGTCTGAGGACGAATAGAGAAAATGCATTGGATCTAAGTAGAGGGACAGGCAGATGTGTGTGAGAAGGAGAGTGATAAAGTTCTCGGGAGAGGAGAGAACAAAAGAGAAAGAAGATATGCATGCGGGTGTGTCCATCAACCAAGCTAGACAATTTAATGGCTTCTTGTAGCGTTTTTTAAAAATCAAAATATATTCAACTGACCTTTGTGTTAGTCCCGACGGACTTTTGGTCAGGGGGGGAGGCCAAAGGAGAGGGAGCAGAAGTAGCCGACCGAAGCTGATGGTTTGCGGTCTTATGTCGGCATCCCTCCTCCCCCTGCTAACGAAATCTCGATGTGAGGTGAAGCTACATGAATAGGCTGACCGCCATTTGCAAAGTGATGGGAACGTCATCAGCCTTGGTGCATGTTTACGTCACAGTTATGTGCTGTGCAAATGGCGCAAAGATTAGGGGGGTGAAAATGTGACTTCCGTTCCGGAAATGAGGACGCGAGTTGAAGCCCAAAATGTAAAAGCCACGCGCCGTTTTGAAAGTTGCGCCGTTTCATGTGAAATGAAACGTACAATTAAAGAATAATCCAGTCTGTTAATAATTAAGAATATCAAAGTGGTATCAAAGCACAAGAAACAAACAAATACCGGTATAAGTTATTTAAAGATAGACGATAAAGATTCATTTATTATTCATCCCCAAACAATAGAAAATGTGATTTGATTACAGGTGTTACTTATTTTAGAGTCAATGAACAATACTTTAAACAAGGCAACCTACGGAACGCGTGCCAGTACGCACAGCGATTTTCAATGGCACGCACAAGACCCCCCCCAAAAAAGGCAATTCAAGTATTATTTTTGACAAGGAATTGAGTGCTAAAGCAGGATACATTTTAGGCTGATGGCACGCTCAATGAATTAAAAGTTCTTCTTTTGAACACTGTTATAAAAAAATTGCCGATCCCTTCTTTAAACAATATTGAATAACTTTTAGTTCAAAATGACATAAGCTTAGGCTACTATTACAAGGCAATTTATCCACCATAATAAATCATGGATGAGACCTTCTATTTATATCACACAAGTATAATTATAATTTATAATGTTATTACGGCTAGAGCCCCCATTCAATTTATGAAAATGATAGTTATAGTATTGTTATTGTTAGTGTGAGTATCCTTGTATTAGTGAAGATCTTATTATATCATTCTGAAGTTTATTTGTAGTTGTCTAGAGTATTCCTGGTTCTTATAATCCCCTGGCAATTCACATAGCGTAGTTTTAGAGTTTTCAGTTGATTTACTTCATGTATAATTATTTGTGTGGCTCATATTATACAGCAAGAACCTCGATGTTGAGTGGTAGTGTAGATTATTAATATAGTTGAATAAATATTACACATACACACATGTAGATAACTTTGATATATTGACGTTAACCAAGTTGTGTAGAAAGCAACGATAAATTTGGTTTAATTTACAACATCAATCCAGTAGGAATCCAAATAATATTATATACACAATCAAGAAATACACATATTCCAATTAGTAATGAATATCCTCAATGAACATATAGCATTGTAGTTAATAGTAGAATAATAAATTTTCCATAATACAACTCAAATAGAAACGATACTCAGAGCGGAGAATATTTGATGTTACTATATTGAATGCACGCCAAGAACTAAACTAAAAGTGTCGAATCGCGTAGAAATATGTTATGGGTCAATCGTTGGAAAATCCAGCCAGCCTAGTGACACGAGAATTTTAATCAAGCCTGCGTGCTGACTGCGTGATCAGATTGTTTTTTATTAAGAACAAGCAATAATGCTCTAACAAAATAAGGAGAGACCGGACGGCCTTGACACGCTGTAGGTGCGTGGGCAGTTCATGTTTTTATCGAGGTTAATAAAAAAACAATAATGCTCCACTTAGGTTAGGAAAAACCCGGGGGGGGGGAACCTTGAGCTGAGAAATATTTTATATCGTTTAAACGCAATTCGCTTAAATGATTTAGTTGGTTTATTAACATTACAATGTAGGGAATTTACATTTCGTAACAGTCGCCCATATCAAAAGGAAAAGAACATTGCATACTAAACAATAGAAGTGTGCAATTTCTTTTAGAACCGCCTGCACTTAACTTTAGTTCTAAACAATATACAAAAAAAAAACTGACTCCACCTGGGTAGTCCGTTAAATAAGACAAGTAAGGGAAATAATTTATTCTATTAAACCCCCATCATATAGGATTTTAAGTTATCCTTAGACCATAACACATGTTCGCGTTATTCTAAAAATTATACTCTCTGAGGTATCATTCCTTATAAACATCATCATCTTATTTATAAGGTAAAAATCAACATAACTAATGTTATCATATTAAACAATTCAATCATTAATTAATTCAACTTAAATGAAATTAATATTTAAATAAACTTAAGAGTAAGAATTTAATCTTAAGTGTGTAAGCATGTGAAGTGTATGCACATTACTCTATTTTGGTTTTTACATAATCACAACTATAGTTTGATTGTTTCAAAATAAGGATGTACATTTCTGTTCATTCATTATCTTACTAATAAAGATAATTACGTTCATAAATCCATAATATTTATAAGTAACTTATTAGGTTCTTTCTTTTTCCTACAACAATAATAATATTTGTTTTAGCAAATGGAAATATTCATGGCATAAAATAAGGCATAAGATATTGCATAAAATAATCACAACATATTCATATATTTATGCATTTATATTTTAAATGATCCAATTCTCTTAGTTAGGATTATCAGAATATATACATGAAGTTATCTATCCTCTTATACATTTGTTACATGCGCGATAGGGTGTCCGCGACGATGTTATCTTTTCCAGATAAGTGAGTTATTTTTAAGTTGTAAGCTTGAATAAACAAACTCCATCTTACAATGCGTTGATTTTGTTTGATGCGGGAAAGAAATACTAGTGGATTGTGATCAGTGAATATCTCGATTGGGAACTGAGAACCATTTACATAGTAATTGAAATGTTTCAATGCTTGGATAAGTCCTAGTAATTCCTGCTCTATTGTGCTATAATTTACCTCATGTGGGTTAAATTTTTTTGAACAAAAGCTAATGGGATGTTCAAGTGAATCATCTCCTATTTGTGAGATTACCGCGCCCATTCCTGTATTACACGAGTCTACCGTTATTCTGAAAGGTTTAGTATAATCAGGTGAGACTAATACTGGTGCCTTGGTCAGTATGTCTTTTATATTATTAAAGGCTTGGTCACATTCCTGAGTCCACTTAAATTGAATTTTCTTTCTTAAGAGATTTGTCAAAGGGCAAGTGATAATAGAAAAGTTTTTACAAAACTTCCTGTAGTACCCGGCCATACCCAGAAATCCTCGAAGTTGTTTCTGCGTTTTAGGGACAGGGAATTCCTGTATAGCTTTGACTTTGGCATTCACTGGTTTTACTTTGCCATTACCCACTACATGACCTAAATATTCAATTTCTGCATGGCAAAATTGACTTTTAACTAGGTTTATAGTAAGATTAGCCTGTTTTAGTTTTTGGAATAATAGTTTTAACTGATGTAGATGATCATTAAAGTTATTACTGAACACTACGATATCGTCCAGATATGCCTGGCATTGTGGGATATCATGGATAATAGTGTTTATTAGTCTTTGAAAACTAGCTGGAGCATTGACCATTCCGAATGGCATTACTTTAAACTTATATAATCCATCAGGAGTAACAAAAGTTGATACCTCCTGAGCCCTATCTGTTAATGGGATTTGGAAATAAGCTGTTAGTAAGTCAATCTTAGTTACATAGTTTGCAGTGCTTACTCTATCGATTAAATCATCTATCCGTGGTATGGGATACGAATCTGTTTTTGTCACTTGGTTTAATTTCCTATAGTCTACACAAAAGCGTAGTGAACCATCAGATTTGGGAACCAACACACATGGGGATGACCAATCACTGTTACTGTGAGTAATTATATCATTGCTCAGCATATAATCAATTTCTTTACGGATGTGTTCAAGTTGTATGGGATTAACCCTATACGGATGTTGTTTGACAGGTTTAACATTATCATCTTTTAAAACTACATCATGGGTAACCAAAGTTGTTTTGTTAGGAACATCACTAAACAAATTTACATGATCATAGATTAAACCCTTGATAGAAGTCTGTTCACCTGAGTCTAGATGTGCCAGTTTATCATTGAGGTTTTTAAGTGCTTCAGTGTTTTGAAGTTTACTTTCTATGATTGTCTTTTTAAATTTAGGCGGGGGTGTTTCAACAGTTTTGATAGCACTCACTGGCCTAATGTCAGTTTGTTTTTCCCTAACAACATAAGGTTTTAGCATGTTTATATGGCACAGTCTCTGTGTTTTCCTTCTATCAGGGGTTTTTACAAGGTATGTTACATCACTGATTTTATCTAAAACCTGATATGGTCCTGTATATTTTGCACTCAGGGGTTGTCCAGACAATTGGGTCAACATGAGGACTTTATCATAAGGATGGAAACATCGGGATCTGGCCTTGACATCATAGTACCCTTTCATTCTTTTCTGAGCCTGCAAAAGATTATCTTTAACATGATTAAAAGCATGATATATTCTATTGCTAAATTGTTCCACATAAGCTACGAGTCCAGTCTCTTCATCAGAATTTAACAAGGTTTCCTGCAACAGTTTTAGAGGTCCTCGAACTGAATGTCCAAACACTAACTCGAACGGACTGAATCCAAGAGATTCCTGCACAGTTTCTCTAGTCGCGAAAAGAGCGAATGGAATACCGCGATCCCAGTCTTCAGTGTTCTCAAAACAGTATGTGCAGAGCATGGTTTACAGAGTCTGATGATATCTTTCTAGGGCACCTTGGCTTTGCGGATGGTACGCAGTTGAAGTTGCATGTTGGATGCCTAGTTTCTTTAAGACCTGGTTAAACAGCTTTGATGTAAAGTTAGATCCTTGGTCTGACTGTATAGTCTTTGGAAGACCGTATCTTGAACAAAATGCAATCAGTGCGTCAGATATCTTATCTGCGTTAATGGTGCGTAGCGGAATAGCTTCAGGATATCTCGTGGCAGTGCACATTATAGTGAATAAGTACTGGTGTCCTGTCTTTGTTTTAGGCAAAGGACCTACACAGTCTATTAGCAAGTGGCTAAATGGTTCTGCAAAGGCAGGTATTGGCTTTAGAGGTGCTACCGGTATAGTCTGGTTAGGTTTACCAACTATCTGGCATGTATTGCATGACTTGCAGTATTTTGTGACGTCACGATGTAGTCCAGGCCAATAGAAGTACGGAAGAATTCGACGGTAAATCTTGTTCACTCCTAGATGACCAGCATATGGTGTGTCATGAGCCATGTGTAAGATGTCATTGCGATATATGGCTGGTACCACAATCTGACTTCCTTTCTGCAATTGTCATTATCACATTTCACATCTCTCCATTTTTGCATTAATATTCCCTCCTTCAGAAAAAATCCATTTCCTTTAATTTCTGCCTCCTGTTCAGTTATCACCTTTTTCTTTAGGTGTTTAATTCCTGAATCTCTATTCTGTTCTAATAGGAGTAATTGTCGAGGTGACAAATTACTTTCAGTAGTCTTGACTGAGGGACCACTCAAAATGTCAGCCAGGAAAGTTGCCTGTAGGTCAATCTCTGGTTCTATTTCTGACTTTGACATGGTTTCGACAGACTTTTGTTGTTGGGACATACCTCTAGTGACGATGCATATAGGTTTGATAAAGCTCTCACTTTTATTAAGGTATTGTTTTTTCTTGGATATGGAATGCACCACATCTCCAGCAATATCATTTCCCAGTATTAAAGAAACGCCTTTAAACGGAAGTGATTTGTACACACCCACAACTACATTTCCAGTGAATTACGCACTCTTCAGCTGTATTTGATACAAAGGAACTTGTACATTTTTCCTTGATACACCTTGAATAGTAAGATCCTGTCCTGTATATGTCGATTGTGACGTAGGAACAGTATTCTCTAAAAGTAGTGAAACCTCAGCCCCTGTATCACGGAGTATTCTGATGTTCTTTTCACTAGTGACACCATTTATTATGGATGACACGGTACCTTCTTCAATGAATGGTAAACAATTGCTTGGTATCTCAGTATCGATGAGATCTGTATCCAAGTTATTTTTGTAAGAGGTATGTTTAGTACTCATGGTGGTTCTATCTGATATAGACTCCTTGGAGCTCAGATTAGAATTAGAATTATTGAAAACCATTGTCTCTATTTCAGGAACTATTTCTGGTTTCAAGTTTCCTAGATACGTGTGTTTTGTCAGGTTATCTGCATCAGCACTAGGTATCTCTGTTTGAGTTCTAACATCCTTCTTTACATTTACATGAGTTCTTTGTTTTGGCATTGCTACATACGATAAGACAACATTCTTTTTATTCAATATCCAGCACTTTTCCTTAGTATGTCCAATTCGTTTACAATGGCTACAGGTTGGCTTGGAATTTGTTGGACCTTCATTGCTCTGCTGATGTCTCTTTGATTGATAGGATTCATTTGGATTTATGGTTTTCTTTTCTACCTTCATATCTCGATTCTGGAATTTTGATTTATCAACTGTTGTAAATTTATTGCTGGAATGGATAATAACATATTCGTCTGCCATTACTGCTGCTGTTTCTACTTGTTCTACACCTTTGTCTGCTAAATGTATTCTTACATCACCTCTGATGTTATTGTTAAAGTCTTCCATTAGCATAAGATTAGCTAATTTATCAAAGTCTTTGTTTACACCTTTGGATCGAATCCATCTTTCAAAATATTTCTTTTTCTGTCTTAGAAAATCAACATGGGATTGTTCCTGTTCTTTCTTAGACTCACGAAACACTTTTCTATATTTTTCAGGTGTTAGTGCATAACTTAGCAGTACTCTATTCTTGATCAGTTCATAATCATACAATTCCTCTTCAGTAAGACTTAATACAACATCAAGTGCCTTTCCTTTGTTCAGAGCTGAGCGTAGAAGTATAGCTTTCTTGCCCTCAGGAAATTGATAGTCACTAGCGTTTCTCTCGAAAATCATGACGAACTCTTCCACCGAATTATCTTCAAGAACTGGAATATGTTTCTTAAACTTATACAGTTCTGCATCTGCTTCAGAGCTTGCATTCGAATGATTTGACGTACGAGACCTTGCTATCTCAATTCTTTCTTGGCTTGCTATTTTCTCTCTTGCTATTTCTAACTCAATTCTCTTGTTTTCTCTTTCCATCCCAATTCTCTTGTTTTCTCTTTCCATCTCTAATTCCATCTTTCTTAACTCAAGTTTAAATTTCAATTCTTCACTTAAGTCACCAGTTGTATGCTTTACTCTTTGTTTTATAGGAAAAGGTAATTCATGATCTGATTCATCATTAATGTTATCATTAGCAGTAGTTTCTTCAATAATTAGTGTACCTTGTTTTCTTAAACACTCAGTTACCTCTTGAAGTAATTTAGTTTTTGATGGCCTAGTTTCTGTGATAGAAATGCCCAATGATTTAGCCAATTCTTTTAATTGTATCATTGACATTTTATTAAGCTGTTCTGAGGTTAGATCAAATATCTCTGGATCCAATGTAAGATTATTTGTGGCTTCCATTTTATATATTAAAAGTTACTATAAATCTTGTTAATAATACAATAAAGAGTCCAACTTACTTTCTGTCCTTTGAATAATTCACTACACCACACAGTTCAGATTTGTCACAACAAGGTCATAAAAATAATACTTTCTTAGAGTTACTTTGTTCGATAAGGTAATACACCAGATAATTTTCCAGGCTGAATAGTTAAGTTTTCCGATTCTCAACAGCAATGTTCAATTCAATCACAATCTTTAGTATATTGTATATTGTTCATATTTTCCAACACAATCCATCCAAGTTACGAGTATGTATTACGGCAGTTGTAAATAGTTTGTGTAAATAGTATAACGATTCTTGAAGTTGAAGTAAATCCTCTAAACATTTGTTAGTAAATCACTGACGAGCAAAACCCATTTTATTACAAGGCAATTTATCCACCATAATAAATCATGGATGAGACCTTCTATTTATATCACACAAGTATAATTATAATTTATAATGTTATTACGGCTAGAGCCCCCATTCAATTTATGAAAATGATAGTTATAGTATTGTTATTGTTAGTGTGAGTATCCTTGTATTAGTGAAGATCTTATTATATCATTCTGAAGTTTATTTGTAGTTGTCTAGAGTATTCCTGGTTCTTATAATCCCCTGGCAATTCACATAGCGTAGTTTTAGAGTTTTCAGTTGATTTACTTCATGTATAATTATTTGTGTGGCTCATATTATACAGCAAGAACCTCGATGTTGAGTGGTAGTGTAGATTATTAATATAGTTGAATAAATATTACACATACACACATGTAGATAACTTTGATATATTGACGTTAACCAAGTTGTGTAGAAAGCAACGATACATTTGGTTTAATTTACAACATCAATCCAGTAGGAATCCAAATAATATTATATACACAATCAAGAAATACACATATTCCAATTAGTAATGAATATCCTCGATGAACATATAGCATTGTAGTTAATAGTAGAATAATAAATTTTCCATAATACAACTCAAATAGAAACGATACTCAGAGCGGAGAATATTTGATGTTACTATATTGAATGCACGCCAAGAACTAAACTAAAAGTGTCGAATCGCGTAGAAATATGTTATGGGTCAATCGTTGGAAAATCCAGCCAGCCTAGTGACACGAGAATTTTAATCAAGCCTGCGTGCTGACTGCGTGATCAGATTGTTTTTTATTAAGAACAAGCAATAATGCTCTAACAAAATAAGGAGAGACCGGACGGCCTTGACACGCTGTAGGTGCGTGGGCAGTTCATGTTTTTATCTAGGTTAATAAAAAAACAATAATGCTCCACTTAGGTTAGGAAAAACCCGGGGGGGAACCTTGAGCTGAGAAATATTTTATATCGTTTAAACACAATTCGCTTAAATGATTTAGTTGGTTTATTAACATTACAATGTAGGGAATTTACGTTTCGTAACACTACCTAGAAAATAAAACATGCGCGCACAAAATCATATCATTTTTTTCAAACCATTGTATTTCATACAATACTATCATTAGTAGTCTGCCCTTATTGAAAGAAGCCGACCACTTCGAATAGACCTAATGTAGTTGTCGTGTATTGCAGGGGTTGGCAACCCAAGGTACGCGTGCCAAACATGTAGTTAAATGTTGGAGGTCTCTCGCGTGCCAACCTTGGCACGCAGAGCAATTTTCAATGGCACACAAGAGACCTCCAAATCTAAACTACATGTACGTCCCTAGAATAAGGCATATATTAAGATTTATTGTTGGGCTTTTTCAGAAGTATATCAAAGCACTCAAAGCGGAGTTTTCTAAACAAAGGCAAGCAAGACTTTAAAATTCATGGACTCATTTTTTCATACCACATCAAGGCTAACTGGCTTGATCATTTACTACAACCTCTTAGATATATATTTTTTAAGTGGAGGGATATTGGCAATTTTAAAATGCCGAAAGTTACATTTTAAACATTTAAAAATATGGGCATCCAAATGTGCCCATTTGCGGAAAAAAATCTGTTTTAAGCATATAAAGAGGTCACACACATTTGACCACTCCGCTGTGACTAAATATGTATGATATAAAATTAACGAAGAGCATTCAAGACAAGGCGCACATTAATGGATACAAATTACATTTAAAAGAGTTTTATATTTATCTTCTTTAAACAAATTTCTTTGTATTATTAATTTAATACATATAAGAGAATTATTTAATAGAACTAAATTATGTAATTTCGCTAAAAGACTCCTTAAATGGACAAACAATTAATGCAGGAAATGTATATTTATAACTGTTTAACGTAAATTATTTTAATCCTGTAATAATTCAGTCTTATAATGAATAACATAATGTTGGATTTATATCAAGCAATAATAACTAGCCAGTAATATTTGTTATATTACATAACATAACTTGTTTAGGCAACATTATTGAATCAAATATTATTATGGAAACAGTCTTTTAATTAAAGGGAGATAATAAACCAGTTGTTGTTTTTTTTCACTAATATTTTGAAATATGTGTCATGGTTTTTCTTTTATACAATTTTACAATTTAGATATCTATAATTTTGAAAGGATCTAACTGTAAAAAGTATTTTAAAATTATATGCAATAAATATTATATGACTAAAGAATTTATACGTCTATTTTCAAGCATTACATTAACTACCCAGTTTGTATGGTCACTACGTATCTATTCCGCATTATTGTCCAAAGTGGGGTACTTTGCAAAATAAATAAAAAAACATCATAATTAAACTGAGATATATTATAAAATATAATTAACATTTAACATTAGCTCCTCATCTTGACTACCAATTTATATTACGACAATGTATAGTAATAAAATCACATGCGTTGCCTCAGACGTATACTTGGATTACTTGGGATATCTTGGAAGGACCGAATAACAAACAACGAGGTCTTGCAACGGGTTAACAAGCCTAGCATGATCACTCTCCTTCGCCAACGACGTCTTCGGTGGCTTGGCCATGTTTCCAGGATGGAGGATGGTCGAATCTCAAAAGACCTGCTATATGCTGAGCTCGCTGAAGGCAAGAGAGCCACTGGCCGCCCCCAACTCAGGTTCAAGGACGTCTGCAAACGTGACCTAAAGGCTATAGATGTAGAGGTCGGAAACTGGGAGAACCTTGCTCAGCACAGACGTAGTTGGAGAGGCACCTTACACACCGGTATAAATGCGGCCGAGGGCAAACTTCGCCTTATGGCGGAGGCTAAAACAACTAAAAGAGCAGCGAAGAAAAGTAAAGAGCACGGGCTGCCCAACGGTCCAGCTTTCAAGTGCCTAACCCTCTCAAGGATAGGTCTCGACAGACACAGTCAATTTTGCGAGACTAGCCAAATCACAGGAGCGCAAATCTAATCGTCTTTCGAGACTATGGAGCCAATGATGATGATGATGATGAGTAATAAAATATTGTATTTGATGTAAATGCAAAAAAAAAATATTGATAATCACAAACACTTTAAATGTGTATTAAATATAAATCTCTTTAACGATTTTCTCTATAAATCTCCTTTGCTTTTAGCCTTTTTTTTTCATATATATATTTTTTTTAAGTATAATGGAGTAGGTTGACTTTTAGGCTCTTGGCACGCTGAATGATTTAGAAATCCTTGTTTGGCTCATTGTTAGTGGATGCGCATGGTCCTGAAGGATTTGATCAATCATAGATAGGCATCTTGAGTCGAAATGAAATTCTCCAAGAGCTGGTAACTGTGTCTGTGTTGCACGAGAGGCATTTGTTTATCCGGCGTTTTTTTGTTTTTGTTTAATGTAGTGATAGTGGCATTACCATCTCAGCGGGTGATTGCGAAGGTGATAACGCTACCATTCCATAATTACCTAAAAGTCGCCTTATATCCAGGGCCTAATGATATTGAGGGCTGAACCAGGGGGGGGGGGGGAGGCACACCAAAGTTCTGTCCGGTGCCAGATATCCCACGGCGGTTTCCGCAGCCACATGCACTATTTGTTCCCACTGCGGAATTCCCCTCGGATCACTATCGTGGTGGCTCGCCCCCTTATACCTGCAATGTCGCCCGCTAGCGCAAATCCCATGCTATAGGCATGGGCATCTAGGCACCAAGGCGGGATCAAGGCGGGATTGCTGCGCCCATTTCTTCCTCCCCACAGAGGTCTCGGGCCTCTCGAATGCAAGTGATAGCGAGGGCACTCGGAGTAACAGCAAGGGTTGTCCCCCATGCGTTGACGTATAGTCCGCCTGTGTGCTCTTGATGCAAACGTAATGGTGGTTTCCACACGTCGCCGACGGTGAGGTCCATGTGTACAGAAGTGAATAATTGCTACCAACAATCGCCGTATAATAAAGATTCATGATGGTTTTGTCTATATAAAATAGTGGTAGTTGACTGTCCTGTCTATATGAAATAGTGGTAGTTGACTGTCCTGTCTATATGAAATAGTGGTAGTTGATTGTCCTATCTATATGAAATAGTTGTAGTTGACTGTCCTGTCTATATGAAATAGTGGTAGTTGATTGTCCTATCTATATGAAATAGTGGTAGTTGACTGTCCTGTCTATATGAAATAGTGGTAGTTGATTGTCCTATCTATATGAAATAGTGGTAGTTGACTGTCCTGTCGATATGAAATAGTGGTAGTTGATTGTCCTGTCTATATGAAATAGTGGTAGTTGACTGTCCTGTCTATATGAAATAGTGATAGTTTACTAAGACTAAGTTTTTGAGTGTGTTTTCTTACACTATTTTGTAGCAAACATTTAACTCAATCTAAAAATGATAAGTACTAATACGTAACGGGAAAAAGTAATTTTACAATCAAACAAAAAACTTTAGACTTCATATAATATAACGGATTTTTCTTTACAAATGTAACAAGAATATCGAATAAAAATTCTACCTTGCATTAGTTAGACAATGACTAGAATATCTTTTTTTAATATGTTACATACACTCCTTCTATACAGAAGATTTGTGCACCCTGGAGTCTAGTCTTGGACTTCGATTATTTTATTAGTGTTTTAATTGTTAATTGATATTAAGTTATTTGGTTTTCCTGGTTTGTTCGGGCAACCCATTCCATACCCGGATGCCGCTTCAGAAGAAAGATAACTTATTTTCGTTTGTTCTTGCAACTTATTTTCGTTTGTTCTTGCAACTTATTTTCGTTTGTTCTTGCAACTTTTTTTCGTTTGTTCTTGCAACTTATTTTCGTTTGTTCTTGCGTGTGGAATAAGAACAAATTGTTTTTATCCTTTTGTCAATATGTGAGGGGGATAACGTTTAAAAAATTACTCTGTCTTAATAATTTCTCAATTACTTCCCTTGCATTGTCTGCAAAGTCTATATTTTCTGGATTTGGCATATTAATATTTGTTAATAAAATAATTTTTTGTATATTTATTTTTAATGATGTTTGTAAAATTCTTGTTTCATTTTTTTATTCTAATTTTTCCAAGAGTTGATATTTCATTAATCATTTGTTTTGTTTAATAACTTCTGTAATGCAGACCCACGCAACACGCAACCATCCTATCATAAGCTGGTATTATTTTCTTAGTTTAAAATTTTTAATTTTGTCTTTTTAGTTTGACCTCAATAGTTTACTTTCTATTGGGGGCACGGTCGCCGTGCGGGCAGCGCCTTCGACGGGAGCACCGAAGGTCCTGGGTTCGAATCCTAGTGAAGGCTAAGATTTGTACCCAGCTCTGAAGGGTACCTGACTTTAGTTGGGGTAAAGTAAAGATGGAATGGGCATTGTTCTGGCTCCACAATCCCATAGTATGCCGTGGCCACACAAAAAAACTGGTGAACGCTGCCTCACCGACCACATGAATCCATCTGATACGACGGGATACCTTAACATTTGTAATCCACCATTTATTACAATTTATGGATACTCAGTTAACATTGGGGACTTTTACTTTATGTCAAAAGAAGGCTTTTGCATTTCAGGCCACATTACCACCACGCCACTTGCAGGAACGGTTTCCTTTTGAGTACTTTCCCTTTAATGACCCTTGATTATGGCTCTTTTTTTAAAGGGGAAGTAATGAAGGTGAAATAGGAAGAAAATAGTCTGGAGGCGAGTTAAACAGTGTTTACCACAGACAAAAAGCAGCACAAACAATGTAAAGGCTTTATAAGAAACACTTTGTATTTAGGAGTAGTTGAGTTTAATAAAAATTTCACCGTGTAGATTTTTTCCAGGAGGCGGGCAATGACTAAACAGGAAGGGGACAAGACCCTTGTTCGTGGACTTTACTCTAGGTGACCCCCCCTCCCCTCTTACGCACTTATCATGAAAGCTGCACTCTTCATCCATCGACCTTTGGTGCTATATTTAGACATGTGAAACGTTTTTATCACTCATTCTGTGTCTCTCTCCCACTCTCTCACACACACTCTCTTTCATTCTCTTTCCCTATTCTCTCTCTTGCTCTGTCTTATTCTTTCTCTCCATCCTTTATCCTACTCTGCACATACCGGGTCTCGCTGCGACAAGAAGTGCGGGGGGTTCTCGCGTTATCACGGAGCATTGGGTACTAATGTGGCCCCTCCATGCGCATAATGCAGTTTAAGGATCGGCAACCTTTGACACGCGTGCCAAACTCGACAGACACAGAGCAATATCCAACGGCACGCACGAGATCCACCAAAAGGCTATTCAAGCCTCTTCTTCAAGAAATTGAGTGTTTGAGCAGGACGACTTTATGGCTGTTGGCACGCTGAATGAATTATAAATCCGATTTGGGCACTTTATTATCAGGAGGTAGCGTTTACGTCTGGTCGTCCGGGTACTTAGCCTTTAACGTTTTTCTTTGCTCGCGACTTATGTGGATATTTAGGAGAGGGTGGGTCTTTGATTTTTTTGGCGTCACACTGTCTTATAAGTCCTATTGTTTGCCAAGTCCCAGGTGCTCACGCATTATCCGCTAAGTCGCATGATCGATTAGGTCGCTCACACCACTAAGTCGCTCTGTTTACTGTTCACCAAAGTCGCATTCTTCATTTAAGTTACTGTTTTCTGGGACACATTATGCACTAATGTGCAGTGTACAGTATCCACAAGGTCGCAAAGTCAACTAAGTCTGCCTGTCTACTAAGTCACACTGTCCAGTAAGTCGCACTGTCTAATAAGTCACACTGTTCGTTAAGTGACACCGTGCACTTAGTTTTCGCTAAGTTGCACTGTTCGCTAAGTCGCACTGTCCACTAAGTCAGACAGCTTCCATTCTTTTTGAGAACCGTCTAATCTTGGACATTGTCAAGTGGTCGGCCTGCACAGTGAAAAGAGCGGGGTAAAGTCTTGTCGTGAGGGGAGACACAACAAAAGAACACATAACACATTTACATCGCGTGTTTGTGTGTCGTTGCCGTGTTGTTTTCAATATTTATAGTATTATCATATATCAGTGTGCTTAATCACTGAGCCGTTCTCTATATAAAACTATACAATCAATTTTAATTAATGTATACTTTAGGCACGAGACAGTTCAAATTTGACTCTATCCCGTCAGTGTTGTATAGGTGTTTGTTTTCGGTGTAATTTACAACTCATTGGTGAATTTTATATATAGAAAAATAGAACATACAGATAATAATGGATTTGAACTTCGGTAATTTTTGGTTTAGACGAAATGGTTCGTCAAGCTTTTGCAAGAGGTCGTATGGATGTTATGCAATAATATATTATCTTCATTATTAATGGATTCAAACTATTACGGTATAACAGAGACCGCATATTTATCTCACAGACTTTAAAAGCGGAAGAAGGACTCATAAGTCATGCATGATTTCTCGATCAACTGTTTGCAACCTAGCTAGAAAAGACATGTACATATATTTGCCTGGCATTGACTGCAAGAGAGCCAAAAGCTCTGCAGCCTGGTTAGAAGAAGAAGAAATGCAACTGAACGAACTGGAGAGATTATGTAATCGCGTCAACGTGCCCTGAAGTAAAGTACCATTCGGACCAAACAGATCATCGGGCCCGTGAAGCAGCGTTCATCAGTTTCTTTGGCCACGGCATCAGAGCTGGGTAAACTCAGAGACACACTCAAGTCCCGGGAAAAAATCCTAGCCTCCACCAGGATTCGAACCCAGAACCTTCGGATCGCCAGTCAAATATGCTGCCTTTCGGCCACCGTGCCTTGAAAAAGAAAAAAGTAAAGTATCCCGCCGGACCAAATTGATTCATAGGGCGTGCCTTGATTGAAACAGTTGTAATATTATTCCGTTAAGCTCTGTGTCTTCTTCCTACATCATCATTGCCCGTCACCCCAGCTGGGGTGTGGGCCGCCAAAAACACATCTCCAGAGTCCTCTGTCCTGAGCCATTCTTTCTAGTTGGTTCCAGTTGTAACCCATCTTTGCGGTGTCTGCATCGAGTTCACGTCGTTCTATCCAACCCCTTCTTCTATTTCTTGATGTTGTCTTCAATAGGAAGTTGGCAGGTTCTTTGCCAAAGGTAGGTGTTGCTTATGGTGTCAGGCCAGCGGATCTGGAGAATCCTTATGAGGCAGCTGTTTACATAGGTCTGGACTTTGCATGCGGTATTTTTAGTCTTCTTCCTAACCGCCCCCCGCCCCATTCCTATTTATGTGCCATTATTTATGAAATTATCTCAATTAAAAAAAAAACGCTGAGAATTCTAATCAAACATTTAAATTCAAAATAATCCAGTTGTGTCAAGATATGTCAACTACTACAGTAAAATCTCGAGTATAAGCCGCACTTTTTTTTTTCCAAATTTTTTGGTCCTGTGTAAGTAAAAAAAAAACATGTTTTCTATTTACGAATATCAACTGAAATGACGATGTGGGCTACCGTAAGAAAAATCACTGAATAGACTAGACTTGGAAATAACGAAATAAACATTTTTTGTATCAATGTATTTATTTAAGTAATTAAATTTAACAAAATATCTGTTATTCCATACAGTTTATAACAAATACAGTAGATCAACATTTCCCATACATTGTTTTTTCGTGACTCTGTTATTTATTTACTTGTTTCAAATTCCGGTAAAGATCATAGAAAGTTTTGCTTTTCTAAAGAGTTCCAAACAAGTAATGTGTGCTTATTATTCAAATTAATACTATTTACACACATAAAGGGTTGCAAGATGGATGATATGCAGCGTTCAATTAGTGTTTACATTGTCTAGTATGCAAAGTCCATTCACATTTCATTGGCTAATGCACTGAAAAAAAAATATATATGTATATAAATATTGATAAATAAATTATACTGGTAAACCAAACAGATTTTGGGTGCGGCTTATACACGTGAACTTCAACTTTACTTGCTTTTCGCCTTCCAATGTATACCTGCGGCATATACACGGGTGCGGCTTATAATCGAGATTATACGGTATTTCTTTACATTCAATATTTCACTGTCCCGATTTAGGTTTGTTTGTTTAAGCTTATTGCGTTTATTTATTTACTTAAAACATTATTTTGTTTTCCTTTTATCAAGGGTCTTTTGTTTACTCAGTGCCGTGTCTATCTATCTTTCTATCTATCTATCTATCTATCTATCTATCTATCTATCTATCTATCTATCTATCTATCTATCTATCTATCTATCTATCTACCTATTTATCTATCTATCTATTTATCTATGTATCTATCAGAAACAAGGCTTTTTTTACACACCGTAATAAATGATGCACCACCCACGGACGGGTTACCTCCCCTTAAAAAACAACCAACAACATTTTATTGAGTCTGCCATCGAGGATGTGAGAACCTCTGTGACGCAATCAAAGGAACAAAAAACAACACAGAAAGTCATTTTAAAGTGTTCAGTTAGTTGTTTAGTGGTCTAGTGGTGGGTGGGAAGATGTGTTCAACTGTATTCATGGAGTTTTCTCTTTACTATTGGTATAGTGAACTTCTTTTTTGATTACTACAAACCATGTAGCCTACAATCATGTGAGGAATTGTGATAGTGTGTGTGTGTTTTCTTAAATTTTGGATTATCTTCCCTTTGAATTGCCGACAATGTCTTTAAACAGACGGGGAAGCATTAACGCCATTTGGCAGGTTGTTAAATGTTTTTTTGTTCTTTAAAATACTTTTTTTTTGTTATCAAATGATCATGTTTTTTTTTTTCAAATTAAGAATGCAATATGGAGCTAGTCAGGTGTTTTGCTGTTTTTGTTGTTGGTTATTTACATTTGGGATACCGGAGTTCTCGGGTTCAAATCCTGGTGAATCTAGGGTTGGTTTTTTGGGTCTGGATGGTTGCCTGTGAGTCTACCCAGCTCTAGTGGGATCTTGATTTTAGTTGGGTTATAGTAAAGGCGGTTGGGCATTGTGCTGGTCAAACAATCCCCTCTAGTATGCCGTGACCATAGACATTTGTGAACGCTGCTTCACAGATCATATTGGTCCGACAGGTATACTTTTTTTAAAATTATTTTTTATGTGGCTGACCACGTGTTTTGTTGTTGTCGTCTTGTCTAATGTGTGACGAGATGGACACAACATGTGATGTCACGAGGGTATGGAAAGGTTATTTTTGCATGTTTACAAATATAGTTCGATATGCCAATAGTTTTGTTTTTACGCCCCAAAATAGTGTATCAGATGCATCAAAGGTGTCAAACTCATGACCACATCCAGCGGGGCATACCATTAGATCCTTCCCACGAGGAATTTCGGGTTAATAATGTTAATATTTATATACGGCGATAATGAAGTTTAGCCTACATTTAATACCCTAACATTAAACTTTTATTCAGTTCTGCCCGCTGCCATAAGTGTGCTACGAGTTTTGTTGCTCCATGTTGTTTTTTTTTAGTTTAATATCCATGAGCTAGATCTGTGCTCGCCCGCAGTTGGTAGCCGTGCCTCCTCTTACACTCATTACAACAACCAATTAATAGTTGAACAAAAGGGTGGGGGGAGGTGGTGTAATGTGTTGAATGTCCGTATCGCAGCATCGCACTGCGTGACACGCCAGGCACGTCTCCTGTCCTAGTGCTGCGCAGATAACTACCCTAACCGTTATTGTCACTTCAAGTCTTGAGTTACTCATCGTTTTTTGTTGTCAAGACTGAAGCTAAGCATTCAGCGTGAGTGCCCTGGCCACTCGACATTCGCTCATCATCGGGACGGAGAGTCAACTTGGTCAAATAAACAAGAGCATAGGCTCTCTGGTCAACAGGAAAAGCGCACGTCGTGTACATGTTATGTGTGCTGATATAGTACATATGTATAAACAGAGAGAAAGTTCGAGAACAATAGAGAGAGAGAAAAAAAAAGGGGGGGGGGGGAGAATAGAGAAATGAGAATGAGTAAATTTCAAGAGAAAATGATAGATTGAGAGGCGGGGACAAGCAAAGTAATAGAGGAGAGACCACGAATCTGCTAAGTCTATGGTCACATCAAAATCTTCAACTGTGGACTGGATGTAAACACAATCGTAACAATGTTTTGTCTATGTAAACAAAACTTAGTGTTACAACGTTGAGATAGTTTTTAACACAACTGTAAACCAGTTCTGAAATAAATAAAAGAACAGCTGATTGTTTTTTGCCGTGAAAACTCTATTTGAATGAGACGGTTGAGTCCCTGGGTATATGTGTAGGCCTTCAAGATCAAGATGATGAGGGCCTACAGTTTTGGAAAACCAGAGGTCACAGCTTCCGTGCAATACGACATTCTAAGGGATTGTGTGGCCAGAGCCATGACCAGTGGCTTTTTTTTTGTCCACAACGGGTGTCGAGTGTCGAACGCCCATTCTAGCTTGTTATACTTGTGGATATTGAGGCACGGCTGCCGAGCGACCGAAGGTCCTGGGTGCGAATCCTGGTGAAGGCTATGATATTTTCGCCTGGTCTAGAGGGTGTCCCTGGCCACAGAAACTGGTGATCCGGTTCCTAATTTGGTCAGAAGGGTACTTTACTTTTACTTGACTAAATTTGAACCCTAACTGACCTTTCGCAGAACCACCGAGTCAGCTCTTAACGTATATAAGATAATGAGCAGTAACATCAGCACATAATGTGTCCAGTCACTTTATCATGTCTAGATCTAATTTCTTTAGATTTCCCCCTATTTCTCGAAATACTTTCATCATTAGTTTCTCGTTCACTTCAACACGAGCGAATACGTCATTATTTAAACACTATGAATCGTAAAACAAATTATGTGTTACTAGACTAATGGCTTTTTAAATATGTTTTTTTATCAACCAGGTGGAGGTGGAGATGGGGGAGGGGAGGGGGGTAGAAAGACTAATTTGTACGTACGCAAAGGGGAAATGGCGGGGGGGGGAGAGATAAAATTATCTACAAGATGCAACAGAGGCGGGTGTATGAAAATATGACTTTGTTTTTTTGCTTGCATACTCTATGGGCGGCCCCTTATATAGCATTTATAGCTTTCTCTACAAATGCCCTTACATGTTGAAGATGTGGGCTATTTAGGGCGTTGGTCCAAATGAACACAGTCTGTTTGTTAGTTTGCGTGCTTGGTATGCACACGTTGACCTTTAACCTCAGCGGTCGCTAGGAAATGATATCGTTATTCTTAATTGGGGCGGCTGTAGCCCGGAAGGCAAAGTCGGCGGCTTGCAATAGGCTGTAGCCTGGGCGGCCCGTTATAGTGGTTGAACTACTAACATGTTCGTTTTGAATTTCGACGACCCAACGTCTACAACATAGGCGGCCTACTTCTATTATCACTTAAATATAGGACACTTACACACAATAAAACACAGCCCTTAAAATAGCAGGTCTACTGCCACAACCCCTAGAATAGCAGGCCCACTACCACAGACAATAGATTAGCAGGCCCACCACCATAGACAATAGATTAGCAGGCCCACCACCATAGACAACTAGAATAGCAGGCCGACTACCACAGCCTATAGAGTAGCAGGCCCACTACCATAGCCAACTAGAATAGCAGGCCGACTACCACAGCCTATAGAGTAGCAGGCCCACTACCATAGCCAACTAGAATAGCAGGCCCACTACCACAGCCTATAGAGTAGCAGGCCCACCACCATAGCCAACTAGAATAGCAGGCCCACTACCACAGCCTATAGAGTAGCAGGCCCACTACCATAGCCAACTAGAATAGCAGGCCCACTACCACAGCCTATAGAGTAGCAGGCCCACCACCATAGCCAACTAGAATAGCAGGCCCACTACCACAGCGCCCTAGAACAGTAGGCACACTACCATAGCCCCCTAGAACAGCAGGCCCACTATCACAGCCCCCAGAACAGCAGGTCCACTACCATAGTCCCCTAGAACAGCAGGACCACTATCACACTCCCTAGAACAGCAAGCCCACTACCATAGCCCCCTAGAACAACAGGCCCACTATCACAGTCCCCTAGAACAGCAGGCCCACTACCATAGCCCGCTAGAACAGCAGGCCCACTATCACAGTCCCATAGAACAGCAGGCTCACTACCATAGTCCCCTAGAACAGCAGGCCCACTATCACACTCCCTAGAACAGCAGGCCCACTACCATAGCCCCCTAGAACAGCAGGCCCACTATCACAGTCCCCTAGAACAGCAGACCCACTACCATAGCCCGCTAGAACAGCAGGCCCACTATCACAGTCCCATAGAACAGCAGGCTCACTACCATAGTCCCCTAGAACAGCAGGCCCACTATCACACTCCCTAGAACAGCAGGCCCACTACCATAGCCCCCTAGAACAGCAGGCCCACTATCACAGTCCCCTAGAACAGCAGGCCCACTACCATAGCCCGCTAGAACAGCAGGCCCACTATCACAGCCCCCAGAACAGCAGGACCACTACCATAGTCCCCTAGAACAGCAGGCCCACTATCACACTCCCTAGAACAGCAGGCCCACTACCATAGCCCCCTAGAACAGCAGACCCACTTTCACAGTCCCCTAGATCAGCAGGCCCACTACCATAGCCCGCTAGAACAGCAGGACCACTATCACAGTCCCCTATAACAGCAGGCCCACTATCACAGTCCCCTAGAACAGCAGTACCACTACCATAGCCCGCTAGAACAGCAGGCCCACTATCACGGTCCCCTAGAACAGCAGGTCCACTACCATAGCCCCCTATAACAGCAGGACCACTACCCAAGCCCCCTAGAACAGCAGGCCCACTATCACAGCGCCCTAGAACAGCAAGCCCACTATCACAGCCCCCTTGAACAGCAGGTCCACTACCATAGCCCCCTAGAACAGCAGGCCCACTATCACAGTCCCCCAGAACAGCAGGCCCACTATCACAGTCCCCCAGAACAGCAGGTCCACTACCATAGCCCCCTAGAACAGCAGGCCCACTATCACAGTCCCCCAGAACAGCAGGCCCACTACCATAGCCCCCTAGAACAGCAGGCCTACTATCACAGCCCCCTAGAACAGCAGGCCCACTACCATAGCCCCCTAGAACAGCAGGCCCACTATCACAGTCCCCTAGAACAGCAGGTCCACTACCATAGCCCCCTAGAACAGCAGGCCCACTATCACAGCCCCCTAGAACAGCAGGCCTACTACCATAGCCCCACTAGAAGAATGGCCACAAGTGCAGCTCAGCCCTTCCATTGATCTACTTTCAATCCTAAAACAAAGTATGTGAAGAAGAAATTATGGTCACTGGCCTATATACTTTAATACATAAATTGGAAAACTATTGCTTTTTTTTAACAAAGGCATTTCAATTCAATGAAAACTTACCTATATATTTTATTTGGTTACTTCCAGTGTAAAGTAATTTTTCAATCAAATACTTTTAACGCTATTGAACATTAAAGGAAATAGGTAAAACATACACATTAAATTTTGTATTGTGTATTTATAAATTACGTTTTTTCCCCATTAGTTTTCATATGCCCCCTCCCGTTCAGAACTTATTCATTGTGTGTAACATAAAGTTGAACATTTTATAAACGTTTTGTTTCTTATCTCACTTGAACTATGGGAAATTATTTCCCCCTTCCTTTGCTTAACTATACAGTCAGTAGTCATAGTGAAACAAAGAAAACTGAACTGTGTTTTGTTTATAGAAAAATTAACTTTCTTTGTTTTTTTTCTCTCTTTAATTACAGAGATTGCAGCACAGCTGTAGACCAGCCGGTAAGTCTGTTTATCTATCTATCTGTCTATCTGTCTATCTGTCTATCTGTCTATCTATCTATCTATCTATCTATCTATCTTTTGTGTCTGTCTGTCTGTCTATCTGTCTATCTGTCTATCTGTCTATCTGTCTATCTGTCTATCTGTCTATCTGTCTATCTTTCTATCTATCTATCTATCTATCTATCTATCTATCTGTCTGTCTGTCTATCTATCTATCTATCTATCTATTTATTAAATGTATCCATTTATCTAGTAATCAATCTATGAATCAGCCATCTTTCTCTCTATATGTCTATCTATGTATCTATCTCAATCTATATACTATATAATTAAACAAACATATGTCTGTCACATTTCCCACAAGCGCCTTTATTTAGTGGACACTACAAACCCACATTGAAAAATTTTTATTAATTAGTAGAAAACAAACATTTCTACAGAACAACATTTCTGCAAACATTTCTACTAATAAAAAACATTTATTCAAACAAACATTTCTGCAGAACAACATTTCTGTAAACATTTCTACTAACAAACAAACATTTCTTCAAACAAACATTTCTACAGAACAACATTTCTGCAAAAATTTCTACTAACAAACAAACATTTCTTCAAACAAACATTTCTACAGAACAACATTTCTGTAAACATTTCTACTAACAAACAAACATTTTTACAAACAAACACTTGTACACACAAACACGTGTACAAACAAACATTTATAAAAACAAATTTTTATACAAACATACAATTCTACAAACGATATTATATAAGGACCACAGTAAAGTGACCTTAAGAACAAGAAGCTATCATTGAATCAATTCACCGCTAACCACGAATTAAACCAAAGCAACAGTAAATGACATCTCTTTCTTCTAAATAACTGTTGTGATACGTTTTGATTGTTCCCTCTAGTGACAACACACTTCATCTACACACTTCATCTACACACTTCATCTACACACTTCATCTACACACTTCATCTACACACTTCATCTACACACTTCATCTACACACTTCATCTACACACTTCATCTACACACTTCATCTACACACTTCATCTACACACTTCATCTACACACTTCATCTACACACTTCATCTACACACTTCATCTACACACTTCATCTACACACTTCATCTACACACTTCATCTACACACTTCATCTACACACTTCATCTACACACTTCATCTACACACTTCATCTACACACTTCATCTACACACTTCATCTACACACTTCATCTACACACTTCATCTACACACTTCATCTACACACTTCATCTACACACTTCATCTACACACTTCATCTACACACTTCATCTACACACTTCTATTTCATCCCAACATTTTCCCACATTGATTTGTCAATGTCATTTAACACACATTTTGTTTCTTGTGTAAAACTCAAATGTTCCTTAACCTTGAACTTGATGTTTGAAGGAGTTTTTTTTTTAAGTATGCTTTTATTAAATTTTAATTAATACAAACAAATAGAGGCCTTTTATTTTACTATTTTATTTCTGATTTGCAATTCTTTCTTCTTTTTTTTTTTATTGTCACCCCAATCTCCTCCTGCGCAATATACACATTAAAAAAATATTTTGTTTATATGTGCGTGTGTATGTGTTTGTGTTTTGTTGTCTCTTCGCCACAGCTAAACTGTGATTTCGCTCGCCACAGTGCAATATTATTTTATGTATTTATATTAGAAGCTTTATGAAGTATATAATTCTGAGTGGCGGATTCGACCCTGCCACCCACCGCGGTATTCTGTGCATGTCTTCCCCCCCCCTCCCCATTCCTCTCCTATACTATGTTTGCAATGCAAGTTAACCCTATTGTCTCCCAACCCCTGACTCTGTTGTTATCGTAACACATAAATGTAACAACCACAACAACAAACCGTGCAGTCCTTTTAGCCAGCTGCTGATGAGGGTTAACTCTTGTCACGCCCTGTTTTGTTCTTGTCGGACACACGATGTGGGGAGGGGGGGCATTAACCCCCTACCTCCCAACAACAACGAATTTTTTTTTTTTTAACCCACACCTGGCTTGGCGTACATGACATTCCGAAATTCCAAGCTGTCACGACAAGGTCTAATCGCTCACTGGACATCGGCTAAAAATGACTATCCATCTTCGTTTTTTTTTGTAGTGTCGCTACCGCTGGACGGAAGCGTCGCCATATTTCCCGGGGATCACAAGCGCCCATAAAAAGGGGGATTATTTTATTGACTGGTTACTAGTACATGACAAATGGGCCATGGATATCTACCTGACTGTCCGGCACTGTAGGACACACGAAATGTCTACCTCCCCAGAACGCCAAATCTATCCAACACCCTGTACTTTTAATACGAACAGCTACTAAAAGTATTCAATTTCTTCACCATAGCCTCAGGCCATATGGCTGCTGGATCGTAATGATGATGATGGTCTATCTAACTATTATCTCTCAATCTCTCTGTCTATGTAAACATCTATTTTATACATCTATCTCTATAAATGTATAACTTTCTAGCTATTGTTGTATTTATCCGCCAATCTGTGTAAACCATCTATCTTAACGTTCAATAATAATTTTGTTTGTGTCTGCCTAATAATATGTTTGTTACTGTATGGGTAAGTGTGTATCTGTATTGTATAAGTGTGTGAATGTAAGTATGGACGTGTGTTGGAGTATATGTGTGTGTAGGAGTATGAGGGAGAGGGGTGTATGTCTGGAATGGTGTGTGAAAGTGTATATCTACTTTTTTGATTGATACACAGGCTGAATGCATTTTGTGTTATTATTTTCTTTCAAAGCGGAAAACAAAAAAAGGTCTATATCACCAAGTCTATATAAATCTCAGTTATACACGAGGCCCACATTGGACTGTCTCTGTGAATGTAGTTTTGTCACGAGGCCCACATTGGACTGTCTCTGTGAATGTAGTTTTGTCACGAGGCCCACATTGGACTGTCTCTGTGAATGTAGTTTTGTCACGAAGCCCACCTTGGACTGTCACTGTGAATGTAGTTTTGTCACCTGGCCCACCTTGGACTGTCACTGGGAATGTTGTCCTTGGACTGTCACTGTGAATGTTGTCCTTGGACTGTCACTGTGAATGTTGTCCTTGGACTGTCACTGTGAATGTTGTCCTTGGACTGTCACTGTGAATGTAGTCCTTGGACTGTCACTGTGAATGTTGTCCTTGGACTGTCTCTGTGAATGTAGTCCTTGGACTGTCACTGTGAATGTAGTCCTTGGACTGTCTCTGTGAATGTTGTCCTTGGACTGTCTCTGTGAATGTAGTCCTTGGACTGTCACTGTGAATGTAGTCCTTGGACTGTCTCTGTGAATGTTGTCCTTGGACTGTCTCTGTGAATGTAGTCCTTGGACTGTCACTGTGAATGTAGTCCTTGGACTGTCACTGTGAATGTTGTCCTTGTACTGTCACTGTGAATGTAGTCTTGGACTGTCTCTGTGAATGTAGTCCTTGGATTGTCTCTGTGAATGTAGTCCTTGGACTGTCACTGTGAATGTAGTCCTTGGACTGTCACTGTGAATGTAGTCCTTGGACTGTCACTGTTAATGTAGTCCTTGGACTGTCACTGTGAATGTTGTCCTTGGACTGTCACTGTGAATGTAGTCCTTGGACTTTCTCTGTGAATGTAGTCCTTGGACTGTCACTGTGAATGTAGTCCTTGGACTGTCACTGCGAATGTAGTCCTTGGACTGTCTCTGTGAATGTAGTCCTTGGACTGTCACTGTGAATGTAGTCATTGGACTGTCTGTGTGAATGTAGTCCTTGGACTGTCTCTGTGAATGTTGTCCTTGGACTGTCACTGTGAATGTAGTCCTTGGACTGTCTCTGTGAATGTTGTCCTTGGACTGTCACTGTGAATGTTGTCCTTGGACTGTCTCTGTGAATGTTGTCCTTGGACTGTCTCTGTGAATGTTGTCCTTGGACTGTCACTGTGAATGTAGTCCTTGGACTGTCACTGTGAATGTAGTCCTTGGACTGTCTCTGTGAATGTTGTCCTTGGACTGTCTCTGTGAATGTTGTCCTTGGACTGTCACTGTGAATGTAGTCCTTGGACTGTCTCTGTGAATGTTGTCCTTGGACTGTCACTGTGAATGTAGTCCTTGGACTGTCTCTGTGAATGTTGTCCTTGGACTGTCTCTGTGAATGTAGTCCTTGGACTGTCTCTGTGAATGTTGTCCTTGGACTGTCACTGTGAATGTTGTCCTTGGACTGTCACTGTGAATGTAGTCCTTGGACTGTCTCTGTGAATGTAGTCCTTGGACTGTCTCTGTGAATGTTGTCCTTGGACTGTCACTGTGAATGTAGTCCTTGGACTGTCTCTGTGAATGTAGTCTTTGGACTGTCTCTGTGAATGTTGTCCTTGGACTGTCTATGTGAATGTTGTCCTTGGACTGTCACTGTGAATGTAGTCCTTGGACTGTCTCTGTGAATGTTGTCCTTGGACTGTCACTGTGAATGTAGTCCTTGGACTGTCTCTGTGAATGTTGTCCTTGGACTGTCTCTTTGAATGTTGTCCTTGGACTGTCACTGTGAATGTAGTCCTTGGACTGTCTCTGTGAATGTTGTCCTTGGACTGTCTCTGTGAATGTTGTCCTTGGACTGTCACTGTGAATGTAGTCCTTGGACTGTCTCTGTGAATGTTGTCCTTGGACTGTCTCTGTGAATGTAGTCCTTGGACTGTCTCTGTGAATGTAGTCCTTGGACTGTCTCTGTGAATGTTGTCCTTGGACTGTCTCTGTGAATGTTGTCCTTGGACTGTCACTGTGAATGTAGTCCTTGGACTGTCTCTGTGAATGTAGTCCTTGGACTGTCTCTGTGAATGTTGTCCTTGGACTGTCACTGTGAATGTTGTCCTTGGACTGTCACTGTGAATGTTGTCCTTGGACTGTCACTGTGAATGTTGTCCTTGGACTGTCACTGTGAATGTTGTCCTTGGACTGTCTCTGTGAATGTTGTCCTTGGACTGTCACTGTGAATGTAGTCTTTCTTTCTCCCCTATCACGCAGAACAAACACTCAAAGTGAAAATATTTCATTCAATACTTCTCTGGAATATGTTGCCATGGTCTACTAATGAATGCTACCCATCCATACCACCACAGGGAGGACACGCCTATAGTTTCCACAATTTTGCATTGGTATTCAAAGTATTCAAATCAGCCCCCCCCCCCCACGCACCGACCAGCACCCTCTCCCTCGTTCTCTTTTCCAGGTTTGTCCCCGAGTAACATGTTCCCACACAAGTCCCAGCGATACAGTATATTTTGGACGAAGGTCAAACTGAATCTTGTGACCTTATCCGTTGCGTACAGTGTGCTGGTGTGTTGTGTGCTAGAGTGTTGTGTGCTAGTGTGTTTTATGTACTGTTGAGTTGTGTTGTGTGCTAGTGTATTATGTCCTAGTGAGTTGTGTTGTGTGCTAGTGCGTGTTATGCGCTAGTTTGTTGTGTTCTAGAGAGATGTGTGATAGTGTGCCATGTGCTAGTAAGTTGTGTTGTATGCTTGTGTGCTATGTGTGCTAGTGAGTTGTGTTATGTGCTAGTGAGCTGTGTTATGTGCTAGTGTGTTGTGTGCTAGTGTGTTGTGTGCTAGTGTGTTATGCGCTAGTTTGTTGTGTTCTAGAGAGATGTGTGATAGTGTGCTATGTGCTAGTGAGTTGTGTTATGTGCTAGTGAGCTGTGTTATGTGCTAGTGTGTTGTGTGCTAGTGTGTTATGTGCTCGTGTGTTATGTGCTAGTGAGTCGTGTTAGTGTGTTATGTCCTAGTGAGTTGTGTTGTGTGCTAGTGTGTTATGCGCTGTGTGTTGTGTGCCAGTGAGTTGTGTGTTAGTGTTGTTTGTCCTAGTGTGTTCCATGTACGTGTGTTGAAGCATTGCACTCCACAAACACACACTATTTCTTTCTGTCTTATAATAATATATAGAAATCTAATGTTGTAGCGACCCCCCCCCCAGCCCAACAGTACAATTATCTTCATCGCTACCTTATAATTGTAATTTGCTACTGGTATAAATTGTAATCTGACATGTAGAATGCATTTTCATTGTTTTAAAATTCAAGCTTTGTAATTAATCACACGCGTTAACGTTAGAGTAAAGCCTTGTGTTGAATACTGAAGATGTGAAACTCAATTCTTATTACGTACTATAATATTTATACTGCAGTCTCGTTTCCTGAGAACGGCGAAAATAGGCCTATGTGCTTTCCGATGGTCTTAGCCAGTCTTAAATGCGACCCCCTCGAAATGGTCGTTCGATCCCCAAAGGTGTCGCAACAAAATGGTTGGGAACCGCTGACGTAGCTAAAAATCTTAGTTTGTCAAAGTTTTTTTTTAAAATATTAATTCAAAATTGTAGTATGATAAATACCTTTTTTAAACATATAACACACTCAAATACTAAATATAGCTATTAAACTATTAGACAGTTTTGAAGTCAAGATAGTTAACTCTGTCGTACTCTAACCAAAACCCAAGTTCATCGAGGTTATCTCTCTTGTGTCTACGTGGTAGTGATCTTTTATTCCAAGGGCGGTGAGGTGGGGGGGGGGGGAGTAGACCACTTAAAAAAACAGTGGCTTTTGGGCGAGAAAAATAAAATAATGGGGGCGGGGGCGGAGTGAGGGCGTCGCGGGTAGCGGGGCGGGTGCGGGGCGGAAGGAGTCTTGTAATGCCGACATCGAGGAACACGGGCGGTGATGACATGACGGATAAAGTTGTTCGTGGGATATCTTGAGTCTATCTTGTGTCAGTGGCCCGTTATCAGATGGGGGGGGGGGGAGGGGGGGTTACCCAGTGAGCTTTAACGAGGGAGAGAAAAAAAATAGGGAGGATGGGGGGGGGGGGCAATTTTAAATGTATACTTAATACTAACCCTCCACCACCTTCACCCCATTTCTTTTAACAAGTGGTTAGCGTTTAAGTTTATTCTAGTACGAATACCATTGTCAGCAAAAAAGTTCCGATTCATTTGTAGAATCTAAAATACCATAGTCATATAAAATACCATAGTCATATAAAATACCATAGTCATATAAAATACCATAGTCATATAAAATACCATAGTCATATAAAATACCATAGTCATATAAAATACCATAGTCATATAAAATACCATAGTCATATAAAATACCATAGTCATATAAAATACCATAGTCATATAAAATACCATAGTCATATAAAATACCATAGTCATATAAAATACCATAGTCATATAAAATACCACAGTCATATAAAATACCACAGTCATATAAAATACCATAGTCATATAAAATACCATAGTCATATAAAATACCATAGTCATATAAAATACCATAGTCATATAAAATACCATAGTCATATAAAATACCATAGTCATATAAAATACCACAGTCATATAAAATACCATAGTCATATAAAATACCATAGTCATATAAAATACCATAGTCATATAAAATAAAAAGTTTGTGGTTTTCACGGGGCACGTAGATCGAGCGTGTTCGACTGGATTACCGAGGGTCCTGGGTTCGACTCCTGGTTAAGGCTTGGATTTTTTTGTCTTTGGACTCGAGGGTGTGTCCCTGAGTCTATCCATCTTTAATGGGTACGTGACATTAGTTGTGGTATAGTGAAGGCGGCGGGGCATTGTGCTGGCCACACATTCCCTAATATGCTGTGTCCAATGAAACTGGTCCAATGATCAATTTCGCCCGTGGGGTACTTTACATACTTGTTAGCTTAGCTTTGTTAGCTCTTAATTAATTTTGTAGGCAAGATACTATCATATTTTAAAAATCCCATTTCAAAGCGCGGGTCAAAAAAGATACTTGCGTCCTATGCTTATCTGCATCAGTAAAGGCAGCTGGGCATTGTGCTGGCCACACATCCCCTGGTATTCCGTGGTCACTGAAACTGATGAACGCTGCTTCACCGGCCCTATGATCTTTGTCCCGACGGGTACTTTACTTTGTTACATTCCGTCTGCCTCTCTTTGATTTAAAACAATTGTATTTTCATTGCTGCTAGATCAGTAACTGTTGGAAGTTGGAACGCTGTCTTCATTAGGGGCCCCTTTGTGTACTTGTCTTAAAATTAAAAATTGCAAATTACATATTTATATAGCGCTATTCATAGCAAAGTCTTCGAATTCGCTTTACATTTACCTTATGTTATTAAAATAAATCGAAAAAGTGCTGTTGTTTTTTTTTTTTTCTTCAATTTTTGTTTTAAAAATGTTTATATTGTCGGCTTGTTTAATAAAGTTCGGAAGCTCATTCCACCACAGAGGTGCTACGACGCTGTTGAAACGAGCTGCAAATGTTTCTCTTTTTACGCTTGGTACCTTGAGCTGTAGATGGATTTTGTTTGAAGGCAGTCCTCCTTTCTCGGATGTGTGTAGCTCGACCATGGATCTCATATACTGGGGAGATTGACCATGAAGACAAACATTAGACAAACCAGTCCGAGAAACAGAGAAGCAGAAACGTATCATGGTTTTGTCTTGTTGTTTAAAAGGCAAGGACACACACACACACACACAAAAACCCACCATAACTGGTATCAATTATAACAATAATGTTAGAACCCTTTGGGTAAACCCAAATGTAAATAAATATAGTTTTTACTTTATCCGTAACTAGTTGACAGTGGGATGATATAAAATTAAGGAAGTGGGGGTCGGCAAATGGTTGTTTGATGGAAGGCAATTAGGAATAGAAGCCAGACAGGTTATTTTATAAGGCTGGGAGACACCTTGGCAACAACACTGAGTTGTTGGTAAGGACCTCCCCCATCCCCACCTTGGAGGGCGGAGAGATACAGCGGAAGTATACAAGATGTAGCGGGCGCGCATTAAAGATTAATGGAAATTAAAATAGAATCTTCGTCTCCTGGAGTCTGTGGCGCTATTTGGTGTGTTTATTTTTTCTATATATAATAATGACTCACCAGAAGGAATTAAATAATTCAACCTTTTGGCAAGTTTAAGGCGTTCAACTTGCATAGGATCAAAAAGGTAAAACCATAAAATATAGTAGTATATGCATGTAGTATCAATATCTGAACATTTTAAACACATATTTATTTTACTGCCAATATTTAAAAAAAAAATAAACATAATATGTCAGAGAATATCTCAGTTGAAGACCATAGATGAAAAACAAAAACAATAAATTCACTTATTGGTTTGACAATATGTATGGAATTGTTTTTTTTGGCTTTTCTTAGTTTCTTGGTTAAAGCCACGTGCAGTAGGGCCTCTCATTTTGAAAAAAGAAATCATTTTCTTTTTTACTTGTGTTTGAAATGAATATTTAAATTTGAGATATTTACTCTTTTGACGAAATTATTTTATAAGGATTCATCGACGTAACTATAAGGGGGAGGGATTAAGGGGTGCCACGCCCTTCTCCCAAGCGTCAAGGTTTTAATAGGCGCCCCCCCCCCCAAAAAAAAAAAAAGCTTAAGAAAATAATGTTAAGAAAACTTTAGTTGACGCAAATTAGTTAAGATGTTATCGTAAACTATTTCAATTTGATTAAAAATTATAAGTTCACCACACTGTCTTGTATAGCCAATCTATTTCGTAGCCTACGCTTGCTTACTTAGAAATGAAAATTAACATTTATAGATAGGCGCCGAGGAGTTTCAGTCCGCCCCCCCCCCCACTGGGCGCCTTTTTCCCCCCTGGTAACGTAATGATTTGGTGATACTCTGCAAGCTATGTTCTATTTCTTCAACGACAGCGTAGTATGAGTAAATCTATTTTTCAACAGACTTTAAGACAGGGTAACGTAATGATTTGGTGATACTCTGCAATCTATGTTCTATTTCTTCAACGACAGCGTAGTATGAGTAAATCTATTTTTCAACAGACTTTAAGACAGCTTACCAAAAAGCCAATCTATTTTCAACACAGGTTTAATACAACTTACCAAAAGCCAATCTATTTTCAACAGGTTTTGATGATAGCTTACATAAAAGCCAATCTATTTACAACATGTTTTAAGACAGCTTTTCAAATGCCAATCTATGTTAAACGGGTTCTAAATAGTTCTAATGCCAACTTGGCACTTTCTCGTAGTTTTTTTTTAAATTCTTAACAAGAGCAGAACTTAAAAGCGGTGATTTAGGAACTTCTGTCCTTAGACAGTTGACCTTGGCCCCTTAATTGAGAGAGATGACATTAATGTTTGCAGACAAGTTTCTCTCTCTTATTTTCATTTGTAGGCCAGGTTTTTATTGACTTTTCTTGAATATTTATGATCGCCTATAAATGACACGGCGTATTCTTCAAAAAATGTGCTGGGTTAATCTACGGGCGCGCTATTAGCTTTGTTACATAATGGTAACGTAATGTAGCCTACATTTAAAAAAAAGGATATTTAAACAGGAACTTGAGCAGACTATAAAACTATCCAATGAACGGAAGTTCCTTTCTTTCGACGCCCCCCCCCCCCCTTCCACATTTCAATTTTTATTTCAAATTTAAGAAAAATCTAAATGAAAGAGATTTAGTAGTAGGTCAACTATAGTTCCATTAACAAGGTCAAAGGTTAAAGTTCAACTCATATCAAATGATTCTCGTTAACGTTATTTTTATCATTATGCTGTTTTAGTTGCAGACGTTGAGACCATCATGGGGATAACCTATAAAAACCTATTTTAAAAAAGTTAAAATGAATATAATTTTTTTTATATGTTAAAAATGATACATTAAGGGATCTGTTGAATAATGAATATGTTTAAGCAAACATTGTAAGATGATCTGTTGAATAATGAACATGTTTAGGCAAACATTGTAAGATGATCTGTTGAATAATGAATATGTTTAGGCAAACATTGTAAGATGATGGACACCCGAAGCAATATGGGAAACTGGACTGTCTCTATTTACCCATACAGGGAGTAGCTGTAGAAAAAGTGACCTAGATTTTTTTAAAAAGTCTAAGGAATATAAACGTAAAACAAGTTGCAAAATATCTTGAAACGAAAAACTTAACCTTTACTTACCAAACACTAGTAATTTGAGTTGTGAACATAACACATTTTATAATAAACGAAAAATTTACTTTTTTTTCGGCGCAAAAACGAAATATACTTCTAGCACCGTAAATTTTATTTGAAAGGGCGGGATACCGATCTTACCAATAGAAAACAAACTGGGTGATTTTTTTAAAATTTTTTAATCGAGACTCCTCTGGAAGTATCATTTTGGCCATAAATGGGGTAGACTACCTATCCACATGTGGAACATTCATCCCCACTCTCCCCTATATATTATAACAAAAATAGGTCCTAGATTTTAAACTGTTGCGACCCGCTAGTTTTGTTTTCGTGGCCCGGTAACGGGATCTCAACCCGGCATTAGAAACACTCTCCCCCCCCCCCCTCTTATATTTTTCTCTTAATTTGTTACAATATTATTTCTTGAATTCGTTTATTTCTTCCTCCTTTTTATTCTGGTACTTTCTTTCATTTAATCTATCATTCTTTTACTACTAGATCAATCTTTGTGTTTTTACCCATTCTTCCTTCTAATTCTACTTGATACTTGCCCCCACCCTACCACACCCCTCTCTCCCTGTGCGCTTGTCGCGGTTGTATTGCAATCCCACGAGAGCTTCCTATTGACACCCTCTTTTGTATTGTTCTTTGTTATGGTGATGTTATTCATTGGGTAGGCTTACCTGGAAAGTGTTGTTGATATAATTAGTCTAGTTTTTTTTTGTTTTGTGCGTATGTGTGTGTGTGTTGTTGAGTTTTTATAAAGAAAAACATGACCTCAGCTGACCTACTCTTTTCCACACGGCGTGAACTTTCACCCCGACACCAGCGGTTCTTGAAAGCTTCTTCACATGGACACCGCGGAAAAAAGTTTTCAAAATGGCTTTCATAATGATTTTATTTTCCTTTCGATTTAAAGTGCGGTAAACCGCGAGATTTCTGGCTTTAGACTACGGAAGGGCGCCATGCGAAAACTACAAAAAAAAACAAAAAAAGGGTGGCGGAATGGGGGACACAAACATTTGGGATCCCTTGCCCTATATAGGCCTACCTAGTTAAACAGCGTGAAACCCTTTCACTTTCTATCATTCCAAATGCGTCTTTCTTTCCTTTCTTACACCCCCCCCCCATTGTTTTTATATCTTCGTCTCTATTTTCACTCTCATTCTCCCTTCCCTCCCTCTCGTTTCTACCCTTTCTCCCTTTTCACCACCCCCCCCCCTGTCCTTTCCTCGTCTCCCTATATAGTCCAACACCACCACGTAAAGATTTACACACTTAGCACCAAACACACACGCAATCTCTGGTTTGACAAAAAACAACAACATAATAGCTCGAATCTGGGCGTGACTTGTAACCCCCCCCCGCCCCCCACACACACCCTCACCTTATTCCCCTCACCACACACACCCTCACCCACCTCCACACGTACCACTTCCCCCGACCACCAAAATGGTGTCGCGTTACTACTAACGAGAAAAACGTCCAGAAAAGTCTAAAAGCCTCCTCTCCCACTAATTCGACCATGAGCACGATAGACTTATTGATTGAGGTCGCCCTTGTTTTCTGGTTGGTCGTGTGTGAGTGTGTGTGTGTGTGGGGGGGGGTTCATCTTAATCCCGGAGACCTACCCCCCCCCGCCCACCCAACCCTTGTGTCACACTGTCACACTCGTGGCGTGGCAGCGTGTGTTTGTGTGTGTGTGTGTTCCCAACGGATTGCACGTTGAGAGCGAGCAGAAAATCTCCCAAATAAGTCTTGAGTCATACAATAGAATCATTACCAGAGTATTTCAAACGTCAATAGATTTGAGTGCAGGGTCAAGCGTACTTACAAGTTCATTTCATACAATAACAAAGCCTAGTGAGTGTGTAATTCTATTGAATCGCGTCTAATGACGATGTGGTTTCATTAACTAGTTAGAGGCGATAATTTGCTTAGCGGTTTCTTGTTTGTATTTTTTTTATTTCGTGATATATACAATTATAGTGGTGTTTTTTCCCTTATATTCATAAGAATTACGTTTATTTACTGACATTAAAAAAATGGCTTCTATTTGTTTACTTACATTTAGAAGGTGTTTATTTCCTTACATCTAGAAGGTGTTTATTTCCTTACATTTAGAAGGTGTTTATTTCCTTACATTTAGAAGGTGTTTATTTCCTTACATTTAGAAGGTGTTTATTTCCTTACATCTAGAAGGTGTTTATTTCATTACAACTAGAAGGTGTTTATTTCATTACATTTAGAAGGTGTTTATTTCCTTACATCTAGAAGGTGTTTATTTCATTACAACTAGAAGGTGTTTATTTTCTTACAATTAGAAGGTGTTTATTTCCTTTTATCTAGAAGGTGTTTATTTCCTTACATCTAGTAGGAGTTTATTTCCTTACATCTAGAAGGTGTTTATTTCTGGACATCTAATAGGTATTCATTTCCTTACATATAGATCTAATGGTGTTCATTTTCTTACATCTAGTGGTGTTTATTTTCGAATATGTCATATAAAATTATAGTTTCAAAGTCTCATGCGGAATTTAATCCATTAAAAATATATTTATGATATATGAAATATATATAAATAGGAAAAAAAACACAATAATATAAAATTCGCATAATAAGAGCAGCGGGCAGTTTCTAATAGAGCATTTGCAATAGGCGTGACGTTGTTATGTAAATAGCGGCCATGATGGTGGTAATACTGGTAATGGTGAATAACATTGTTCTTTACACCCAAAATAGAAGGAATTAGTTTCCATATATCTGGATATTTAACTGTGATACTAGTCCTTAGTAGTCCGTCCACGAAGTAAACAAGATTTGAGGCTTTTATAGTTTTTTAACATCTCTTATTGCACGCCTGCTTTACGCTTTACTTCTAGATAGTAAATCAACTGTAAGTAGGGTTGCCAGCCGTTCGGCAAAGGGAGGACGTCCTCCTATTTAGACTATTGTCCTCCGTCCGGCACATCACATGACAGTGTTTTATTTTTTTCTTTAAGACATATTGTTGAAATGAGGAATTTTAAAAATAAAACTTTCTTTTAAGCCTATAGTCTAGTAATGCGGCTGCCATTTGTCCCCACTAGAACAAGTAAACAAACAACACGTGCTTTTTGTCATGTGATTGCAAATGCTCTATAGATTAAGAATTGTCATTTGATGAGGAGCAACACGCATATAACTGTCTGTGCTCATTACGGACCCACCAACTACCTACACGCACAGTGCCGATGACATTGGCCCTGTGGTCATTGTATTTCGTTGTGGGACATCACCTGTGACATGCATCGGGGTACACCTGTCTGTGTTACAAAAAAACACGAAGACCTTTAATATCACATGATCGTGTGTTCCCCTTCTTGGTTTATATCACCAGCTGGCTTTTCAAAATGGACCAAAGCGACTTTCAACACGGATGGGGGATTAGCTTTCAAGTACGCCAATTTAGCGCGCCCCATATACCCTTAGTTGCGCCCTAACTCTCCCCTATCCCTCCCCCCCCCCCCCCCACACATCCCGTAACCCATATTACCTTGTCGTTTGGGGTGAGCCTGTTTGTCATTGTTAACAACTCTTTGAACGCTGGTCACAGCTGCAGAATGACCTAGTTCTTGGTATATTCGTACACTGCCGTACACACTAACCCCCCCCCCCCCCACCTTTTGACTAGAAGTCGATACATACACGATGACTTATAACAAACTACAAAAATGTCTTAATACAATGTCGATCATTTGTTACGGCATCAGGGATCTAGCGATTTCGAAGGCCAAACGTTGACCTATCCCCGTGGGGTTATTTGCGGGAAATGCGAGACCTGGGAGATCACGCTGTTGAGACGAATGATTCTAAGTGCCACATTGCTGTGTCGTGTGAATTCTCAGACCTGGCGAGACACACCTGACATGTAAAAAGGTGTCAGAACCTGGAAGACCGATACACCTCACCAAAAACGTCTAGGCAGATCATGTCCACCACCCCTGGGACTGAACCGCAAGAAGGAGAAAGCAGAGTCTGCCCGGGTTTGATCAGAAGGAGCTCTTCCCTTCGAGGCTGGGGCGACCACCGCTGGGTTCGAAGTTTCAGCGAGCGCGTCCGTCGACTCCATGACAACAGCGCCGGCGGTGTTCGTGATGGCGAGAAAACTTTGGGGAGAAAGAAGCTGCAAGGTATGTAAACAAAGCTCACAATGCATTATTAAAACCAGATATCGTGTCTTGTGAAACACTTCTTTATGAATGAACGAGTTTGTCTTCACATAGGCCTATATTTATTAATCAAGGGATATAACCGTGAAAATATATTTTTTTTTACACATGATCATGAACGGTTTCCTCCCTTGACATTTTTTTGCTACTCGTCTTGTGTTAATTAGAAAGTAATTAATTAATCACATTTCAATGCCATACATTGCTTGTATAAATAAGCAGTAACTGGATAGGCAATTAATGTCTAGTAGTAGCTGAAAGTGTAAACGGCGATTGTAGAAGGCTTCTTGGATGAACGATGTAATCTACTCCGTGGCTAGAGTCGAGAGCCGAAATCTTTCGCTGACCCTTTTTTAACTTTTGTATTTATTCTTATCCCATGATGTACTCCCATTGAAAGGTATGACATGTTACAAAAGACATGAAGTCAACAACCCAACCGATACAATCGAAGACTTCCTATCGACTCTACTTCACATGACTCGAACGGTTGACTTACCTAGTCAATTTAACACAATTGATGACCATGTTCTGATATTTAAAATTAAACTAGGTTTAAATTTACGAATGGAACCGTACTTAGTTCAACACAGAGTTGAATTGTCTCACTTCTATTCTAATCTTTTCTGCTTCAATAAGCATGCACCATAATAGGATATAAGTGAAACGATGCCAAAATAGAACTGTCTTTTCTACTATTAAACAAAAATAAGCGTTCTTTTTGTTTGTTTTAGAAAGCGCTGAGATAATTCAAGCACATGCACACACGTATACATGGGGTACGGTGGCCGAGCGACAGCGCGTTCGACTGGCGTTCTGAAGGTTCTGGGGTTCGAATCCCAGTGAAAGCTAGGATTTGTTCCCGGGACTCGAGGGTGTCCCTGATTCTACCCAGCTCTGATGGGTACCTGGCCTTAGTTGGGGGGTAAAGTAAAGGCGGCTGGGCATTGTGCTAGCCACACATCCCCTAGTATGCTTCTGTTTAGTTTCAATAAGCATGCATCGTAAAAGGATATTTGTAAAATGATGCCAAAATTGAACGGTCTTTTATTCTTCAAACAAAATAAAAGCCTTCTTTGAAAAAAAAAAATAAAGCGCTGATATAGTTTAAGCACATGTACATATACATAGACACATACACACGCAAACACATACACACGCAAACACATACATTCCCACACATGACACAGCCGACAATTGTGTTTAAAACTGAGCGTCAGTGGCCATTGTTAATTTTAATTTTTGGTTTTGTTTTGGTTCCACTCGCCCTGGTACAATCGATATGATTTTTTGTTTTTATCTGTAAGGTTATCATGACACGTCGATTATGAATTATTTTTAAATTTCAGTGCAATAGTGGGAATGGTGGAATTGTGGAGGGTGGGGGGGCTGGGAGCTAGAACAACCCTCGTGAAGCTCCACCCCCACCCTCCTTATTCTTCTTCCAACTTTAACGTTTATTTTACACTGGCTGTTTTTTCTTCTTTTTTTTTCATTCTAATTTTAGCACCACACTATATGAATTCCAATTAAAGCTGTTTACGAGATGAATACAATTTTTCATTTCTCGATATCTCCTTATGTTATGTTACAGACCCGCCTTTCTATACAGAATATTTTTGTGTCCTTACACTTATACGTCTGGTCTTGCATTTTGTTGAGGATTGTTAATAATGATAAGTTCATGGTTTTTACTGATTAGTTCAGGCAACCCATTTCATGACCGGGAGCCATTCGGAAAGAAAGATAAATTATATGTTTATATCATTGCATATAGAAAAAGTGCATAAAAAACTTTATGTCTTTCTTTGTATTATATTAGAATGTCTTGTTGTAGTTCAAATGTAGAATGTCATGTTGTAGTTCAAATGTAGAATGTCATGTTGTAGTTCAAATGTAGAATGTCATGTTGTAGTTCAAATGTAAAATGTCATGTTGTAGTTCAAATGTAGAATGTCATGTTGTAGTTCAAATGTAGAATGTCATATTGTAGTTCAAATGTAGAATGTCATATTGTAGTTCAAATGTAGAATGTCATGTTGTAGTTCAAATGTAGAATGTCATGTTGTAGTTCAAATGTAGAATGTCATGTTGTAGTTCAAATGTAGAATGTCATGTTGTAGTTCAAATGTAGAATGTCATGTTGTAGTTCAAATGTAGAATGTCATGTTGTAGTTCAAATGTAGAATGTCATGTTGTAGTTCAAATGTGGAATGTCATGTTGTAGTTCAAATGTAGAATGTCATGTTTTTTGCATTAATTTTTATTGTTTACATTTTTGTCCTGAAGTGTTTCTAGACGTATTGAATTGACTATTTCTTCTACGATCGTCAGTTCTGAAAACTCGCAGCTTTTTTTTTTCTGGATTTGTTCTAGTATTTAATATTTTCTTTAATGTTAATGGAATCATTACCTTATTAATCATATTCTATTTTAGGTCTAACTAACGTTAGATATTAACTTTAGCTTGTGTTCTTCTTTGTAAAAAAAAAATATTTGTGTAGAACTTCCTGTCATGGATATATTAATTATATATTTGACTTTATTGCTTTCGAGTTATTTCATACTTCTTGTCAACGGCTGGTCATTCTTTAACATTATCACAGATTTGCTTTCCGCTATCTGTGCGTACGTGCATGCATGCTAACATTATTATTATCAAAATCCGAGCTTGTCAGCGAGTGTCAAATTATAGGTCTACCAAAAGTAACCGTTAGAAATGAGGAAAATAAATGTGTTGTTTACGTTAATTAACTTGATTAAGCGTAAGGGGGGGGGATAAAATTTAATTAAATAAATACACTTAATTATAAGTCAATATAAATATTTGCGTTTTTATATAAATATATTTATTTAATGGTTATTTTTACTGCAGCCGCCCCTGCCCCGTTTTTACATTCTTCCCTCCCCCCCTTCCCCGTAACGTCGTGTATCAAATAAGTAGTTGCGTATGCAGTGTTTAGAGAGGTCATGTTAACTACCAGGATGGGGGGGGGGAGGGGTAGTGTCAAATAGTCACATGGAATTAATTAGGTCAGCGGACATGTTGTCAAAGCTGGCATACAGAACATTTCCATTAAGTTGTTGTTCGAGCTGATGTGTATGTTATTGTTTTTTTTTTAAATATGGGTATTCTATAAGGTCATTGTGACATTGTGTAAGTTTCTACAGGGAGAGTAAATAGAAATGTGATAATGTGATTATTGAAATTGTGTCCCTTCCCGACTCCCGTTGGTCACATTGACCGTCTGAAGTAGAGTCAGAACGTTAGTGAAATGTAATTACTGTGTAGTCTGTGTAAACCCCCCAGTACACATTAAGTTGAGAACCGTCGTGCATTTGACATTTATGTTGAACACAATCTTGCCTGGTTGTACGATGCATGTTGTACACATTTAGTACACAGAGTGACGTAGGTTCTGGACTAATTAGTTTGGGTTCTCGTATGTGCAGCTATTTTTTTTTAAATTAATATAGGTCTAAGTATCTATAGTGTCTATCTATCTGTAAACATATGTATCTATTTGCTTATCTGTCTGACTATCTATCTATTTATCTATCATCTATCTGTCTAAATGACTGGATTTCTATCTATCATCTATACCAGGGGTCGGCACCCTTTTGCTAATAGTGTGCCAAACTAGGATTTCTAAATCATTCAGCGTGTCAACAGCCTAAGAGTCAACCTGCTCCATTATACTTTTTCAAATTATTTTTTATAGGACAATTCATTCAACTCCGTAACAAGACAAAGGCCAAAAGCAAAGGAGATGTATAGAGAAAATCGTTAAAGCGTTCTATATTTAATACAAAATTAACTTGTTTGTGATTATCATCCTTTTTATTTGCATTAATTTAAAACACATTATTTTATTAATAAACTTTCACATTTAACTTAATTATAGTCTAAACATTACCATTTGGTTGTCAAGATGTGGATCTTACACCTGTTAATATTAATTATATTTTTATCTCAGTTTAACTGAGATGTCCTTTAATGTGTTACCTTTTCAAAAAAATCAAATCATTCGGAGTGCCAATAATCTAAAAGTCAACCTGCTCTATTATACTTGTTTTATTATTTTTTTATAATATAAGTAATTTAACTCCACAGTAAGACCAAGGCCAATAGCAAAGTCAATCTATAAAGAAAATCGTTATATTTAATTAAAAAAATATCATCCTTGTTAATGCATTGATACCAAATACAAAATTTTATTACCAAACTTTCATAATATATTATGTTAACTATTTTGAAAACATTATCATTTAGTTGTCAAGATGAGGATCTAGCTACTGTTAAGTGTTAGTTACATTTTATTCTCAGTTTAACTGAGATTTATTTCTAAATATATGACTAAAATGTCCTCGATGCAGGTATATCGTCAAGCGGAATAGTTACGTAGTAATAATACAAACTGGGTAGTTAATGTGCTGTTTAAAAATATACATATAAATTCTTTAGTCATATAAAAGTTATATAATTTTCCAATATTTTTTACAGTTGGACCATTTGTAAGTTATAAATTGTAAGTCGTTTATTATTTTATGAAAGAAACATATTAGAATTATTAGCGCAAATAAAACGGTTTAATTATCTCCCTTTAAATAAAAACCGGTTTTCACATTAGATTCAATAGTGATTCCAAACAAATTATGTTTTGTAATATAACAAATATTACTGAAAAATTATGATTTCTTTATATAAATCCAACATTATGGTATTCATTACAAGATTTAATTATTAGCTAATTAAAATTAATTTACGTTAAACTGTTGTAAATAAACATTTCCTTGCATTTTTTCAATTTTGTTTGTACATTTAAGGAGTTTATCTTTTAAACATTAATAAATACAGAAATGATTTAATATATTGCTATAATATAGGCCTCTTATATTTATTAAATTAATAATACAAATAAAATTTATTTTTGCATTACTTATATTTAAGCTTAATTAAATAAGATGAGCATAAAAACTCTTTTAATTGTAATCAGTCTGCAGTGCCCTCACAAGGGGGAGGGCAGAGGGGGCCGTATGCCCGGGGCGACACTTCTATGGGGGCGGCAAATATAGTCTGAATGTCTAAATATAGCACTAAACAAAGCAGCTACATTATGCAAGAAGGCGTCGCAAAAACTTTTGCCCTGGGGTGCTACATAGGCTTGTGAAGGCTCTGTCAGTCTGTACCAATAAATTGTCTTGAATGCTCTTCGCTAATTGTATAATGTCAGATACATATTTAGTCACTTCTGATTGGTCACGTGTAGGTGATCTCTTTGTTTGCTTAAAACAGCTTTCATGTCCGATAAAATCTGTTCACAAGTGTAAGTTGAACCAAAAGCTGAAAGAAGAAGAGCGAATACCTAGCAGTTGAGAATAGCAGATGCCCTTCCATATCAGCTTCCTTCCAGATCTTCTCCACAAATGGGCACATTTGGATGCCCATTTTTTAAATGTTTAAAATTCAACTTGCTGCATTTTATAATCGCCGATATCCAAACACTTAAAAAATATATATATACATCTAAGAAGGTTGTAGTAAGGTTAAACCAATTAGGCTTGATGTCAATGATGTGGTATGAAAAATGTAAAAATGGTTAGATAGCTCCGCTTTGAGAGCTTCGATCTGCTTCTGAAAAAGCCCAACTATCTATCTTAATACTTGCCCTAATATAGGTAAATGTTTTAAAATTGATTTCACGGCAAGGTATATGTCCAGTTTCAATGCAGATTTATTCCAGTGGTCTTTGTAAATGCAAGTTCAAATCACTGAAATGTGTCGCTATGTCATTCAGAAACATCGGCTTCAAAAGTCAGTTTTTCTCATTCAGAACCGAAAAATGTTGCTTTTGTTCATCAATAAAAAAACATCTCTTGGGGTCTCTCGCGTGCCATTAAAAATCTATCTGGGCACGCATTCCTTATGTTGCCGACCGCTGATCTATATGATCTGTATATCTATCTGTCTCTGGCGTTCTGCATTCTGTCTTTCTGTCCGTCTCTCTTTCTATCTGTCTGTCTATTTTTATATGTTTTAGCAACCAATTTTTGTTGTAGTTTTTTCTCGATTATAGCAACTTAGATTGATTAATCACAAACTGTAAAGTTAGCTAGAATTCAATATGAAGCTAATAAACATACAGAATCTACCCAGTTCATCTTGTGTTACCCCTCCCCCCCCTCCCCACACTTTTCTCCCGCAAAAAAACTTTGGACACCACCACACCCTGTCGCCAATAATTCAAAGTTTTCGTATTTGGAATTGTCAACACCCGAAGTGAATGGCCAGATACTAGTGTTTGATTTTGTATGTTCGAGTTATCACATTTCATTGAATATTAACCCTTCCTGTACCGACCTACTTTCTATCTATGCTATCTTCAGTCTCGCTATATACGCGCCCGGGACTGTAAGGGTTAACAGGCTGATGAATGAAGCAACACACATATAGAAATGTGCATTATCACCCACACACATACTAGTAAAACCAACAATACGTTATAAGAACAAACAACAACTGTGACAGAAGGAGTGGGTGCTCGGTGCGGGTGCTCGGTGCGGGTGCTCGGTGCGGGTGCTCGGTGCGGAGCTACAACAAAACCTTATGGAGCACTTCGATTTGTAAATATTATTTTTAAAATCATCTTTGTTTATGTTTGTGACTTTTTTTTTCTTTCTACTACTAAAAGAGAGATAGGGCTAGGCGTGGTTTTTCTCCTTGTCGAGAAAACCTACTTTCACTTTGGTATATAAATAGAATTCCACATTAACCCTTACAGTCCCGGGCGCGTATATAGCGGAACTGAAGGCAGCATAGATAGAAGTAGGTCGGTACGGGAAGCGTTAAATTTCAAATTTAAAACGTGTGTGTTTGTTAGACTAAAATTTAGAATTGTGTATCTCTGTCTCTGTTCACCGGAAGTAAATTTGTGTTTGTTTGTTTGTTGTCTCAATGAAGGAGGAAGGGAAACTTGCTTTGCTTCATACACCGCCCTTCCTCATTGTTTCATTTGGTAGCGCCCCTGTTCCCTCCACTCCTAATCCGTGGCGTGTTGCCTGCCGAAAGGTCAAAGTTGAACCGGAATTTTTTTAAGATCGTCAGCCCTGTGGGTTATCATTCCATCGTTCGCTGTTGTACCAACGCCCCGCGCCCCATTCCACCCCCCTCCGTTTTCTCAGTGCGCGCGTTGACCTACTGGGTTCTGGTCAGGAAAAAAAAAATTGAGCTTAGTGACCACTTTCACTTCTAGTTTGTACGCCCCACCCTCCCTGTCTCCCACTCTCCCCTCACACTCCGCCCCCTCACCCCCTCCCTTTCCTCTGCTACCTTTTCTCCAGGTATGTCCAAAAATATATAATAATAAAATATAAAATAAAAAAAACAACGCCAAAAAAACACGACTACTGGCAGCAGACGACGAGTTGACCTATATTTTTATTTAAAATGTCGTCTGCTAAATGCTAAACGCCCGTTATTGTTTTCATTAGACGGTGTTTCTTTTAACCTTTTGATCTACCTGTGTATGGAAGGCTATACCTGACTTTTATACCTGCCTTAGAGCAGAAAGCGGATTTTATATTATTTTAAACTGCTACATTTTCAGGAGTAAGTTTTCTTAATATTTCGCTATTAATAAGTGTTTGTGTTTATTTAAAAGAAAAATCTTTTCCGTGTTTAGGCTTTTATATTGTTCTTTAAAATAGTACTGACTGACAAGAATACCATGCTTGTTTTTTTTTTGTTTGTTTCATGTTCTATTTTAAGCTAAATAGCTATTTGGTTTATTGTTACTAAGTCTAGTACTTAATGTATGAATGTGCTTCTTAAAGTGTTAAGATTCTGAATGGATACACCACAGTAGGTCTGCTCCTGTGTTGTTAACTTTTCTAAAAAAATACATTTGTGATTAGTTCTTCACTTCTTCTGAGTATTGCATTCCCGTCATTCCGTATTTCAGCTTAGACTGTCACGTGCCCATCTTTCTGATGAACTTAGCCTTCTCCATAAAAAACTTAGTTTTGGGCCCTCTAAGCTTTCTTGCATTGTGTCACCTTGAGGCCAGACCTGTTGTTTATCTGGCCTGATCTGTGGAGTTGACACTATTGTGAGATGTTTCATCCTAGTTATCTAAAACTTGGTTCGGCAACCTTTTGATCATAGTGGACCAAAGCAGGATTTCTATTTCTCGTGGGATATACTTGAATTTGTAGTGGGTTATTTGCGTGCCCATAAAAAAAAATTCTTCCCTGCGTGCCTAGTCTGGCACACGTACCGTAGGTTGCCGATACCTTTTCTAAAGACTTGAATGCGTCACGTTATTTCTGTCATTGTGCTTCTTTTTAAAAACGTATTTCTGAAATTTATGTTGCACGAAGGTGAACGGGGAACTTTGCTAGTAGGATATTATTATATTCTACATTTCATTTAACATTTTCTCCTATTATTTAATGAAATCTTTTTTTTTATGAAAATAATATTGTTTTTGTTCTATTGTTAGGCCTACTCAGTTCAAATCAAGCAGACCGTAATCGAGAAAATCTTTTCATTCCCATAGAAAAAAAAAAGCGCTTTTCGGAATTACCTTTTTTTTTTTTTTTTGTAAATTTCGATTATGTCTAACTCAGGACACCATTAAGAATTAAAAAAACTTACATTTAACAGCAATCTCAGGACACCATTAAGAATTAAAACAACATACATTTAACAGCAATCTCAGGACACCATTAAGAATTAAAACAACTTACATTTAACCGCTATCTCAGGACACCATTAAGAATTAAAACAACTTACATTTAACAGCAATCTCAGGACACCATTAAGAATTAAAACAACTTACATTTAACAGCAATCTCAGGACACCATTAAGAATTAAAACAACTTACATTTAACAGCAATCTCAGGACACCATTAAGAATTAAAACAACTTACATTTAACAGCAATCTCAGGACACCATTAAGAATTAAAACAACTTACATTTAACAGCAATCTCAGGACACCATTAAGAATTAAAACAACTTACATTTAACAGCAATCTCAGGACACCATTAAGAATTAAAACAACTTACATTTAACAGCAATCTCAGGACACCATTAAGAATTAAAACAACATACATTTAACAGCAATCTCAGGACACAATTAAGAATTAAAACAACATACATTTAACAGCAATCTCAGGACACCATTAAGAATTAAAACAACTTACATTTAACAGCAATCTCAGGACACCATTAAGAATTAAAACAACTTACATTTAACAGCAATCTCAGGACACCATTAAGAATTAAAACAACTTACATTTAACAGCAATCTCAGGACACCATTAAGAATTAAAACAACTTACATTTAACAGCAATCTCAGGACACCATTAAGAATTAAAACAACTTACATTTAACAGCAATCTCAGGACACCATTAAGAATTAAAACAACTTACATTTAACAGCAATCTCAGGACACCATTAAGAATTAAAACAACTTACATTTAACAGCAATCTCAGGACACCATTAAGAATTAAAACAACATACATTTAACAGCAATCTCAGGACACCATTAAGAATTAAAACAACATACATTTAACAGCAATCTCAGGACACCATTAAGAATTAAAACAACTTACATTTAACAGCAATCTCAGGACACCATTAAGAATTAAAACAACTTACATTTAACAGCAATCTCAGGACACCATTAAGAATTAAAACAACATACATTTAACAGCAATCTCAGGACACAATTAAGAATTAAAACAAATTACATTTAACAGCAATCTCAGGACACCATTAAGAATTAAAACAACTTACATTTAACAGCAATCTCAGGACACCATTAAGAATTAAAACAACTTACATTTAACAGCAATCTCAGGACACCATTAAGAATTAAAACAACTTACATTTAACAGCAATCTCAGGACACCGTTAAGAATTAAAACAACATACATTTAACAGCAATCTCAGGACACCATTAAGAATTAAAACAACTTACATTTAACAGCAATCTCAGGACACCATTAAGAATTAAAACAACATACATTTAACAGCAATATCAGGACACCATTAAGAATTAAAACAACATACATTTAACAGCAATATCAGGACACCATTAAGAATTAAAACAACTTACATTTAACAGCAATCTCAGGACACCATTAAGAATTAAAACAACTTACATTTAACAGCAATATCAGGACACCATTAAGAATTAAAACAACTTACATTTAACAGCAATCTCAGGACACCATTAAGAATTAAAACAACATACATTTAACAGCAATCTCAGGACACCATTAAGAATTAAAACAACATACATTTAACAGCAATCTCAGGACACAATTAAGAATTAAAACAACATACATTTAACAGCAATCTCAGGACACCATTAAGAATTAAAACAACATACATTTAACAGCAATCTCAGGACACAATTAAGAATTAAAACAACATACATTTAACAGCAATCAGGACACCATTAAGAATTAAGACAACATACATTTAACAGCAATCTCAGGACACAATTAAGAATTAAAACAACATACATTTAACAGCAATCTCAGGACACCATTAAGAATTAAAACAACATACATTTAACAGCAATCTCAGGACACAATTAAGAATTAAAACAACATACATTTAACAGCAATCTCAGGACACCATTAAGAATTAAAACAACTTACATTTAACAGCAATCTCAGGACACCATTAAGAATTAAAACAACTTACATTTAACAGCAATCTCAGGACACCATTAAGAATTAAAACAACTTACATTTAACAGCAATCTCAGGACACCATTAATAATTAAAACAACTTACATTTAACAGCAATCCCAGGACACCATTAAGAATTAAAACAACTTACATTTAACAGCAATCTCAGGACACCATTAAGAATTAAAACAACTTACATTTAACAGCAATCTCAGGACACCATTAAGAATTAAAACAACTTACATTTAACAGCAATCTCAGGACACCATTAAGAATTAAAACAACTTACATTTAACAGCAATCTCAGGACACCATTAAGAATTAAAACAACTTACATTTAACAGCAATCTCCCCCCCCCCCAACTTTTTGTTGCCCTTTTCGCCTGACCCTTGTATTTTATTTTTTTCCCCTTACTTTCTATTCATATCCCGCAGTAAATTATGCCACGTGACACAATCTCTTGGCTGTTAGCTGTTCAAAGTTTGTAAGTGTGTATAATGTTCCATAAATTTGGAAATTTTGATAGGGAAGGGGTGTAGGGAGTACCTCTTACTTAATGGTTTTTTTTTAACTACTGGTAGTTGTTTATTCTAAAACAAGTTAAAATTTTACTATTGGCTGTTTTCTAATCTAAAACAGTTCAAATGTTACAAATGGCTGTTTATTCTAAAACAAATTCAAACTTTACTGCTGGCTGTTTATTCTAAAACAAATTCAAACTTTAATGCTGGCTGTTTGTTATTATAGAAAAGTTAAGAAACGCAGGTATCTTGATATTATCTTAAAATCACACCACAAAAATTACGCACCTTTCCGTATCGTAATGATCTGGTTAAGAGGGCGCAAGACGTAGCGCGTTAGCTTTGAGTTACCCCATAACGTGGCGTAAACCCTTAGCCCTGCTATAAATTAACTTTTACCATTGCAGGCAAGTCTTACGTGGGCGCAGACGTCTTTTTTTTCTTCCACTTCTTCTTCCTTTAATGCCAGCACACGAAGTTGTTTTCGCAGTTGGAATCAATTTTCGCGCCTTTTTAGAAACAGCCAGAGAGAAAGAGAGAGAAAGGAAGAGAGAGAGAAAGATTTCTCTGTTTTGGTTTCTCTTACCCGAGGTCGCGTCGTTCGCTCATAACGTAACTTCCGGTGCTTTCGTGACGTAACGTAAAGGAAAATTTCTTTTTTTTAAAAATAAGAAACCATCTCTTCACCTCCCCCGTGGCGCCATGACACTTCCTACCCAACTAGTGGCTCAAACACTTGGAAGTTTACTAGACACCATGACCCGCTGGCGGCAGATGGGTTGCTGGGGGTGGGGGGGGGGGGATACTAACACATCATCTCTGTTCCTCCTTTCCTCCACATGGGGAAAAAAAGGAGCAAAAACCTTTCTTTTCCCAGATTAGTCTGCTGATCTTCCCCCCCCCCCCCCCCCCCCCCCCTGTCGAATTGTCAAGAGCCGCCTCTGAATGATTTGACGCCCTCAAAACGCGGAAGGGAATTTGCTTTTTTTTTTTTTTATCTAACATTATTCTTTGACAAGAATCATAATTGTTTTGTTGTTGTTATTCTTACCTTACTAGCTGACAGTTTTTTTTTTAAAATTCCTTCTTTATTGAAATGGGCGTGTCATCGTTTGTAGCTGCACTAGGGGCAATCACTGGCGTTGACAAAGACAAATGGAAGTCAAAAGAAGATGGGGGGGGGGGGGGGGGGGTATAATCAATATAATTGTGTAAAAAATAAAGGGGTAGGGGTGCAATCTGGTCAATTAGGCATTTCACCTTAATAAAGTATTTATGTGGTAGTCTATTTGTTAAAAACCAACAACTTTAATTTTGCAGTGGAGTATTTTTATAAATGGCATAAGTACACGCATATTGATGACGTCATTGCCATTTTTTTAAAAGTACTTTGTCATACTTTAAAATAACACACGTTTACACAAAAAGAAATGAAGAAAAAAGATGGTGTAGAATTAAAATTTGCCGATTTTTTTTTTCCTGTTGTGCGTGTGTTATTGTTTTTCTCTGCCCCTGGAAATAGATATTCCAATGTCAACTGTGGGTCTTTTTTTTTTCCACTTCCCACTTAAGATATCTAATTATGACTATCCATTTATTGATGAATCAATTATCTCTTCCTTACTCTGTGCCGTGACCTTTTCACGCGGCCCGGCTACTGGTCCTCCAGGGCCAACCTGATAACGTCCACTTCTGTTTCTCGTTTTTTTGTTGCTCCCTTTGATTCAATCATCAGCTGACCTCTCGCAAGAATGTAACATTGTCATATTGGTCTATCGTAGCTAGTTTAATAAAAATGGCAACAGTAAAATGGCAATGGAGAAATGGCCATGGTAAAAATGTCAAGACAAATTACAATGTTCATGGTAGTTTCGTTGATTGTCTTTCCCCTATTTTTAGACCTTTCCATTTTTTTTTGCCACTGTTTTGTTTCGTTTCAGCTTCTAGTTATGCAATTTTACGTACTTCAAAATTAGAATTGTCAATGAAGGAATAGTTCCGATAAATCAAGCATGTGCCCTCTAACTCGTAGCGTGTGTTGGCGGTCAAGCAGAGGGCCCTACTAGATTCTATATTTCGTTGTTCCCCCCTATACCCTGAAACCAGTCAGGTCGAAATTACAGGGATGCGTTGAAAAAAAAGTGAATGTCACTAAAAAGTATGTTTGCCCGGGCTACTGCCTTTGCGTCGTTCTTCTCGTCTGCTGGCATTGTACCTATTTGAGCCTGTTTAAGTTGTAGTCGACTCCCATGTACTTGTATAATTTAACATCATTCATCCGTAATCGACTCTCAATTTTGTTTTGTTCTTAGAATCAACAACTACCAGCTAACAACGTCTTTAATTCAAAACTCGTTGGAATAGGTTTCACTTCCGTTTCTAAAAAAAAAAATCTTTTTTTTAATGAAACGATATCAAGGCCATTCATTCAAAACTTTCACTTGAGGTTAACCGCTTTAGCCACACTTTTGATGCACTCCCTTCCACCGTCAACGTCCTTCCCCCCTACCTATAAAACCACAACGAGCTAATACCTCTTACCCTTATAAAAAATGCGTCTCTCTCTTTAACGCACTCTAGCTCAACTGACAAGAAGCAAATACATAAACACACGTACGCACCAAGTGAAGGAGACACGCAATCAAACAGATGCGCCTTTACTCCGCATTCCATCTTTTTTTCTCTTTCGTCTTCTCTCACTTTCATTTTGGCGCGAGTTTGCGCATCCTTTTGATTCATAGCATCCCCCCCCCCCTCTCACTATCCACGACCCTGCTCCTCACACACTCGCCTCCCCCCCCTCCCCCCCCCCCGACCTTCTGCTACTCCATCTTCAGTCATCTAACCGCCTCTCCCTCCTTTATTCATTTCAATTTCATTCATTCCTCGTGCGATCTGGCGCGAGCGTTTATTGAAACTGCTGGCTAGAGAAAAAGAGAGGAAGAGAAAAAAAAAAAAAAGGTTACCCCCTCGAGTTTGTACCTTCCCTCGCCTCACCCTCCAGTGCTACTCATACTTTATTTTCTGTTTGTGTATGTGCCCAAGCGTATGTGTGTTTATAGTGTATGTGTGTCTGAAGTCTGAAGGTTTTAATCATAACTGCAAATATCCCTTCGTCACTTATTATGTTGCAAAAGCGTGGGACCAGGGGGAGACTATTTTTACACAGAGATACATTAAACATGTAGTCTAGGTTTTTATCATTTCAGAATAACCTTTTTTTTTTTTGGCATTTTTGGTGAGGGTGTGTTTCTGTTTACTTAGGGGCCGTCCAATAGTGACGCCATGTAGTTTGTGAGTGGCTGTCCCCATACTCATAGTGAGACCGGTTTCATTTTTTCGTTTATCACTTTTATCTTTTTTTTCCCCCTCTGTATAGCCTAGTTCCTATCCCCCAAGCCCAAATGTATAACGAAAGTAAGACCCGGATTTAGCTTATCGTATTGAGCAGGTTATTTCCAAAGCCCGAACTCCCCTCCCCCACCCAAAGGCTAACCCCTCCCGCCCCACCCCCACTCCTGGAATTTTTGAAAAATATTTTTTAACTTTTTTTTTTAAATATGTGCTAAATTCGCTAAAAATGTGCTAAATGTTGGTCACGCAAATAATTCAGCCCCTCCTGGAAAACATTTCTGGCTTCGCCCCCTGCACCCCACCTACCCTTGCCCCATCTCTTCAGAGGGGGTTAGGCTACACCAGAAAATAGTCAAGCGGAAAACGAAAATAAGAATAGAAGTATGAGTGGTGTGGGGTGGGGTGGGGGGATGAGGGAGGCTAGAGGGTGTCTAAGAATTCTTTTTTTTTCGTCTTAAAGGTCAGTAGTTTTGCGCGTGTTTAACTGAAGTGGGAGCCATGGCGTGTCCGCGAGACGCGTACCCCCTGTCGAGCATTTGACGCCACTGTTCAGAGGGGGATGGGGGTGGGTGGATGAAGGTGCCCAGAAAACAATGAAAGTGTTTTACCCTTAAGGGGCGCATGAGCGGCTTAGTATGTACCACCACCTGGCCCACCTCCCCCGTGTCACTGTACTTTAGAGACTGGCCGTAAAAGAAATAGTTTTTTGTTTCGGCCGAAAACGAAACCATACCGAAAGTTATACATTGACTTTGGGCCGATCTTCGGCCGAAACCGAAATTGCCAAACAATAAATTTTAGATTTTTGTGAAGTAATCCAACACTCCATTTTTCTACATTCTTTAAATAATGATTAAATAATGCGTTTATTATTAACTTCAATTTTCTATTTCACACAGATTAATTCACAACAGTTTTAACTAAATGAAATTTATCAATAAGCAGAGTGATAGCGTTGCAGTCTGAATTTTGAAAGCTAAAATAGATATTCGGCTGATGACCGAAAGTCAATATCAATTTCAGCCGAGACCGAAAGCTAACTTTTTTGGCTTCGGCCCAAAACCGTAACTACGCAAAAGTACGCCATTTGTCTACTTTCGGTACCGAAACCGAAACCGAAACCGAATTTCGGACGGCCTAAACTGTACTATCTTCCCGGCTTTCCATTTCGTAAATAAAAACAACACACACAGACAGATAGACCCATTCTCGCTTAGCATTTATATTTAATTCTAGGGGGTTGGTTTTTTGTAGTGCCATTCTAATGATGATTGTGTCATTCTAATGATGATTGTGTCATTCTAATGATGATTGTGTCATTCTAATGATGATTGTGTCATTCTAATGATGATTGTGTCATTCTAATGATGATTGTGTCATTCTAATGATGATTGTGTCATTCTAATGATGATTGTGTCATTCTAATGATGATTGTGTCATTCTAATGATGATTGTGTCATTCTAATGATGATTGTGTCATTCTAATGATGATTGTGTCAATGCTTTACTAAACGATATCTTTTGGTTACCAATGCTGTAATTTCCATTTCAATCATTAGCTATAATGTCATCCATCACCTTAAGCAGTGACTTTTATACAAAGACCTATCGTCGGTCCCAATCGGGTCTTGTTCGCCTGTTAGTGTGTGTTTGGCTTTAATTCTATTGTATTGTGTCACATTAAAAGATAACACGTTGCTAGTTGTTTTCACTGGTGTGCCTTGGATGTGTACGACTCCTGATTACCATAGTACAGGTGTCGGCAAACTTTTGCTAACAATGTGCCAAACAAGGATTTCTAAATCAGTCAGCGTGCGAAGAGCCTAAAAATCGTTAAAGCAATTTATGTTTAATACACATTTAATGTGTTTGTGATTATCATTTTTATTTGCATTTATATCAAATACAATATTTTATTACTAAACTTTCACATTTATGGTAATTATTGTCTAAACATTATCATAATATCATTTGGTAGTCAAGATGAGGAGCTAATGTTAAATGTTAATTATATTTTATCTCAGTTTAACTTCTTTATTTAATTCTCACTATTCAAGATCCTCAACCACTATCATTAAGCGGAATAGATACGTAGTAACCTGACAAACTGGGTAGTTCATGTAATGTTTGAAAAAAGACGTATGAATTCTTTAGTCATATAATACTTACCTTATATAATTTTCAAATACTTTTTACAGTTAGATCCTTTCAAAATTATTAATTGTAAGCCATTTATTCTTTAATAAAAGAAAAACTAAGACACATACTTCAAAATATTAGTGAAAAAAACAACTGGTTAATTATCTCCCTTAAATTAAAAAGGACTGTTTCCATATTTGATTCACTAATGAAATGATGCCAAAAAAGTTATTTTGTGTAATAATACAACAAATATTAGACTCTAGTGGCTAGTTATTATTGTTTGATATAAATCCAACATTATGGTATTCATTACAAGATTGAATTATTAGAGGATTAAAATAATTTACATTAAACAGTTGTAAATAAACATTTCCTGCATTAATTGTTTGTCCATTTAATTTTAAGGACTTTACTAGCGAAATTACATAATATAGTTCTATTAAATAATTCTCTTATATGTATTAAATTAATAATACAAATACATTTGTTTCAAGAAGATGAATAAAAAAACTCTTTTAAATGTAATTAGTCTGTATCCATTAATGTGCGCCTTGTCTTGAATGCTTTTCGCTAATTGTATAATGTCAGATACATATTTCGTCACATCTGAGTGGTCAAATGTGTGTGACCTCTTTGTATGCTTAAAACAGCTTTCATTTGCGATACAATCTGTTCACAATTGTAAGTTGAAACAAAAGCTGAAAGTAGAAGAGCGAATGTCTAGAAGTTGAGAAATGCAGATGACTTTCCTAAGCAGCGATATACTTCTGAAAAAAAAACAATTATAAATCTTAATATATGCCTTAATCTAGAGACGCACTTGTAGTTAAATGTTGGAGGGCTCTCGCGTGCCATTGAAAATCGCTCTGCGTGCCAAGATTGGTACGCATGCCTTGGGTTGCCGAACCAACAACAGCATACACATTTTCAGGTTTCAATGGGAGCAACCAAAACATATTATTATTCACTTCTCTGATGTCTACGTCATCGATGATGTCATTTGGTGTGTGTTAGAACTAAGCCTGGGAGGTGTGTATTAATAGTCCATTGACAAAAGACATTTTGAAATTATAGGAGGCGATCAGTTGAGATGTAAAGGGAAACAAAAGCATTCTTATCACGGCATAGACTAGGTATATACAATATATTCAATAAACATAGGTGGGCCTGTAGTGGCCTACTATATACAATATACAGGGGTACATACAATTTCAATAATGAATGCATTTAACAAGAATAACATTAGACTATTTATCAAAGTTCATTCTGTGGATATTTTTGTTTCGTTTTGTTTTCTTTGTAGTGTGTGAGAACAATAGTATTGTTTTTTATATGCGGTAAACACACTATATACACTAACACACACACACATAAATATCAGTCCTGCCATTACAATACTGAATGTTAGACACTCCTTCTATAAATAAGACTGTTCGCGTCCTACGCTTATACTATGTTTGAGTTCAGTCTCAATATCTGGAAAGCTGGAGGGAAAGTGACACTCTGTCATTTGTTTATAATAATTGTTGTTCATGATGCTTTTTATTTTATGTGTATTTAAATTGTGGACTCTTTCCTCGGTTCTAACGGGGTCTCCACAGTATTATGAAGAAGAAGAAGAAGAAAGAGATGCAGAGGAAGACAGGGAAGGAAGATATTAGGAAACCTAATGTCTTGATTTTATTAAATGACTCTGAATCAAGTGTAGCAATGTTTGATTTAATATTCCCCCTACCTACATTGGTCTATATATCGGGCTACTTTTTCCTCTCCGTACTTAATAATATTGGTCAATGGTCAGTGGATGGATTTTAAACATGAAGGCCTATAGCTATGGGAGGTCTGCCTATCTTTCATACAGTTTTACGCTCGTGAAGGTCATCTGTGGACGGAACCTGCTGAGGGCTGTTTCGTTGAGCAGGCTTAGAGAACAAGTGCTGTGTTATCAGGGGAACATCCCTACATGGGCAGTCTTCACTGGGTCCAATGCCTAACATCCCTACATGGGCAGTCTTCACTGGGTCCAATGCCTAACATCCCTACATGGGCAGTCTTCACTGGGTCCAATGCCTAACATCCCTACATGGGCAGTCTTCACTGGGTCCAATGCCTAACATCCCTACATGGGCAGTCTTCACTGGGTCCAATGCCTAACATCCCTACATGGGCAGTCTTCACTGGGTCCAATGCCTAACATCCCTACATGGGCAGTCTTCACTGGGTCCAATGCCTAACATCCCTACATGGGCAGTCTTCACTGGGTCCAATGCCTAACATCCCTACATGTTCAGTCTTCACTGGGTCCAATGCCTAACATCCCTACATGTTCAGTCTTCACTGGGTCCAATGCCTAACCTTCGGTTATGTTATGCCCTGGCCTATATCTAATGATAATTTTTGGGGCCTCTGTGTAGTCATTTTGTGTGAGTGTGTTCTGTGTGGTTATTGGTCCCAATTTTTGGTCTTTTTGGTCTCTGATACAATTTCATAGTCATGAAGGGAACATCTGTTTGTGGTTCTTGTCTACTAGATCAGGGGAGTCGGAAACCTACGAAACGCGTGCCAGATTTTCAATGGCACGCAGTAGACCATAAAAGGGCTATATTATATTCAAATCTCTTCTACAAGAAATTTAGTGTTAGAACAGTATGACTTTTAGGCTGATGGCACGCTGAATGAATTAGAAATCGTACTTTGAAAAACTAGTATCAAAAAGGTTGCCGACCCTTGTTCTAGATTTCACCAACTTGGTTAGCTAGTTCATTTCCACATTTCTGTTAAACCAACAGCAGAAAGCAAGCAATGCATTTATACATTTTTTTCTATGAATTTCTACCACGGCCACTCAAATAAATGTAAAAGATGTAAAAGAAAAAGATTCACTTAAACAAAATACTTCAAATGTCAACTGGGTTTCTTGTTACATACTAAATTTCCGAAGTTGAATTTTTTGGTTAGCGGGCCCACGTGTTAAGACCAAAAGAGGAGTATGTTTGTCTGTTTGTTTGTGTGTGTGTGGGGGGGGGGGTATGCCGGCATTTGCGTTTAAAATACCTTAGCTGGGAGGAGGGGGGAAGTAAAATACTAGGATAAACGCTAATAATAGATAAACCCTTCCTGGCATATGCGAACGCCCCCGCGGCCCGCCACACCAACCACCACCAAACACCCTTTCAAGTTCATTCGCTCTTTCCATCCGCTCGTAACGTCTTCATTTACCCAAAGAAGAATGTTTCGAATTATGAACTCCCCCCCCCCCAGGACCTTAAATCGAATTGGTTGTTTGCTTTCGTGTTGTTATTTTTTCTATTTTGCTTTTGTTTAAAGAGCAACACAAGCACAACTCTATACTCTATACTCTATACTCTATACTCTAAACTCTATACTCTATACTCTATACTCTATACTCTATACTCTATACTCTATACTCTATACTCTATACTCTATACTCTATACTCTTTACTCTTTACTCTTTACTCTATACTCTATACTCTATACTCTATACTCTATACTCTATACTCTATACTCTATACTCTATACTCTATACTCTTTACTCTGTACTCTGTACTCTGTACTCTGTACTCTGTACTCTGTACTCTGTACTCTGTACTCTGTACTCTGTACTCTGTACTCTGTACTCTGTACTCTGTACTCTGTACTCTGTACTCTGTACTCTGTACTCTGTACTCTGTACTCTGTACTCTGTACTCTGTACTCTGTACTCTGTACTCTGTACTCTGTACTCTGTACTCTGTACTCTGTACTCTGTACTCTGTACTCTGTACTCTGTACTCTGTACTCTGTACTCTGTACTCTGTACTCTGTACTCTGTACTCTGTACTCTGTACTCTGTACTCTGTACTCTGTACTCTGTACTCTGTACTCTGTACTCTGTACTCTGTACTCTGTACTCTGTACTCTGTACTCTGTACTCTGTACTCTGTACTCTGTACTCTGTACTCTGTACTCTGTACTCTGTACTCTGTACTCTGTACTCTGTACTCTGTACTCTGTACTCTGTACTCTGTACTCTGTACTCTGTACTCTGTACTCTGTACTCTGTACTCTGTACTCTGTACTCTGTACTCTGTACTCTGTACTCTGTACTCTGTACTCTGTACTCTGTACTCTGTACTCTGTACTCTGTACTCTGTACTCTGTACTCTGTACTCTGTACTCTGTACTCTATACTCTATATATACATGTAGGTCTAACTGCATAGGGGCAGAAAAGCCACACCAGCAAAAAGTAATGCAATCTCGTTTTTTTTTTTAACTACTGAAAGTCACGTGTGTTGGTATGCCAACCTGTCAACTACATACTTAAAGAACTGTAAAAAAAAAAATAAAGTGTAAAAAAAATGTGTCCTGCATAAATATCTGGGTTAATTTTGTTCACGAGTGTCTGGGTTGGGCAACACGATTTATGCATGTTTTGGACTAAATTAGTGTTTAAATTTTGAAGCCATATTTTTCTTTAATATAATGTTATGTATAATGTAATGTCTATTCTATATTTTATATATGTCACTCGTGGAAAGAAAAATAAATTTAAAAGCATTTGAATTTGCCCCTTGTAAATGGAAAAAGAAACGAGTTTTCAACTACGTACTATGTCTTTGGACTATTTCTGTAGATCAGTGGTTCCCAACCTTTTTAAAACCGCGACCCTCTATTGCAGCTTCTCACGTTGTGGCGACCCCCAAACCATAAAAGCATTTTTGTCGCTAACCTGTACTTGTAATAAATTTGCAACTGTTATGCATTGCAATGTAAATCTGATATGCAGAGTGCATTTTCATTGTTTTAATTTACCGCAAATAATGCTGCTTTCAACACAGATGGGAAGGGGGGGTATTTGATGGGGGTGGCGCGATGATGTCATCACGTCGGGTACCGGTACTCATATGTGGATGTGTCTGAATGTGGGCTGGGCCCACCTGGAGTCGGATAGATGAGCGGAATCTCGGTTCCTAAGAACATCGAAAATATATATATTTTTTTTTTCGATGGTCTTAGGCGACCCCCCATATAATGGTCGTTCGACCCCCGAATGGGTCGCGACCCACAGGCTGGAAACAACTTCTGTAGATTATACTTTCAACCTTTGGTTTTAATTTAAAAAAGGCGTGCAACAACAATAGTCAAAAGTTACTAGTTGTAATGGGAGCAGAAAAACACGGATGTTATCACGTATACGCCAATTCATTCGGCGTATGTCATTAAACACACGTTGCTTATAATGGCACTCGACTAAGTAACAAACTGTGTTAATCTATATAGGGGCATCTAACGCAAGTGCTCCCGAATCTCTCGTGGCCACGACATACAAGGAGTAAAGTACCCGTCTGACCATACTGATCATAGGGCTGGTGAAGCAGCATTCACCAGTTTCTGTACAAGGAGACCGTGTTGCAAACATAGTGCTCAACCGCCTTTACTTTTTGCCCCCAGCTTATGTTGCTTCACTAGTTTCCGTGACCACGGCATACTAGATGATTGTGTGGCCAGCACCATGCACAACCGCCTTTACTTAACCCCAACTAAGGTCGGGTACCCATCAGAGCTGGGAGACCCTCCAGACCCGGGGAAAAAAATCCTAGCCTGCATCAGGATTCGAACGCTGCTTCACCGGCTCTATGGATCAATTTGGTCCGACGGGTACTTTACTTATTGCTGCTAGATAGACCCAGTAAAATCATAGACCTTTGGTATCCTAATCCGAGCGCTCTGTCGCTGGACCACCGAGTCCCATGACAGCACACTCGACTACTGCTTACTGACTCCGCCTACGGCTGGACCACATTAACATAATATATGCAAATGATATGCCTGCATTGAAACAAGTTTTTCTCCAGTCCTGTGTTTGATTTACGTAAACGTTCAGTTTCCACCATGATTTACTTTAAATTAAGGCCCAGTGCTAGGCACAGGAGTAGTAGAGAGAAAAATAAAAAATCACCATAGTTGGCTGCACTTTAGCATTCATGAAATAGTTTTATGCACAAGCCGCGTTCCTCTCTCTCTCTCCCCCGCCCCCACCTTTACTTGTATGTAGAGGGGAAAAAATCAGGACAGGATAGTGTTTAAGGATGCGTACAACACATTTAGTGGGTAGGCACAGATTTGGCGTTGCGTGACACCCCCCGCTGTCCTTTATTTTTTCTCTCTCCCTTCCTTTCTATATATCTGTACCATTTCTCTGTGTAAAAGAATGGCAATGGGTTAGTATTCGCAGCGGTTCTAAAAAAATTGTTTTGTACTAGAGCGAACGCTAGGTATATCAGTCCTGGATATTTTTAACATAGAACTATGTTTTTTTTTCGTCAAATTTATACAGCTGTATTTTAATGCTCGAACGCGTCTATTTATGAATTGTATTCCAGTTCTATACTGTTTTTTTCCCCTCTTTTTCTATATTATCTATTGCAACAACCAAAAGGTGACCTATAATTAATAAATAAATTCATTAGGCTATTTTTGTTCTTAATTCATTAATTAGCCTTTTTTTTTTTTACCGACAAAGGGAGACCATTCATCGAGGATTCGTGTTTAAACTATTTCAAAAAACATATTGTTTGTAGCCTGTAAGATAGTTTTAGTTTCTAACAATTTGAGACATTTGCCCGAAAAAAAATTGCTTTTCAAAAACATTTCTAAATCCTTAAACACAAACAAACACCATAATAAATTATTTACCGCGACCTTGTTTTCATATAAAAATTATCCAACTTTCATTCAATTTCTTACTTTTCTTTTCTGTAAAAAAAAATAATATTTTTTTAAATGTTGATGTGTTATAGCCCTAGAGTCTGTCGGCAGAACAAATGTGTGCAGCTTGGGTAAGCAAGTTTATATTGTGATTGTAAGTATTGTTCTTTAACAAATAAATCATATTGTAAGGAAACTGTAAGATGAGGATGATTAAGTGGGGTGCCGAGAATTGGGGGTGGGTAGGTGGGACAGATCCAACCCCCCCCCACATGCCTACGCGAATTCCAATGGTGTCTAGTCCAGTGGTTCTCAAAACGTTCCCACTTGCGGCTGCGTCGGCGCCTCCACCTTTTTTGTTTTGAAGAAAGGTTATTACATAACGCTTATTACATAACGCCCAATCCCTACATAGCCGAAAACCCAAGTTGTTGTATTTTACTAAATGGAACCGAAAACGAATTAACACAAACAATCATTATGAAACCATAAGCACTATTTTGCTGCGCCCCACCTGCAAGAGACGGTGGGTGGGGGGTGTAGGGGGTTGGGAGGCGCAGACACTGGGGGGGGGGGAGCCATTTATCTTTCCATGAGTGTTACATAGAAGAAATGATGTTTTCATTTACAAAACTTAACAATCAGAAATAAAAATGAAAACGCATGTTTTTTCCTGGATGAAAAGAAAAACAAACTTGAAGTAGCCACCACTGTTGCGCCCAAAAGCGCCTCCCCCCCCCCAACCCCAAACCATACAAAAACAAACAAACAATTGCACTTTTCTGCTCTGAGACGAACAAAACTGCGGGGGGGCCGCGCCACACCGTAACCTTTTGATGAGTTCGAATCCCTCAGACGAAATGGGCGATGGGTGTCTCCTTATAAGCCGCTGGAGAGAAATGTGGGTTGTGTTTGTGTTTGTTTAAGGGCGTGGGGGGGGGGGGTTCAAAAAGATAGTAGAATTAGAAACACTTTAAAAAAAAAAATCCACATCTCGTCTGTCCGCTTGTGTAGTTGATAACATTTTTTCTTTTAAGACTTCTTATTTCAACTTTATTCTCGCAACGGCTTTTCTTCAAATCCCCCCCCCCCTTCCCGCCACGACTTGTCTCTATTCGACAGTGGTAAATCTCTATTGCCCTGATCCTCCAAGTCCCGCCAACTGTCACATCTTCTTTTATCTAATCCTTCACGCCTCCATTACCCGATATAACAAAAATATCTTTTTTTTTAACAGGAAAGGCTACAAAAAGACTCCACTTTCATCTCCCTAACCCTACACTCCCCAATATCCCCTGCCTTTTTTTTAACACCTCCCTCCCACAACACAAACACAAAAGGAAAGAAATACTTTGGCAATATTTCCAGCTCTCTATTTTTAAGTGCAAATCTAAGTTTGACTTTTATTGGTGTTATTAATAGTGTTTTTTTTATAGTGTTATTTTTTTGCTTACCAAAAAGAATATTTTCAATGACCATTGAGATAACTTTTAGGCCGTGTAAGTATTTTTGTTTGTATTGACTGTAATCGCTGACCGCTGTTTTTTTCTTAAGGGATCATTGTGGTTAGTGTTATTTTTTCTGTAATTTTTCGTTTCGTTGACCAATGGGAATATGTATGTTGTTTTAGAAGCCAATCGGAATAGTCTTACTGTTTTACTGTTTTTTTTTTCTGGAATAAGGATTTCACATTCTACGCGTGTGTTTTGCTGGAAAGTTTTGGAACAGAAAATTCCATTGCTCGAAGTGACCCACTACCTTATCAACGTAAAATACCGACGACATACTGTATGTATAGTAAGTAATGGAAGTAGGAAAAAAAACGTCCGGTACACTCGTACACAAAATACGAACTCTGATAAACTGTGTGTCTCGGCAAGTTTAGTTTGCTGGATTGTTTCTCAGTTGTGTCTTGGTAAGTTGTGTCTCCGTAAGTTGTGTCTCCGTAAGTTGTGTCTTCGCAAACTGTGTCTCCGTAAGTTGTGTCTTTTTAAGTTGTGTCTTAGTAAGTTGTGTCTTCGTTTGTTGTGTCTCCGTAAGTTGAGTCTCAGTTAGTAAGTGTGTCTCAATAAGATGTGTCTCATTTAGTAGGTGTGTCTCAATAAGATGTGTCTCATTTAGTAAGTGTGTCTCAAATAGCGGTGTCTCAGTTAGTAGGTGTGTCTCAGTAAGCTATGTCGCAGTAAGCTGTGTCTTAGTAAGCCGTGTCTCAGTAGGTAGGTGCATCACAGTAATCTGTGTCTTCGTAAGCTGTGTCTTAGTAAGCTGTGCAATTTAATAGGCGTGTCTTAGTATGTGTGTCTCAATAAGCTGTGTCTGGGTAAGCTGTGTCTCAGTTAGTAGGCGTGACTTAATAAGATGTATCCTAATAAGTTGTGTCCCAGTAAGTTGCATCTCAGTAAGTTGTGTCTCAGTAAGTTGTGTCTCAGTAAGTTGTGTGCCATATGTTGCTTCTCGGTAATTTTATTTGAACTTGTTACTTTGTGTCACTTGCAATTTACCTTATTCTTCAAATGTAATATTGATAAGGTAATATAACATGAGTGACAAGCCCAGACATCAGGCAAAATATTGGTTACAATTAAATTTGATTGGCTAATTATACTTCCATTTGAAAATAATCATCTGATTGGCTAATCAGGCTTTGTCTTTAAAATTGATCTATGGTTGGCTAGTTAGATTTGTTATTTTTTTTTTACTATGACGTTTTATTAGATTGGCTTTAAACTAAAGTTTATATTTGATTGGCCAATTATATTTGGCTTTAAACATGATATTTAATTGGCGCAGATTAACTGTCTTAGACCAATCAAATTTGATTCCCTGTGATTGGTTACTATTATTCTGTCATGATCCATTCACAATTAGGGTAGACTTCTTTGATACTACAAGCGAAACAAATCATAGATCGAAAACATCGTTCAATATAAAAACAATGATGAATATTAAATTTGATAATTATTGTGAACACATTCAAACACAAGTTTCACGTCGGACCACATTGATCCATAGGGCCGACGAAGCGGCGTTCACCGGTTTCTGTGGCCACGGCATACTAGGGGGATTGTGGTGGCCAGCACAATACCCAGCCGCCTTAACTTGACCCCAACTAAAAGTTCAGGTACCCATCAGCGCTGGGTGGACTCAGGTACACCCTCCAGACCCGAGAACATATCCTAGCCTTCATCAGAATTCGAACCCGGGACCTTTTGGTACGCCAGTCAAGCACGCCGCCACTCGACCACCTTGCATAAAGGGCTGACAAACAAAAATTTGATGGATGGTGACGTAATACATGTCATTGTTAGTACAATAACAACAACCACAAAATAATGAAACCAGATTCAAAACCCTGAGAGATAGAGTTATCCGTTTACTAAGATGTAAAATGAGGAACAAGTCGGCCGTACCTCCAGTTATTGCGGGAAGCCATTAATTAAACTACATTTAATCTGACCTTACCGCTGCGGTAAATTCTGCCTGGCATAGATCTGCCTGGTGATGTCATGCCTGCTACCCCCCCTCCATCCCTTGTCATGTGTATCCGGCTCGAAACCCTCAGCACAATCTGCCCGTGCATTCTTATCTATTTCATGGCGACGCCACTGGATGCCATATTTAAAATCCGCAACCTAACCTAGACTCCGTCCACAGTTGTTGTTTTTTTTTTTTAATCTTGTTTTCTTGGTTTACCATTACCGCTGTGTAAGAGCTTTAGTTTCATTACATAGATAGAAAACATCTGGGTCGCACGCCTGAAGTATTCTGTCCTACTGTGTTGGTGACATCAATTTATCGCAACTATCTGTGACTATCTATCTGTAATCTGTATCTATGTATGCATCTACTTACACACCTTCCTATTTACCTACCTACATACTTACCTGCCCACATGTCTACATACCTACGCAATTACATACCAACTTGCTACCCACCCACACACACTCTACCTACCTATATATCTATTTGTCTATCTACCTACCTACAACCCACCCATCTAGGCACCCATCCACCTACCTACTTACCTACCTACCCAACATACATACATACCTATCTAACATACATTCATATCTATCTACCTATATAAATGTATACCTAGCTATTCCTACTTATCTGTTTGTCTTTTTGCTACATACAATCTTTAGCATCTATCTACATAATGCAAACTATCTATCTATCTATATATATAGATATGTCAGTCTTTATCTATGTATCTATTTCTGCCTTTATGTATAATGTATATTATATGTTCGCCTCTCTGTGCGTATGTCTATCTATCTGCCTTTACGTATGCCCTGCTAGTAGTTATCTAAATGTTTGTCAGTTTAAAGTGTCTTCTCTTTCATCTAGCAAAGCCGGGCCTAAAAGGACTAGTATAGAAATGGGTGTGCCCGTGACTATAGAGGAAAGATAAAGTCAGAAATGTAACCGACCGGAGCGCGACGGCGTATCGCGCCACAAGATCCGGCGCCCCACCGCAACACGATGTTTAATGTCTATACACTTAGCAATTAGATTTTAACATTTTATCTGTCGGCTCCCCCACCCCTTTACCGCCCTCTTTTCTTCCCCTGATCACATGGGGCGTCTAAAAAATAACAACAACAGCATGTGTTGATATGGGAAAGGAGCCAAACTTGAGTGTTAAGCATTATTATTTTGTTTATATATATATATATATATATATATATATATATATATATATATATATAAAGCTTGTATAATATATATATATAAATTATATATATAATTCCGTGAGGGTTGTAGGCCTACGGCGCCCTTTGGCATCCCCCTTTCCCTCCTCCTCCTAACCGCGACGCCCATGCCGTAGCGCCACCGACACGACGCACCGTTCATAAGGTGTGAAGGGAAGGGGGCGGGGGTGTTCTGCTTGTAATCGCAGCGCGGGCCACATGGCATGACAAGATAGTCCTATCGAATTGTAATCTTTCTCCCCGTTCGCATTTTTACATACCTATGGGAGGTTAAGGGACGGGGGGGGGGGGGGGGGGGGACGGGGGATTTGACAGCCAAAAAAAAAAACCCCGATTTAAAAAGAAAATACTATCGATTTTTTTTTGTGCACACCTGTTGAGAATTCTAATGGGTTTGTCCACACTGACCTCATTTATACATCTCTCTCTCTCTCTCTCTCTTTCTTTCTCTCTCTGTGTCATTGGGGGGGGGGGGGCAAAGTTTTAAACATATTCTTTTTATCATATAGTTTGGAGACCTCATCAAAATGGGCAATATTATAATTACACGCGCTCATATACATACATGCTAAATGCAAAAGGCTCATTTGTTATTCTAAATAATTCACTTACATTTTTTATTGCATAATATATTATGTTTTAATAGAACAAGTGTAGCCCCATCAAGTGTAGCCCCCATGTTTAAACGTAAATCCTGTCTACGCCTTTGGTTTATTTATGTCGTCATTCATGCATTAAACTAGTAGTCTCCCCACCCCCCCCCCTTTTTTTTCTCTCTCTCTCTCTCTCTCTCTCTCTCTTTCTCTCTTCTTTTTCTCTCTTCATATCCTGAAATACTTTCGACCCCCCCCCCTCAAAACCCCCTTCTATTTTCATGGTTCCCGCCCATTAAACCCCACCACCCTCCCTCTTTTCTTTCTCCTACTAGTTTTACGTGTTTCAATCAAAGTCTGCACTACAACCACAGTATGGTTTGTTTATAATATATTTTTTCTCTCTCTCTTACTCCGCACAAAAAGCTAAAAGTTGTCAACGATTTTTTTTTCTCTATTTGTGGCTATTGCGTATGTTTCGTAAATATCATTTCTTAAAGTTTTCTTGACGGTTCATCTTGATTCTTGGTTCATCTTATGGATAGAAATGGATTTACTGTATTTGATGGGGGTCGGTGAGGACACGGGGGTCGCTGTCCCCAAGGCCTGGTTCCAGCGGGTGTTTGAATTCAGTGTTTTTTTGGACTTACTGTCGTATGATCTGATTTAATCTATATATATTTCTATGGGTATGCACATTTAGGAGACCAGGACGCGAGGCGGTGTACTGATAGTTTTTTCCCCCGTGATAACATTGAAGATCTAAGTCGTTCCATAGTGTGCAGTTACGGGCGAGGGATTATAATATTGGATGACGTTGTTCATTCCGCTAATGCTTTTATCGACTGTTTGGGTGTGTAGGACTTTTTTGTAACCGGTGTATTTGTAACCGGTGTATGCCTATTTGTAACCGGTGTATGCCTATTTGTAACCGGTGTATGCCTATTTGTAACCGGTGTGTCTATAACCGATGTGTCTATAACCGATGTGTCTATAACCGATGTGTCTATAACCGATGTGTCTATAACCGATGTGTCTATAACCGATGTGTCTATAACCGATGTGACTATAACCGATGTGTCTATAACCGATGTGTCTATAACCGATGTGTCTATAACCGATGTGTCTATAACCGATGTGTCTATAACCGATGTGTCTATAACCGATGTGTCTATAACCGATGTGACTATAACCGATGTGTCTATAACCGATGTGTCTATAACCGATGTGTCTATAACCGATGTGACTATAACCGATGTGTCTATAACCGATGTGTCTATAACCGATGTGTCTATAACCGATGTGTCTATAACCGATGTGTCTATAACCGATGTGTCTATAACCGATGTGTCTATAACCGATGTGTCTATAACCGATGTGTCTATAACCGATGTGTCTATAACCGATGTGTCTATAACCGATGTGTCTATAACCGATGTGTCTATAACCGATGTGTTTGGGCAGTGATTCTTGGACCCATGGATTTGGAGTTATCTTTACATTCATTAATTTCGTTTAAGGTAAAGTAAACAATTGTGGATCATTCACATTTCGCGTGTGTTATAAAGTTTATAGAGCCTAGTAACAATAATGTAATATAAATAGTGGTGTTGACAATATTTATTTTGTGTAGCCTATAGAGTAAAAATCCATTAGATTTTCCTATGTCCCACTTCATTTTGGTTCCTTTTTTTTTGTATGTAAAAATCTATTGGGATATAAGTGTATTCCTATGGTGTATAAAGTATATTGTATATGTATAAAGTTATAAAGCTAAAACTATTTTATTAGTTGTCCAAATATAATATAGTTTTTGTTTGTTTTTCATTGATGGTCAAATAAAGTCTTTAAAGTAAATTTAGTATATAGTATAACTTCAGTATAACCAATGGTTTTATGCTCTAGTCGGATTTTCTTTAGGGATAATATCCCGTCGGATCAAATTGACCCATAGGGCGGGTCACCGGTTTCTTTGGCTATGGCTTATTATATGGGATTGTGTGGCCAGCATGATAACGAGCCGCCTAACTGAAATCAGGTACCCATCAGAGCTGGGTAGACTCAGGGACACCCCACAGATCCAGGGACAAATTCTAGCCTTCTCCAAGTTTTGAACCCAGGACGCGCTGCCGCTCTGGCAACGTGCTTCAGGGGTAGACGAGTGAAACCCTGATAGCCAGCCCCACAAAGTTGGTTTATAATTAAAAAAAAATAAATACCAACACCTAAAAATAGATGCCGCACAAATTGACAAGATTGATGTATTTTGTATTATGTATTTTGTATCGTTTTAGTTTCATTTCATGAAAACTATCAGATATTTCCTTTAAAAAAAAAAGAATTTAAACATTGTATTGTATGCACTTTCGGTTTCTGCATTTCGGGTGGTTCACTCTACTTTTTTTATTTTGTTGACAATGCTATTGTAGTGAATTGAGTTTCTGTTTAAAACAGTTTGCAAATTTAGACAAGGAAAAACCATTTTTCGTGAGTTAAATATAGAACATAGAATTTTTTTTAGTCTTTTCAGTGAATACATAATAAAAAGCCTTTGTCTTTTCATTGAATATAGAACATAGAACTTTTGTCTTTTCATTGAATATAGAACATAGGACTTTGTCTTTTCATTGAATTTAGAACATAGAACTTTTGTCTTTTCATTGAATTTAGAACATAGGACTTTTGATGTTGTGGTTTTGTATATAGGTCATATACATTTTGTTTGGTTTAGATAAAGAACCTAGAACTTTAGTCTTTTCCTAAATATAGTACATAGTATATAAATATAGTACACAGGACTTTTCTAAATATAGTACATAGTATATATAAATATAGTACACAGGACTTTTTCTAGCATTTAACATTTCGTTACCGTGCTAGTGTACTGATCAAAGTGAACGTGTTGGCAATGACAATGTCAAGTACAACAGCCTAAAAGCTCGTTAAAGCCAACACAACAATCGTAAATCAAGTTACCGTTTAGTTTCAATAGAACCCTTATTATGCTTACCAGTGTGCACGCGCCTACGGGAATGTCGCAGAGGCGGCGAAAGTCATTGGTTATGGGTTCTGAAAAGTACAAACGTATAGGCTAAAGGCATCGTAGGCTAATGGAGGTTGTTTACCAATAGGGTTGCACACACACATTGAAAATATTCAAAATAGATAGGAAGCAATATTTATAAAATCATGGAAAAGTTGATCAACTTTCGACCAAAGGTCATTAAAGTGTCACAGATAAGTTAGGGAAAGTGGTGATGAGGAGGGGGCCGGAGGGTTATCTAATTTTCGCCATTCGCCAAATGGGTCACTCGATATCAAATGACTGGCACGTTGGCCAAGCCGGCAGCGCGTTAGACTTTCGCAACGAAGGTCCTTGGTTCGAATCCTTGTTAAAGCTAGGATTTTTTTTTTATCTCGAATCGATGATTTCCCTGAGTCTACCTAGCTCTGATGGGTTCCTGACATTAGTTGGGGTAAAGTAAAGGTGGGTGGGCATTGTGCTGGCCACACATCCCCTAGTATGCCGTGGCCACTGAAACTGACGAAAGGTGCTTCACCAGCCTTATACATCGATTTGGCCCGACGTGTTGTTTACTTTACTCTATATCAGAAACTGTACAAGGTGCATTAAAAATATGTTAATATAGGCTACGCTTTACTTGAAATAAACAAAAAACATCTTTTGATATATATATATATATATATATATATAGGTACAGCCCTTGCTATTTTATTAGAATTGTAGGCCTAACCAACATAATTCATTGTACAAGAGTTCAACAAAGCCCCCCCCCCCCCATGGAGTAAATTTCGGTAATCATCACACAATTATCTTCACTTTTTTTTTTAACTGTCCCTGGTCTCCCAATGTTGTTCATCCCCCACCCACCGTTCGGCGGCGCCTCAAACACATAAACAACGTCCCTCCCATCCATGGCGACAGCTTGTTTATGAACAAAATCTAGTTTGAGTCTTTGTTTCTGACACTCGTTTAGCCTCGCGCAATATAGGCTTAGAACAGAAGGACAGAAAGAAACGACAAATATAAGACAGTGGCCATTTCATTCATTCTCTAGATCAGGGGTCAGAAACCTTTTGATAATAGTGTGCCGAAGTTGGATTTCTTATTTATTCCGCGTGCCAATAGTCTAAAATTTATACTGGTCTATCAATCAATATCTTGTAGGAAAGATCTGAAATGCCCTTTTTTTAGGGGGTCTTGTGCGTGCCATTGATAATAGCTCTGCGTGCCAGGTACGACACGCGTGCCGTAGGCTGCCGACCCCTGCTCTAGATCACAGAGTTCTTCTTGTGTTTTCTGTGTATGAGTGTGTGTCTTCGTGTGCCAAAGTCAGTCTAACCGTCAGTGTGTGGACTACTTACAGTGACAGTAGATTAGTTCGTCGTTATGCCTAGGGTGGAGGGGGTGGGGTGAGGGGGCGCCCGTGTGTATGTCAGCTCCTTCGCCTGGGCTATAGGATTTCACATATCGTATTTCATCGTGATTAACTCCTCCCGCCACCACCACCCCGCCCCCCCCCCCTCTATCCTGGCCTCCCTTTGTATAACCCATGACAGTGTGACGAGCCAGGCCACGAGGGCTATAATATTGCTGGAATCAGGAGAAAGAAAAAAACATAATGGAGGGAACGGAAGCGAGGAAATGTAAGGCTTTGCAATAACATTCTTCGACCCCCCTCCTCCCCAATCCCTCCTCTCTCATGACTCCTCTACCGCCTCACATAGACATACTTAGTACGTCTCAGTTTTACACCGATGTACGCAACTTCTCTCTCTCTTACTGCGTATACTTTTAAAACACCCATTTGGCGTAACGAAAAAAAAGACGAAGGAATAGATTATCAATTGCCTCCCCCACCCAAGCCCTGCCTCTCCCCTACACCCTACAAAGATGTCGAGCGACTAACAGGGTTAATAAAGTACTTGTAATGTAGAGCGAGGGAGAAAAAAACAAACTTTTGTACACAAGCGACACCCAGGGACTGAGTTCCACCAATAGGCTCCCTGGTTGATTGCCTGACAGAGTTTGTGCTGGAATCCTAATTATGGGTGTACTCAATACTATCTAGTATAGTTGTATCGAGAAGTTGTATTGGGTATTGTTGTATCGAGAAGTTGTATTGGGCTGGGAAGGAGGGTCTTCTTTTCTTAAGGCCTTGTTTGCTTGTATTTTTATTAGGGACTTTTGAGTAAGACTTGCCAAGGGAAGGGGTTGTGAAGCTAAGCTCCGCAATTTAACTACATATACAATTTTAAAACGTACAAACAAGAATTACAAACAGATGACGGAGTTTCATTTTGGGGTAATTTGAAGACCGGCACTGACGGGGCAGTGATGGAAGCTTGGTCCAGTGTGCTACACGGTCTAATGGCTGACTGGGGGAAAAGAATATTTGTAAACGTCGGTGCGTGCGTGTGAGACATGCAGTTTGAGATGATGGCCTCGAGTTGGGCGGGACACTTTGTTGGTTGCGATCTGGCTGTGTGGATATTTCCACGTGGCGGTTCATGATCTTGTACATAGTGGTGACTTTATCCACCGCTCTGCGGTGTTGTAGGGGCGCAAGTTGGAGTTTGGCCACCAAATGCACTAGTCTTAAGGACATAGTCCTGTAGATTACGAAGGGCCCTCTCGACGTTGGGTCATCTCCAACGTGGATATCGGGTGTTGTTGGTGGGTATCCCACACCGTCGATGCGTACTCCAGGATGGGTCGAGATAAACTCTTATAGCAATGGGTCTGAATCCTGCCGCTCTTTAGAGATTACTCTTAAATGCTTGGCGGGCCGCGGGCCATCTGACGCACGCCTCTTCTCTACATCCTTTAATTTTGCGCCTTTAAGACCGGATTTTTTTTTTAGATAGGAAGTACTTTGGAGAAACGTCCGCTGCATAACGTCATCGCTGATCTGGCTCCCCTCGGCGCCCTAAAGGCAAATATGTTTTATAGAAGGCAACTTTTCCGTGTCGCCCTCCAACGCCATACCCCCCCCCTCTCTCTCTCTCTCTCTCTCTCTCGGCACACTTGAAAGGCGTAACCGCCTCGGATTACCCCCCAAAAGTTGATCCACCCTGTCACTTTAACAAACTCGATGGAAGCCTGCGTGGTATGTGACGTCATTGCACCTTGATTTGTACAAATACTACACCTGGGTGGTGTGTGTGTGCGGGGGGGGGGGTGATATTTATATTTCATGAGAGGGAGCCAACCTTGGCATCAGACTTTACCCTAGTTTTCTTGCACTCCCCTTCTCCCCTCCCCCACTCCTCCCACGGTTACCTCACGGCGCCTCTAGGGCATACCTAGGTGACATAGATTTTAACCTTCGCGAAACTAATACATCTTATTATTTTACCACTGACATCATTCAAATCATTCAATTCACTTTGATCACCAAATTCACTTTAAATCACTTAATTCACTTTGATCCCTAAATTAACTATAATATCTAAATTGACTTAAAGACGTATTTCATTTTATATTACTTAAAATCATTCGATTTACTTAAAATCGTTCTGTTTTAATTTAATGATCACCAAACATAATTTATTTTTACTGTTCTTGTAAAAAGACTGGCCCAATGTACATTCTAAATTTTATTTCTTTTGTTCAGCGGTAGATTACAATCATATTAGATATGGGCGTCTCTGTGTGTATGTTTCTAAATACATGTAGGCTCATACATAATACATACATTGATCATGAATCAATAGTTCTTCGCAATTCAAATTTAATGTAGCTTGCAACGCTGCGAATCTTTTTTTTTTTAATTCAAATTCATAGCTACAGATATTAATCTGTAGGAGACAAGTTAATGAGCCTTAAAACGAGGGGTAGAATCTAGTTGTATTAAAGGGTAAGTCCTGCCTGAAAATCAAATACGTAAAGTATATATTTTCTGAAAGCTTATTTAAAAATAAGATTTATCAAATATTTTATTTATTTTTATTCTTTTGAAAAATGTGTTTAATTAATTAATAAATCGTGTAATTATTGATTGACCTAAAAAACGACCATGCAGTGACTTCCCTTCATTGTGACGTCACAAGTGTCAGACAGGGTGAAGTCTTATATTATAGCCTACTATTTGATTGCCGTAAACATTTTGTGCGAGAGGATTTTGTAAACATTCTTGCAGTCGAGAAGGGCTTTCAAAAGAAGAAATCTTGAATGCCTAAAGCATTCCGTCCATTCACAAGGATATCTGTTCCTTAAAAAGCAAAGTTAGGTGGCAAAACAATTACAATGCAGGCCTAAATCTAAGACTGATTCGGAAGCACCCTCAAACAAGACAGACGATCGGAGAAAAAAAAAAGCATAGGCCTACTCATAAGAGATTTGAAAAATAAATTATTATCAAAGGTAAATTTTTAAAAAATTCATAAGACTCTTATTACTCTACTCTTTGGCTAAGCAACTACATTTAAAAAAAGTTAATAGACTTTTGACTTAGGCCTATACCTGCCTATGACCTATGTAAATGTTATGGCCTAGTCTATAACTATAGACTCACTATATTATAGTGTCTATAGAGTAGGCTATAGTAGGCCTATAGTATAATTATAGGCTTATAGGTATAGACTACTATAGATCTAACTACTACTATAAGTCTAAGTACTTTAAGTGGCTTTAGGCCTAGCCTATATTATAGCCTATTAACCTATTATATAGTCATGCAGTAGCCTATATTATATTAGACTACAGTCACAAACAATAAATGTAAAGGGCTTTATTATAGGACCTATTAGTTTACAAAATCTATAGGCCTAAAGTTTACTTGTAATAAACTGTATCATAGCTAAAAACCCATGTTGTAGGCATAGTAGGCTCATATAAATAATGCAAAGGCCTATTTAGTCTATAGGCTAAAAGCCTAATGCCTAATGGTAAATACTAAAATTCTGAGTAGAGCCTATGCTTTCTTTAAAGGTCTACTATATATCCATTACATGCCATATATTGTTAGCTATACTTTGCTATAATTTGCTTAAGATGTTATATTAGTGTAATTGTTGTAAATAACAATATATAAAAAAATTATGTGGTTGTAAAAATGTAAAATATACTAGGTGATAGTAAAATTTGTAATCATTTTATAATCAGGAAATATAATCCACGAATAGAGAATCTCTTTCAATGGACCCAATGCCACCGCCACCACTGAGTGAAGCTTTGACTTGTGAGAACCAACAATTGCAAAGCCATAATTTATGTCTGTAGATCTTCAGATCTTATGTGGATCACAGTTCCAAAGAGGACAAGATGATACAGACAAATCTCATATTCAGAATGAATCAGAAGCAAGGGTAAGCATTCAAAAATACATTAATGATAATTTATATATAATATATAATATATTTAATATTTTGACTAAACCTTATATATATATAGCTATATAATGACTATAATATATAAATATTTTTTTTTTATTTCACTTTTACTCATGCCATTTACTTTGTAGGCCTACATATATTACATTACAACCTATCTAACAATACTTTTTAAGGAGTACAAACTGGAATTAAAACATGCAAGTCTGTAGAAGTTCAGACCTGTGAGCCATAGCCGAGGCAAGTCTTCAGTGACCTACACCAATAACTAAGTTCCAGATAAAGGTGAATATGAAGACGATGAATCTGATATTAGCGAAATGTATCTTATAAGATAGACATTTTAAATTAGTTTACTAATTAGTCTTATTAAATATCTGCAATATTTGTCATATTTAATTAATATTGCTAAACTTTGCTTTAATTTTAATCCTATTTAAGAACAAATATTTCATACACTGGTATTAGAAGTCTTGAAACATTTTGTTCAACATTGATATAATAATTCCTTTAAATAACTTTTTTTATCAGTGAAAACTAGGGCTGGGGAGTCGAAGAGTCGGAGGAAATTTAAAGTACCTGGAATCGGAGTTGGAAGTACACAAATTTGAAATTTTTCTTGGTGGAGCTACCATCTCTTACCAAGGGCGTCCCCAGGTGGCGAATAAGGAAATGGTCTTTATATATAGAGGTCAGTTGTGAATACTGAATAAGCTGCCGTGGACCAACTGGTTTGCTGCCATGGAGGGTAGGTGGGATATCCTGTGTTAAGAATACTCTTTTAAAAGTGCCTAATGCTCATAAATCCAAGGAAATGACTGCAAAAAAGTGAACAGAGGATGATCGACTGTTTTCCAAATGCACTACCTATTAATTATCAATCATGTTATTTTGTTTATACTGTGTTTAAAAATGTATATAATACATGGGCATATTTGTTTAAATTAGCAACTATATTGAAAGCAATAAAGACATTTCATTCAAATTTAATCCTTTTATTTTATAACTGTTCAAAGAAATATAGGCCTACTAATACTTTAGAACTAAGCCTGTACAGCTTATTCTTTATCAATATCGGCCCATTTGAAACCAGTTAGTCTGCCTTCTGGATAGGCCAACATTATTTTGTTTAAAGCACAAGCAGGCAGCGGTGTGTGAATTTCATGACCAAGTATGCCAAAACACCAATAAACTGAGTTCCTGTAACTGTAAGCTGTGTATCACATTGTCCTGAAAAAAAAAAAGAATAATTACTGTTTAGGTTTTAGTCAATACTTTTCATAATTCAGCTGTTTTTTTAACATATCACTATTTGATGTATTTTTATATAAATCACATATAGGCCTACAACTATATTTTTTAAAACCCTTATTCGGTATATGAAATATTTTTATAGTATAGAGCAATTGATTCAATTAAACGTTGAAATGCAAAAAGTGTTTTTTTGTTTTGTTTTAAGCTTGAGCTTATAGCCTAACTATAAATTGGGCTAATTTTCATTATTTTATCTAAAAACTGTTGCCAATGTAATCTTTTAATAATCAAGATCAAATACAATTAATCCTAAGTAGCTTTAAACATTGAACAGATAGATAATAATCACTGGTGGTAAAGATAAGAGGATTGATCACACCCTAAGAAGAGGACCAGGAAACAGCTAGCCCCTATTATGCCTGTTACTGTTACGGCCGGTATTCCTATGTCAATAGTCTACCTTTACCGATATGTAGCTTTTTTTACAAGTATAATTATTAGTCCGTCACAATTCATAATAACTAGGCTACTTAGTAGCGTATTCATTCTAAACTAAATCGCACAAGTAAGCCTCCTATAGCCTATAGTATACCGGGTAGTCATACAGTCACAGTAGGCCTAATTAGGCCCTAATATAGTAGGCAATAGCTAGCATATACTATTGTAACTATTCATATAGCTTAAAAGTTCCGGTAGTAAAAGTGAATTTAAAAGTCGTTTTATGTAGACTAGTGTGAAGATTACCTACATAGGCCTATCTTTAACGTAAATCAGAAACTAAAAAATTGATAAAGTCAAACCCTAAGGCTATGATGCTAAGGCTAAGCCTACTAAAGTGTCGAGAAACTGCATAGTCATAGTCTACGGCATAGACTATAATAGACCTAACCTAGTAGTAGGACTGTAGGAGGCTAATCAAGTAGGCCAACTTACCATTTGATATTTCCTATGCGTGATCCATTTTTCTCGATTGATTGATATATGCTGAATTCAGCGTTAAAAATCCTTTCGTCCTCGTTGTCTGATAGATTTTTTTTTATTGTTCAAACATGCAATACGTGTATGGTTCTACGTCGCGTGAAGCCATGTCGATTATAGCATAGTCGATTGATTGTAAACAAAAATCTTGGAAACTTGTGACGTCACTACCTGTTCGTGAGTTTCCGGCCCGTGGTCGACAGTTTCCGTAATTGGCAATGTAATTTAATTAAATTAACACATTTATCGTCCACTCTCAAAAGAAAGACTTGTATATTTGAAAATGATATTTCAAAGGCTTTAATATGAAATTAAGTTACTATTAAGGCAGGACTTACCCTTTAAATCAAAACGATAAGAATTCTAATTGAGTTATTGATTTGAAATTAGTAACGGCTTCAAGAAAACCATTTAGGGCTCTTTTTAAAGCCATTCAACTTATTTATTTAAAAACGAAACATAACAAAGAAAGAACTTTGTTCATGTATTGTTTATGAATAACCATGGATATAGACTACATACAGACTACATAGGGCGCTTTTAAAAAACAAAACGTCATTTGCCCAAAGACTATAATAAGATGGACCGCTTGTTCTATTTTTAGAGCTTACCGGTATATTATGTTCTTTTTTTCTGTGCGCAGCCAAAAAGGCTGTCTTAAATGACTTCCACGATACTACGTTTGCCTAAAGTTTTCCGCTGTAAGCTTATACAACTTTCGATTTTAATTTTGATTATTTGATTAAGAAAATCATAGCGAGTAAATAAAACGGAAGTGTACAATACAAAAGGGAATCGGGAATTCCAAAAAGAAGTAATTCGAAGTCATCAAATAGTCTATAGAAGAAATATTAAAGTCCATCTCATAATAGTCTTGGATTTGCCAGAATAAACAGGAAATGTTAAAAAACAATACATTTGTTTAGGTCAGTGTAATGCAATATTAGAACTACACAGCTTCTCCAAGGCGTAACCACATATTGCTATTTTTAGAGAATTCAGAAAGATGTTTCATTCTGTTAAAGGAATTTTCTATATATATATAGAAATGTACTGATTCCAATTTATAATACAAAAAATATTATACGCACCACTGATATTATGTATAAACACAATATTGATCGGTAATTAATATACCCTTAGTCAGGGCTAGAATTTGTTCCGGTGTCTGGAGGGTGTCCCTGAATCTACCCAGCTCTAATGGGTACCTCCTGACTTTAGTTGGGGTAAAGTCCGGTCGCCGGACGCCTAGACACTGCCAAAAGTTTAATGTTTCGTTTCATTTGTAACAGAAATTAAAAGTTGTGGAATTTTCTCGCAATGTTTTTATCGTACAAAACAAAAAGTCCCAATTATTGTTAAAAGAAAAAGTCAATGATTTCCTTACTAAGTGAAAAATTCTTAAAACTTGAACAGGAAATATACGCGGAATAAAATTGAAATTAAATGTGATCTGTTGTGTAATAAGTTACTGATGCTCCTTCTATACAGAAGATTAATGCGTCCTACGCTCATCTGTGGTTTAAGTCTAGTCTTGCGTTTGGATTAGATCTAGCGTTTTCAATGGATATTTTTTTTTCAATTGGTTTTGCTGGTTTGTGTTAAAGGGGGGGGGGGGGGGCTAGAACAGTTCATTGTGTTATTGGGTTGATGATTTAGAATTTAGAGCCATAAATTATTATGACAGTTTTATCGTCTGAGTAATTGAAAGTCTTGAATTCACCAACTTAATTGATCAGTATAGTGAACCTTAATGTCGTCCAATCTAGGATTGGAGGCTGATTGGGGAACGTTAAAAGCTATGCCCCCCCCCCCTCTTCCTTGGCGCCAGGATCCACAACAACAGTCTAACATTGTTTGTCGCAACCGTCGATAACCTAGAGCTCGCTACTCGCTACTGAACCGAGACCATCGTAACTACTTACGATGGTCTTAACTGAACCCTGTCGTATAAACCTTTGCGTAGCCGCTCTTCAACATTAATTTTCGTCCTTACGGTTGGCAAAATTGTTAACGCCCCCAATCCTGAAGCCTTTGTTTATTAAGGGCGCCTGGATTATCATTACTCCCTGGTTATTAACCCTTCCCGCCCACTCTCACACCTGGATATCTTTTTGAAACAATCAAAGTGTATAACTGTACGAAAATAATGGTTGCATAAATTGAACACGTGGGTCGATATAAATATATGTGTATTATATATTATTTTAAGGGCGTGTGTAGAAATATGTTCTCGAAAGGAAGACGTGTCTCAACATAGGTAAATACCTTAGTAGGTTGTGAATAGCTAGTATTGTCATATAGTTAAACAATATCCCCTTTGCCTCCACCCCTACCTCCCGGTCTTGCTATTCCCTCCTACATCCACGTATACACCCACGTGCACATATTAATAATAAGATAATAATCACCCGTAGATTCCTTTACCATTTTTTCAGTTTGGATCTCATCTAACGCCCTGGTAGGCCAATGCCCCTGTTGTGGCGCCGTGTATGTGTGTGTGTGTGTGCGCTGATTGATTTGTTTATTTGTTGGCTTAGTGCCATCGCTACAAACCAACATATGTATACAGAGAGAGAGATATATAGATATAAAGAAACTTACTCGCTCTAGACATGTTTTTATATACATGTATAATCATATTTCGTTCATATGTAAATGAATCCCTGACGAGCTCTGAGAGTGTCGGTCGTTACGTGTTTGCATGTGTACCGAGGGGTTGGGGGGTGGGGGAGCAGGTCCTCTTTCTTGTCTCGTCTTTTCAAAGAAAAAAAAAACAAGACATAAAACATAAAAATGAAACATATAATCGCAAATAGTGACACTTTGGTCAGAATTAATGTAGGCCTACACACTCACAAACAGGAGCAAACATATACACACACGTTATGGAATATATATTATACGGGTTAGGCGAAGTCTGGCAGATAGAAGAGAAGTTTGAGAAGAGGTGAAGTCTGGCAGATAGAAGAGAAGTTTGAGAAGAGGTCAAGTCTGGCAGATAGAAGGGAGATTTGAGAAGAGGTGAAGTCTGGCAGATAGAAGAGAAGTTTGAGAAGAGGTGAAGTCTGGCAGATAGAAGAGAAGTTTGAGAAGAGGTGAAGTCTGGCAGATAGAAGAGAAGTTTGAGAAGAGGTGAAGTCTGGCAGATAGAAGAGAAGTTTGAGAAGAGGTGGAGTCTGGCAGATAGAAGAGAAGTTTGAGAAGAGGTCAAGTCTGGCAGATAGAAGGGAGATTTGAGAAGAGGTGAAGTCTGGCAGATAGAAGAGAAGTTTGAGAAGAGGTGAAGTCTGGCAGATAGAAGAGAAGTTTGAGAAGAGGTGAAGTCTGGCAGATAGAAGAGAAGTTTGAGAAGAGGTGGAGTCTGGCAGATAGAAGAGAAGTTTGAGAAGAGGTGAAGTCTGGCAGATAGAACAGAAGTTTGAGAAGAGGTGAAGTCTGGCAGATAGAAGGGAGATTTGAGAAGAGGTGAAGTCTGGCAGATAGAAGAGAAGTTTGAGAAGTGGTGAAGTCTGGCAGATAGAAGTGAAGTTTGAGAAGAGGTGAAGTCTGACAGATAGAAGAGAAGTTTGAGAAGAGGTGAAGTCTGGCAGATAGAAGAGAAGTTTGAGAAGAGGTGAAGTCTGGCAGATAGAAGAGAAGTTTGAGAAGAGGTGAAGTCTGGCAGAAAGAAGAGACATTTGAGAAGAGTCCACGTATGGTATTATTGTTGATCTGTTTCTGTTGGGATCTTTACACCCTTTGTCAGTCTTGTTTTTGTGTGTTATATTCTCTACTTCATTGTTTCTCTCTCTCTCTCTCGCTTGTTCTTTTTCCGTCTCTCTCTTTCTCCCGTTGTCGAACTATTTTTCTTTTCCCTTTCTTTTTCTCTCTCTCTCTGCTTCCGTAGCGTTTTATATTTTTTTAATTTCTAACTTTTCTTCTCTCTATTCCATTCTTTCTTTACATCTCTCCGTTTCTCTCTCTTTCTATCATTCTCCCCTTTGCTGTCTAATTCTCTTTCTTTCTCTATCTTTCTCTCTTACTCTCCCTCTCTCGATTTATCTCCCCTTACTCTATTTCTCTTTCTACCCTTCTCCATCTCTCTCTCTCTCAATAATTTTCACTTGGCAATAAAACTAATTAACCTTATTAAAATAGTAAACACGTCTGTACATAGGAAGGAAATACGTGGCGTGTGTGTGTGATGCGTTTAAGGAATGGTCAAAGTTATTTTAAAGCAACAGCCACAACATAAATACGTTGAATGCCTTGTCTATAATTTAAACTTATCTTATATAGTCTATAAAGAAGATTATTGCGTCCTACGCTCGTCCAAGTCTAGTCTTGCATCTTTATTAATGTTGTTCAGGAAACCCATTCCATGCCCGAATGTCACTCGGATAGAAAGAGTACTTATATGCATTTGTCATAAGTCCTTAATCCACCAAGTAACTAACTCCACTAATCTCCAAAGATAAGTCTTGAATTTTAAATCAGTACTTTTTGCCCTCGCGATGACCTCGATCAAGATTGGAGTGGATGACTCGCGCATATTATTTTTTTAAAGCTTGCAGCGTCCATGATCATTTTGATCGCGTTTAACTACTTATTGCCATTGTTGTGGAAGTTTTTTTTTCTTCTGAATTAACCGGAAACAATATGGCGGATACAATTTAAGCACACAAGCATATGTTTCGGTGTGTCATCTAAGTTTTTTCTTCCCTACCCATTTGACTCACTCGCACGCGCGCCTGTGTGTGTGTGTGCGCGCGTGCGAGGGAGAGCTGTAAGAGTATGGTGACAGCATCTGGATTGTACGCCCGGAGGAAAGGGAGGGTGTGTGGCGGCGGGCGGCTATAGCATTACATCTACTCACTCCCTCCAATGACTCCCGCGTACGTCTAATTTTAGAACTCGGAACTCTGTGGCGTCGTGCAAGGACGGACAGTTTTATTTATGGACTTCCGGTTGGATTGGATATTGCACAGCAATAAATGTCTGGATTATGGAGGTCTTCTATCTCATGGGATATGGTATTTCCATGCCTCGAGATAATAATAATATATATTTTGTAACGTGCTTACCGCCCTTGTCGTGTATTCTTAAGTTCTGCGTGAAGCTGAATCGCCTCTCATCTTTAAACCCAAACCAGTTCTTTTGTTCTAAATGTGTTAATTCCTCATAGACTTTATCTGCTTTATGGCCTTACCGTCTTACCCCAACCATTTACAGACTCCTATTAATAAAGCATTTTAAATACAAATAATGTTAAAAAAAAATAAAACGCTCTAACTTAGTATTTTAACGAGTATTGCGCTTTGGTCAAAAGCCGAGGCTCCCAACGAGGGCATAATTCACGTCATTATTTGGCATTTACTCTCTGATTTGTTATTTTTAAATATGCAGGGCTTAATTTCAGGCTAATAGATCTGAAAACATTTAAATGCTTTGGTGTTAACCTTTTGGGTCATGATTTCCTAAATTCTCTCTTCGGTACTTCTAGAATAAATGCACTTTAAGAGAAGACGATACAAAATTAAAAAATCAATACTCGTTGCACTTTAAGATGCTAGTTGCTATGTTTTTAAATTAGAATTAAAGCCATTATTTTTGTGTGCGACAATTTTCAAATTGGTCCGTTATTTCTGAATCCAACGAGTTGCTCGAAATGCCAGAGACGTTAAAAAAAATTATTATAAAAATTAGAACGCGAAAAAAAACCCAGTCTAATCTGGTCATTTTTTGGGGTATTCTGATTGAACGTCTTTATAAGAACTAAACAACAGCTGCAGTCAAATGAGTCCAGGGGCCTAGCGCTGACCATTGGCTATAAGGTCACTCTGAGGAGAAACTTTGTGTCTTTTTTTTTTACTTGTCCGATCTCCACATCTGGTGGATGGTAGCTTTTTTTTTTAATCGTCTGTGTGCGGTGTGCGTGAGTACTTTGATTGGCTGGTGGTTAACAGGGAGTATAAAGTGGGGAGGGGTGAACAGCTGTCCATGAGAAGTCTGTGGTCAGTAATTTGGGACTGTCCACACGTCGCATTCTATTACATTTGTATTTCTCTCGTCTCCAACACACACAAAAATACGCCCCTCGACCCCCCGAGATCCGTTGGGTAGTCGAAATAACTTTTTGTCTAAATGTATAAGATACTGGCATATCAAATGTTAACCTCTGGTATGCAAGAGTAATGCAAAGCGTGAAACATCTTCTTTGTCAAACAAACATCGATGTAAAATATTTTCTTTAAACATCATCTTTGTCCAAACAAACGCCTTTGTCAAGCACCAACTTTGTCAAACATCAGTAAATATTTTCTTTGTCAAACATCACCAGACATCATCAAACATTATCATTATTAATCGTCATGAAACTATCTTTGTTAATATTCATGAAACTACATCTTTGTCAAACATCGTGAACTTACATCTTTGTCAAACATCATCTTTGCCAAATCCAAATATCTTAGTTAACACTCACGAAAAAATGTCCAGAGGAGAAGGATCTGTGGAGTTAGGCGTCAGCAGTGCATTGTGAAATCTATGTCAAGGACCAATTGAATCAAAAGCTCTCCAATATCTAACTCGTTTTCTTTGAAACCTTCGGATTAAAACAATTTGGTAGAGTTTGATTCAACAATGGCTCAAGCTGTTTTGTATCCTATAAGTATTTTTAAAACGTCATCCGCCTATGTGGCGCCCATCTACTACCAGATAATTCGCCATTACCGTCATATTCCCTACCTCACCCCATCTCATTTTCCCATAACGGCACGCCTTGCTGTCCGTGATGGTTGCGTACTTTATGTGTGTGTGTAATGGTATCAGAGCTAAACGACGCGTTTTAATGGGGGGAAAAAAGGGGGGTCGTAAAAATCGATTTTTTTTTTTCGTTTGTTCCATACACAACACGCACACACGCGCGCACACACACACACGCCATGTGTTCAGGTGGGTGTGAACCCCCCCCCCCCCCCACGTCCACCTCATTTCTTTCAACTCGTTGGATCAGTTTGTGCCCTCCCCCCACCCCAACTTCCCCATGTCGTTCTTTCCTTTGTTAATGACACAGAAAAATTCTTCCTATTTGATTCGAATCATTCCCCCACCCCACCCCAACCGCCCTGTACCGGTCCGTTAACGTTGCTGATTACGACATGTCCTTGCACTGAAATAAGCCAGTTATAACTAGCACATAGGACATGTCCTTGCACTGAAATAAGCCAGTTATAACTAGCACATAGGACACACGCGAATACAACTGTCGTAACAATTTTTTTTAAAAATACTGACTGTCGTAAACATGAAAAAAAGTTCAATAGCTCTCACAGTCTTTCATTTGTGTGGTTGTTTTCGTGTAATTCTCGTACTCTCACCATGTATTCCTTTCTCTTTATCTCCCACACTCTTCTTATCTCGCGTTCTTTCTCTCTCTTTCTCTCTCTCTCTTGTGTATGAGTGTGTTATTGTAGGCTACTCTTTGTAAAGAGCAATACATACACTGGCACTAAGGAGGCTCCTTCCTATGGCATACTTTCTATTCACAATTCACACTGTCGTAATAACAAACTAAAAAAAAAAAAACTGTGTCAACAGGGTTGTGTCGTGATAATATTTAATGATAGTTATTGAGTGATTTCCCTTTCTTCCCTTTTCAGGATTGACTTATCTTTTCTTTGTATTTGTAACCCTTCCTATCGCTGACTCGGTAAGAGTTAGATCACCCATAGATCAAGTTGCGTTATGTCTCGCAATTTCTTGATCTGTCCATGCATTCATCTATCCATCATCAATCGTTGCATTATCTACCCTAGATACACACACACATGGGACATTGCTGTATAATCTGTAAAAAAAAAAAAGGTTCCAAGGGCTAGGTTACTAGTTAACATAGCCACTGAATAGCCCACAATGAGACTGTGTGGCCAGTACAACACCCAGCCGCCTTATCTTTTCCCCAACTAGTTTTAGGTACCCATCAGAGCTGAGTAGACCCATGGACAACTTCCAGTCCCGGGTAAATAACAAAAAAATATTGCCATTAACATGGATTCGAACCCCAGACCTGCGGTATGGTAATCCAAGCGTGGGCATCGAGACCGTTGCTTTCTATTTTCGCCTTTCCGAAAGCCCCAAAATATTGTCCAGAATCCAAGCGGCACACATGTAGACTAATCTGTAACATGTACTCTAGCGGTAGTAGCGTTTCTTTGTGAAAGTGTGGATTAGAATAGTACATCCGTGCAAATAGCACAGAAATTAATTGGACGACAAACAACAAGCTATGCGCACGCCTGACAAAGAAATCAACAACAACATCAGAAAATAATGACAACGTTCTGGTACAATTCAAAAGCACAGATGTCTAAGCCTGACTCATTGACCCCTAGTGGCCAGTGGCGTATCACTCAGGGGCGGATATTTAATTCCCCAAAAACATAATCACTTCCCACTATTTATCTCACAATTTCCCATTTAGCTCTCTGGTCCTTTTAGGCGTGCCCACTGTAATTGTCGCCAATTAAACCCAGCGTTCCGACACTGCGCGTTTCTATAACAGTACATTGTTTATAGTTGTTTACTATGATTCAACACTACTCAAGGATTAAGATATACTGAATCGATCTGTTGTTTCTCTCTCTCTTTCTCCTCTCATTCCCACCCCGATAAAAGAAAATTGACATTCTATCATAAGTAGGCGGGCTCAATGTATTACAAATTTTAACTTTGAACCGTTGTGTTCGCAGTTGTGGTTAAAAGCTGTGCTAACGAGCAAATGATTTAAAGAAATCATTCTTTAAACGAGGCCAAGGTCGAGAGCTTATTCACTCTCATTAAATAAACAACAGCAAAAACAAAAAAAAAATATGAAAGATACATAAGGCCATGTTGTTATTAACTCTGAATTCTCTACCGATTATGTTGCTTTTCGCACCTGGTTAGTTATATTTGGAGAATGAGTTTTTTTTTGTTCCGTGTGTTTACTGTCTAGTCTGCTGATTAATGTCAAGCAATAAACTAAACAAACGAATTCAATGATTTGCCGCGAACCCATTTCAGAAGAATTAATGTTGCCAACTTGCTATTATTATAAAAATTAATTTAGCTTTTAACCGTTTTTATTTATCAGCAATGTTTAAAAAATATAAATATTTATATGGCAGCTCTTTATATCAGAAATGCTTTTTTTTTTTTTGGGGGGGGGGGGGGGGCTCAGCATTCAACACCTTTTCAGCTACTCATTGTGTGGCGCTGCACTGTTGTACGGAATAGTATAGCCTTTTCAAAAATTTTATTTTCGTGTGTATGTTACAATTACGAACAGAAATGGTAAATCGACCAATATTCGTTCTAAATACACTATTATTTCCAATAATTTATAAAAACAATATCATTAAATATAAAGACAATTTACCGGTATACAATAACTGCGTGTGTGGGTAAATGTTAGCTAAGATAGTATGGCGGAATCTGTCATAGATCTACGTAGCATTTATTTTGTGGGACTCGGGACATTGACTCCTTTGTTCTTTCAAAGATACAGACAATAAATCGCTCACTCGGAAACTCAGCCTACACCCCCCTCCTCAACACACCCCCTCCCAGTATCGCTCCGTCAAAAGTTGATATGCGTGACGTCATCTCACAAGTCGTGCTTAGTGGACATAATAAAATATATCTACCCTGCGTGAGTCTGATGGACTGGCGAAGCTCACGCTAGAGAAAGTAGGGTTAAGGGTGCGTGACATATTGGGGGGAGCAAAAGCATATGGGGGCGGGGGTGGTATAAACTATGGAGGGGCCTTAAATCTTATTACTCACCGGCCAGAGGGCGTGCTTTCGGTGGGATGTTGGTGGTGGGGTTGTGGATTATGGTAGCTCAAGTACCACTATCTTTCAATTATTGGATGGACTGCGCATGCTTTCTGTGGAATTGGGTTGGGTTGTCCCGTGGAGGGGCCAGGGGGATGGGGTTAAAAAATGCATGATAGTGGCACCACTGCCAGAGGCAGGGAGGAGAGAGTGAGGGGAGGAAGGGGGCTCCCACTTGAGCAAAGAAAAACAAGGGCAAACACACATACACACGCACGCAAATCGAGTAGGCCTATTCTTCTTTTTATGGATCGCGTGTTGCTAGTCTTTAACCGTTGAGGTAAATGGATCGTTGATGTGGATAAATCGATGATGCCTGCTGGATTAGTGGATGATTGAATGCCCTGTTGCAATAGGTCGATTGTTTTCTTCACTGACCCAGCTGTGTTCTGTGTGTGTGAGTGTGTGTGTGAGTGTGTGTGTGTGTGTGTTATAAATGTGGCAGAGATGAAGACATGAGTGAAATGTGTAAAGTTTATTTAACCAACTATTTATAGTCATCCAGAGTCTTACTCAACGACCTACTTTAAGTTGGTAAATCTTATTTCGCAATCATAATCTGTTATTACTTTTTTTTAAAATTCCAATCTTCGCTAGCCGTTTTTACCGTTTCAAATTAATCATTTAGCGTCCAATTAAGCCCGTGTACTATTTAAATATTCAACTAATCACGTGTTATTTACAAGGTTCCCTCAATTATTCTTTTTCTTCTTTAAAAAAAAAAAAATCGTGCTAAGATGGTACACTGCAAGTACTATCAATTTAAGACCCACACATTGTGTTAATAAAACAATTTTTACGGCACCCCACCCCCTACCCCTTCCTTCCATTCTACCAACTAATCTCTATACTACCCTTAACTCCACTGGCAATAATTTATTTAAAAAAAAAAAACATACTTATTTTCTTTGAGCTCAAATACAAAGCTCTGTATAAAGCGATTTGTTTCTGAGGTTGAATTTCTGTGTATCAACCGTATACCCTCGTTTTGGTTCTACACACTGTAGCAACAGACAGACCACGTGATAGGCATTGAACTATTACAATTAATTATATAATAACAGCCTATCTTATTCTAATTCACTTGTTTGTTATTCGTTTAAAACTCTGTAGATAATTTATAAAGCACCTTGCAGATGTCTTATAGTCTTTGAATTAAACAAATGTACATTTGTTCTGTGTATCGAAATTGTGAAAGAAATACTCGAATCTCTATATTATATTAGCAAAATATACATGGGAAAAAACACCTATTCGATTATTGCATTAATTATTTCTTATCGAATACCGCTGAATGTTTTTTGTTGTTGTTGCTTGTATCGATTTTTATGCTTGACCTTCTTGTGGATTATAGATTGTGTTTTTTCCCCCTTCTTATACTGTTAAATGCAGTTATGATCCGTTCGTTAGTTGTATAGATTTACACGTCTAAACTGTGTTAGGAATATTAACATAAATTTAAATATGTTCCCTGTGGATATAGGCTTAACACACGTGGTAGTTTTCGTACGTGTTCGTTATAGAAAGAAATGAAATATTGGTGTTTTATATATAGTTCTTTATTTTTACAGATGGATTGAGTGTTTTGATATAGATATCAAAGTAACTTTATAAGTAACTTGACTGGTTGGTCAATTGAAAACTTTAAAACGTAACCCACTTGTGTGTGTGTCTTGGACTTCTAAAAGGATTAACGTGTAGCTGACGTTTTTTTCGTTTTTTTAAACTCAATCTCGGTCACACCATTGGCCCTTACATGACGTAAGCAGCACAAAGAAAAGTTCAATAGTCATTAAGTGGTTCAAGGTCGCAGTGAGAACAAAGCGTGCTTGGTTTTATTGAGCTGCAACACACTCACTCACGTGGAGGACAACAAACAACGAACAAAAATCAGTGGTGCGTGGAGAAATGAACAAGGGAAGGGTGAAGGTTGGTATATCTTCAAGTGTTGGTGTCTAGGAATGATTTGGTCACTGTTGTGGTCAAGAGATTCTGCTGAGCCAGCCCGGAACTAATTCCCCCCCCCCTTTTTTTTTCATCCTCCCATCATTTTCACCCGTTGTGCGATGGTAGCGTGGGCAGACCGTCAAGTACCGCGATGAAACCCAGCTGTTCAAGCCCCGATTATGACAATCTCGTTCCCCCTTCCCGCCTCGAGGCGGAAGGGAGGGTGGGACCGGGAGGCGGCGGAGAGGTGAGCGCCGCGATGGTGGTGGGGGCGGCAATCAATACGGATGCGGTTAATGGCCCAGCGAACGGAGAGACAACAGGCCACGCTGCCTGGGATGTGAGCGGTGATGGTGGGGCGGGGACGGGCGAGTCTGCCGGTGCCGCTGGCGGCAGGGTGGAGTATAAAGAGAGAGAGGAGGTAGTTGTAGTGAGCAGATGTCTCGTGGATGGGCACGGAGTATGTGGTCTGACGCCATGCAGTACGGATAGCTTACTCGAGGAAATGGGAAATAAACTCACCACGTCTCGCGTTAGGGCCGGGGACCCCACTCATGGACCGGGGGCCGCCGCCCCTGGCTCGGGGGACCCGGTGGATATTAAACACAAACTTTCTAAGCGTCAGAAGACGGATCGCGCGGTCACGTGGTCTAAATCGTCCCAGGCAGTCACGTGGTCCGGCGCATCTGTTGCCACCGAGCCGAGTCGGAACGGAGGGCTGGTCGTGACGTCACCGGGCCGAGACGAGGGAGACTGGGCGAAACGAGAAAACTGCACGAAGGCGACAAGGGCGGTAAATCAGCCCGCTCGAAATGGGGGCGAGTACGACACACCCGGCAACGACTGTTGTCGAATCGAGCGCGACCCCCTTGGCGTCGCCACCTATGGGGCGCCTCAAACGGTACCAGATGTCGCCACGAGTGTGAGTGAAACGTCGCTGGTTGTTGCTAATCATCTTAATATTTGCCAAGAATGTAAAAGTAGCGGCTATAAGGGAGACAACAACCGCAGAACTTTTAAGGAGCAAACATTCCAAACGAGCACGGCCACAGCAGCCGCCACTCTAAACAGCCACTCACGCCCGGAGGCTAACATGTCGGGTCAAGCTCTGACCTCTAACATTAACACCACGCCCGGCAGACCAGATGCCGGCCCGCTTTCGAGCGCCGAGAACAATGGGCCTGCGTCGTCGGCCACAAGCACCGCGCGGTCATCGGCTCCCGTTTCGTTTTTTTCGGAAGCCAATCGGGGAGCCGGGGCGTCCCTGGCGACGTCATCTCTGTCATCACCGGAAGTGATATCATCACCCGCCAGCAGCGACGGCGTTTTCGTTGGCCGCGAGACCGACCAGGCGTTCTACGGAGATTACTCCGAGCCCAGCGCCGCTGACGTCATTCTGAGAAGGCCCCCTCCAATCAGAGACGACGTTACGAATGCCAGAAGTGGTGCCGACACTACGCTTGGGCAAAATGGCAACGGTTTGGCGGAAAGATACTCTTCTTTCGATCCCAGATACGCCAGTATTCAATTGTTTTCGAACAGCTCAAAAACTGCACAGGAGGCCACCAAAGTTGATGAAGAAGAAGACGAAGAGGAAGCTATTTATGCCATTCCAATACCTAAAAGTCACAGAAAACCGAAGGATTACTCGACCAATGGTCATCTGTCCGACTTACCACAAAATCAGGCCTTATATGAAACGTTTGATAATTTCGAAAATGACAGTTTCGGTAACCGCGTCGAGGTCACTTGTCAAATGAAGAAATCGACTACCACGGGAATGATTTCCAGCATCGGGCACTCTCGGGTATCGTACAGGGATACCTTGAGGAACGATTACTTTAGCCTCGGGCGTCGACCGAAGCGGCCCCGGATTCCTACCCTGGTGGACACTAAGGGTATTGCGGTCAGCTTGGACGTGCTTTTGAAAATTCGACGCCAGAGCTCCGTGGAGGAGAACAGGGCATCGTCGGCCTCCGTGGAGGCGCCCAGCATGGAGGACATACTGAAATCTTGCAACGATTTCGACCCGGACGCCCCTTCCGGATACAGAAATAGAACCAGCTCCGACGGCGTCTCTCGAAACGTACGTCGCGTGCTGGGGCCGGGTTCGCCAGACGTACAATATGCGCACGGCGATGTCCTGCGCGACGTGTCCGACACCGACAACACCGCACATTCCGGCATTTCCACGGAAATTAACTCTAAGACTAGCTATACGGTCACCGTGAGAGACGGACGCGCGGTGTCGCCGAGGCAAAGTGACCAGGGCGAAGCGGCAGACCAAGGCGATTTTCGGGCCGGTGAGAAATGTTCCGGCGAGAAATGTTCCGGCAGGGACATTGTACCAGTGAAAGGTCGAAACGGAGAATTAGAAGACATTGCGTGTAATTCGCCGTCGAGCGCAGATTCTAAAAGCCCTGGATTAGAAATTGTGATTATTCTAAATAACGAGAAGGTTCTGGAAAAGGAAAGTTTTTCTGAAACGGATAAATCAATTCATGGAGTTATCCCGGATATGACGTCACAAAAGGAAAATAAACCCGCACCAACCGAGGTCGTTACTACGAGCGCCATTTCATCTACTGCTGCTCCATCGTCTGCGGTTGATTCTTCTGCCCGAAATGAGCGATTATTATCGGAAACTGAAGGCGCCCCAACATCGTCGGCCTCGGCGCCCGACCACCGCGCCCAGCTGGTGTCCAGCAGCTCCGACAGCACGGACTCCTCGTCGCTGAGGTCGCCGATGAGCGTGTCGTCGGACGACAGCGGTCAGTGCGCCAGTAACCTGTTGACCGTGGACACCAACCCTGAGGTCAACAGTTGGGACACATCACCTGGACATAAATCACCAAACGCTTTAGCTAGTGAGTAAACCTGTTCTATATTTAAAAACACTAGCTTTGCCAACTTTAGTATGTTATCTCTATCTTTGCCAACTTTAGTATGTTCTCTCTATCTTTGCCAACTTTAGTATGTTATCTCTATCTTTGCCAACTTTAGTATGTTATCTCTATCTTTGCCAACTTTAGTATGTTCTCTCTATCTTTGCCAACTTTAGTATGTTATCTCTATCTTTGCCAACTTTAGTATGTTCTCTCTATCTTTGCCAACTTTAGTATGTTATCTCTATCTTTGCCAACTTTAGTATGTTCTCTCTATCTTTGCCAACTTTAGTATGTTATCTCTATCTTTGCCAACTTTAGTATGTTATCTCTATCTTTGCCAACTTTAGTATGTTCTCTCTATCTTTGCCAACTTTAGTATGTTATCTCTATCTTTGCCAACTTTAGTATGTTCTCTCTATCTTTGCCAACTTTAGTATGTTATCTCTATCTTTGCCAACTTTAGTATGTTATCTCTATCTTTGCCAACTTTAGTATGTTATCTCTATCTTTGCCAACTTTAGTATGTTATCTCTATCTTTGCCAACTTTAGTATGTTATCTCTATCTTTGCCAACTTTAGTATGTTATCTCTATCTTTGCCAACTTTAGTATGTTATCTCTATCTTTGCCAACTTTAGTATGTTATCTCTATCTTTGCCAACTTTAGTATGTTATCTCTATCTTTGCCAACTTTAGTATGTTATCTCTATCTTTGCCAACTTTAGTATGTTATCTCTATCTTTGCCAACTTTAGTATGTTATCTCTATCTTTGCCAACTTTAGTATGTTATCTCTATCTTTGCCAACTTTAGTATGTTATCTCTATCTTTGCCAACTTTAGTATGTTATCTCTATCTTTGCCAACTTTAGTATGTTATCTCTATCTTTGCCAACTTTAGTATGTTATCTCTATCTTTGCCAACTTTAGTATGTTATCTCTATCTTTGCCAACTTTAGTATGTTATCTCTTTCTTTCTTTCTCTCCCATCTCTTTTTCTTTTCGTCTTTCTAATCCTTTCTTTTTTTCTCTTTCTGTCCCTATATACTTTTGCTCCATCTCCATCTTTCTCTCCTTCTTTTCTCTTCTCTCCACACCCTTTCTCTCTCTCCCTATCATTATTTCGTTCTTTTTCTTTCCTCCCTCTTTCTCTTTATCTCTCTCTCTCTCTCAATAACTTTTCTCTCTACCTCTTTTTCTTGTTCTACTTCTTTCGCTCTTTCTGCTTCCACTCTCTCGCTCTCTCTCTCTTTCTACCATCACACTCTTTCTCACTCTGTCTGACTCTACCTCTGTTTTGTGTATGTGTGTGTGTGTGTAGGTATGTATGTGTGTGTGTGTGTGCTGTATGAGTAATGTGGTTAAAGTGTGTCACTATCCACATTATGCTATGACACTCACCATTACTCAGCAAGCTTCTAATTATTATGCCGACGCTTCAAGTTGACTGTCACACGTGTCGATTTATTCTAACGCATGAATAGTCAATATGAAGCCACCCCCTTCCCTCCATTTACACACTACACTACACACTCCTTTAAATCGACAATAAATCTAGTTCTTATTACACAGCACACACCGATACACTAACAAAACACAGAGACACACACGGGCTTCTATATGTGTGTATACATGTATGCATCTATAATAATAAAGATAATTTCATAAATAAAGTCTCTCCATAAATTATTCTCAGTCTATTATCAGCGTCATCAAAAGATCCCGTTCCTGGGGCGGGGCTAGAATTCCATGAAACCTAGCGACACCCTATTATTATTTTACTTATTACCCGTCTCATCTTCCAAAATAAAATGTTTCATAACTTCAGAAGCAAAGAAAATCCCATTCTTTGTTACTCCGTTCCTACATGAGCCTTTCCTTAAACTGTTATGTTTTTTCCTCGTGACCTGGTTATTCTTATATATGTCAGGTTCTTGACCTACTGGCATCTATATCACCTGACCAATTCCTATACAATGTCGATGTAGCCTATATCCATAATTTGAGTAGAAATAGAGCGCGAAATGCCATGGCGTGGATAGAAGCGTTCTACAAATGACCATGATCATCGTACACACACACACACACCTATTACACGCACACACACACACCTATTACACACACTTATTACACACTCACACACTCAACGTCGTGTTTTTATTCCTTGCCATTTCAAGTTAAAGGATGTTTCATCCATGTCAGTTTTATAAACACATTATTTTGAAAACTGTAAAGATTAAAAACAAAACACAACTTGGTTAGTTTGTGTCTCACGTGACCCTAACCGTTCAAAATTTGAAAAACAACAACAGCAACTTACACCACACTCTTGCCTCCTGGGTATCGTGATGCAAGTGGCTTTGTGGATCGGTTGGGGCGCGCAACAAATTATTCCCCCATCCCCGCGCACTCTCTCTAAATCCTGACACCACTAGCAGACTCATCTTCTCCACCAGGCCTACGCGGCCTACCCTCAACCTCCTTCCCACCCCTAACGCCACCCACCCACACTAAACACCACACCCCGTTCTACACCCCGTTCTACACCCCGTTCTACACCCCGTTCTACACCCCAGCTTCCCTGCTAGCTACTGGTTCTCTGTGTAAGGCGCCAGACAAAGAAGGGGGAGGTGGGGGGTGCGGGGCGTGGGGGGGGGATAACCTTTTCCCTTTGTTTCCCACGCTCATTTGTGACACTGGCACTTGTTTCACTTTCTCTTTTTTTTCTTTCTTTTTCTTTCATTCTCTTTTTCTCTCTATTTCTCTCTTTCTTTCTTTCTATCTGTCCTTTTTTCGATTTTCGTCTTTCGTTCTTTTCTTTCTTGCCTTTTCACTTTCTTTCTTTGTCTTTTTTTTCTTTATTTCTCTATTTTCCTTCTTCTTTCTTTTACTATCTATCTTTCTATCGTTCTCCTTATTTTTCTCTCTGTCTTTCTCCTTTTCTTTATTTCTGGTATGTTCTGGTCTCCTTTACCTACTGTCTTTTTTCTTTGTTTGCTCCATCTCTTTCATTTTTATTCTCTCTCTCTCTTTTTTTTAATTCCATCTTCCCTTCTATACTTTCATTGTTTGTGTCTCTGTTTTCTTCTGTACATCTGTCTCTGTTTCATTGTTTGTGTCTCTGTTTTCTTCTGTACATCTGTCTCTGTTTCATTGTTTGTGTCTCTGTTTTCTTCTGTACATCTGTCTCTGTTTCATTGTTTGTGTCTCTGTTTCATTCTGTACATCCGTCTCTGTTTCATTGTTTGTGTCTCTGTTTCATTCTGTACATCCGTCTCTGTTTCATTGTTTGTGTCTCTGTTTCATTCTGTACATCCGTCTCTGTTTCATTGTTTGTGTCTCTGTTTCATTCTGTACATCCGTCTCTGTTTCATTGTTTGTGTCTCTGTTTCATTCTGTACATCCGTCTCTGTTTCATTGTTTGTGTCTCTGTTTCATTCTGTACATCCGTCTCTGTTTCATTGTTTGTGTCTCTGTTTCCTTCTGTACATCCGTCTCTGTTTCATTGTTTGTGTCTCTGTTTCATTCTGTACATCCGTCTCTGTTTCATTGTTTGTGTCTCTGTTTCATTCTGTACATCCGTCTCTGTTTCATTGTTTGTGTCTCTGTTTCATTCTGTACATCCGTCTCTGTTTCATTGTTTGTGTCTCTGTTTCATTCTGTACATCCGTCTCTGTTTCATTGTTTGTGTCTCTGTTTCCTTCTGTACATCCGTCTCTGTTTCATTGTTTGTGTCTCTGTTTCATTCTGTACATCCGTCTCTGTTTCATTGTTTGTGTCTCTGTTTCATTCTGTACATCCGTCTCTGTTTCATTGTTTGTGTCTCTGTTTCATTCTGTACATCCGTCTCTGTTTCATTGTTTGTGTCTCTGTTTCATTCTGTACATCCGTCTCTGTTTCATTGTTTGTGTCTCTGTTTCATTCTGTACATCCGTCTCTGTTTCATTGTTTGTGTCTCTGTTTCATTCTGTACATCCGTCTCTGTTTCATTGTTTGTGTCTCTGTTTCCTTCTGTACATCCGTCTCTGTTTCATTGTTTGTGTCTCTGTTTCATTCTGTACATCCGTCTCTGTTTCATTGTTTGTGTCTCTGTTTCATTCTGTACATCCGTCTCTGTTTCATTGTTTGTGTCTCTGTTTCATTCTGTACATCCGTCTCTGTTTCATTGTTTGTGTCTCTGTTTCATTCTGTACATCCGTCTCTGTTTCATTGTTTGTGTCTCTGTTTCATTCTGTACATCCGTCTCTGTTTCATTGTTTGTGTCTCTGTTTCATTCTGTACATCCGTCTCTGTTTCATTGTTTGTGTCTCTGTTTCATTCTGTACATCCGTCTCTGTTTCATTGTTTGTGTCTCTGTTTCATTCTGTACATCCGTCTCTGTTTTATTGTTTGTGTCTCTGTTTCATTCTGTACATCCGTCTCTGTTTCATTGTCTGTGTCTCTGTTTCCTTCTGTACATCCGTCTCTGTTTCATTGTCTGTGTCTCTGTTTCATTCTGTACATCCGTCTCTGTTTCATTGTCTGTGTCTCTGTTTCATTCTGTACATCCGTCTCTGTTTCATTGTTTGTGTCTCTGTTTCATTCTGTACATCCGTCTCTGTTTCATTGTTTGTGTCTCTGTTTCATTCTGTACATCCGTCTCTGTTTCATTGTTTGTGTCTCTGTTTCATTCTGTACATCCGTCTCTGTTTCATTGTTTGTGTCTCTGTTTCATTCTGTACATCCGTCTCTGTTTCATTGTTTGTGTCTCTGTTTCATTCTGTACATCCGTCTCTGTTTCATTGTCTGTGTCTCTGTTTCATTCTGTACATCCGTCTCTGTTTCATTGTCTGTGTCTCTGTTTCATTCTGTACATCCGTCTCTGTTTCATTGTTTGTGTCTCTGTTTCATTCTGTACATCCGTCTCTGTTTCATTGTTTGTGTCTCTGTTTCATTCTGTACATCCGTCTCTGTTTCATTGTTTGTGTCTCTGTTTCATTCTGTACACCCGTCTCTGTTTCATTGTTTGTGTCTCTGTTTCATTCTGTACATCCGTCTCTGTTTCATTGTTTGTGTCTCTGTTTCATTCTGTACATCCGTCTCTGTTTCATTGTTTCTTTCTTTCAGTCCTGGGATACTATCGCATTACCGCCACCATGCGCCACCCTGCGTATCTTCTTACATCTTCTCAATATCTACTTGTTTATTCCGTTGCGGTGTAGGGGGAGGGGGAGAGTGCTGGTGTGCGGTTCTGATTCGCCTTGTAAATAAATACACTGCAAGCCAGACAAATGTCTTGTCTGTGTGTCTGTATGCCTACCCGTCCTCCTGTCTACCCGCTCTTTCGGTCTGTCTGTAATTCCGTCTGTCCGCGATTCCTTCTGTCCATCTATCTTCCCTCCTTACTGTCTGTCTGTCTTTCTGTTAGCCCGTCTGTTCGTTTACCCGTCCGTCCTTACATATTATCGTCCTGTGATTCGTCGAATTGAAAGTTTATGAATAAAATATAAAACCTTATCAAATTTAGATGTCTTAAAAATCAATAAAAGTATAACTTATGTTTCACAACTGCGTTTTAATTAAAAGAAATGTAGCTTATAGCGTGAAAAGTTTATACAAATAATGCATATAATGTAATGCAAGATTTATACAAATAATGTATATAATGTAATGCAAGATTTACTGTTTTCATGCTGCTTAGTTCAGCCTTACTTAAAGTGGACATTGTAATCCAATATACAATATATTTCCTAAGACAGCTTTCTGAACTAAATAAAAAAGAGGAAACATATTTAGAAGAACGTAAGAATTCGACAAAGACTATTATAATCGACCTCGATGTATACTGTACTGTACTCTAGGGGTGGACAACCTTTTGATAATAGAGTGTCAAAGTATGTTTTCTAATTCATTCATCGTGACAACATCCTAAAAGTCATCCTGCTCTGGCACTCAATTTCTCAATTTCTTGTCGGAAAACCTGAATTTTCTTTTTTTTAAAGGTCTTCCGCGTGCCATTGAATATCGCTTTGCGTGTCGTATGTTGCCGACTCCTGCTATACTACCATTGTTCAAAGCTCATTTCTTCTGTAGTGGTATTAGAACTCCCGAGTCCATTGGAGTGTCAATGCATAGCATCTGGAATCTCGACCCTTTCGTCTGACGCTTGTGGAGATTTTCTGAAAATTATTTGCTTTTTCACCAGTAGGCCTATTTATTTTTGTTTGTTTTGGTTCGGCATTTAAAGCAAAACCCAATGCAATGGCTATGTACAACAATGTCAAATGTTGCGTTTAAATACTACCACAATAACAAAACAACATTGTAAAACAAAAAAAAATATTTACTAAATTTATTTAAGCTAATGTTCTAATGTCGCTAGTTTTATGCCAAAACATGAATGAAAAAAAAAAACAAAAAAAAAAAAAGAAAACAATTGGTTTAATTGGGAGTTCTACTTTTTTGTTAAATTTTTTTTTCTGGCCAGATTTTTTACGAGCTGTAAGCCAAAGTAAAAAATAATAATTGTCAGTAACTAAATAAAGTTTTGGTCTTTAGAAAAAAACAAAAACACGCACTCACACAAAACAAGCTAATAACAAATGACGTCATTTAGCTAATAAGCCGGTTGTACCTATAAAATAAGACCACGTTGGGCTTGAAACTAAACCGACCAGCTAGGCAACAGTCTTCTTTCAATTATTTGGGAGGGGGGGGGGCATTCTTTTCAACCAAACACCATTTCTCTTTTTTTTCTTTAACTTCTCTTTATAAAAAGGTGAAAGGTTAACGAATTTAGTTCCTCGTTGCCTGTGCAGAGGTAAAGACATTCCGGGAGTTGGGGTGGGTTGGAGTGGGGATTATGTGGGAGGGGGTGAGAGACAAACTATGTTACTGCGGCCTTTGTAAGATCACTACTTCGGACTACTGGCTTTGTAGGATAGTGATATATATAAGCCTTCTATGTGTGTTTGTAAAAGGAGGGGGGGGGGTTGAAGTAGGAATTGTTTGTGCGTGTGATGTTTGTGTTTTGCGTGCGTGTAAAGGTGCGTTTGTGTGTGTGAGAGAGGTGTTCGTATGTGGGGGAGGCGTGTGTGTTGAAAGTGCGTGTGTGTTGAAAGTGCGTGTGTTGAAAGTGCGTGGGTGGTGTGTTTAAATGTGAGGATGTGTTTAAATGAGTAGGATGAGCGTGGGTGGTGTGTTTATCTCTAGGAGGTACGTTAATGTGTTGTTGTTTTTTTGCGAATCTAGACTCTACAAGGATCGACAACCTTTACATAATTGAGTGCCAAAATAGTAGGCTACGTCTAATTCATTCAGCGTGCCAACAGCCTAAAAGTCAACGTGCCTCACCAATCAGTTTCTTTTAGAAGAGACGTGAATTACCTTTTTTTTCGGGGGGGGGGGGGGGGGGGTCCGCGAGCCATTGAAAAACGCTCAGCGTTAATTGGCACGCGTTGTCGTAGTTTCCCGATCCCCTGTTCTAGACCAAGACGTCTAGATTTGCGTTCTGTATGGATCATCGCCATCGGTTCATCGTGAAACGTTAAAAACTTCCTATTCACACCACCTTGACAAGTGTCCATGGCGACAACATACAAGAGAATGGAGTGGCCAGCACAACGCACAGACGCCTCTAAGTTACCCCAGGTAAATAAAAGTCAGCCATCCATCAGAGTATTGTCTGTCTGATATAAATCGCGTTTTTTCATTTATCGCCCCCCCCCACTCCCTCTCTATCTCTCTCTGATTAAAACGTGTATGTGAGTTTACCTCCAGGAGTGAGGAGTCGGCAGAACGAAGTGTTCTTTGCGGAGTAGTGATTGGCCAGTCTGAGTGGTGGGCCAGTTTGAGTGGTGGTCCGAACTCGTGAGCGGCATTTTATCTTCTCAACATCTTATACCCTAGCAGACGAAAAAAAAATGCACCTTCATCCCGACCTCCCCCACCCCTTCCCATCACTCATACCACGTGAAAATTTTCAATTCTCAACCAGTGTCAGCGTGACATAGAAGTAGTTCCACAATCTCTGGATTGGTGTCAAGGTTAAATATGAAATAAAAACACATGCGTTTAAAAAAAGGAAAAACTTACAATTCTGGAACATTATTAATGGCAGCCCAATTTGACCTGTGAGACTAGGACCGTTAAAAACAAACCCCCATTGTTCATTTAACCTACTGGCTGTTGTAATAGATGCCAGTCACGTCTCAACTCTATGTCATACATTTATTATTCTCCACTTTCTCATCAAGTGAAATATATTACCTCTTAATACAATAATATGAATACCAAATGATCTAATATCACAGCAAATGCTATATCTAACTGAATACAGAACGCTTGTATTTTTTTTCCATGACTTGCAAAACTAGAATCAACATACAACTAACTTTTGTTTGTTTGTTTGATCGAAACGTGTAAAGTGTAAAGGTACTTTGTGGACTGAGGATAAAGCGCTTGTATCCAAAAAACAAACTTACACTGTCCACCGACTCGGTTCCACTTCGCACTGTGCGGTCCGGTTCCAATGGCCACCGCCTCGGTTCCACTTCCCTCTGTCCGATGCGGTTACATTGTCTACCGCCTCGGTTCAACTGTCCACCGCCTCGGTTCAACTGTCCACCGCCTCGGTTCAACTGTCCACCGCCTCGGTTCAACTGTCCACCGCCTCGGTTCAACTGTCCACCGCCTCGGTTCAACTGTCCACCGCCTCGGTTCAACTGTCCACCGCCTCGGTTCAACTGTCCACCGCCTCGGTTCAACTGTCCACCGCCTCGGTTCAACTGTCCAGATTGGTTCCACTGTTTGGATAGGATTTCACTTTCCAACAAAGTTTCACTGTCCGGCTCGGTTAAACTGTTAAACTTGTAAACCTATCCAGCTCGATCCCACTGCCCACTGTCCAGCTCGTGTCCACCACTATCCCCCACACACTACACGGATAAAGACAATTGAGTGCAACAGTCAGAAGCAACAGACTGATGGGCCGGGGTAAGGGGTGGTAGGGGTGGGGTGGGGGGGGAGAGAATAGCGGAGCCAGAGAGATGAAATGTCGAACGTTGAGTTGTGTGTTTACACTGTATGACTCACTCCCCCCGCACGTGTCAACACTGCTCACACTTGTCACATACACACTCCCGGCCCCGTGTACGCATGTCTCATAAACATGTTTGTGTTTATGGCAAGCAGCGCCCTCTGTGACTCATTCTTCTCTCTACCCACCTCGTCGCCCCTACCCACCACCACCACCGTTTCGACGCCATTATGTGTATGTCTGTGTGTGTGCTTGCAAGACGTTCTTGTCATTTGTATGTTACAAAGCACGTGCGTCTGTGTGTGTCATCTGCATGTCGTTTACCACGTGCACACTGCGAACACATAGTACATTCTCTTCATTTAAATGACCTTTGCACACCCAGAGCACATTCTTATCATTTGGATGTCACTTGCACACTTAGAGCACATTTGTGTCATTTGGGTGTCACTTGTTGCACATTTGTAGCACATTATTGCCCTTGCCATGATATGCACAGTCACAGCACCGCCTCTTGTAGTGTACTTGTCGCTCTACATGCCAGTGACGCAAATAATGTCATCCGCTCATGTACACAGTGGCATGGTGCATTCCAGGCATGTTTATGTCAAGGACAACCCAACAGATTTATTCCATCTCCCCCCCCCCCCCCACCCCCGCGTGTCAGCGAAACACTCGTCTGAACATTCTGGGTGACGCCGTAACGAGCATTCGTAGACGAAAACATGAGCGGCTATTGACACGTACTTTGTCTTAACTTAGCATGTTTGTCTGATGTACTTGAATACAGATATATGTGCGAGTTCAGGAATGATAATACGACTTAGAGAGAGAGAGAGAGAGAGAGAGAGAGAGAGAGATAGATAGATAGAGAGAGAGAGAGAGAGATACATGGTTATAGAGAGACAAAGAGAGACAAAAGTGAGATATGGACAGTTAGGGTGCGATATATAGAGAGAGTTGGAGAGACATACAGAGAGAGATGGAGAGACGAACAAAAGGACAGCTATAGATAAGAAATAGATGAATCTAAAGAGAGAATCGGAAACGGAGAGATTTGTACAATGTTTAGGGATTAGGGCTTCATGGTTTAAGATTGTATTTATTTACTAGTTTGGATTAGGGGATACTGTTCATTTTAGATTAAGGGGAATTTAATAATACAACAGTAAAAACATGAATTACATAAAAATTAATTTTGAAAAAAAAAAAACTAAAAAAAAAAAATAGGGCCTGGTTTCCGCCCTTGAAACGGCCTCAGCCGTACGTGTGACTGCATTTTTCTCCAAGTCTGAGTCAGTCTGGAAAATCTCTCCTTCCCGCCAACTTACCGAGCACGTGTATGGTTCAGAAAATGTGCACATTCGAACACACGCTTGGGTCCCCTTCGCCCCCCCCCCCCCCCACCTACCCTTTCCTTTTGTTCACCCCCATCTTCTTCTGTTGTTGTTACGCTGGCACCGATTATTTTTTTCCAGGAGCGTGTCCGTGTCTCGTATAGATTTAGATCGCTGTAGATCCGCCCCTGATACTGAGAGGGTCTTCTTGTGAGTTGGGCAATGCAATTAAAGATTCATGTTACTTGTTTTCTCTTTTACAATCTCATTCTGTCTCTCCATCACACGTTTTTCTTTCTCCCTCTCTTCTATTGTTTGTTGTTTTTCACGCCAATCTCTTGTATTTAATTGCCAATATATTCTGTTATTGTTTGAACCAGTAGAATATAAATATATTTATATCCCCCCCCCCAACTCCATTTGTCTTTTTTTTTTCATTTCTTTGTTTTTTCATTTGCTCTCCTTTCTTTCTAGATTTCTCACCTTTATATTCTTCTTATAGCCTTCTGTTTCTTTACTTTAATACTTTCCTTCTCATTCTTTCACCCATTTCCCTTCTTCTATTGTCTTCTTTGCGCCTAATTATGTCCATTTTCGTTTGTTTCATCGCGTTCGATTGGGCAACAGTGTAAAGGCTAGGATTTTGTCTCTGAGTCTGGAGGCTGTCTCTGAGTCTGGAGGCTGTCTATGAGTCTGGAGGCTGTCTCTGAGTCTGGAGGCTGTCTCTGAGTCTGGAGGCTGTCTCTGAGTCTGGAGGCTGTCTCTGAGTCTGGAGGCTGTCTCTGAGTCTGGAGGCTGTCTCTGAGTCTGGAGGGTGCCCCTGTCGGGAGTGTGCCCCTGAGTTTACCCAGTTCTGATTATATGGTAACTGATATTACTTGGGGCACAGTAAATGCAACTGGACAATGTGCTGGCCACAAAATCCCCTGGTATGCCATGTCCACGGAATCTTTTGAACGCTGATTCTCTGGCCCTATGAATGAATCAAATTGTTCCGACGCGGATACTTTTCTTTACGTTACTATCTGTATCGCTCCTCTCTTCTATTTCTCTCTTTGCGTCTGTTTTCTCTCCTTTTAGTCTATTACGCTGCTTTCAATTTTTCTCCGTTCTATTTATATCCTTTCTATTTATTAATTTATTCCTAAGTTTCTTTTACTCGCTTTATTTCTTTTTCCGGCTTAATTTTCGTTCTCACTTTTCCATTGAGCCTGTGTTCGTTTTTTTCTCTTCGTCTCTTTCGCCTCTTCCTATTTGTCATTCAACTCCATGAGCTGACTAGTCACGAAGCACCAGTGTCAGGATCTTGGCACGCTCTCACTTGTCACTGACATTTTGTTGCACCATTTGACACTCCCCCCCACCCATCATCAGAAGCGATATGATCAGCAATAAAAAAAAAAAAAAAAAACAGCCAGCATATTGCCTACGCCTCCACTTAAGACAAGGCCACTGTGACGAGCCCGTCACACGTAAGCATGCTCGCATGTCACTTATTACAACGTCTTGTGCATGTGAGTGTGCGTATGTGTTGTGTTTTATCTATGGCCAGTATGTAAGGGCTCACTGTAAAGGGACTAAAACGCTTCGCACTGTCCATTTGGGAACTCCCTCTTTACACCTTCTTTGACTAATAAAACATCAGAAATGACTTTCACGGTCTCTACCTGATGCAACAGCGAGAGATAAACTTACCAGATGTTCAAGGCACTCACTCAATTAAGCCCTCGCTCTCGCCTCAATGCCTCTTTATTTCTGCTGACGCGGACACGAGATGGTCTCTTTAAAAAAAAATAAGGGTGTAACGCATCGGTGTGCTAACGTAACGTGATCCGCTGTGGTCTAGGGATAGAGCGGAGAGGGGGCGGGGATCGTCGTTCTAGACATGTCGTTCAGTTCCCACAAGGAAGATCTAAATTGTGGGTAATTGAAGTGAGTGTAATGGCCAGACACTTCCGTTGCTGGAATAGACATAAATGAAGTCGAGATCGTTGCTCCAAAACAAAAACAATTTTAAAAACAAATACTCAACTCAATGACTGTTTTCAATTCTACTATTAAAGCTTATATTATAATAGAGGGGGGGGGCGGTGGCTGAGTGGCAGCGCATTCGACAGGCGTACCGAAGTTCCTGGTTCGAATCTTGGTGTAGACTAGAATTTGTTCCCGGGTTCGGATGGTGTCCCTGAGTCTACCCAGCTCTGATGGGTACCTGACTATAGTTGGGGTAAAGTAAAGGCGACTAGGCATTGTACTTGCACCACAATTCCCTAGAATGCCTTGGACACGGCCCTATGGATCAATTTGATCCGACACAATAAGCTAACTTTACCTTTTTTTTTTAAACTTATAATATCGGACATAAAATACGCTTGTGCTAAGGATTCGAATACTTCGTTTCGTAATTGGCGAATTATGTCGGGCGCGAAATGTCTACCAAATTATCCCATTGGCATTCTTCGCCCCTGAACATTGCCCACACCATTTGTACTTAATTAAGTCTAAATCCTAATCTCGATTCTCTCACCCCCCCCCCACTACCTCTACCCCCTCCCCCCAAACTCCTCCCTCCCAACCAAAACATGCCAGCTTTACACTGGACTCGAAAACCACAACGGTAATAGCCCATTACTTTTAATTAAGAAAACACACATACACACACATAGTCACTAGTAATTTCGTGAGTCACGACACATGAGTTGCGGTTTTCTCGCCAGTTGTTAGTTCGTCCTTTTGGGTTGTTGAGCACGTAGTCAACGTACTTTATATACAGTTTTTTATACTCTGGGAACAAACAGGTGATTTTTTGGTTGTTGTTGCCTGGGGTAGAGTTTAGGGCCCTCGCTCATTGCCTCGCGCTCCTTGTGTGTGTGTGTAGGTGTGTGTAGCCCGTGTTTTTGTTTGCAGCCACGACATATGTGCTCAACACAACACCCCGCCTGCACATCCTACTTCCTGTGCAAGTTAATTTGATCAGCGCGTCAGCACAAAAAAAACAACAAACAAATAAACCACCCAAAAAGAAATGAAACGAAATAGACCGAATCGCTTTATTCACTAGTAACAAATGGATATTATGTCAACGCAAGTTATTCTATAATTCTCACGTAATGTCTATACATACGTGTGCCATTTACCTCAGCCACGGATAAATAGTTTATTTTCTATGAGGATTAAAATACCATCAATAGCGGCAACAAAAAAGTGTCTATCTGCACATTATTCTCTGTCGTGTGCGTTACGGATTCGATAGGCTGATGTCTATGTGTGCGAACGCGACATCTTGCACATAATATACTATTGTTGTAAGGTTTCGCCCTCACCGACTTTTTGGAGTATCGTTCTTTGGATCCTCAGTGATTCTGGATTCTGTAAGGTGACATTTTTGAATGCCGGTTTTAAAGTATCGTAATGTGGATTATGTCACCAGTAAGCTGGCACTATCGGTTTAAAGTATCGAACTGCTGAGAATGTGTGCAGTAAGATGACAACTTGATTAACAAGTTTTAAGTATCGTACAGTTGCAATATGTATTCGATACGATGATATTTTAATTACCGGATTAAAGTATCGAACTGTTGAATACGGACTATATGTGCAGAAAAATGACGAGTTGAATACCGGTTAAAAGTATCGAATTGTGCAGAATGTATTCGGTGAGATGATATTCTGATTATCGGATGAAAGTATCGAACTGTTGCAGTATGTCTTCAGTAAGATGACATCTTGCTTGTCGGATTAAATGTCTACAATAGACGAGGTTTTCCTAGGTACGTGACATTTGTCATTTAGTTCAAAGTTTATCAATTGTTTTTCTAAAAAGAGATAAAGGCTTTTCTCTCAACCAGGTAAGCTGTCTTTTAAGCAACGGGGTAGTAGGGGCACGGAGAGAGCGGCACGGGGAAGAGGAGGCACGGGCAGTAAAGGCTCGGGGCAGAAGAGGCACGGACAGAGAGACACGGGGCAGAGAGGCACGGGGCAGAGAGGCACGGGGCCGAAGAGGCACGGGCAGACAGACACGGAACAAAAGAGACACGGGGCAGAGAGGCACGGACAGAAGAGGCGAATATGTCTCCCGACCCCAACCCTTTCTTTTTCCCTCGGGTTGACTTATTTTGGTGGTAGGGGTTGGGTATTTGGTGGTAGGGGTTGGGTATTTGGTGGTAGGGGTTGGGTATTTGGTGGTAGGGGTTGGGTATTTGGTAAAACTTACTAGAGATAGATGAACTATTCTTTTTTTTTTCCTTCTTTAAAACGAGGATTTGCGGTCTGCGTCCTTCTTTAATCCGCAACTGAGTTTAATTTAAAACAATTTTAGTTTCCTATTTAATATAATCTTCGGCTCCTAAGGTTTGAAGGTCTAATTTAAAATGAAGTTTGTATCACATTTACGACAGTTAGATCTACGTTTTTTCGTTGTGTTTTTTTTAAATATCAAAACCTTCTTTTTTTTTTTAAACTTTCTTTATTTCCCTGAAAATTTGTCTTTTACTTATCTTTTTTTATTTTCATTAAAACAAAATTTTAAACAAATCTCGCGCTAGCACTCATCCGGTCTACAACGCCCGCGCGAGTAGTTTTGTTTCTCTTTAGAGTTTCGTCCCCTTGAGCGCAATATAAAATTGTAATGTTCTCCTATTTTTGAAGTTTAATGTTTGAATGTCTTCTGTAGTTTTGTTTTTTTAAATGGCTTCTTTTATATTTTCTCTATTGTTCTTTTATTTGTGACTTTTGTTTTTGTAAACATCTACATCAATCTGATCTAACGACTGGCTATATTTAGACAAATGGACATTCAGGCCCTAGAGCTTTTTTAAGTTTATAACTTGGTTGGCTTTTGTTTTGAAGTCGGGCATTTAGTTATACCCTTGCCCCCCTCCCCCCCCCCCCACACACACATCCCGGTATCAATTCATATAATGTTAGATACTCGAGGGCACCCAAAGTGGCGCCTACATTTATTTTAATTGTCCGACTTCAACCCCCCTCCTCACTGTGGCGAATCCCCCTTCCCCTTGTCCTGTTGCGCACCCCCTCCCTTTTGTCATGTGGCTCACTAAAGGTTTTATTTTTGGGCCTTTGTACAGAGATTCCATGTTTGGCCTTTTATCAATCTTAATGTCGCTATAAAAGAAATAGTAGCCTCTCTGCCACATGCTTTGATGACCGCCAGGTTCTTGAATTGCACAACCCGGTCATTTTATTGGACCGGTAATGTCTCCCTCTCTCTCTCTCTCTCTCTCATTCAAAGCTCTCCTGCTCTCTCTCTCTCTCTCTCTCTCTCTCTCTCTCTCATTCAAAGCTCTCCTGCTATATCTCTCTCAATTCAAAGTTCTCCTGCTCTCCCTCTCTCTCAATATCAAGCTCTTTTAATTTCTATGTATTTATGCACTTATGTATGTATGTGTGTCATATTTTTGTATTATTAGTCTTTCAGTCTGTCACGTCTTCGTCACTTTTTATCAAAGCCAAACAGAGAAAAAAAAACGTATAAGAGATTTCGATGCATAACACGTTGAGATAATCCGGTTTGCTTTTACAGATGTTTTATTTACACTGCATTACAAATTTAGTATGGGCGTGTGCAACTGTTTGATGATATTGTGTGTTTATTCCTAAAGAACATAGTCACGCCAACACAACAATAGACATAACACACACACACACCCATGCACACATTACACGCTCTGACAGGCCTGTGTCAGGCGAACAGTCATGCGCACACGCTTTACTATGACAAACATGCACACTCACATACAGGCGCAATTAACTGTGTGAGTGTGACTAACAGTGCACGTTGGACCTGGCGGTTCGAATCCTGGTGAAAGCTAGGTCTTGTTCCCAGGCCTTTAAGGGTGTTCCCTGAATCTACCCAGCACTGATTGGGGTACCTGACAGTAGTTGGGGATAAGTAAGGCGTTTGGGCATTGTGCTGGCCACACATCCCCTTGTATGAACAACAGAAACCCGCGAACGCTGCTTCACATGCCCTGTAAATCAACTTGGCCCGAAAAGGGTTTAATTACTTCTACTTACACACCAAACAACATAAACACTTTTATACATGTAAAAAACAACATAAAAACTACATATAAACATCCGTTTCACATAAGCACACCCCCATTGTACACAGAAATATAACACTGAATGCCTCGGCACGTATGAAACCCATACAGACAAATGCCAAAAACAAACAGCACGCGCATACC